>OX411306.1:36463857-37116357 GCA_948150685.1 Rhaphigaster nebulosa
GCCATGGAAGAAGAAGAAAAGAGGCGTGAGACAGCAGATCTATCAAGCGTTTAGGGTACTCCGCAATTTGACTCAGGCGAAATCCAATTATTTTCACGAAGACCTTTTCTGACTCTAAATCAAAATGGCAACTGCTTCGCTAACTCTCTTTTTGCAAACCCTCTTCCTCATTAATCAAGCAAGTCTCACCCGATGAATTAAGCTCATACTTTTTATCCTTTAGTTCTCAATCCTCTTCTTCCCACTTTTCAATTAGTTCCAACATTTAACTCCAGTCATTTTTATTTTTCCGACATCTCTCCTACAGACCTTATTTCCTCTATAATAAAATCTCGTACCAATTCCACTATGTTTGATGGAATACCTATTAAATTATTAAAATTAGGCCTTACCGAAATCCTGCCGGTTCTTCGGTTCATATATAATTTTTCCCTCCAAAATTCAGTATTTCCTGCCTCCTAAAGAACATTAGTTCACCCTATTAACAAATCCTCAAACCCAACATGTATTAAAAACTATCGTCCAATATCCATCCTCTCTAACCTTTCCAAACCTCTAGAAAGAATAGTCCAATCAGAAATATCTAGTTTCCTTGAAATTACCAAACGATTTGATCCTCTCCAATCTGGTTTCCGAACCCGGCTTCTCCACACAATCCGCTCTCACTAAAATCACCAGTGACATAAATACTGCTATGGACGAAAAAAAGTTAACAGAATTAATACTCCTTGACTTCTCTAAAGCTTTTGATTCTATGGACCATCCTTTTTTCCAAACTAAAATCTCTATCCTTTTCCCACAGCTCTGTTCTCTGGTTTCAATATTTCTTTTCCGATTGGTCTCAAGCAGTTGCTATTCCTAACCAACCGCTATCTTCTTTCCTTGCCCTGTCCTCAGAAGTAGCCCATGGATCTATGGGCTAGCATTTCTACTCTGCTTTTCAATTTCTATATCAATGATCTTCCCGATTCAATTCACCTTGTGCCCACCACCTCTAGGCCGATGATTCCAAATACATGTATCCTTTCCTCGTTCTGAGTTATTAGTTGCGTTTGCAAATATTCACGAAGACCTAGACAGGATCAGTGCTTGAGCAAACCTGAATAAATTAAGGTTAAACGAAACGAAAACTCAGGCCATTCTTATTGGTTCCAATTCCCTCACTCCTATCCTATCACTTTCAGCTCCTCTGACAAAAACTAAGGAATTACTGTTGACCAAAATCTTTTCTGGAATCCTCATACTGCCCAAATTTCCCGACAGTCAATTACTATCCGCCATCTTCTTCCACAACCCAACCGTAAGCTCTTCGCATCCTCACTCGTTTTCTCCCACTTTGATTATTGCTGTGTGGTACAAGGTGGCCTCTCGGTTGTACTCGAGGACAGATTGAAGCGTACCATGAACTGCTTTTAAAGATTTGTCTTCATTACCTCGAGGCGGTCTCACATATCAGACCTTTACGGCGAGTTTGAGTGGCTCTTCCCTTGTTCTCGCAGACAGTATTTCCTTGGATCTTCTTGGTTGATGATTCGTAAAGCATTTTTTTATTTATTTTTTTTTATTATTATTTGAAAAATAATACAAGCTGCCACACTCAACGGCAATAGGTATTAGGGCTATGAAAATCAATTCATACCATATACACAAGATAAACGAAGAAAAAACAACATAAAAAAAAAAAAACAAGGAAATAAAATAAAAACAATTAATTATCATATAAAAAGAAAAAAAATGTACTTTACTAGTAAAAATGAATAGATAAACAATTTAAATAATAACAAAATAAGTAAACAACCAAGAAAAGAAAAATTAAGTTAAGTAAAAATAAAATAAGTCATCTTAAACACATTCATACCTATATACAATATTTACAATCTGCCCTCAGAACTCCGAACTAAGCTCTGCCCCCCATATGTGAATGGCAAAGACGGGCTCCAGGAGATCCCAGCGCTTCTCACACAGTCGCGTCACTGGTATTAAAGACCAGTGGAGACTGAGTGAGGGCACTAGAGCCCCAGACGCTCAGGACGTGAGTGGAGAAGCTGACCATTGCCAAAACTCCAATAGCACATTTACAAAAGGTCTCGAGGCCATTGCCGTTTCAACCTTCGAGGAGGGTTATAGCGATGGTTGGTGCTGGATAGGGATTGTGCTAAGGGACTAGGATGATGAGTAAGGTTTTGATGAAATGTGGAGAATTTTTGTGGAATTATGTCATGAATATACGGGATGTTAAGGTCATGGTGTAAGGTCTTGTTTGAAACATAATATGGGCATTGACTATTGTACGGAGAACTTTAGACTGGAAGGATTGAATACGTTTGATGTTCGAAAGTTTAGCTGTCCCCCACAGTTCTAGTCCGTAGGTCCAAATTGGTTTCAGAATGGTCTTGTAGATTAGCAGCTTGTTGTCTATTGATAGATGAGATGTTCTGTTCAATAGTCTGTATAACTGGCCAAATCGTTGATTACGCTCTTGCATTTAAAGTCTAGTATGAGGGTTCCATGTTAGTCTTTTGTCAAGTAGAAAGCCAAGATGCCGGACTGTGTCTGAAATGGGAAGTGGTGTAGAATTAAAATGGACTGGCGGACAGGATCTGCGTCGGAGGGTGAATGTGCCATGCTTACATTTTGATTCATTGACCTTGATGCGCCAATTGTTGCACCACTGTTCGATCAGAGAGAAATGGCTTTGCAGGTTTAAGGATGCCATTTCAGGATCGGAATGGGATGATAGTATAGCGGCATTATCGGCAAACGTTGCCAGAAAAGTATCGGGATTTGTAGGAAGGTCAGCGGTATATAAAATGTAGAGTCCTGACCTTAAGACGCTGCCTTGAGGAACACCGGCTTCGATTGGGTGATAGTTGGAAAATTCAGCACCACAGCGAACTCTGAAAGAACGGTTAGAGAGGCAGGATCGAAGGATTAGATATAAGGATTGGGGTAATTGGATTTTGAGCTTCAAAAGCAAGCCATCGTGCCACACCCGGTCAAAAGCTTGAGCTATGTGCAATATCGCTTGCTTTCAAGTGCAAGGATATATGGTCAACAACGCGAAGGCCTTGTTGAACAGTGGAATCTCCTCAGCGAAATCCAAACTGATGTGAAGAGATTTTTTGGGATTCGAGTATTGGAAGGATGCGTTTTAGAAGGATTTTTTCAAAAATGTTTGGAAGAATCGGGAGCAAACTTATTGGCCTATAGGATGAGCTATTATTGATAGGTTTTCCTGGTTTATGGAAAAGGATAATTGTGGAGTGTTTCCACATCAGAGGAAAGTGAGTTGTGCGAAAGATACAATTGTATAACCGCTTTTGGGGAAAGTTGACGAAGGATCTGGGAAGTGAGGAGATCTTCCTTGGAAATTAAATATTACAATATTTACTTGCCCTATTTTTATGAATGGTCTGTTTTAGCTCTTGAAAGTTATTGAAGCCAATATCCCAAGCTCTAATCTGTCTCTTAAGGTAAATCCGCATACCAGTTTATCTCTCGCATCTCTCATTTCGTGTTATGTAATACTAAAGGTGTTTGCTCTGTACTAATTCTGTAATTCTGTAAGTTGAACTGTAAGAATTCGTTATTATTTTTGAGTTACGTTCTTTTAAAAACTGTGTTTCATTTTATAAAACGGTAGTTCAGTGAGTAAAGTTGAATTTTAACTCACGAGGTAAAGGCTTGAGGACATCTATCGTAAAAATATATTTTTTTTTTTGGCTACCAACCTGGTTCAAACTCTCTTCTTCAAAGAGTCGCGACTCTCATGGGGTAAATTTTCATTTCATTTAAAAGTGGAACCTCCCTTTACCAGCGATATAAATCTATATTCTAGTTTTAGAGCTATATTGTGAATTCAGCATACACTAGATTAGCTCCTGAACTAAAAAAACAAAACAACTATATACTTCTCCAAATTATTTTTCAGAATCTTTGGAACTTTATAACCTTTTCGGAAATCAAGTTAGTATTATTTTGAATGGGGAATATAAACAATTTGAGAATATCTGGTTATCCAGTATGGAAGTTCTCGAAAAACAGTTTTATGAAGAATTAAACGAATTCGATAAAGTTTCAATAAAAAATAAGGAGGAAATGAAGCGAAGACTAAAAACCATGTACGGTCATCCATACCACAAGGAGCGTTTGACAGAGTTGTCCAACGAAGCTGTAGCCTTCTGCAAATCCCAAACTCAGGATTTAAAAACAATCATCATCTATAGAAGAGTATGTACTTCATTTAGAAATTTAGTATTAAAATACGAAGACAGTTATTTAATTCAATTATTTCGTTTTAAATAATTTTATTACTCTAAAATTTACTATTTCTGGATCAAAAATAATGTTTTGTTTAAACCTTGAACAAGATCTTAAATATTAAAATTAAATTCAATATGCTATGGCAACCCAAGCAAGACTGGGTTCTTAACCATATACATGTTACAATACAAAAACATTATATGTGATCAAGAAATAGTAAATATTAAATACTTTTAAACGACTGTTATTACCATAATCTTAGTAAAAGAAAAAATAAAAAAGCGATATTAAGTAGAGGGAGTGAATTTATTGAAATGATATAATTAAATTATGCAGCGTTCTGATAGGTCTATTGAATTATATTTAATCAGAACAGTACAGAGTGAACATATATTTTTTTACTTGGATAATTTTTAAAATTGAAATATACTATTTCTCGATCATGGATAATGTTTTTATATTATAATATGTACATGGTTAAGAGCCCAGTCATATTATATTGAATTTAATTTCAATACTTAGGACCGTGTTCAAAGTGTTATAAATAACATAAAAACATTATTTGTGATCCAGAAATAGTATATTTTGGAGTGATACAATATTTTAAAACGAAATAATTCAATTTAAGATTGGTTCGAAGTATTTATATTCTACTACGTAATGATGTAAATTAACAGATTTTTTTAATTCGAAACTAGTGTCAGGTTTGGTTTTAGCACTTTAAAAAAACCAATATTAAAATACACACAAAATTCACTAACCGGACTTAGTAACTTTTGCTCGAATGCAGGCAATATTAAGGAAACGACCTAGCTCCTCAGAGTTTCTGCAGGTAACGCTGATAAGCCGGACCCAATACCTGTAAAAAGTTTCGGGACTCGCTCAATTCGGACACTATTGAAGGCATGCCCGGACTGAATTAGTGCTCTTTCCCATCTCATTAAATATTCCGGTATTCAATTAGGATATATACCTCTAATTTACGGTCTGGTTGTGCCACAGGATGTTCTCACGATCCCAGGGCCGATCCGCAGCAGATATATAAGACACTTTCTAATATATATCATATTATATTAGTATTCGAGAATCACGAATTCGGTTAACGAAGAACGTTGGATAATTCCAACCAATTCCTTAGCTCCGTCAAAAGCAATGCATTTCCAGAAAAATCTATCCCCGGTTAACTATTTTATTATTAGAATTTCGAACTATTTTAGGCAGTGGTAGAGAGAAATTTTTGGCTTACTTAGAACTTATTCGAGGTATGAATATTTAATTAGCAATTCTTGGTAGCCTCTCACCTGCGACTTATATACAGCTATGACCACTTTTTCCTTTACAGCATTCTTTACATGAAACATGGGTTTTCGTAATAACATGATAAAGTTATCTGAAATTTTGTTGATAACATTGTATTAATGGTAGGAAACTAAAAAGTTTAAAAGAGGATATTATCTGGAGTTTTACAATCGAATAACTAGGTATGGTTTAAATAAATTAAAAAAAAAAAAAAAAAAAAAAAACCAGTTACTCATAGATCTATTGATCTAAATACCAAATTATAAATTATAAACGATGTGGATAGTGGCGTGATATCGAAAATAAGAATAGATAAAAAAATTATCATAATATTCCGAAATTAATCTTATCATCTATCATAGAAAAATTGTATTCCAAATTTGGAACAAAATGCATGTATTAATCGTGAGATGATTTTTATAAAAAAATGAATTAAATATGTGTACATATTTTCTGGAGAGTTGCAATATGGTATATAAAGTAATTAGAGAAACTTTTAGTCAATCAGACCAACATATTCATCTTAAACAAAATTTTGTTTAACACGAATATTTTTGATACGAACTAGAGAATTTGGTCCATCACCGATTTTGTATTAACGAAGGACTACTTTATTGCCTGGCTCGTAACAGATAGTTGTGAGTTGATTGCTTTACCCACTAGACTATTTCCACTCCTCATTTAGATCGTACCAATATGCTTTTTTTGTTTTCAATAAATATTTCTCGGTCCTAACTACTGAATGACTTGTGAGACGATTATTCGATTTCAGAACTAGGTAAATCAGTTATTGATGATGTTTGAATTACTTTAATATTCGAATTATGAATTAAAAAAAATAGTTATTAAAATTATTCAATTTCAGAACCAGTTAAAGCAGTTATTAATGATGTTCATCGATGAAAAGCGAGTATTCCTAAAACACTTGTACAATGATGTGGAGAATGTGTTTGAAAACGAAGATTTGGAACATATATTGTACAGACTGGCGCATCACTTCCTGAGTCGGTCTAGAGTCAAAAAAAATTTACATAGTTTGACTTCCCCTCAAATTGAACAGAGTGAGTGATCAGATATCTGTTGATTTAGATTAACACTGATTTGATAAATAATCAAATTGGCAATATAAACGTCAGACATTATTCGACATTGAGATTTAATCGTAAGAGACATTTTAAAGCTCTTGGTTCAAATAAAAACGAAGTAGTCAATAAAAATTCATGAGGTGTGGCAAATAACAATTATGGTTTAGGCTAATCACAAATGTATTTTATTTTGTTCTTTAGTAACTCCATTGTCCAAGGGTATAATATATTTAGGGTTTCGAAGTTAAACATTGGTGCCTGTGGGAGATCTTCTAAAAGTTTATTTTAGAAGATATTATTATACTATATTATATTATTAGAAGATATTGATTTTAGAACGATAATCATGATAGAATAATTTTTTATCATTAATGCTCTACCTTGTAACTGTAGAAAACAATTGATGGAGAAATCTTGAGTCCAATGTACTTTCTTGTTGCAGAGCCAATAGGAGCTTTATCTGCATCAAAATCTGCTGCAGAAAATACTGTAAATATGAGCATGTCCTGACCTGATAACGTTCTACAAAGAAGCAATGTGGCATGGACAAAGACAAAAAGCATAGACAAAAAGTCCTCCTTCTCCTCGGCACGTAGTCAGCTAACAGAGACAACAGACCCTCATGCATACAGACCTTCAAACATGCTTCGTACATTTTTCTTGGAATTTCACATTGACTGCTATTTGTACCACTAGTTATCCAATTTTAAAATAACAATCTTCTTCTGATCTCTCCCCAAAATGCTTATTATTATGTTATGTAATAACAAGATAAGATCATTAATCATTAAAAGTATTTCTATTAAGTTTAAAAGAAACATTTAGAACATCTCCAATACTCTTGGCCCATTTAATGCCATAGAATGTCTGCAACTGAATTCATCCAAACATAACATTTACTTGTCGGATGTTTTATGAGATGTCGCAATAGGTTTATAAAGCCTGAAGGTTAAGACGTTCTTTTGTAGGGTTTCTAGGTTATTTTTTTTCATCCCGATAAATGGTCTTACAGCGTTCCAGAAGGAATTTAAAGGATTTTAATAGAGGTAGTACCTAAGGACATTTAATTGGGTATCTTTGATAATTAGTAAGCTTTAACAAACTATGGAAATCCACAGAATAAATAGCGAGGTTGGATGCGTTAAATGTGGAGTGAAGGTGATTCGAAATGCTTTTTCTATTTTACAGAAATTACAAACAACTCAACCCGACCCTTCATTTCTTGGATTATTATTTTAGATGAAAAATAACGAACGTAGTGTGTTGCCTTTGATCGACTGTCGGATGATTGGTAGATCGACCGAAATGATATTTTGTAATAAAGTGAATTTGACTTAAAGTCTAATCAACATTTGGGAATGATTCATCGTCAGGCGATTGATATCTCGGACTTAAGAGGTACACAGGCGACGATATTCTGTGCTATGCATTAGTAGTAGATACAATTCATCTATCTAATTTTAAACATTATAGTAATTATTTACTATTTAAAAGCATATACCAAAATGTTCAAACCTAGAGATGTTTTTGATTAATCACTTCCTTATGCGTAGTAAAGAAGTATTGTAATCGGTTTTCAGATTTCAACGGAAATATCCATTTTGACCATCCCTGAATCCATTTTGACAAGTTTTGTCGTGACGTCTGTATGTATGTTCGTACGTTCATTAGTTCATACGTATCTCGCATAATTCAAAAACAGTTAGTAGTAGAAAGCTAAAATTCTGTATTTAGGATTATTGTAAAATCTAGTTGTGAACCTCCTTTTTTGGTTACTCCATGATTACCGGGAGTGGTACTTCTTTATGACTTGAAGGTCATAATTTATTTCAATCAAAAATTATATTAAAACATAATGCAAAATTTTTCAAATTTGGTATATTAGTCACATATTAATATAAATAACATGATACATTTTGGTTAAAAGTGGAAAACCGGAAGTGGTACTTTACTTGAAGGTCATATTAAACTTTTATCAAAAATTATATTACAATATAATGTAAAACATCTCAAATTTGGTAAATTATACTTTTATATCAATATAAATAACATAATAAATTTTGGTTGAAATTGAAGAGCAGAAAGGAGTACTTTACTTGAAGGTCATAATAAACTTAAATAAAAAGGGATATCGACATTTAATACAGAGATCATATGGTTCGCTGATAAAGGCTATAAACGCGATTTGTTTTCCACTCCAATTAAACAATTTATTACTTGTTTTATGTGTTAAAATTGAGTATAAAATACTTGTTTTCTTTTCCATTAGTGAGCTGAACAAGTCTACAGCAGGAGAATAGCATATAAGTTAAGCGGGCTTTTCCGCTTAAAATGTTGAAGCCGTCGATTTCTGATGCTTTCTCCAGTGGCATAGACACAAAACGACATCTGATAACGGAATAAGACCTTCATAAACAAGAGCTTGTGTGTATGTCAATAGATGGACGTCGCGACGCCGAATGTCGTTTTTGAGATTCTCCAATTTTCGGAAACTAGTAACCAAATTCAGGGTCACCTTTTGAGCCGCAGATTTATAGTTTAATAGGCGTAAAAGGAAGTCATGGAGTGTCCGTATCAGATATTTTTTGTGTTGGAAAACTAAACCAATTTCTAAACCCTTGCTGTTTTTTTTTTAACCGATACCTATAAATCAGTCCCCTGTTCGTGAATCTTTTTGAAAACCGCGATTAGGAAAAAAAAACACATACAGATTTCTACATCAATAATTTCGATTTTTTTTTTTTTTTACAGAAATACGTGTTTTGTTCCGTTAAATTAAGGAAAAACAATTTGGTGAGATATGTGATTTTGGCCAGTTATGTGAAAAATATTCTAATTCTAAAAGGACTGGATTCACAAAATCAAAAACTTAAAAATAAAATATATCATTTTATTCAATTTAAGTTGAAGTTTTCTCTTTCGAGTGACCTTAAATAGTTGGCTAAAGATGACCAATTCTATCCTTTTAAATAATAACTTTTATTTAACTAATAACACCTGCTTTGTAGGGAGGATTTCACAGGCAAGAAATAGTTTTCTAGAGGGATGATGTCTTTATAGTTAATCGCAGATAACTCACAACAGCTATATAGTTGATTCTCTTTATGTATATTTATAATGAGAGAGTGTGTGAGAGGCGTCACCTTAACAACTTTGAGTCTGCTACAATGCCGTTTTGAATCCGGTCCGATCGGGCGGACATTTTTCCAGCAAGATTTGATTTTTGGCCCTTAGTGCAGTGCAGTGAAAATGGTTAACTTGGGGGATCAGCCAGAATTATCTAGTATTTATCAAATTCCATTTCAAATGGAACTAAAGAAAATAATCACCTGTTATAAAAAATCCTTGAATGCTTCTGATCATAAAGAGAAAGAGATTAAGTAAGTTTTATTTAATAGGATTTTTGTTTAGAAAGTAACGTGGTGCACCAATTTTGATTAGCTGAACTTTATAATTTACTGTAGTATGTCGTGTATAATGTAATATGTATATCGACATGCTTCTTTGAAAAAGGCGTTAGCGCCATTTAGCAAACTTTACAGGAAACACACGAAAAGATTTTTCCATGAATAACAATACATTTTTATATATATATATATATATTTTTTTTATGCAGTAGGAATTTATTTATCTGTCAAAACCTTTATAATTAAAATGTATTTTTAAGGCTCCTAGCACTGGTTTTGGCCAGAGTGACGACTGAGAATCGTTAGTATTTGGTGCTTAAATCATCTATTTTCGAATTTCCAATTTATTTTCGATATATCGAGAGCGGGAATCGATAGATGTGGTGTTTATGTTCCATAATCAATCAAAACCTAAATCTCGAATTTTTGGCGCTTAAGTCTTTTTTTAAAAAACAACGTCGATATCATTTTTCTTTTTAAATACATCAATGTTTATCTTTCATGTTTTTTCAAGTAAATGAGCAGTAGATATAGGACTTTGACAAGGTATAAATTAAATTATAAATAAATATATAAGTTAAGATATAAATAAATTTACTGATTACAATAAACTGCAAGATGTTCGCGAGGCCATTTCCTTTTCAGATGCCTCCAATGATTAACAGAAATAGTAAGGGGGAAGTGGTTAAGAATGATATTAGTGTTTATTGTGGAATGATGATATATTTTTTTTTGGTTATGGTAGTCATTTTATTGTATTGGTAGCTCATAGAGTTTTTCGACTAAGTGTTGGAGTTGAGAGCTTCTAGGCTATTCAGTCTTCTACGATCTCTCATAGAAAATTTTATTTATTCTATTTTAGTCAATAACAATTGTATAGATTTACGATTATAAAATAGCCACAATGCTGAGTTATTATAACATCCATTTGCATCGGTTGAAGGAAAGCTAGGGGAGGAGTTGGGAAGCGATAGCGTTGATCTCAGTTCCGGTTGGGAAACGACAACTGATGTCGCCACTATAATAAAATCAATCGCCAAAAGGTTGAGGTTGATCATCAGCCTTCGTGATGAGTCGGCAATGCTAGATGAAAAGGCCATGGAGGTGAGACCATCAACATATTTTACATACATATTTTAAGTAGGTTTGCCAACATACTTCAGGAGTCACAAAGTACCATATTTCTAAATCATACTACAGCAGGTTTATACTGTAAGACTAGTTGAACGTCTTATTGTTCAACTTTCTTTAGACGACAAAACACGCGTTTAATGGAATTTCTACTCGTTCCTACAGTTTCTACTTTCATCCGTTTTCCAAATATATTCCTGAATTCGTCTCTTCTAATTATGAAAAATAAATAAAACCACATAATGTTGTTGTAACCTAATGATGTAATATGCAATCTAGCCTTACGCATTCATTTCAACTCTTCGGTTCTGAATTTCTCGAATGAAATCCTTAAATATATTTCCCTTAAATGTCTCCATGTTTTTTTTTTAACCCAGCGGGAAAAGCATGTCTTTCTCAGAATAAGTATTCAATCGGTAGATTATAATAAATAGATTTGTATGTCATTAATTATACTCTACTACTCACTGTATACTCAAAATAATAAGATGATTTTAATTTTGATTTATAATCTTCAATAAAGACCCTTTGTAATCCATAGCCCGTTATAGGTCTACAGAAGCAGAGAGGATGCGTGAGAGCGTGTCCCTAAAGAGGGAGTAATTCTAGGAAAGCTCGTCGAACTTTTTGGGAGGGCTTTCCTTAGAGTTAAAGACAATTGACACTTGACCAAGAATATGGTAGAGTAAACTGAGAGAGAGAGAAATGCTTTATTTACAGCAACGCTGCCCAAATACCTTGGGATTCTACATACAGCATACTAATCAATCTATAGATAGACATACAATAATATTACATATAATATATCCAACAATTTTTTTCCTATTCATTTTAGCCTTAAACACCATAATTAACACGGCATTACCCATATTATAGAAGTTCATTTTTTACTTTTTTTGCTATTGACCTTCTATTACTCTCTAATCCACCCCTTATTCCTCTTTTCCGGTGACCCTCAACCATTTCATAACTTAAAATAACACTTTCTCTTTTTTATACATGGAGAAAAAAAAAATCGAAAACTAGTCAAATATTTACATTTTAAAAACGCACACTTAAGCATCATCAACAATACATCAACCATACAGATGATGGTACATAACTCTCAGAGAGTCCAGTATTCTCGGTAAAATTCTCGGTCAATATCGCAATATCCCAATTGCCAACACCTAGTTTTTCCAGAAAGCTCCTTTTTTTTGGGGGGGGGAGGGAGATTTTTCCGCGAGACCCAAACTAGAGGCCTCTCACGGTGAACTCTCTCTCTCTCTCCGAAGGTCTCGCGGAATTTCTCTTTTAGGAAAACGATGCATTTCTTATAAATGTACCTCTTTTCCCTTTCTATCAGACCTGATAGATTCAAGATCATTACTTTCAAACCTCACTGTGGGATCCAAGGCCAGTGATGTCTTTCCTTTCTTGGAGAATGCGACAATATCTGCATATCCCGCGGATCTTTTTCTTAAGGAGTCTTATTATTTCATGCTTGATATAAGAGGGAGCTTTGCAGGTTTTCGGTAGAAAGACAGCAGGTCTCTGCTCAATGGTTAGCCGACCCGAAAGTGTCATTAGGGACGGGTTTTAAGCCAATCACAGATTTCATATACCCATATCTCGGTCATTTATGAACATAAAAATCTTAAAATATCTAGATAAATTTTTAATCTTTTACGAACGGTTGAATCTATCTATAAATCTTTTTTGTTTTTGTTTTCCTTGTACGAAGTAAAGGAAGTATTGTAATCGCGAAAATTTTCGGTTTTCGGATTTCAACGGAAATATCCATTTTGACCATCCCTGAATCCATTTTGACTAGTTTTGTCGTGGCGTCTGTACGTACGTACGTACGTTCGTACATTCGTTCGTTCGTTCGTATTTCTCATAACTCAAAAATGGTTAGTCTTAGAAAGTTGAAATTTTGTATTTAGGATTGTTGTAAAATCTAGTTGTTAACTTCCTTTTTTGGTCACTGCTTAATCACCGGAAGTGGTACTTTACTTGAAGGTCATAATTGATTTCCATAAAAAATTATATTAAAATACTTTGCAAAACTTCTCAAATTTGGTATTCATAACTTATATATTGATTTAAATAACATGCCAGATTTTGGTCTAAATTAGAAAACCGGAAGCGGTACTTTACTTGAAGGTCATATTAGACTTTCATCAAAAATTATATTAAAATGTAATGTAAAACATCTCAAATTTGGTAAATAGGACTTTTATATTGATGTGAATGTATTTACTATATTTTGGTTAAAATTGGTGAGTCGAAAACGGTACTTTACTTGAAGGTCATAATAAGTTTACATCAATAATTATATTTAAATTAAATAACATAAATCATATGTTTCGGTAATAAAGATTACAATCGCAATTTGGTTTCCAATCCAATTAAACATTTTTATTACTTGTTTTAAGTGTTAAAATTTAGTGTAAAATACTGGTTTTCGTCCTTATTTGTGTGTGTGTGTGTGTGTGTGTGTGTGTCAATAAATGGATGTCGCGACGTCGAGTGTTGTTTTTGAGATACTGCGATCTTCGGAAACTAGTAAGCAAATTCTGGATCACTTTTTAAGCCACCGATTTATAGTTTAATAGGCGTACAAGGAAGTCATGTGTTGTCCACATCAGTTATTTTCTTTGTAGGGTTTCGGCCTCCGATGCCTGTTTACCAAACTGGCACCCTGTGCACAATAGAGGCTACGCATCGGCCTAAACTATTTTTCTATTGACTATAGCGCAAAAACGGTATTGATGAAACTTGTTTTAAGTCTTCTCCTGAAAGCTCTATGACTCAAAATTGCTCCACCTTTTGTTAACCAATCCCTTCTTTTGAGCTAATCTACTGGACTAGGTGGCAAACGCCACGGGCCTTGACCCAAGGAGAGCCTCGAATTGGCCTATAAAATACAATATCAAATTATATAGTATGCATAGGAGTAAGTTTTATTCACTGTAGATATAATTAAGGAAGAAGTTGGTCGGGAGGGGCAGAGGGAGGGAGGAGGATACGGTCAATTACTAATACACTAATAAGTATAACTTATATATTCTGTGCAAACGTTTCAGCCTAAGTTTTTGGCCATCATCAAGGCTAAAAGAAAAACAAGATAACATTAAAAAAAACAGAGACAGTACCAGTAACAGTAAAAAAAAGGTATTTATAATTAATAATATATAATTATATAATATTATTATATAATATATTATTATATAATAATATTATTACCCTATATATAAACATATATTTACTTTTACTGGTACTACCTTTGTCGTTTTTAATGTTATCTTTTTTTTGTTTTTTTAGCCCTGATGATGGCCTAAAACTTAGACCGAAACGATGGTAAAGATAAGCTATAATAATAAGTGTTTGCCATTGGCCGCACCCTCCGACCAACTTCTTCCTTAATTATATTATATGTAGTAATACAATTATTGTATTATTATGTATAACTAACAGCCGCATTTTCAAATTTTGAGTAAGAAGCTTAGGGGGTCTCAAACCTTGGTAGGAAGAGCCTCCAAAATCATATTTGCGTCACTGATACAACGATAAAATAAAATAAGACATATTTATTGGGCCTCAAAAAGGAAGCTTCTAGGTGATGTCCATTTTCAAGAAAAAAGAAATGAAAAGGAATTGGCAGCTTGGAAGTATTATGGAACACATTACCCAGAATTATTTGAATACAAAATATATTACCTACATGATATGTCAAACAGCGATAAAAACTTTCACTTTTTCCTCTAGTGTTCTGTAGCATCATCTCCTATTTAAAAACAAGTACTAGTAGTCCAACACAGATGGGTTCATCTATGAAGTTTTTGTAGTTTTCATGTTTCGTGTTATCTAGAATCCTTTCACCACACTATCTAAATAAAAAACACTTAATTTTCCTAGAAAACAAAAATCGCCTAAAATCTTACTTATTTGAGATCCAATAAATATGATTTATTTTAGTTTGTCGCTGAATGGCATCTCATCTAATATACTTTCTATTCACATAATCCTCATTAAAGTCATTGCATATATTTAACAATATGTTGATATGTTTACATCAAATAAATATTATAATGTAAAAATATGTAGTCTTCTTTTTTTTTTTTTCTCCCACAACCCATCCCCTGTAACAAAAACCTGTACGTGTTACAGTAATGAATTTATTATTTTCGGATTAAAGATTACAAAATGCTTCATATTTACCTAATTTTATCAATATCAGTTCAAAAAAGTTTAAATTTATTGACCTGTGTTATCAATGTACAGTTTGTATCAGTACTGAATACCAAAATAGTCAAATTCATTAATATATATGTTCGTAATCGACCCTCCAGTTTATACTGTATTATACATTATAAGCAATTTTTTTATTAAACATTATTGTATTATTTTTTACATTAAATATTACTTTCTCTTTATCTAATCGTAGATTATTTATTATTATTAATTAAATTTTTATTTATTTTTAAAAGTCAATAGGGATCGGTCTTTTCTCATTAAATTTTAAAATATATGTACATTTATCCATTTGATTGTTTTACAGGTTGGGTTCACCATAATAGAACCGGATGATTATTCACTTTTGTGCAGCAGTTTAAAAACGGTAGTTAACTAAAATATTAAATTTAACTAAGATAAATTATAATAAATATTTTTTTAAATATAAATTATTAATGATCAGTTAGCATCCGCATGATGGTATAGAAGGATCAATCTAATTAGGGATTGATAAATTATTTGCCACTTCTATAATTTTGTGTTATTGAAAACTAGTTTCTAATGTTATACATTCATCTTCAGTTCTAAAAACACACAAAAATTCAAAAATAAGCAATTCAAAATATAGTTTGGTATTATTATACATATAAAATTGGAGGTAATACAAATCAGTATTATAAAACATTTATGAATCATGAATTTATTTAAGACAATGTATTTGATTTCTTGTCTTAATTAAATTCATAATTCATAAATGTTTTATAGTACTGATTCACATTATATTTAATTTAATATGTATAATAATACCAAAATATATTTTGATATTGTATAACTATATATTGCTTATTTTTGGATTTTTGTGTGTTTTTAGAACTGTCGCAAATAATTTATCAATCCCTAATTATTAATGAGCTTATAGCTAACTTCCTATGATTTTTTTAAGTCCATAAATAACCTGACCTTTCAGGTTCTCAACCCATCATCAGATTAGATTTTTTCTTTATTTAAGTATTTTTTCTATAATATTTTTGCTCCTGATTTGTTCTTACCCACCTAAGGTTTCCTCAAATTTAAATAACAACTAATGTTTAACTTTGGTATTCTTGCTGATGATTATAAGAAGTATAGAGTACGCTCCGATGCGTGATAAAGTCAGTGTTGGGAAAAATGTAATTCCAATTCAAATTAAAATTACTTGCCAATTATTATAATTTGGAGTTGCATGAATAGAATTACTTGAAGAACCACTAATACCGTAATTGTCGATCACAATTACGATTTTAGTGGTTCATCAAGTTACGAATCGGGAACAAAAATATGATTGGAAAAATACTAGCATCAATAAAAAAATTAATCTTATGATCGATAAGATTAAAGGCAAGACCCCGAAACGTCATGTGATTTATTTATTTCGTTTGTTTGATGGTTCTGTGGCCCTACTCACAAGAAGGGTGATCAGCTCGAGTGTAGGAACTATCGCGGTATGTCACTGTTACCGGTAACGTACAAGGTTCTCTCTCTTGTGCTCTTTGAGCCTCTGCTGAATAGGGCAGAGAATTTAATATTCGAATCCATTATTTATTCATCGACTTTAAAAGGTCCTTTGCTAGCATAGATCGGGGAGAAATAAAAATCTAATTGTACATTCTAAAATATTATAAATTGTGATAGTACTTAATTTTATAACAACTTAATTTTTAGTTTTATTTATTTACTTTTTTCTTTAAACAGTTTATTGATTTTAAGAAAAAATGTATTGGCTATATTTAACTGATATTTGGTCTGTGGGATTTTCTCTTTGTGAATATGGTGGTGCCTAGTTACCGGCCGATTATATGCTTTTATTAATCAGCTGTAACTAATCAGCACATATTGCTGTGTTTTTTAGACTTGGTTGTTTTTATTTTTTTTTTTACTATCGAGAATTAGCGAGTTCCAATTCTTGGAAAAACCTATGGTCGGATAATTGGTTTCCTTCCCTATCAGCCATACCTGTTGATTCACTCTCTGTATCAAACCTAACCTTCCAGAAGCAGGTAGTCTCCAAAAGTTTGAAGATTATGTTCGTTGGTTTTCATTCAGCTGCACCCCACAGTTTTAACGGGTTGTCATTTCTTAAATTATTTATTCATGATTATTATTTATTCTATAATTATTTATTTATGAATACTTGTATGGCACTGTTTAAGTTATGCTACTGAGCATACCTCTGATATTATTTTGAAAAAAAAAATGGTAAGGAGTTAGAAACACTGACGGGCAAGACCGGATTTACCTCTAGACCCCTGGCCACAGGGAGAAGAATGCTGTGTGTGCTAAACAAATATTTGTTTAATTAACGTAGAAAATATTCTAATCTTCTACTAACAGGGGAATGAAACTATGCTTTATTTGTTGTTGTTTTTCCTATATTACTTAAAAGTAATTGCATTTAATTTTTCAAGGCTATAAATGATTGTGATCCAGTAACTATTTCTAGCCTTTAACTTCTTTAATTAGTTTAATTTTTCAGTCTAAGGTTCAATAAAATATTTCAATATTATATAATGAATATATTTCTTTTTCATTCATCTTATTATTCATTCCCATGGATACTTTAGTTTTTTGTGAGATATATTTCAAGTCTAGAGTTTTTGGTACTCTCTCAGTAAGATTGCACTTTTTCGATAACCGAAGGAATAAAAAAAAAAAAAAGAAAGAATTAATAGGTATAATTTTTTTTTTTTTAATCCAATTTAAAAGGGGCTGAGAATCACCCATTTACAAACAGTTACAATATATTGTTTTTGTCTCTATTCATTTATTAATTTTAGGTTTCTAGTATGAAGGCCTATTATTTTCCTGTTATATTCAATGTTCCTTTCCTATATTGCTAAATGATTTTTTTTTTTTTTATTATATTTAAATTAGACTTAGTTGGAAATTTAACCACTTAGCTAATTTCATATATTTGCTCCTTAGTCACTTCTTAAAACTGCCTTGAAAATCTGCCAATTGGGCAAGCTGGCATTGGCCGTTTACATCGAAGAGATGCAGACCTGGCTATTTGATTGGAGGACGGATTGCAGCCGGCTCATTGAACTTTTCATCGTTGCTCATCCGACCTCAACCACTAAGGAGAGACTGGCCAAACCCTCTAAACTGGCGATCAAAATTGGATCAGTTCCTTCATCTTCACGCACAACACATACAGCTTCAGGTAAAAGACATCCACTTACATCTCCTTCAGGTAAAACACAATCACGTGCAACACCTTCTCGTACATCACTTCCTCGTAAGTAAAGATCTTCTTAATGAAAGCAATAAATGTATAAAATGATTTACTATTTGTTTGTGATAGACGTTACTAATTATACTTATTTTATTTTATAAATCACATATAATTATCTTATATATATATCCTTTGCTGAAGACTATGTGATATATAAAATTTCAAATTAAAAAATAAATATAAATTAGTAGTAAATATTAATTAGTAATTAGTAGTCTTTCCTAGGATATGTAATAAAAACACTTTTGTATTACTGAATACAGGATTGATAATCCGTTCAAAATCTAGTCCAGTAACTTTTTTTTTTATTGTCAAAGTGTCGAGGCGAAATTTGGTGGCTTATTAGAAGAAAATGTTTAGCCATATATCCCTATAATGTCCATGCTCAGTATTCAAATTGCACTTGTCTGCTAACACAAAGAGGACAGGTTTCAAAATGGCGGCCAAAAAAACAATACATTTTAAGACTTTTTTTGTTTTTTCCCCAATAATTCCTAAACGTTACATTCTGTCAAAAAATGTATTGCATAATAAATTAAAGAGCATTAAATTTTGCCTCTAACGAGTACCTAATAATCATTTGGTCAACTGGTTTGGCCGAAAAGTATGATTAAAAACGACGATTTTTTCCAACTTTGTAAAAAACAGACAGAGTACTATAGATGAGTCTGCAACTTGGACATTAGTAATCTAAGAGAAAAAGTCATAAGAAAAGTTGTAGAGCATCAGCTCCATCCTCCCTTATTTCCCCCACTTCCATTGCGGTTGCTTGGTATACGAAGGCCTCTCTACTGGGCTAGAGATGAGGTTGAAGAGATTTATGAATTGTCATAAGTTATGAGATTTATTTTCTGATTTCTCATGAGCTGTTATGTCTCTTGTTGGTATACCGAGTTGAAGTTTCCTATTTTCCGACGACAATATCTCCTTGGTCTTTCTTTTCCAAGTCCTTAGAAACAAAAAACTCTCCAACATTCTCGATCAACAAAACAAGACGTTCTTCTGTTCACTCTCTAAATGCAAGGTCTCAACCCACTGATTTATATATTCTCTCCTATAAAACTGCTTCCTTCAGCAAATCCTTCGTCATTCGAGCTATCTCCTTCTGGAATTCTTTACTCATATCTATTCGCTAACCCTCCTACACACTTTCATTTAAACAACTTTTATTGCTTGATCTACTCCATAATCAAACAACCACATTGAAGTAAAATGTGTGTATTTCTATGATAATAATTGAGGCCATTTCCGGAAGAAGGGCGTATAATGCAAATTAATAAGTTGAGAAAACACAGCCAGAAAGTATCATTTTATTATGAAACAATATAACGCGACTGTAAAGTTCAGAAATTTGTTTACGCAATTAATTTAATGATTTTTTTTTATGATGATTTTTATCAAATAATGATGTAAACTTTTATATCATTATATAGAATGCATTTCAAAATAGGTGTGCATACGACCTTTTTTCCGGAAATTCATTTTCAGTAAGGGTTTTGTAATAACAGAAACATATATTTTAAAAATAATACAAAACTTTTATTATAAATATTTGTTAAATATGCAGAAATAAAGAATAATAATTGAAGATATTAAAAAAAAATGGTCATTATGGTCGTTAATCTTCTAACTATTCTCTAACATGTTTTGTAGCAATGACAAACTTTCATCATCCCTGAATTGAAACAATTCCCTCATATCTTTTTCTTTTTGCGGAGAAACTGGAGTGTAGTTTACTTGTTTTGATTGAATTTCCTTTAAACTTGTAACCAAGTAACTTTTCATCCTAATGCGGAAAGGTGTGTAGGCTGCTTTATAAGTATGTGACGCAAGTACAGTAACATCTTCTTTACATTTCAATACTTAATACTTTTAGATTTATTATTTTATTGGAAGGACACAGGCTTATGGTTTATTAAAGGCTTAAGTGCTTCTTTCCAGTCTTTAATAATATTTCTATCCATCTACCAGAACAAAAAATGGAGAAGGGTGCTCTCTGCATTCCACCATAGCAGTTAAATAAGATTTTGCTGTAGTCATAGTTTCTATTTTTTAATTTTTTTTTCTAAGTAGCCCAAAGCTCCGGTCACATTGTCCAAAACTATGACCACGAACAGTAAAAAGGTATAGTACTTCCACATTTTAATAAAACTAAATAACATATCTATTCATCACCTTATAACTTCAAACACAAAAAGTTCTGACAATGTGTTTAGAAATGTGACTGCCCTGAACTCTGGCGTCAAGATATTGAAATGAAATTTTGTGATATTATTCATCGAAATATGACGGTAAATTTTAAAGTATTTCTGGAAAATGGGCTTGTAGACCTATACGCCCTTTTTCCGGAAATGGCCTCAATTACACCTAGATAATTCAACACACTTAGATAATTGCACTGTTATTGTAAGCATTAAGCTAGACAAACGCACAAAAACTTTGTTTATTGTAATTATTCTTAGAGGACTTAGTTTGTTTAGAATAAAACTATTTTTTCATTCATTCATTCTTTCATACCTTGTCTAATAATTTTGATTGAATCTTCAAATTTTAAAATATTTGGCCCATCAATATTTAAAATACAACAAGTTGAAGTGGCTCGTCAACTTAATACATTTTTCTTCTTCTTTTTATCATCGAAAATTTGGATCATTCTAAGTTCCAATAAATTTATTCAATGCAACTTTTAAATTTTCAACAGTTTTATTTATATAATTTAGTACCACTTAGACCACCAACATATCACCACAATGGCGAATTTCTAGTATAGATGACAGAGTATGCCGCCTCCTTAAAAGTTAAAAGTTTGTAAATTATTATTATATTTAGTAAAATTATAATTCATTAATGTTCATATAATTTTTATGAACTGTCCCTTTTATTTATCCAATTATTTTCTATATCTTTTGGATTATATCTTGAAATGTTTAACACCTATTGAATCGGAGTTTGCTGCAATTGATTCTATGTTAAAAAATACATTAAAATAACCATCTTGTAGTGAGTGCTATTCACATGTAGCAAAGATGAGAGGCTAGTTTTTCCGCAAAAAAAGTAAAATTTCGGTTTTTGACCACTCTGCGACCGCCCCTGGCCGCATGCGGCCAACGTGATAATTTTTTGTGGGCCACAATATTCTAAAATATAGTGAAAACAGACAATTGTAAAGCAATTTTATCGATTATTAATTAATTGTGTAATTAAAAGTGAATTGCTCTAACTTCACTTGACTAAATTATATGATCTAATATCCTGTCCATATGGCTAAATCCTCACGTTAGAAATCATTTAAATAAAATTTGTAAATGTGATGCGGCCCGCGGCTTTAATTAAATTTGACGCGCCTGATATAGTCAAACGATAACTGTTCAATTCAAGCTTAAGTTTAGTTTTTTTCGTGTGCCTTTATTTTGAATAATAACAAATTGAAACTTGTGATTATTTTCTCATATAAGTAAGGAAATAAAAAACCATTAATCCGTTTAATTATTTGTGTGTTTATGAAGTGGCGACTGCTGAATAAACTGGATATTATGTGCCTGGGTGCGAATAAAACATAAAATATTAATGGCGGAAGAGTGCACCCCCTTGGCATTTATAGATCTTGGTGAGAGAAAATAGCGCAAAAAATAATTACCAATATTTAAAATACGAAATTGATTAGAGTACTTAGGAATGATAAAAACCTCGGTTTGATAATAATATAGGTCATTAGGCCGCAATCGCTTTACCGCTGCATTTATTTTCTATAGCTCTTCGAATCTTATTAATCTTTATTCCTTTTTTAAACTATAGATTTTGTTTAAGTAAACTTTATTTTTAATTTTCCCTTTGATGTTCCTATATTTTTTTTTTTTGGAGGCCTACGATGGTAGCGCCTGAATGCTTGGTATCACTGCAACCATTCAAGTTACGCCAGATATTTCGGATTTGCAATATTCTTGTTCTGAAATGGCGAGGAAAAACCTCAAAAAAAGCTCCACCGATTTCCAATACGGATGGTTATTTTTCTAATCTAAATACGACACTTACTTTCAAATGAAATACAATTGTTCCTTTTATAAGACAAATTCAGTTCCTATTATATTAAATAAAAAAAGTAGATGTTTAATATAATAATTTATTCCATATTTCTTCAATATGTAAAAGAAGAGAAATTAATTTATATAGGCATTTTTAAAATGAGAAAATTTTTGAAAAATATCAGGAGTATCAACCTTATGTACTCTACTTTTTTGAACGTTTGCCCACTTGGTGTGGGTTTTACAGGACTGGGATTATTCTCAATCGATTCAGTAGCTCTAAATCTTCACATTCACATTCTTCAATACCCTACTCGACTTTTATGTCATATTCATAGTTGAGCCACAAATAGGTGGGTTGACTGAGGTCAGGTGAGATGTAATTTTGCGAATTCCATCGATCTTCAGAGCCACTATCGCATCAAGGGACGATTATGCGAAATCCGGAATTTTGTGGGTCAAACTGACCCACTTTTTGTGGACCTATGAAATCCACCAGCTACCTACTCCGAAATATAGTTTGGTCCAGAGAATACCCTAATTTATTTCAGAATCTTTAATGCGAAATAGGGCAATTTGTAGTATTTTTTCCCAGAAAAAAATGAGGCTTTGTCTCAAAGTGTGCCATCCGCTGTCCACAGCTTATATTACCATCCTCAGATTTGGTTCAAAGCGGTGACAATTAAAGATTTCACAAACCCACATCACATAAATACATAATAAAATTAATTATAAACCATTGTGTAATCATCACACAGGCCAACGATGAAAAAACTTTTGTACTGAAAATACCTTATTCCTATAGTTTTTAGGGTGCTGAATTCAAATATGATATTAAAAAGGCTGTATCACCCACAATTTCTTCACATTTTATGGTTAAATTTATTAAATTAAGCGATTTTAAAGAATCAACAGCTTCACAGGCCAACAATGAAAAAACTTTTGTACTGAAAATACCTTATTCCTATAGTTTTTAGGGTGCTGAATCCAAATATGATATTAAAAAAGCTGTATCACCCACAATATTTTCACATTTTATAGTTAAATTTATTAAATTAAGTGATTTTTAAAGAATTGAACAGCTTTCAGTCTTAGGCCTCATGAAACAATTTGTAAAGGCTTTGTCTAAAGATGGACCATGTTTCAAGTATCTCTGCTAAAAGTTTTCACGCCTTTCAGAAGCTAAACTAAAAGAAGGCGTCTTTGTCGGACCTGACATTAGAAAAATGATGTTTGATGTTAACTTTGAATCCGCAATGACCTTAAATGAGAAAGAAGCATGCGTATCATTCAAGCAAGTCTTTACAAAGTTCTTGGGAAATGAAAAAGACCCAGAGTATGTTTCTATTGTAGCTAACATGTTACAGAAGTTTAAAAAGTTAGGATGTTTGATGAGCCTAAAACCTATGAAAAAGTATGATGAGGTGATACAAAAAAACTAAGTCCAGATTTAGATTCAGCACATAAAAATCTAGAAAGATCAACTATTAAACTTTTAATAGTTTACAAAGAAAATTTTTTTGTTGGCCTGTGTAATTTGTTACGTTTTTATACTTGCAAATTAGTTTGAATCTAAAAATATAATTTAACTCAAATTTGGTGACCCACAAAAAATGTCCACCCTAGGCAAGTGCCTAGTCTGCCTCTGCGTAAATCTACTACTGTATCATCTCAGATGTTCTATTAGTTTAGGTTACTCAATATTTGGTGCAAATTAGGTCCATTTATTACTCTGACAATGTCAGACTTCCCAATTCTACTGAATTTGAGATCAGTTTCGAATACATAACTTTTTTGGGTTTAATAGTGCAATTAAAATGTTACTGTACAAAATTGGTTCGCTACTATTTTCCCATGTGCTTTGAGTTCAACTTGTCATATGAACAACATCCTCCTATCTCTTCCTGTTGTTTTATCTTATTATTACCAAGCATTGATTCTGTACCTCAGATGTAAAGGACAGCATGTCCATTTTTTACCTATTTATCATTATTTAACGTTTGTATTTAACTTTTTTTGCTTTACCCAGGTATAGATTACTATTTTCTAGACCAATTTTAAGAGCAGCTAAATGTTTTTAAAGAACACTAATTGTAAGTCCCCTTTTATTCAGAGGGAAACATCTGTTCAAACTGCTCTTCTCAAAACATGGAGAAATACGACAAAGTGTCCTATGCCTCTGGAGGTACTCATTCACTTAAGTTTTCACTATCTTAAAATTTTACTCATAGGTATGAGTATCAATCAAAATCAACTTTCTATTTATTCTGTCATTCATAGATCATTCAATCTATACTTATTCATTTTCGTACCGCAATATTTTTCAATTAATAAATTTTGTTTGACTTTCCCAAAGGGCTTAGTAAAATTAAACAAAGCACTGCTTAAAAAGATTTTATTATCAATACATTAACTATAAATCATACAAAATTTAATACTATATTTAATGCTTGGATATGAGTGTTATTCTTTAAACAGAATTAGAATGTATAAATATGGTAGAATCTATAACAGAAGACTTAGATTTAAAAATTATAAAAGTGTATGGTATTTTATTAATAATGAGTGAATTAATAAAACATTTTTTTTAAGTTATATTGTTTAATATACAATTCAGTACAAGAAAAAAATATACAAAATCATTAACTTCAAGACAAATATCTCATGTTGAATTCAATAGAATTCAAGGACCACAGTTCATTCACAGCCACTAATTAACATACAGGCATCTCAAATGACTTAAAGCTGAAAAACACCTGTAAACCGATATGAAATATATTTACATAATAGATTATTTACAATTTGGTTCATAATGTTATATGCAGAAACAGTACAGTTTAAGCAGGTAATGTGAAATGCATTTAGATTGATTGCCATAAGTATTTAACCTGCTAACATCATTGATAACTGTAAAATCTTCTGAGAAAATACGATGCCGCACTGTGGCTTCAAATATTCCATTTCCAGGCTTGGTAATAACTGTAACTATATAATCAGTAGATTTAGTACTGATAGAATCATTGATTTCTTCAATTGACATCAACTGCTCAATTCTGGCAGACGATATGTCATGCAGGCTGAGTTGACTACATTCATGATGATCTTTAAGCAAACTATTTATGTAGTTAACCAAAGCTAAGGCTACCTTTTTAATCATTGGATCAGAAGTGGAAACGGAGATAGAAGTGTAACAAGTACACCAATTTTCTGTGATTCCTGCATCTTCACAAGTCCGGTTTCCTGGAATAGGCAGGAAAAGGCTTATTCCTCTTTTAGCATTATGGTTCAAATAGTTTGTTCTTTCTTGAATCACCTCATCTTGAAGGTTACTCAGATCTGTTAAATCAAGAAGTGTTTCATGTAGATCAAAATGTGTCGTAAGACGACGCCTATTGGCCTTTATATTTCGAATAGCAAGTTGATATGTATTTCTGAACCATTTGGGGAAAACGATAAAAAAAAATGGAAGTCTTTCCTCCATATAGCCTTGGTAAGTAGACCTTATTCCACCCCATCGAATGCCATGATCACTCATAAAAATAAAAATTGTAGAATTGAAGATGTCATTATTTAAAAGATTTTCCATAAATTCCACAAATGGAAGATCTGCTAACCGTGGCAGATTGAGAAAGTCATGTGTCAAACTGCTTGTCCAAAACATAGACCATGTCAGAGTATTTCTGGATCGAATAATATATCTATTAGCAGTTTCAAGAAGGACATTGAGAACCATTCTGTTCCCAATGCAAAGGTGGGCATTGAGTCTTTTGTCACAACCCAAATCTTTTTCTGCCATAAGTGAGAAAATCTGGCCATAAAAATCTGTGGGTTGTTTTCTAAAACCAAATTTTTGATAATTGAAAAGTCCCATCCAAGAAGCATCTTCATAGTATGCAGTAGAGAAATTTGATTCTTTGTAATTTTTCCAAATGAATGAGCAATTATCAAAAATATTCTCTTGTCGCCAACATGTCTCTTTGATTTCATCTATTGTATGGCCTACTAATACTGGAATCATGTTTGGAAAAGTGTTGTCTCCAACTTTGTTGTAGCCTAACATTTCAACTGATATAACTTTCTCTTTAAGAAATGCAACTGTTCGTGGCATTTGCCTGTGCAAATTAAGCCTAGAAACAGAATCGAAACCAATGAGTGAGATACTGACTGTATTATGTTCTTTTTGCTTTCCTTTTGCACTCTGGGGAAAAGCAAAATAATCTCTATAGATTGGTTCATTCTTAATTTCACAAAAAACTTTAATAAATTCCTCATTTACTATTGTTGTCCGATTTTTTATTTCAATTTTTTCTGAAGAAAACCTGAAACAATAGAAAGACAAATACATTATTTACCTATCAATATAAAAATACACACACACACACACACACATATATATATATATGTATATATATATATATATATATATATATATATATATATATATATATATATATATATATATATATATATATATATATATATATATATATATTTCATTATTTATTTAAATTATTTCATGAATGCAGAATCATTATTATTTTAAGAAAATAATTAGAGACAAGACTGAAAATATTATTATAATTAAATTAATATGTTTGTCAGCTGATTCAATGATGCCATAATTTTAGATATGAAATGCATTCACTTAGGTTTCTAAGTGTTACAGGTAATATTGGTGTTATTAGAGATTACCACTCACTCCAAACCAAAGTGATATTAACTGAACCAGTTGAGAATCAAACCCCCACCATTCTGAACTGTGCATCACTGTGACCATCACCCCAATATGGGAAATAATATTTACCCAGAAGATGCGACTAAACATTCTTTAAGACAAAAATAATAATAATAACAAAATTAATAAATAAACTTTGTTTAAAATGTTAATAAATTAAATCAGTTAATGACCATGTTGATTACTTAGTATATAATAAAAATCAATTCCTTCCAGTTTAACACTTAAGTAGTCACGCTCAGCGCATAGAATATGCCGCTTGGACCTTTTCTTTGTTTATTCGAAGAAGGGGATGACACAGGTATGCAGAAGTTGGACTAACCATGCAGTATACTGTTTGCCTTGCAATAGTGAAAGTTGTTTTTATGTAATGTCAAAATTTTAATGTTTTTACATTTTTCAAAGTGAAATTATCCTTTTTTTTATTTTTCATAATGACTGAAACTAAGCAAAACACCAAGTTTTCTACTAATTTTCCTTATTATTTACAACAATCGGTTTAAGGTATAGTTAATTAACTAATTTATTATTTATAATTGAACAGGAAATTATTGTGACTATTATTTGCTGCAGAGAAATTATTAATTTTGCTGTTAATATAATTTTTGAAGATAAATAATGATGATGAATTGTATGGTTTTTTTGAAAAGAAATTGCAATTATTAATCATCTAAGAAAAATATTATTTCAGTAAATCATCCCTCCCCCTCCCAAAAAAAAATTGGCAAATTGGAAGGAACTTGAAACATTTTGGACAAATTAACAGACAATTGTAAAAAAAATCCTACATGCCTGGTTGTAGAAGAGAACCAAGAAGAATATCGAAGCAGATGTAAATTCATTCAATTTATACTAAATAAGCCGGCTATGTATGGAATAATGTGATTTGCTGTATTTAAGTAAATAATAAATTAAATATATAAAGATTAGAAAAGGCAGTGATTTCTTTAATTGTAAAAGTAAATTTGCTAAAAAAAGAATTTCATGGAAATACATTTTCCTTCCAAAAAGTACATGGGGCACTTAGTGAAATATTTTTAAAAACATCCAACAATTAGTGATTTCCAACATTATAAAAAATAATCCAACAACATTCTTTAGCATGCGACAAACTTATACTATTTATGAAGGAAAAGAAATAACCGAGTATCATTTCTTATAGACATGAAACTAATTTTTTAATAATTTTTACCACTTTATTTATTTACACCCTACCCTACCTTTTAGGCTAGTTGGGTTTTGCAGCAGTTGGATGTTATGCATGTCTGTATAACATCTCTTTGCTACTGGTAAAATAATTTACAATTTATAGTGCACGCAACATAAATATTTTCAATTCTCAATTTGGCATTTGTCTGCTTCTGCACCTTTTCTGTCAGGTGGACTTTACAGGAGTGGATTTTCTTTGTCCAAGATTGATGTGGTATGGGACAACAGCAGTTCTACTCCCATATACAAAATCTTTATAGTACAGATAGTTTTGCTCAATGATTTAATTTCAATCCCAAAAACTTATAAGTACCATTATAATTACACCATTTTCAGAATTACTGAATTTAGAATTCGGATTTCATAGGCATTTTCAGTTTCCTGTTGCAGTTATCATCATTATTATATTTGAGAGATTGGTAACACATTATCTTTTTCCATACATGTAGAAGTTTAATGACTTTCCTTCTTGCTACCTAGAGGTCCCAGGGAAATTTCAGACTTCTAATGAAGCATACTAAATCCTTGGATTTGGCTCTAGCACTATTTTTATAGGAGTTGTAGTGTAGAGAAGAAGAAGGATTTACCCTATACACACAGATAACAGGCACAGACCCCAGCAAATTTTAACTTCTTGAAAGGTACTTTAATAAGAAATGACCTATTGTTTTCAACATTTTCCATGTCATATTGAGATAAAATTTAGCCAACTCTTTCTGCAAAGAGTTTTCATTTCATTTGAGGCTTTAAGGCCCAGTAAATTTCTCTGAAGAATCTTTTGAAAACATCATTGTAGCAGTAAAGATGAATGGAAGAGGGCTTCTTAAATATCCAGATTCTCAATTTCCATGTTCCGTTAGCTTTGTTTGCTGATATTTCAAATCAAGCCTGTCCATTGATCAATTCTCCAACAACAGTAGAACAATGGATGGAAAATGAATGCATTTTATTTAATAAAAGCTTAATAAGTCCCAAAAATCTTATAGTGCATATGATAAAAATCTATTAGGAATCTACCTATCGGTAAAGTAGTTTTGTCATTTTCTTGAATGAAGAAATTATTACAGATTGCAAGCCGATCGATTACACATTTTTACAGAAGAACAAGAAAGCTTCATCTCGATAATAGCAGCAGTTGTAGTTTATTTTCCAGTTTCAACCAACATCCGCCATCTGAAAGGAAATTATAACATGATTGCTAATACTCTTTCAAGGTTAGATGAAATAGCTCTTATTGGATACAAAGAGATAGTTAAACAGCTGATTGAAAAAAAAAAAAAGGAATTAAAATATCTTATTGATGACACTTGTTCTGCTTTCAAGTTTAAATCATGTCAAATAACATCAGGAAGATCACTGAGGTGTGAAATATCTACATAAAGTGTTCAACCATTTATTCCTAAGTCATTCAGATACAACAGCTTCAAGCATTTTCACAACTTTGCTCATTCAATATTAAAGTGACTTCAAATCAAATATTACAAAAATCAATTAGGAATAACAGAAAACATCCATAGATGGATCAAAAGTTGTATATAGTATTTCCAAGTCAATTGTAACCTTTTCCAAATCAATTGTCACCTTTTCCATTTCAATTGTAACTTTTTCCATTTCAAATGTAACCTTTTCCATTTCAATTGTAACCCTTTCCAAATCAAATGTCATCTTTTTCATTTCAGTTGTAATCTTTTCCATTTCAATTGTAACTTTTTCCATTTCAATTGTAACCCAACCGGGCATGAATTAATTCAATATTATTTATTTTATTAGTGAAAAATAATCATTTTAATTACAATAATGATTTTTGAAATAATTTCGGCATATCTACCAAATTTTTTTTCGTTTTTTACATAATTGTACTACGTGCTAATTTCAAGTAGTTCAATTTTTTAAAATAAAATTGTTGTTTATTTATTTTTATATATATTTATTATTTTTTAGTTATTCAGAGAGGGGAGGAAGGATTCCTTCGATTTGGTGATCGCACATTATGTTTTCGAAGTTGTTAATATCAAATTTACTACCGAAATTTTGTTCCGCTACGAGCATCTCTACTTAATTTTACAAAATTACTTAATTTTGTACTTAAGTCCTCAAAATTTTACGGTCTATCTTTTACTATGTTTTCATGGAAGAATTCACTATCCGATTTCTGTTCGCGCATGCGCATTTTGATTTTCTGTTGCTATAGAAGTTTTCTATGACAAAAGGTTCATTTATTAGGTTTTTGAGGGCTCTGATTCCATTTTTTGAAATGGATTTTGGATCGCGCATGCACATTTTCCATTTCCGTTACTGTTGAAGTTTTATATGATATTGGGATCGTTTTTTAAGTTTTCGAGGTTTCTGATTACATATTTCGAATTGGATTTAGGATTACGCATGCGTATTTTCCATTTCCGTTACTGTTATAATTTTCTATGATTTAGGGATCATTTATAAGGTTTTCGAAGGTTCTAATCAAATTTTTTAATTGGATTTAGGATTGCGCATGCGCATTTCTCTTTTCCATTACTGTTGAACTTGTCTATGATATAGGGATCGTTTATTTGGTTTTCAAAGGTTCTGATTCTGTTTTTTAAATTGAATTTTTTGTCAGTTATGTGTATTTCGAATATCCATTAAATTAGATTTTTTTTTTGGTAAAGGTATCTGTAATAAGGTTTTCAAGCACGATATTTTCGAATTGCCACGTCGCATTATTCATTGGATATACGCCTTTTGTATCACTGTGCAGTTCGAATCTCATTCGATGTAAGGAATGTTCATAAAAATTTTAAGTACGATGTTTTGATGCCGAATTTTATTTTCTGTATTGGATATAAGATAGGTTAGATTTTGGATGATGCAAATTCATTTTTTATTATCGGATTATCGATTGCACTTTCGTATATTTCTTTAACCGTGTATTTTTATTTAACGCTTTATTGCTTTGCATATTTAAAGTTATACAATATGATGTTTAGGTATTTATGCTTGGCTATCAATGGAATATTCATATAAATAAATAACACACATAACAGAAATAGAAATAGAAATAGAAATAAATATATATATATATATATATATATATATATATATATATATATATATATATATACATATATATATATATATATATATATATATATATATATATATATATATAAATAAATAAATAAATATAAGTAAATAAATTATAAGTATAATTTTTTTCAATTTAATACATCAAATCGTAAGTCACAGTAATTATTTATAAATTAATCTAAGTATAATAACATAAGATATTGAATTACCTTTTACAGGAAAATTAAAAAAGAAAAAATCAACAATATGATTTAAGTATAGTATGAACTTTATTAAACTTTGAGAGCTCTCTATATTTTAAGTAATTAACCGCAAACAATAGTTTTTAATTAACTTACATATAATAGAATAGTATAATAGCATTAGATATAGATTTACTTTTTTCAGTAAAACAACAAAATGATGTTTTATTTTTAACATAATTAAGCTTCAAAAGTCCGTCTATACTGTATATATATAATACTCGCATACACTTATTTGTTCTTAATTCCCATTACTACTGCAATCGATTTCCTGCTGCTGCTGCAGGAAGCTGAAGCATCATGTCCATGACATAATTAGTGCAGTCGTTGGATGTTATTCTATTCAAACTACGGGTGATGACCTCAATTAAATCTATTGTCGATTTGCTTAAGTTGATATTTTGTATCAAAAGCAATCTTTTAATTTCTTGTAATGATCGCCCTGAATTTTCTTCAATTAATTTTAATTGTTTCAATTATTAATTTTTCAATTGTTTGAAGAACTTCGGAAGTTAGTTTGCTTCTGCGGGAACCTCCTTTAGGATGGCTAACTACTTCGCCATGGCTATCTTTGTATCTTTTTAAATATACTTTGGCAGAACCGAATTTCAAATTGAATTTTAGAGCAGCATCTTTAACCGTGAATTCCTCTTCGTATAATTTTATGAATAAAATTTTTTGTTGATGACTAATTTGGTCATAAATACCTTTTTTTCTGCTTGTTCCAGGTCGGTTCTATTCTTTAGATTTCACTAGCACCACTTTCATTCATTCTAAAACCTTAATATTTTAGAAAAACGAAAACCTGTTGTCGAACTGAATATCTTTTCAATACTGAGTCAAGAGTATAAGTCGTTTGTTTACCGAGACCTATTAGGCCGTGTATTGATTCTTAATACTCTGACACTGAACTGTGAAGAATGAATTAGTGTGTAGATAGTTGATGATATAATTTGATTCATCTACATAATATATTAGTTTATTTTTATATTACATTCTTTTAAGTTTAAAAATATAAAATGAACACGTTAAAGTATATAAAAATATCATTTAATTGATGTTTCTCATCATACACCATGTACAGAAAATAAGAACAGTTATTTTAAAATTAATATTAAGATGCGCCACAAAAATTACTGTAAAAATTAAAACAGTAAACCCCTTATTAAATAAATAAAAAAGAGCGACTAATATATAATCCAATATACAAAACTAAAATCATACCTATAATGTTACCATTATAAGGCTATTTTTTTAATCAAAACTTTTACAATTTTAAATTCAAAAAATCGAATTTCTAATAAAAGATCCCTATCTCGTTAATAGGTTCCGTCAAGTCGTTGGATTCTTCAAGCTGAACTGGAATACCACCGTCATTAAAGATTTTTCCTCAATGAATACTACATTCCTGGCAATAAATACACTTTGCTTCTCAGAATGCCATAACCAGTAACCATTTGATGCGTATCCCATCATACATCTAACATCACGGCTCTTAGAAAAGTCAGGTGGGTATCCATACCATAACTCGGCAAGGGTACAATCATCCTTTAAAGCAGGAGTTTTCAATCTATCTATTACATACACTGCTGTTTTTACTGCTTCTCCCCAAATTTTTTTTCGAGTCCACTGTCATTAATCATACAGCGAGCCATATTCATAACTGTCTTGTTCATGCGCTCACTAATACCGCTCTGTGCTGGATTACAAGGAACAGTATACTGTATTTGGATACCTAGACTTCGACAATATTCCCTAAATTCACGTGAGCTGTATTCACCACCGTTGTCAACCCTGAGTCTCTCAATACTGTTACCAAACTTAGCACACACCATTCGACTGTACATTACATAAATTTCTCTAAGAGTTTCGATCTTTTCTTCATCAAATATACAACACAAAAATGTGTAAAAGAGTCTATAAAAGTCACAAAATACCTGCAGCAAGGAAGGATTGATTGGTCCACAAATATCCGACAATATCATTTCAAGTATTCGTCTGGCTTTTCTTTCTTCGAGCAATCTCTTGTAAGGTAAATTAACTTGCTTGGACTGAAGACAAACATCGCAAGTTCCATTGGCCGGATAACGCGAAGAGTGGCCCATTCATCGATGCAACATGTCATCGTCCACTAAATGCACTATTTACACTGGGTTTTGACAGATAGAAGGTTACAGTAAACATATTACCTTCCCGGCTACCTCGAAGCACTATCATTCACCCTTGAGAACCTTAACACCTTTATCAACAAACATGACCGAGTAATCCCGCTCCTGCATTTTAGAGACTGATAATAAATTCTTATTCAACTCTGGACCTTCATACACATCTTTTATTCTGATTACACGTCCCTCGTCATCGTTTAGTAATAATGTTCCACACCGATTTGACACCATCTCTTGATTTTTCTTTGCAACTTTAATCACTAACCTTGGCTTTTTCCAATTCACCAAATATTTTCCGAAATAAAAAAGAGCGACTAATTCCAATATCCAAAACTAAAATCATACTTATTATAAGGCAACATTATAAGGCTATTTTTCTTATCAAAACTTTTACAATTTTAAATTCAAAAAATCGAATTTCTAATAAAAGATCCCTATAACAAAATAATGTCTAATATAACAAAAAAATGAATTCAGAACCGCCAATAATCTAATAAACAATCCCTATATCAAAGAAATCTTGAACAGTAACGGTAAATCGAAATGCGCACGCGCGATCAATAATCCAATTAAAAAAATGGATTCAGAACCTTCAAAAACCTAACGAACGATTCCTATATAAAAGAAAACTTCAATAGTAACGATAAATAGAAATACGCATGTGCGATCAAAAATCCGATACAAAATTTAAAAATATCGTCCTTGAAAACTTAAAAAATTATATTTATACCGAAAAATGTTAACTGTAATGATAATTCGAAATGCGCATGCGCGATTAAAAATACAATGCAAAAAATGGAATCAAAACTCTCGAAAACATAATAAACGATCCTTATTTCAAACGAAAATTCAACAGTAACGGAAAAGCGAAATGCGCATGCGCGATTCTAAATCCAATTCAAGAAATGAAATCAGAACTCTTGAAAACCTAATAAGCGATCCCTATAACATAGAAAACTCCAACAATAACGGAAATGCAAAACGCGCATGCGCAATTCCAAATCCAATTCAAGAAATGGAATCAGAACTCTCAAAAACCTAATAACGATCCCTTTATCATAGAAATCTTCAATAGCAACGGAAAAGCGAAATGCGCATGCACGATCGGAAAGCCGATAGTGAATTCGGAAATTGCGCCCTTGAAAACCTAGTAAACGATACAATTGAAATGGAAAAAGTTACATTTGAAATGGAAAGGGTCAGAATTGAATTGGAAAAGGTGACAATTGATTTGGAAAGGGTTGCAATTGAAATGGAAAAGATTACATTTGAAATGGAAATGAAGCAAATTTGGAATGAAGCAAATGAAACCTAGCGTAGAATCGTTTTCTGAACCTGATGACTAGTTCACTACTTACTGAACACAAAGAAATAATTCACACTAATTACTATAGGATAATTGCAATTACTGTCCAATTTCAATTGATCAATAAATTATATGTATTGCCATAATTCCATGAACAGTGGATTCATTATTCAATTTGGATTTGTAACTCTTTTAACTGTGAAATGGGTGAGACACCCAAGTATCAAAGTAAACACCAATAAACTAAAAATCAATAACTGGTTTATTTGTATATTAGTTACAAGCGGTTCACCGGGAGTTCATATATCAACAAAACATTCCCAGCATGCAGTGCACGGTCTTACAAATTCTACAGTGGTGCGCCCACCGCACACTTTACAAAATAGGTATAACACCTCTAATCATTATTATACAAGACAAACGATTTACCTATGGTCTATCTATTTATAAAATTGTCAGTATTGTACTGATCAAAACTTAATCATACACTCCAAAGTTAACATAAATATTAAGGATATCTATAGGCGCAGACTTTCCATTTTGATCGCCCCTCCTGGCTCCCCATTAAGTCTCAGTAAGCATCAGTAGTGAACTGGAGCTGTTGAGTTGAGCTTACTGCCCACTCTGCTAGCGAATCTATACCCTATTTCTTCTATGAATTGTTTAATGCTTAAACAAAGTAATGAATTACGGGATGATCTAGACTTACAGAATGTGATTCTACTTCAAATTTAATCTTACTTCTAGACCTTTACCTAACCAGCTATTCAACTTTTCCTATTTTCTTAATTGGTTTTAGTTTATATATTTTATTCGTTCAGGTAGATTATTTGTAATGGATTTTTATTTTAATTCTTTAAAATTTTTGTACATCACATTTTTGGAGGAGGGGATGGAATAATACTTCATTCAGCCCATTTCTATTGTTATTAGTGGTGATTGTCCCCTTACTCCTCTAAGTCTGTGTCTATGTTCTATATTGAAAACAGCTATCAAGACATATTCTGTGAAATCGACAGAAGATCTTTTAAAAGTTTTACCTCTTGGCTTTAGGACTACGTTACGACCAGTTATATACTATTTAATAGAACAAGTGTTATATGAGAAGATCATTAGAATTCTTGATCATCACTACATTTAAACTACCTTTTTATAAAAAATGTGCTTGTTTCAAAACCTATGAGCTTGTAACTGCAAGAAGGACACATACTTCAAATGTGAGTTATGAGATAAGAACTGGCAAAGATTTTCGACACTCTCTTAAAGATTCTATGCTGCACAACTCCTTCCAGCATTTCATTATGCTAACCACCTGTTTATTATTTTCAGTTAGTTAAAGAAACATCATAACTACTTATATGTCGGTCCTTTTTAAGGAGAATGCTATTTCCAAGGGCCCTTTTTGCATAGAACATTTTTTTGACTTTGCATTGAACATTTACTCCTCTAACAAAACATAACATTTAATATTTAATATAATGCAAAATAATTTATTAAAAAAAACAATACTTATGCCTTTGTTAGGAAAGAAGGGACTATATATTAAGGTTCAAAAAATAAATATAAGCTTGAGTTGAATAAACTATATTTGCACTTTGATATTTCAAAAAAAAATAATAATAAAATAAAACTAGGCACTTGAAGTACAGTATAATGTTTAAGTAAAAGTAAAGATTTCTAATGACACAATATAAATTTTTATTAAATAACTTAAGACTAGTTGAGGAAATATTATAAGTGACCAGATTCAATTGGCAAAATTGTTAACACATACACTTTAAAAAATATATATTGATAAAAATCTAAGGAGCTTCCTCCTCTCATTTATCTCATTTATTATATATATATATATATATATATATATATATATATATATATATATATATATATATATATATATCAGTTCATCCTGCAACCAGTCAGAGGGCAAATAAATAACCTTAGCTCGCCAATCACTTGTTGAACATTGCTTGTCCTTTTGACAGGTCTGATTGTTCCATCTCAACCCTCTCCTAGTTCCATCCAGCTATCCTACTGGATACGCATTGTTGGAGGCCTTCTCATACCTCCTACCACCCTAACATCGATAATTGGTGACTACATTTACAATATCTCAACAGGTATATAAGGACACAAGAAAAGTTGTAATAACTTCATTTATTTTCTCATTGGAATAAGATTTTGTAAGAATATTTATTACGTCCTATTTTTCAACAATTAAGTATTATTATATTTTTTTATTAAAACAATTTTTAAATTGCTATCACCATGCTAACTGACCCATTTCCAGTATATCCCTTATCTTTTACTTATATTATTATCCTGGTACTTTCTTCATTTTTGCTCAAATTATTTATTATTGAATTTATTTAATGGACATATATTTTGTTAATGATATCTGCATAATGGCTATCATAACCATCCACATCAGTTTTGAAGTTAATTACACTATTAATATTTTTTGTAATATATATTGCTTTAATATGTTTTCTTATTCTATTATTTTCTGCTTTATCAACTATTATCGTGCTATTAAAGAAAAAGTTATGATTATTTTTTATGGAGTGGTTTGCTAATGCTGAGGTGTTAATATTTTTCAGGTTTTTAGTATTAATCTTATATTGTTTTAAACTAATATATAATTTTCAGGTTGTATCCTCTATATAGTATTTGTCTATGCATTCTTTGCGCTTTATTTTGTATACCAAGTTTTGTCTGTTAAATATTTTTATTCTATCTTTGGTATTGGTAATATATTTGATAAATTTATTATTAATATAATATTTTCGAATTTCACACTCCTCAGTCTATACTGGGAATATTCATCTACCTGGACTCAAGTAAGTCAAGGATTAGGCTCGGTTTATGAAATATTTAAAACTTTTCTGACAATGCTGGCTGTCCCTAGTAATGCGGCCCTCTGTCCTTCTTCCAGGATATAATCAGCAAGTCCCAATTCTTTGCAGCTTCTAATCATCTCCTCTGGAACCAACCCATTACTGGAAATGATAAAGGGCAACACTTTGCCTTCTTTTAGGCAGTATAGTTGCTTCAGCTCTTCACAGAGCTGTTGATACTTACTTATCTTCTCTCCAACCACTATATGCATATTTTTGTCACTGGGAGCTCCTATTTCAAACATTGTAGTCGCCTTTCCCACTTTTCGTAGTGGACCAGAATACTCGGTTTATTATATGGCACTGTATGGTCTGTGATTATAGGCTAATACCAATAAATAGTGGTGGCTTTATCAGTGAGAATAGACTGAGTTTAACAGTATACAGTATAAGGCTTTGATACCTCTACAAAGTTGTAACTTTTGGCAAGACTTTGGTGAATTACTTTTGCCAAGTTATTATGCCTTTCTAGATATACCTTTTCTGTCAATATCATACAGCCCGTTGTTATATGCTGAATGGACTCTATCGCCACTTTACAAAGTCGGCATTTATTATTTATGTTTTGTTTAAATACGTGCTTGCGGTACGAGTTAGTTGCCACTACTTGGCCCTGTATAGCCAGCAGAAAATCCTCTGTTTCTGAGAATAGTTTTCCTTTTTTAAGCTATTCAACCGAGGCAGAAAGATTAATTCCTGTTGAAATCAGGACATTGCAAAACCTATGATGTAGCTGCTTACTGCTCCAGTGCTCATCTGTTCCTCACTGGATATAATGCAGTCAGATTTGTATCCATTGTCATATGGTAGCCATTGACAATCGCTATTGACAATATAATTCCTTAACTGCATCTCCTGATCTCGACAGCTTTTGAAAAGGCTTATGAGTCCTCTTCCACCTTGTTTTCTTGGGAGATATAGCCTAGATGCTGAGGATTTTGGATGCCTTTTCCTGGTCGCAGTCATCATAACTCTAATTCTACGATCCAGCGCTTGTAAGTTAGTGTCCGTCCACTTCAACACTACAAACGTGTACGCTAATGCAGTTATAGCCCACGTGTTTATTGCTTTTATAATATTACCCGATGAAAGATATGTTTTCAGTAGAATTTTTACACGCTTTCCAAACTCCTTCACAAACATTTCATGAGTGTCATCCTTGAATTTCAACAGCTCATTTAAACCTGGATATTTATAGGAATCAGATTCCTTGAGCTGCTTTATTATATCCTTGTTTGATAATTCAATGTTTTCAGCTTCTTTTAGTTTTCCTTTATGTAATTATAATATAGCACATTTTTCTAAACCTAGGATCATATTTATGTCTCTGGTGATTCCTCCTACCACCTCTAATAAATTTCTCAGGTTTTTCTCATTCCTTGCATATAACTTTATATCATCCATATAAAAAGTCTGAGTAACTTGCACTCCATCTTTTAGAAAATATCCTTTGGCCGAATCAGCTAATAGTTGACTAAAAGGATTCAATACAAGCCAAAACCATAAACGGCTCAATGAATCACCGTGAAATATCCCTCTCCTTATTGCTATTGCTGGTCCGTCAGGTTTGTTCCCTAAATACATACCTCCCATCTCTCAATTAACCTCTTTATTAGATCGATGATCTTATGGTTGATCTTGTAAATTTCAAGAATTTCGATCAGCCAGTTATGTGGCACAGAGTCATAAGCTTTTTGGAAGTCAATCACAAGCAACGTTGAGATTCCTTTTATTTTTAGAAACCTGTGCACCTATGAAAGAGTCGATTATCAAGAGCTTCTTACAATCTTTGGAATTAGTTTTACATCCCACTTGTTGACCTGCCATGATCTTATTATAATAATAATTATTATTATTATACAACCCTAACATCAAATTTTCATGTTCACAGAATTTCAAGTTTTTTTTTAATGTTATTATCCAAGCTATTAAATCCACAGCAAGCCATGTGCTATTAAATCCGTTTATCAAGACCCAAAGGGCATTGTAATGCCGGTTCCACAACTGTGGCAAATCGTTTGTCAAACAACTTGTCCAATGTTTGTGAAATTTGAAATGTGAAAGTACAAATGTACAAATGGGGCATCCACAAACATGAGAAAATCACATAACGGATCGTTTGCCAAATGTTTATGAAAATATGTAGTTTAAAAAAAAAAAAATATGTAGAAAAATGTATGTATTAAAATAGATCCGATTAAAAATCTAAAGCTATCAAGTTATGAATCATTGATTATTTCAATATCAACTTTAAAGTAACAATTATAAAATCCAATATTTAATTAAAAATGAGGAATCCGTTGGACACAAGTCACTGGTGTGAATGGAATGCAATGGCAATGACAAATCTCTTTACTGTGTGAAACAAAAGCACTCGGGGACAGCCAATGCCAACATTAGCCAGTACTTTCAGTAATGCTCCAACATTCACAAATACTCCAATTCACAGCATTGGCAACAAACAATTTGTCAAAAGATTTGGCACTGGTGTGGAGCCGGAGTAAGACTCAACGGATAAACATCAAAACCTTTCCACTTTTATAAAGGATTAAAGCTAGATTGACTAATAACAGTTAAAAAAAACTTGAAATACTGTGAACATGAAAATTTGATGTTAGGGTTGTATAATAATTATAATAAGATCAGGGCAGGACAACAAGTGGAATGTAAAACTAATTCCAAAGACTGTAAGAAGCTCTTGATAATCGACTCTTTCATAGGTGCGCAGGTTTCTAAAAATAAAAGGAATCTCAACGTTGCTTGGATTAATTTCCAGAAATTCGGAACGGTAAGTGGTGGTTTAGCAATCATAATCAGCTCCGATATTTGCAAGCTGTTTCTGATTGTGATCTCTGATAGCTATTTGTAAAGTTAACGATTCACAACCCTAAAATATGTTTTATTATTGCATTAATATACCTAAATGATAATTTAAATTTAGAAACCGTAATGGGTTCATTAAACGAGATAATTATCTTATTCATTATACAAATTATAATTTGTAATGTTAAAATAAAAAAATCCTAATAATTTAATTTTAATTGCCTGAGACCTTAACTGTCGAGTAGAAAATTTAAATCAATATGATAAAAATTCTTTGAACTACAGTAATTTATTTAGTGAAAGAATAAGCCTAGATGAAGTAGTTAATAAAAGGGGTAAAGTTATCACTGAGTCTATGGAGCAACATGAATTTGTTTTATTAAATGGCAGAAGTATCAATGATATACTAGGCCATTTTACCTGCATAAAGCATAATGGGTAGAGCTCAGTTGACCAGGCTTGGCATGATTTTAATAATATTAATGTTATTATAGATTTATCGGTCCGAAATAACCATGTTTCCAATTCCGACCATTTCCCTCTACTTGTAAATATTAACTATTTTACCAAGCAAACCCAGCAGACCAAAGCCAACCAAATTACTAATCTAATAGAATTATCCTCTAGAGTAGGAGGGGAGATGATTATATCCGCTGATTCTGCACAACTATATATAAATAATAAATATACATGCTGCAATCTCCGAAACCGCTGTCCCCATTGGTCTCATACGACGTCTTAGACCTAAGCCTAACAAACCGTGGTTTGATTACGACTATTGCATATAAAAAACTGGTAAACACAGATTTTAAAATATTTAAAAATAGTAATTACGATCCATTTCTAAGAGAAAAATTCCTCAAATCTTAAACAAATTTAAAAAAGTCAAATTAAAAAAGAAGTCATACTTTCGGAACATAGTAGATTCATTAAGCGAGACTAACGATAGTAAAACTTTTTGGGAGTTAATCAATCGTCATCGTCAACGAACTAAAACACTTACTCCTATAGCTCCAGAAGTATAGGCCCAGTATTGCCACCAAATTTTCCTATCAAAACCAATCGATACCACCATTTTTTTCGGAACTTTAGACTTCCCGATTTCTGCGGAAGGAATTCAAACTGCCCTTGACAGTTGTAAGTCCCGTACCCTGCGGTCTTCTTGAGTGAAAGGTGACTAGCCCGTTCCTGTTCCTGTATATTACTGAACAATATAATCTCTGTATTTAATTTTAATATAATTTTTTATGTAAGTTTATTTTGACCTTCAAATAAAGTACCCCTTTTGGCTCAGTAATTTTAACCAAAATCTAGTATATTATTTATATTGATATAAAAGTCATATTTACCAAATTTACAATACTTCCTTTATTTCGTACAAGGAAGTAAAAATTACATATGTTACTTGTGACAATTTACAAATTGAAAACGTTTCGAACTATAAAAATCTGGGTGTGGCAAACTCGAGTTCTGGTATTTTTTTCAACCCTGCAAAACACGCCCTGTCTAAAACCATTACAGCTGTCAACTCTACTTTAAATATTTGTCGTAGAGCTAAAATAACAAGCTGGGCTCAACATGTAAAAATGAACAGATCTACAGCATCAGTTATGGGGATCGCGTTATTCTGATCACATGGAAAGGGCTCATCACGACTTCTTTAAAAATTTATTTTCTCTAAGAAAGGATACGCCATTGTGGATGATACGATCTATTACACACAGTGGCTATGAAATTCTCAAAATAGATTTGAAGTGGATTCATAAAATGCTACTTTTGGATGACAGAAGACTACCTAAAATATATATTTTTTTAAATGAAAGAGTATCACCATAATAAACAACATTATATAAAATATAATTGGGTGAGTCAGTTAAACAAATGACTTTCAGAAATAAGTGAAGAACAAATTTTAACAGACCTTAACACTATATTGTTGAAAGTTTTATTCCCAAAGTATTAGCTACTTTTAAGCAATATTTATATCATCAGGATCTACAACACTAAATATTATCAAAGTGCAACCTAGCATACAATAACATATAAGCGACTTCCGATATCCAACCCTATCAAAATCACACTCTGAAACCAATCTTACATAATTAAGCCACTTTAGGAGTGCACCATATGCAATTCCAAAATGCCCGAAGACCTATTTCATTTATTAGTTAGCTGCCCGATTTACAAAGATTACAGGCTTTATTATCTACTGACTGTTACATATCTTATACAATAGAACACAGCTGATATAATGCAACAAAAGGATGGGTTTATGATTATATTAATTTACTTTAAGATAGAAATAGAAAAGAATTTTAGTTTCATTGATCTTATTTTTTATCTAGTATAATTGAACATATTATCGTTCTGTGTATTAGATTATCTTTAATTTCAGACTCATTGCATATACTCATTTTTATTACACTAGACAAAAGTACAAAGTTTTTTTTTTTTTTTTATAACATCTGTTTTATATAATATACTTAAATTTTACATTATAAAACATTATTCTCATCTTTACTAATTAAAGACTTGGATTACTACAAAAAAAAAAATATTAATTCAACAGTTTGAACTAGAGTAGCGGTTCCGGTCTTTTAACTGTGCTAATAACTGCAATTGCTAACTAGGCAATTCGGTACCAACTCACACTTCTACCAATTTTAGCTTTCATTTCCCCCAAGCTGAGACGCAAAGGCCCGAGGGATGCATTCCCCTTTTTGGAATCATTAACGGTCATTATTCCTCAACTGAAGCAAATTTGCATTTCTTTTATATATAATTGTTTATAATTTCTTTTCTGGTATTTACTTTTAAATTTGACGATATTTAGCTTCTTTTTTAGTTTAAATTATTTTATGTTCTGTTTCATTATTGCAAATGTATTTTTGTTTTTTAATACATTTTTAAATTAATCATTACCATGTTGAGTTGAGTCCAACACTATTTGTATGGGAGTTTTCCCCAAAGACGAATAAACAAATAAATAAAAAAATATTTTTTAGTGTCCAGATCTGGTCTATTGCCGACCTTTTACGTCTGAAACCTCTCTGGATAATCCCCAAGCTTCCTCTCTACATACGGCAATAGTCTGTCATACAACGCTATTGAAAAATCTTTATATGCTGTAGTTAGTAGAGTTATACCTCTATAGTTAGAGCATAGCGTAGGGTCACCCTTTCTTTTTAAAACTGGAACTATGCTCCAATCCCTGGATATTGATTCTTTTTCCCAAATATGCGGTATGAGCTCTTGCAATTCTTTTCTCATTTCACTTCCAGCATTCTTAAACAATTCTGCTGGTAGACCATCTATTCCCGGTGATGGTCAAACTTAGGCTATTTAATTTGGTGTTTCTCCCAGTGCTCCTCTATGGATTGGAAAGCTGGACAACCCTCGAAAAGCATGTAAGCAGTATCACAGCGGCTGAAATGAGATTCCTCTGAAGAATAGTTGGTAAGACTAAGCGATATTGTATCAGAAATGACAGAATTCATGAGCATTTGGGGATGAGATCAGTGTGTAACACACTGGAATAGCGGCAGCTAAAATGGTATGGGCACATCTGCAGAATTCCCAAAAGACCAGGTGGTTCTTGGAAGACAGACTTCCTCGTGGCAGACCTAGGCATATGTATTCTGACTACATTGGAAAACTGATGGCAGCAAGAGAATGCACCATCTCAGAGATGAGAAGACTAGCAGGGGACCGAGATTAATGGGCTAGATGAACTGGGACTGCTACTCAACGCTTACTGGCACAAAGGAATTAGAGGAAGAAGAGGAAAAGTTAATCCAGCAATAAATCTCAATCTTTGATAATTATGTTGGTTATTATATTATTACTATATTATTATTAATGTTATTGCTTACTTTTTCTGTTCTTTTTTCAACCTTAATTTTTAGGAAAAAATTCAGTTAACCTTTAAAATTATGTTTTTTATGTTTTGTATTATTATTTTTATTGTTTTAATAACTATTATTCGCTATATTTTGTTGGATGCTAATATTATCACTAGATTTTTCAACTTTATTAATATTACTATACCACAATGTATTAATTAATCTTTGAGGGTAAAAATTACTATTTAGTATTTTGTAAAATTTATTTTTTACCTCCATTATATATTCTTTATCTGTTAGTGTGATTGCTTTATTAATTAAATTTCTTGCTGTATTTATTATTTGATTGATTATTATTATTGGTGGTTGGAATGATAGTTCAGGATTATATTGCTATTATTCTTTTTTTTATGACTATTTTGTTGTCATTATATTATTAGTTAACATAATGTTCATGTCCAAATATTTTAAGCTGTTATTGTTAGGTAAATCTATGGTAAATTGTGTAGTCTTGTGTACTTTATTAAATTTTTCGAATAATTCCATATAATTTTTATTTTCAGAAATTATTAGTAAGTCTTTTGTCAACATTATTGTTAAGGTTTGAATTTTATTTAGTTTCTATTTTATATATAAGTTTCTGATTATTCAATTTTCATAGTTTTAAATGTATAATTTTTTTTTATTATCAATTAATTTCTTTTGGCCAAATTTTATTTTCTGTTTTTCAGTATATATATATATATATATATATATATATATATATATATATATATATATATATATATATATATATATATATATATATATATATATATATATATATATATATATCATTATTATTATTAATTATAAATAAATAAAATAGAATGAATTCATGTTCGGTTGGGTTACAATGGAAATGCAGTTACAATTGGAATGGAAAAGGTTACAATCGAAATGGGAAAGGTAACAATTGATTTGGAAAGGGTTACAATTGAAATGGAAAATATTACAATTGAGATGGAAAAGGTGTAAATTGATTTGGAAAAGCTGTAAACTATTAATTCATTGGTTAGTGAACAACATGTGATCTAACATCATAACCCTTAGGACAATTTTATTTATTTTGTTATTCCGTACACCATGATTTTTTTTAACAATAAGACCGGTCATCTTTTTAAATAATTTTCCAATTCATAAAATTCTTTTTAAAATACTTAATTTTATAATAAAAGGGGCAGGACTTATGACCTAAAAGTGGATCATGTATCTACAAACCTTGATACAATGATTTCATTTTAAGTAATAATGTGGCCTGAATTGTGTAATAAGTAAATGCAGAATATAGAGTAAATGCAGTTATGATTTATATCTTGGATGATAACAATTATCATCATTGTTATGATGATAATAATAATTAGTCTCCTTCAGTAAATATTTCACTTCAAGAATTAAAGTCAAACAGTTCAGAGAGATATTTATGATAGTTGGTGAATCCCTGTAAATCGCTGTGGATGCACAGAACATTAAATTTATTATAAATCTAAAGTTTCCAATTCCCTATTGCAATAATGATCGAATACTCACCTCTAACAAGTGCTTAACTTGCATATAGTAATAAAACTAATGTTTACAGGTTATTGTTTATGTTAGAAACATACCATAAAATTTCTATAATTCATGACTATTATTTACCTCGATTCAGTATCAACAGTTGATGGGTACTGGCCATCTTTGATGATAGGATGTTCAACTCTCCAAAACTCAGTATAATAGCATTTTACTTGATTTGGGTCAATTGAAGAGTTACTACCAATGCTGTTTAATACATCAAAGTCAATGAAAATTGAGTCAAAATCTGCTTTCACTAATCTGAAAGTCGTTAAGAGAAATATGTTAACTTCCTAGAATAAATATGTTAAATGCCTAAGATAAAAATCTTGGTAAAAATTATTATTTTAAGAATTAAAATTTAATAAAATTAGGATATAAGAGGCAATATATAGAACCATCAGTCAGAAGAACAGCATACATCTTGCTGTAAATGTGTTAGGATGTCGTGGAAAAGTAGGTATGTAATGTTACTTCTGGACACATATCTTTTGCCTAAAATAGTATATTGTGGGCAAGCCGTATCGCTGAAAGGATAAAAAAAAAAAATGAAGAATAAATCATCAAAGCTTGCCTAAAAGAAGACTAAATTATAGAGAAAAGGTTATAATTATTTATTTTTTAGTCAAATGGCGAAAAAACATTGATTATTAAAATTATAGATTTTCAAAAAATATCAAGCTTATATTGTGGTCATAAAGGAAATGAACTTCTAAAATAAATAAGTACAGTGGAATCTTAAAAATGGTTCACGTTGTCCTTTTTTTTTTTTTTTTTTTTTTTTTTTTTTCCGGCTTAAGACTTCCATTGAAGTCCTACACTGCCCGCAGTATTATCATGTGAGTTTATGGAGGGTAATGTAGTTGGTTTTTAGAATTCTATACCACTTTCTTCTATGAACCGACATAAACATTGTATCATGTTCCCATCCAGATTTGCAACTTTTTGGAGAAATGTGTTGTGGTTTTGTATATCAGGGTATTTTATCCGATAACTGTGGTATTTGCTGCATTTAACGATAACATGTATTGGATCTTCGATGGTGTTACATTTGGAGCATTTTTCATTCTTATTAACTTTAATTAGTGTTAGTCCGCGATTTGTTCGGCCATGGTTGATTCTTAGTCTAGTCAACAATGATATTTCTTTTCTGTTCAGCATAGTGCTGACATGGTCGAAGATTGACATTAGGCTGGATAATATAATGATCCTTGCCTTTCGATCTTGATTCCCAGGTATATCTTTCTTGCCATTCGATAATATGTTGTTTTTTAACCCACCGGACTAGTTCAGGTAGAGGTAGCTTAGCGTTTTTTGCACTTTCTGTTCCCTGCTTTGCCAGCTTGTCAGCCCGTTCATTCCCATAGAGACCAACATGCCCTGGTACCCATTGGACCTTGAATCTGTTATTTGTTGTGCAATGGACCTCCTGTATTATGTTATTGATTAAATATGATGGGGTTTGTTGTCTGTGGATGTTTTGGAGAGAGTTACATACGGATGCAGAATCTGTTAAAATGACTACTTTTGAATTTTTGTACAGTCTATTGGCTAATTTAAAAGCCTCGGTGACAGCGTATAGTTCAGCACTATAAATACTAAATTTTGTCGGGAGATTCATAGATATTTCTTGTTTAGATTGGGCATCGTATATCCCTACTGCAATCTTGTTTTTATCTTTAGACGCGTCAGTATATATTTTATGATGATGTTTGAACTTTTCTGACAAAATTTCTATGGTTTTCTGTCTTAGAACTGTTGCTGGGTAGTGTGGTTTGGGCAACTCTGTTTGATGTAGTTTGGAATTGGTTTTAATAACGATTTGTGACTTCGGGATGGGGGTGCATAGGTCGAGTGGTCCGGCAGAGGTAGCAAGTGAGTTAAATGAGTGTCTCATTTGTTGAACTATAATTCCTGCTTTTGGGATGTATAGGGTTCCCTTCCTGATAGATTCATATAGAGGATGGGTACTGTTAGAGGCTACTTTTAGAAGAAATTTTTTTGTTATCCACTCCCTTCTCAAATATAGAGGCATTTCACCTGCTTCGGCTTGCAGAGCATTTACAGGGCTTGTGCGAAACGCTCCTAAACATATCCTTAGAGCATTATTTTGTATTGTGTCTAGTTTTTTAATTAACGGAGAGTTAGACTCATTGTATATTATGGATGCGTAGTCCATTATTGATCTGACCATAGTTTTATAAATGGTAAGTAAATTGTGGGGGTGTGCTCCCCAGGAAACTCCTGCTATTGATTTAATCATGTTTAAGCTATTGGCTGCTTTGTGGTATGCGTTTTGTATGTGTGTTTTAAACAAAAGTTTGGTGTCAAGGTATACTCCTAAGAATTTTACAGTATTGGCGACTTCTATTGCTCCTCTGTTTGTGGGAATGGTTAATTGTGTTAGGTTTAGTTTTCTTTTTTTTGTAAAAGGGATAATTTTGCATTTTGATATGTTTATTTGAACATTAAGTGCATGAAGCTTTTCTTCTAATGTATTAAATCCTTTTTCCAGTATATGACATCCTTCAGATATATTTGAACAGGTTGTATAAAGTATCAAATCGTCAGCATACTGTAGAATTTTGCATTTATCAGGGGAGAACTTCGTTATCATGTGTGTGTAAATATTAAATAAAATGGGACTTAAAGGATCTCCCTGGGGCAAGCCTGTCTGTGAATGAACTTTGACCTCTCCATCGGATGTTCGTAAGTGGTATGTTCTATATGATAGGTAATTAATAATCCACTTTATCATTACTACCTGGAGATCAATATCTATCAAGATTTCTTTTAATTTTGTTATATTAACTTTGTTATAAGCGTCTTGGAGGTCCAGGGAAATCGCTAGGAGAATATTTTTGCTATTATATGTTTTGTATATTTCATTTATAAAAAACATGATGCTATCGGACGTTGAACGGTTTTTTTGAAAGCCAAAACTGTTCTGACTTATTATGTGATTATTTTCAAGAAACCACTCTAGTCTATGTTTAACGATAATGTTAAATGTCTTAGCTAAGCAGGAGATGAGGGCGATGGGTCTCGAGCTGGATAGAAGGGAAGGGTCTCTGCCAGGTTTGAGAATAGGAATTATTAGAACCTGTCTCCAATCAGGAGGGACATTTGATGTTTCCCAAATATCATTGAATGCTCTGAGTAGCTTAAGCTTCAGAAATCTAGGAAGAAGAGCTATCATCTCATAATTGATTTCATCTAGACCAGGAGCCGTGGATTTTTTGCCATGTAGAGCGGCATCCAGCTCTGATTCATTAAATTTACAAGCAACTGGATGGGCTGAGATGCATTCATTTTTGGGTAGATCTATGTTTGCCAGAATGTATGGTGGCATAGGCATCGAGTTGTCTCCAATCTGCTTGAGGAAGTCTTCGGCTTTGGCTTTACATGAGGTAATTGGGTTTGTCGATGAGGAATACTTTTTACCTTGAAAACATCGAACTTTGTTCCACATCGATCGATAGTTGCCAGGATCGATCCCTCTTCGCCTTGGCTATAAGCTTTTTAACCTTGTTTATGTTTGTTCTCATTGTCTTATAGTTCTCAATGTTCCTGTTTTTTCCGATAATTTTTTATTGATGTGGTCTTTTGTTTATACGCTGCCTCCAAGGCCTCATTCCACCAAGGTTTTGGGAAAAAATTTTTGCATGTATTTGGTTTTGTTCGAGGAATAGCCATCTCTCCAGCCTGATTAATAAGGATCGTTAAATTTTTAATGTTATTCTCCACGTGGAAATTTGAACTATCAAGTTGTGTTGTATATAACTCACGATTAATTTTCTTGAAAATCCTTCTAGCCTGTACCATACCAGTGAAAGAACAGGAAGAGAAGGAGATGGTTATTATTAGGTGGTCGCTACCAAGATTTTCATCAGTTATTGACCATAAAAGTCTATGAGATAATTCCAGGGTTACAAAGGTAAGATCTGTGATAGAAGTTTTGTGACCTGGACTTCCAAGACGTGTGGCTTTACCAAATTCATTTAGTAATACAATGGGCTGTTGAGAGAGTTGTTCGATTATTATATTGCCTCTTGAGGAGTCCCGTGAACTACCATAGAATTTGGACTCAGCGTTAAAATCCCCTCCTATAATTACAGAGCAGTTACTTAGCTTTTCCGGAATCGAGAAAATTTTCGAAAAGTGGGAGATGTTTGGTCTGGCAGAGGGAGGAATGTATACAGAAATGAAGCAGATTTTCGGATCTAGGTTTGTTGATTGGATAGCAAGTACTTCTATAGGGCCTGTATTGTCTATTGTGATTTTTTCGTATTCGATGGAGTTGTGAATGATAATTCCTACACCACCATAATTATCTTTCCTATACTTTTTTATCACTGAATAATTTTTAGATTCATATTTATTTGTTTTATTGAACCACGTTTCCTGAAGAAGTGCTACATGCACCTGGTTTATATTCATGTAATTGATAAGTTCTTGAAATTTATTATTAATACTCCGGCAGTTGAATTGGATAATTTTTAAATTGTTGACACGTTTGAAAAGTTTTGGTCTTGACATAGTAGAATTTTGTTGTGATATAGATTTATATATATTAAATTTTGAAATATTAAGTGTAAACTAGTGAATGCCTAATTATTTAAGTTGGAAATGCTACTCCATGCTATGTGTTCTTGTTTCTCCATATAGTGATAGACTGTTTATTATTTGTTTATTGTCTTGAACAAAATTATAAAATGATTGACCGATTATATTGACAGTTTCCTTTTCATCTGATGAGTTCCTTATTTTCAAAATTAAAGAATTGAGGAACTGTATATATTTTGAATCTGGTGTGCTTTTGTGTGGGTTACTATAAGTGAAACTTTTTGGACTGGTATGAATTGGATGAGATGCCTCAGAGATGGGAGGAGGGGGTAAGTCCCAGAATTGATCAGAGGATAATCCAGTTCGCGGTCTTTTAATTGATCTATCTCTGTGATTTTGAGCTGAGAAATTTGTTAAAGTTCGAGTCTGATTGATATTTTGTACGTTGTAAAGATTTTGTGACTCTGTATGGGGTAATTCCGGAAAATCGAGAGGGGAGAACCTATTAAAAGTGGCTATTGGCTGTATTAGCTTAGCCGCTTCTTTGTAATTAATGGGCTGTGTTGCCATTACTTGTTTAATCTTTTCTTGGCGTTTTCTTTCTGAACAGGATTTATCTGTTGGCAAATGCTGAAGTTTGCAGTGTATGCATTTGGTAGTGTTCCCACACTCGTTAGTTTGGTGAGTAATGTCTCCACAATTGCTACATTTAGTTTTACCCCTGCATTTATCTTTTAAATGACCATAATTTAAACAGTTTCCGCAAAAGAGAGGCCTAAAAATATATGGCTGAACTTTACGCGGAGCTAGGTAAAGGGTGACGTTTTCAGGTAGGCGCTGAGAGTGAAAAGTTATTTGTACGGAAGGTGTTGGTACTTTTAAAACCTCCTCTGTTTTGACTTCTCGGCGATATAGACGACGTACACTAATTATTTTTTCTGCACTGACTAAATTTTCGAGAATCTCTTTTTCATCAATGTTAATTGGAATTCCCCTAATAACGCCGTATTTAACTGTGTATTGTTTCGGAATGAAAGCTTTAAGATTATTAGTTTTGATAAAGCAGTTTGATAAAAATCGATTAGCGTATTCGTAAGTTTTAAAATTAATTTCGATTTGATTTTTATTTTTTCTCCTAACAGAAATTACTTCTGAATTGCTTAAACCCAAAAGCTTTCCAATTTTCATGTCATGAAATGTCTCGAGTTTGTTGTCTTCGTCTTTCTCGATAATTACAATAAAAGGGGCTCGAAAGTGTCTCAAGAATTTTTGTGAATTTTCAAAATGTTTTATTGGTGTATTTTTCACTGAAAGTTCATTTTCTTTTTTATTTGATATGGGATCAGGGGGTTTTTTGTCCCCTGGGTCGTCAAGGGCCATGCTTTGGGAGCCGTTTACGCGATTCCACCAGCACGTATTAGTTTACACAGAAATTTAGTAAGAAAAAAAAAATCAATGAAAAGGTGATAATTAGTACAAATTAACAGCAGACGCAAATATGCCAGCTGAGTAAAATAATGGTTAGTAATAATATTGGACAGGACTGGCCTGATAATCCCAGCGAGCTGTAGAGGATTAAGCTGATGTGCACTCAACCACTGTCAACTCACTACTGTTCACGTTGTCCTGAAAGATTAAGAAATAAAAGGACAGTTTTTCTCATTACAAGGTAGAGAGAGAAAGCACATTTCCCAAAAATCAACTCCGTTGTACTAATGTCCCCACAGCAAAAAAAAATGGCAGTTGTAAAAAAAAGTGAATCAAAAACACTGCATCATGCAGGAGCATTGGGGATTCGCGTTTCGGTTTAGTATGGAACACATTCAGCTTTGGAATGAAGACCATATTTGACTCCAACCTGATGACTGTATTCCCCAGAGCTTTGCGCTTCAGCTTTGAACTTATTTAGCTCCAGGGTCATCATTAAAACAGACTCATAACATATACTCATTTCTATTACACTAGACAAAAGTACAAAGTGTTTATAACAGATGTTATAAAAAAAAACAAAAAACATCTGTTTTATATAATATACTTAAATTTTGCATTATTCTTATCTTTACTAATTAAAGACTTGGATTACTACAAAAAAAAAAAAATGCAACTACAATTGCTACCTATGCAATTCGGTACCAACTGACACTTCTCCCAATTTTAGCTTTCATTAACCCTAAGCTGAGACGCAAAGGTTCGAGGGATGCATTCCCCTTTTTGGAATCATTAACGGTCCGACTATCCAAAGAAGCCTGACCACTCAGGAAGGAAGGAAGGCAAGTCAATTGATATTTACAATAATCTTGATTATAACATATAAGCAAAGAAAAAAAGAACATTCTTCTGGTAAAAAATTAAAATAAATATAATTGTACTGACAAAAAGAAAAAAAAATGAAAACAAAAAAAAGAGAGAAAAAATGAAGAAAATTAAAATATAAAAATAATGAAACAATCCAGAGTTAAAATAACATCAAAAATAATTACTTACAACTAAACAGAATTTCATGATTCGCGGATATAAAAATAATGAAATGATTCACAGAGTTGGTACTTTGTATGACAATTGAAAAAAATATTTTCTACTAATCAAGATATATATTTAGTAAGTTTAAATTTATAAATATACTCGTATATATATATATATATATATATATATATATATATATATATATATATATATATATATATATATATATGTGGCCGAGTGGGCTACGGCGCATGCAATAGGTAATCAAAGTTAAGCAACGTTGAGCATGGTTAGTACTTGGATGGGTGACCGTCCGAATTTAGATGACCGCCTACTGGGGAAAATCCATGCAGTTGGCGACTATCCTCTCTTCCGGGTAGGTGAGGCCTGTCAGGCTACTGGAGGCAACTCACACAGACTGAGCGTAGGAGTGATGACCCTACCCCGCGTATTTAAATTGTGAATCCCGTAGTGGTCTTCCAGCGGAGCTTTGGTCCATGGACGATCTGCTGTGGGGAAAGAAGTATATGTCCTCGTGCACCTGCTGACCCCAATCAACATAATCCGGTGAATCTAGGCCGATTTGTCATTGCCCTTGAACCCGAGAGAGTCGGTGGGAAGGACATTGCCTAATTGGCTCCAAAGGGACCGGTTATGGAGGAGCTATGGATAGTCTTCCGCTACACCATGAAAAAATGGTTCGTAGCAACGTGAGGTTGGGTGACCTCCTCCAGGTTGTCTGTGCTCCCACAAGCAATAAATATCAATAAGAATACCAGACTGCACGGCCAAAGATCTCCATGGTCTATAATGCCAATAGAAAAAAGAAATTTAATTTTTTTTAAAATTTATAATGCCAATAAAAATAATATATATATATATATATATATATATATATATATATATATATATATATATATATATATATATATATATGTAAAATTTTTATCTAATGTGCCCTTCCTTGTATGTCGATTCTCTAGCTTCTTTTTATACTGGACACACCGCAAGGCTACCTTATTAGTGAGAGGGTCTTGGTCTTGTCTCAGTCTATCTACTGGTCTCCTGGGTCAAAAACATATTGAGAGGGGTGAAAAGATAGCATGGTGGTAGGAGGATAGCTTGCCAGTGCGACGCTGCCCTTAACCAATTGGAAGGATAAGGGTAAGGAAGGGTAAGCTTGCTAGTGCAACGCTGCCTTTACCAGTCGGGTGGCTGCCGGGGTTAGTTCCAAAGAATAAGCATGGACATCGGCAGCTAAAGGCGCTAACTAAGCAAGTAAAGGAAGGTGTAGGATACTAGAGTCTGGGGAAAGGAGATTCCCAAGGTGAAGATAGCCGATTCCACCCGAATCCTCCCTTCTTTTCTCTCGTTGCTTTTCTTGCGTGATTTTACTGCTCTTACACTGACTCGTCGTAAGATTTTATATTAAATTTCCATAATTAATAATATTTCAAATTTAGAAAGAAAAAAACTTTATGGATAATAAATTAGGTATATTAATATAAAATAATAGCTATATAAAATACACTTAAAGAGAAATATTAATCAAATAATAAATAACAAAGACTTTTATAAAGAACGTATAAATCATATAATTATTAATGAAATAATGCAAGCTAATTTCTCAAAAAGAAAACCAACATATGGCATCGATTTAACAAATATAAGAATTAACAAATACCAAGAATTAACAAATCTACCTTAAATATAACAATTATAGAAATAAATAGAAAATACGATCATATCCCTTCCATTAGAGTCAATAATAATAAACAACCATTAAATATTACACAAGATATAAATAATATGAATACAATTTTAAATAAATAAAAAAAGGAGCCAAGAAAAAAATATTTTATGTAATTTAAACAATTATTTATATCATTGTTTTCTGCCTTATGGATTTAAAAGTTCTTGTATACCAATAGATTTGTTTTTTCTGTAAAATAAGAAAAAAATATTGCCCGTTGTATTAAATGAATTTAAATAATAAAAAAAACTAAAAGACGCTTCTAGTAAAGTAGGCTATAAAATTAGTTTTTAGATTAGTTTTTATCGTCCTATAAAATCCTTATATAAGAATTTTCAAAAAATAAAAAAATCGAAATTTTTGATCGCGGTTTTCCTGGACGACTTTTTATCCCTGCCGACGCTCGGCGCTCACATAAGCATTCATAACTCCTCTCTAACAGGTACTAATCACTTTTAGAATATATGCCTTTGGAAGGAAGAAAAGGTACCCTAAAATAAAAAAGAACTCATCAAACGTTTTATTTTGTATCTTCGATTTTAACTTGTTTACGGAGGTCGGGTTTGTGCTATTTCGTGTAGATTATAAAGCCCTAGACCCCTACCAAGTTTTTTATGAATCAATGGAGTCGCGTGGAAGTTATCGCAATTTATGTGATTTTCGAACAAAAATCGATTCCTATGGAAATTCGTATCTGAGGGTTTTTCGGGCTGCGAAAAACGAATATCAACTTTGTTTCTCTCTAAAAAAATATTTCACCCCATTTCGTTACATCGAACAGTGGTCTGAACTCTTCTATCAGTTCGAAGTTGCGATACTGATTGTGATTTAATTTTGCTAGATTTAATTTATAATATAGTAAATGGATAATTTTGTGAATTTTAATCATGAATATAATCATGATGGATAATAATAATTGCATTTATTTAACTTATTTTTATAGAAAATTAGAAAATTAAATTGTTTAAAATAAGTTTATATCATTAATTATTAAAGTTTTCATTAATCATGAACTTTAAATTATGAAGATTTGTTGAAAAAAATTAAAATTCATAAGAACGATAAAATCATGGAAGAATAGCAACGAGAGAAAAGAAGGGAGAATTCGGGTGGAATCGGCTATCTTCGCCTTGGGAATCTCCTTTCCCCAAACTCTAGTGTGTAGGATGAGAGCAAGAGAGAGAGGTAATAGGAAGAAGGAGGAAATGAGAACACTGGCGGTCAGCCTGACAAGATGTTACTCTATCTTGACCCCAAGGTGTTCTGATTTAAGCAGTAAAACGGACCTCTATGTATACTAGTGTGCAATGACTGCTGGGTAATCCCTATTCCGAGAGGTCTAACATTTATATAATTTTCTTGGTCATATCAGCACACCTTTTAGTCTTATTTTTATTGCTATAATCACAATATATGTATTGTATACATATGTATATATGTATATATATATATATATATATATATATATATATATATATATATATATATATATATATATATATATATAATATATATATTGTATATATGTATATAGATATATATATATATATATATATATATATATTTTTATATTAATCATGAAACAATTATGAAAGAAAAAAATAATATTCTGAGCAAATAAAATATAATGTATAGATTAAACTATCTAAATTTTGAGAAAATTTGTGTTAGGGAACTACTAAAAAAAACAACTCAAAAATAGAGTTAACCTGCATATGTCTAATTCTAAAACCATTAGAAACACTAAACTCCCAGCATTAGCACATCACAGTAGGTATAACGCAACAGCATAAATTTGATTTTGACAGGCCTAAAATACTAGAAAATCAAAAAATTGAAATCTTTTGAAGCAATACACATAACTAAGAACATACAAAAAAACTGTAAATTACAAAACTGATACAAAGAACCTTAATAGCCATTATTTAGATATTATAAATAGAACATAAATAAACTAACAAGATAGATAACACTTTATGACATATTTAAACAATAAAAATATATAGGAAGGTAATAAATAAATAGGAAGTGTGGCATAAGTAATGAATTGATAAATAGGATTAAAGATTATGAGAGGATTTTTAACAAAAATTGTAAATTAAAATAGTTTGTATTGAAATTTCATATTGTGACATGAGGAATAATAATATATTCTTGTAATAAATCAATTTTATTATTATTATTGGACTATTGGAAGGGGCACCATCCGAATCATTTGAAACTTGCCCTGTTCTAGCATAGATCGCTTCGTACCAACCAAAAAGATGAAAAGAAAATAAAGAAAATTATTAAAAAAAAAAAAAATACTAAGCGGCTATCCTAAGATATATGAAAATTGTTTCCAAAGTTTGAGATCACGTTGGATATAAATTCGTCAGACACTATTCCTGCTGAAAACCAATAAGCTAAATTAAAGTACGAACGTGATACTGATATCCTCGTACCTTCTTCGAGTTTGTCAGATCAAATTCCAAAAACATATATCAAAATGAAATCTATCAAATATAGTTCTCGATAGCTCTCAGACTGGCCAATCCTTGATTTTGTCATTTATGCAGTACAGGGAATTAGAAGATATTGATAAATGGACTGAACGTATAGATGAAAATATGTGATTGTTACTTTTACAGCAAGGTCCGGAAGTTGCACGGCATAAAAGTACTAATTTCGCTGAAGTATTACCAATGGCACACGGACTTAACTATACCGAAAGGAACTACGTGGCGGCTAACGCGAGAATGATTTTACCGAACATTAACTAAGGAAGAAAAAATGTTAGGTACGTGGATAGCATATTCACCTTCTGAAGCATCATTATTTTGCTTTTGTTGTCGTTTGTATGACAATCTAACCACGGCGAATGAATCCATGTTTTGCTCATCTGATGGATTTAAGAAACGGTAGAAAATATATCCCAAAGAAGCCAGTCACGAGTCAAGTCAAGACAACCAAAATGTTTGCAAATGGAAGGAGCTAGGAACAAGACTTCAGAAAGGATATACTGTTGTGGAAAAAGAACCAAAAAATTGACTGGAAATTCTTGTTGGAATGTTTGATATTCGGAAATTCTTGGCGAAACAGAATTTGGCTTTACATGGTCCTATTATGAAAATTAAATTAGTAAATATTATTAAACATAATATAGCAAAATAAATACATAAAACTAGTAAAATAAATACATAAAAATAGTAAAATAAATGATAAAAATAGTTAGGTGAAAAAAAAAAATCTATTAAATTAAATCTTATGGGGATCAGGTGAGATGACTTGAAACGCTTTATATATACCAGAGCAGGTTTGGATTCAATGTAAATTAGTAATAATTTTATTTAACTAATGATAACTAAAAATAGGGAGTGAAGATCGTGTATTCTCAAGTTATTGAAGTATCCTTTATATTGTTATGAGGTTCAAGTTAGACGGGCCTTATCTTCAAACATAAAATTGCCTCTGTCTATACAGGAGAGTACCAGCTCAAATAGAGGCAATGTTTTAGAACTGGTGCATCTACTTGCAAAATACATAACTAAAAATGATGTTCTGAGATTTTTTTTTTTTTTTTATCATATTGCAAGTCATTTGTAACGGATTAAAAATAATTGTTCTTAAAGTAAGAACAGTGTTTTTGTATAACAATTTATTAATATTAGAATTATAAACGTATTATCGCAATTATTTATTTATAGTTTGCAAGAATTTTAAATTTTGGAGAAAAAAATCTCTTAAATTAAATTAAATTAGGAGTAAATTTTGGAATGAATTTTATGAACATATATAATAATATCGTATTTTGTGAAAGGGAGGGGGGCGGTATACTTGGCATTTACCATGGGTGGTAGATACCTACGCTACGCCATTGGTTATACCTGGGCTCACTTAGGCCCGACTGTAATTAAAATTTAACACTTTCTCTTCTTTTATCAAAGTATATCTGTGAAACATTTAAAGCTCCAAGAATATTTCCGGAGATCCAAATACCCGAAAACCAAGACTTGCATATCGACAAAATAATGGTCACACGACGTTTTTCATTTTTCGATCATTTTTCATGAGAATTTTTTTAGCTTGGCCCAGCCTTTAAAACATAAACTTTAAAGATAAAGTTTAAACAAATGTTGGATTTAAATGAGTGCTGGGGATATTAATATTGTAATATAAATATATGAATATTTAAATAAAATTGATTAAAATTATGTGATAAGTTTCTATTATAGTATGCTTTTTAATAGTAGTAATATATACATAGGAACATTACCTTCCAATACTGAATTTGTTGCACTTTGGGGAATCTACTTCAGTAATAAATGGCTGGATTAGTTCGTCAAAAGGATCCATATATGGAATTTTGCAACCTGTTGTGTTGATAAGAAAACCAGTTTGTCCTACGGCAAAGGAAAAATTATAATGTTTTGTATAAACAATATGCAAATTTATATTTATTTGATTTAGTGGAAATTTGAATAAATATTCTGACCTTAATGGTGGTTGATTTATAAATAACTGAAAATTACATTCAAGCATATTTTGTATTATATGTATTAAAAAAAAAAAAAAAGAAATCGTGAGCAGCACCGTAGAATAGCTTGCACCGCACAGCTCCATCGCTAAAGTTGTATTTTCACTAAAATACAAAATATCAGGCAGGATTGGAAGAAAAAAATTGAGACTTACAAAAGGCACTTCTCTGACATCAACTGAATTCAAGCACAAATTTTCAATCTTCTCACTTAATAAGGGCGAGAGAGAAGGAGAGGGAGGGGGGGAGGAGGGTAGGGGAGGGGCTGCAGAAGTATGCATAACGTTAAAATAACGAATTTCAGTTTCTTTGATATTAATTGTATTCTAGAGGTTATGAAACGGATTTCACCTAACCCCTCCGACGAACTACGATAAAACGAGGTCTGTTGCTTTAGGGAAAATACGACTAAAAAGTGGAGTGAAAAGAAAGAATTTTGCAGGATACTAGGATAGATATAAAAATAAGCATGGCTAAAAAGCCAAATAGCTTTATCTTTGCTAATACTGGTCTAATGTAGGGGGTGGAGTGCGCAACACTTTAAAAACAGCGAAATATCAGCTAAGCAAGCCGAAATTTTGACTGAAATTTACTCCCACTTATACGATATATTTCTGTTTAAAAAAACATAGGTGCAGACTTTCCATTTTGTTTGAGGGGGGAGGAGGAGCGAGGAGAGTCGATCGTTCCCCTCATCTCCCCACCTTGGTTTAAGCAAGCATCAGTTATAAATTTCGTAAAAAATGGAAAAAAAAAACTTATTGAGCAAAAAATACAAAATTAATATTCTATTTAATTTTATTTCCCACCTGCCTATCTCCTTAGTGCTTATGGTACCTTGGTAAAGTACCACCATTACACGGACTACAACTACGACTAAATTTCAATTGTTAATTTCACGTTCACCAATAACACAGTAGTGGTTTTGAGGTTTACAGATTTCTTTTTAGTATATTATTACTCATTTTGTTTCTCTATCTCTGAATCGCCCCTCAAATATTTCTCAAGTCTGTAAGTTTGTGTTGTTTATTAAAAATAATAAAAATTACAGGAAACGAAATGCACCTTTTGAAAAAAAAAAAATTCCTATCTCTGTGGCCTTAAAAATATCCTTTAAATTACTGAGCTTGAAACATAAAAAAAGTGATGAAAATTGAATAGTCATATTTTAGTCTTCTTTACAATCCTTTGGTATTACTGAACTTGGAGTGTCAATGAATTACTGATAATTGAATGCTAGATTCCATAGCCTTTATTTTCTTTTAATTCGTCAGAAAGCGATTTTGATGCATGAAATAATTGCTGACAATTTTATTAAACCTCTGTAGTCTTAAAAAATATTACTTTAAATTGCCGAACTGGAAAGATGGAAATTGCTAGCAACTAAATATTGCACAATTAATTTGATTATTTTAAATTTGATTTATTTGTTTTAATTATTTTAAAGTTTTAGCGGCTGGAATAGAGCCATTATTCCATTTTATCTCACTTGGTTAATACTTGACAACAAAACGATATTTGACAAAATTTGGAAAACGTTAATTTTCTTAAAATTACAAAACTTGAATAACACTACTATGGATTCTAACCGTATTTTTATTGTGGCTAACAATGAAAGTGGCACAATGGATATGAGCTCGTTGAAACAAGTTATTAAATAAACATTACAAATTGCAAGAATTATTTTTTCATACTCTACAGCATTGTTAACTAGGACTGAAGTATATTCCGTATATTATGAGGTAATATTATAATATTATTATAGTATATTATCTTGCTTACATAATATTTAATATGCAAATTTACAAACCATTCATTTTCTCGAGAAAAAAAAAGGAAACCTGATACCACATTTTTGTGAGGCACACCAAGTACTATCAAAGTTTTTTCTAATCATCAATTAGTTTCAGAGTTTTAGCTATTTCTTTAGATGTGTAAAGGCATTGTCAATGACCAGTTATTTGTCAGAATTCCAGTAACAGTTATTTGTGAAGTCGTTATATTTTTTTTATTGGAAGTAATTTCATTTCAAATAACCGTTTTTCTCCCGATTTTACCAAAAAGTGATTTCCAGTTATTTGTCAGAATTCCAGTAATTGTTATTTGTGAAGTCATTACATTTTTTTTTTTTTTATGGGAAGTAATTTCATTTAAAATAACCGTTTTTCTCCCGATTTTTCCAAAAATCGGTTATTTGCATCGGTTAAAACCGATCAGTTTTAATTGAAGGTAAAATAATCAGAATAACCGATAGCCAGTGTTTCCATTCACAATAACCTACACTGCGAGTTAAAACACTACTTAGGAGAGAAAAAAAAAGGAAAAAAAATGGATTGTTAAAAAAAGTTTTCTGTAGATTATAATCACCATTTATTCAGTACAATCTCCAAATACAATCTCTTGAGGATTCAAACAGAACTAATGAGAAACTGACCGAATATTCTTCCTTCTGCAAATATTAGAAAATATCTGATGTGGACAACACCTGACTTCCTTGTACGGCTATTAAACTATAAATCGCTGTCTCAAAAAGTTTGGTTACTAGTTTCCGAAGATTGCAGTATCTCAAAAACGATACTCAGCGTCGCGATATCCATCTATTGACACACACACACAAACATACGCACGCACGCTTGCTTTCAGAGATTTCTTCGTGTTCCGTGATAACATTAAAACTGTCAATATCATTGGTCAATATCATGGTCAATATCATAAAGCATTGGAAATCGACAGTTTCGATATTTTAAGCGGAAAAAACCCACTTAACTTATATCTTCTTCTCCTGCTGCAGACTTGTTCATCTCACAAATGGGGAGAAAAAAACAGTATTTTACAATCAATTTTAACACATATAACAACTAATAAAAATGTTTAATTGCATTTGAAACCAAATTGCGTTCGTAACCTTTACTACCGAAACATATGATTTCTGTATTTAATTTTAATACAAATAATTTAATTAATGTAATATTTTTTTAAGTAAGTTTATTATAACCTTCAAGGAAAGTACCCTTTTCGGATCACCAATTTTAACCAAAATCGACTAAAGACATTCATATCGATATAAAAGTCCTATTTACCAAATTTGAGATATTTTATATTATATTTTAATATAATTTTTGATGAATGTCTAATATGACCTTCAATTAAAGTACCACCTCCGGTCTGCCAATGTTAACCAAAATTTATTATGTTATTTATATTAGTATGTAAGCCTTAAATACCAAATTTGAGAAGTTTTGCATTATATTTTAAAATATTTTTTTATGAAAATCAATAATGATCTTCAAGTAAAGTACCACTTCCGGTAATCATGTAGTGACCAAAAAGAGAGGTTCACAACTAGATTTTTCAACAATCCTAAATATAAAATTTTAACTATCTAGGGCTTTCCATCTTGAGCATGTTGAGGCAGAACTAACTATTCCACTTCAGATGTCCCTTCCTCCTAAAGCGTTTCATCCTTCCGAAATAACTAACATCATTCAGAAATTACCTTCCAAAACAGCTCCTGGCAACGATCTCATGACATCGCACATCCTAAAACAGCTCCCTCGAAAAGCTGTCCTATTCCTAACCTAAATATACAATGCTTCACTCAGATCCACGTATTTTCCTGATCCTTGGAAACTGTCAAATGTAAAAATGATACAGAAACCAAAAAAAAAACACCTGAATGTCCATCCTCCTACCGCCCTATTTTCCTCTTGCCCAGTATGGGCAAAATCCTAGAAAAACTCATATTAAAGAGACTGTACCCAATCCTAGATTTAAATCAAGTGATTCCTGACCATCAGTTTGGATTTCGAACATCCCATTCTACTATTCAGCAGTGATATCGTGTGGTGGATATCCTCCACATTGGAACGCGGAATGTACTGAACGGCAGCCTTTCTCGATGTAGAACAAGCTTTTGACCGAGTCTGGCACCCGGGAGGGCTTTACAAACTCCGTCAATTCCTTTTCCCAACATATTTTCTATTAATCCGTTCCTACCTCACCGATAGAACCTTTAAAGTAAATCATAATCTTGCCTACTCATCACTATTCTCTCAGTCCGCCGGTGTACCTCAAGGTAGTATCCTTGGCCCCATCCTTTACACGGTGTATACAGCTGATATCCCAACCCATCCTAGCACCATCCTCACTACTTACGCTGATGACACATGTGTGTTTTCTGTGAACAATGACCCATTTGCCGCATCTCAAACCCTGCAGTCACACATCATAGCCATTTAAGAATGGTGTAAAAACTGGAGAATTAAAATAAATCCCAACAAATCCCATAAAAAAAAACTATCTAGGGTTAACCGTTTTTGAGTTATGCGAGATACGCACGTACGTACGAACGTACGTACAGACGTCACGACGAAACTAGACATCTGTACGTCTAATAATTCCTTAGATATCTACATTTTCTCAAGATATGACTGCGTTGTATAATGACAAAATCATTTACAATGTGTTTTTTTAAAAGCTTTATTAGACTTATATTAGCGCCTTTTTTCACCATATTTAACTGAACTACATATGAGCATATACCATCAGAGCTCACAATTTAAAGGTACTTTGACAATTGATAGAAATATTACCTACCTTAAAAACAGCCTACAAACCATAATTATTTTTGATACCAAAATCTGACCGAAAAGTGGTGACGGAACTGTGGTGTGGGATACTGTGAACTGTCGTTCATATTTGAGAATTGAGTTTGGCAGTTGTTCGCTTATACGACTTTTGTTTACGTATTAAGAAACAGATCATCAGTCATCTTACTTTTTTAAAAATATATAACTCTTTATTCCGTTAAGTTATATCATTGACGTTAAGTTATATCATTGAGATAAAGTACTTTCTGGACTTAACATGTTCGAACAATATCGCTTAACCATCTTCACTTTAGTGAATGAGTTTGTTTTATTTATTAATATTTAAAAAATAGTTCCTGGTAAGTAAATTAAAAACAAAATTTTACCGTTATGTTTAAAAGTATTTTTATATTTTCCAGTGCCATTATAAATATAATTTAAAATAAAAATATTATTATTTTTAACATGACAAACGGGGAAGAGAGCGAGTAGGGAACATGCGGCGCCACATGCGATGTCGAATCGAAAGTCGAACAGTATGGACATAGCTTTAAGGGTGCAATCAGAAATAAAACGCATAGTAATGAAATACACTGTCTAATATGTGCTTACATTTCGGGATGAAATTTATAAGGCCTTCATCAGGGCAAAAAAATAGAAGAGAAAAATAGAAATGAGACGAATAAATATATTGGAATTAATTTGGATATATAAAAAAACTAAATCAGTTTTGGGTTATATTGAAAGGTTATAGGGATCACTCAAGTGGTGACCCCTTGACAGTTGGGTAAATTTTATTTTTGATAAAATTTAAAAATTGCTAAAGAGTTATAACATCAGTTATTATTCCACGAGAGACGTTTGTTATATTTGTATACATGAGCACGTAATACCTCCAGCTTTATGAATTAAAAATAAAATTATTAGTAGCACCTCCATTTTCATTGATGAATAATTGATTAAGGTGGCAGAAATATGTACTATGAACACTTACCAAATATTAAAATATCAGAGGTTTCCAACTCACCCTGAAACTCATCATCTATGATCCTTCCTGGTGGTAGATGGAGGTTAGGCATTGAGGTGTCCTTTTGAAAAAGCAGCCAGACCAAGGAAAGGAAGGCAACTCCCAGTAGGAGAAGCTGCTTTCGCATGAGTTGTTCATGGCTTCGATCTGCAACGACAATTAAGGTAATCAACAAGTTTTTCCATGGTGCTGCCGAGATATTTTCAGTTATAATGGTTTTGGATATACATTTCATTATAATACTTTGTATTTTCATTTGTACCTGAGGTTAAAAATATGCAGCAAATAAACTAATGTTACAAAAAAAAAAAAAAAATTATCCTCGGACGTGTACAGGGAAATAATCAACCAGGCGAAAATGACCTAGATGATTGTGAAGAGCCCCAAAATAATTGTATAAGTAAAAAAAAAAAATGTATTATTTATCATGCTTAGGTTCAATACATCATTTTATAATTACATATCATTATATCGACATCGTTTTTTGAAAAAGGCCTAAGCGCCTCACAATCGTCATCCTGGCTTTGACCAGTGCTAGAAGCCTTAAAAATATATTGTAATTATAAAAATTTTGTCACCCTATTAAACTACTACTGTACACAATAAAGAATAAAACTCGTAAAAAATATATTGTTATACGGGTAAACAACGTTTCGTGTGTTTCCTGTAAATTTTGCTAAATGGAGACGTCGATATTATTTACTCCACTATTTTTGTTATAGTTCTGTGTTAGCAAAGGGCGAAATGTAATCACTTTTACGCCAGAGTCAAGTGGTGGTCGAGCGTGTGAAGGCGCCATAGCATTGTCGGGACAGAAGCGACCCAAGTTCGAAAACGGCATTGGCAGATAAAATGTATTCCCTTTTAGGCCCACTGAATAAATCTCCATCTTGACACTTTGGCCAGAATAGGTTGGTTCTGTGGAATAACCCCGTTCCACAGAGGGGCCAACAGGCAATCAAAGAGGGCAAAATTCGATGACCATAATTTTCGATTGGAAATCACGTGTTCGTTACAAATAAATAAAAATAAACTTTTGATAGTTTTTAATTAATCAATAAAAATTTTGAGATCGTACTAGAGCACTTTTTAGGTCACCAGCTATTTATACAAAAGGATGCTTTATTGCATTTATCATATTTTGAAAGTCCTTCTAGATCGGCTATCGGCCCCAGTGTGCTTCCTTCCTGTCCCAGTTAGAGCAAGTAAGGACGTTAAATCCCAATAAACAAACTGTGCCATTTTAAATACTATCAACCCATCGGTAGGCGAAACTAGTTACACTTTAATTAAGCATTATTGAATAAAATATAAAATTTTATACTTTACTAGTAATCTTCGGCCTTAGAACAGTCATAAAAATGTTCAGGAATTCAATAATTAAATGTCTAGCTGGATTCTGTCATCGCTTTGATTTTCCTGTTTTCAAAAATTGTACTAATTCGTTTTCTTCAAAACACCAGAATGTAGATGAATGTCAGAAAGATCATACATGTTTAAAATATTTGTATAACCTTCATAAAAATATTCCATTGGGCGAAAAAACACATGTACTGGTCAAATAAATTTACCTATAATAATCGATTTGATCTATCGTTAACTGGTAACATTAAACTATTATCAAGCACACAAAATAAAATAATAATTATTTGAGATGAGTTTTTCAATCAGATACTTTATTTGATGCGTGTCAATTGATGAAAATGCAAGAATTAGAAAACTATTGGGCAGTCTAATTCATGTTAAAATATTGAGGAAATAGAAATAATGATGATTAAGGAGATACCGACACCCACTCATTAGATTCTTAAATTCATTAAATTCATTGCCAGTTTACCACGATTTTGTTTTTCACTTGAGATTCATTTGTTTGGTGAAAAAATGGCTGAAGTAGTGGTTATTATCTCCAATTATTTGTTGCAATTTCTGTACTTTTAACAATATTTTATTTCAAAACATTATTAAAATATTCTGAAACAATTTACTTATAAATAAGAATCGACGACTAATAATAATATGATGGTATACGGTTCTATAGCTATCAATACTATTTCATCAGCTCTTTGAATTCTCTGAATCTAGCGCTACCCTACTATAAAAATATATGGATATATATATAAGCAGGGTAATCTGGGAAGTGCGTTTTAGGGTAAGCTTGTAATTGTTTCGTTAAATCTAAACCCTCAACTTGCAAGAGCATGAAGTCTAAACGCTGATGTATCAGAAATCAACCACGAAAATTCGCTAAGGTAATGGATAACGAGTTGTAAAAATATTAATTCCAAGTTGGGTCTATCAACTTTTACAGTATAGCTGTATGGGTGTTTATCTAACAGTAGGCCGTTTTTTTTTTGTTTTTTTTTTTGCAATAAACGGATCCTAAATAAGTTATTCTTCAAAATACTTTGTGATTTACATTCATCTTTGCCAGTTTTCTGTTTTTTTAAGAGCTTTTCTGTAGTCGTTCAGCTAAACATGATAGGAGGAACATGTGAAAACAAACCTCAGTTGTGTGAGAAGTGTGCGTGGTATACACTTACCCTTACAATCATGTTTAGGCGTGGCCATTACGGACTAGAGAATTAAAAAAAAAATTTTTTTTTCAATAAATTTATTCCATTACAGGTATTCCACAACCCACTATCATGCCTTACATTATTTTTCAAAACAAAAGTTACAAAATAACAAAGAAAATTAAATAATGTGGCATTAATTTTAACTTACAGTTGAAGTTGGTACATACTACGAAATTAGAGATTGCGGATAGGAAGACAATTTTTATGACAACTGCCAATTCAGTTTTGAGTGAATTTATTTCTAGATTAATTTTCTGTGAACGCTTAAAATTCATACTCCATTCAACCTGCATCATCGTTGACCTTGTCCATGTTTTAACACCCCTCAGAGCGCTAAATCCTCTTTCAATGGTGCCCGTCGAAGAAGGTTGAGCTACGTTAGTAAGACATTTTTAATTATTGGGAAAAATACTAATGCCTCTTTGATTATTACAACTATTTCCAGATTCAATCCAGATTTTTTAATTCTTCACAGTTGAGTATCTTCTCCGTCCAATTCACATACTTAAGTTCAGTCTGAGATTAAAGCCATCTCAGTTCATAAAAGTCTTCAAAGTTTTTGATTTTCTCTAAAAATTCTTTGTACACAAGAACAAAAATCAGCGAAGGACTTTTCTCTTCTATTATGTGATAAAAGAGAAAAAACTGGTGAATTCTCTTTCGAGAATCTGCTCTCCAAGGAACTGTGAAAGAATCAATAAAATATTCTTCATCGGTGGTAGCGGGAGGATTCGAGCGATGTTTCTGGTGATCCACCAATCTTGGTGGCTGAAGACCGACCATAAGATTTTCAGCTATTTGCTTTACCCCTTTATACATTTATTTTATTGCATCGTTACTGCTTGAGCGGTGATCTTTCAAAAGTGAAAAAAAATTTCTTTACATGGTTTGAGTATTCATGAAGATATAAATTATTCATGATTTGTTCCAATAATGCCGAATATTTGGCTACAATGCAGGTTGAAATAAAAACAGTTTTAGTCACAGCACAATAAAGGTAAATTGCTTTTTTTCTTGTAGCAATATTACTACGAATACTATAACCACAAGCGATATTTTTTTGGTCATCTCGTTTCGCAAACTGCTAGCTATATATATATTTTCTTCTCAAAGCAGATTAACGGAAGAAATTGATAATGTCTTTAATAGTTGACGCAGCATTGTAGATTTCAGATCGTTTACTACAAGATTCATTCCGTGATTCGCATGATAAAAACATAAATCTTTTTAATATTTTTCTCGCATTATTCTCGGTACTCTTCCTTCTTTTCCTGTCACAGATGAGCAACCATCGTAACTTTGTCCAACGAAATTCTTTTGATTTAAGCCATTCTTGTCAAGAAAACAATCAATAGCACTTGCTATGGTTTTTGCATCCATGCTTTCTAATTATACAAATCCAATGAATTCTTCACTTCATCATTCTTCGATAATTGTTTTTTCCGAGATATAATAGAGGATTCGTCAGCTAAAATAGAATAGACAAATAGTTTTTTTTTTTCATCTTCTATGATTAAATCGGTCATCACACTCTCACACAGAACAATAAGTTCATTTTGTATTCTTGTTGATCTATAAGTAGCATTTTTGGCACAACCTCTAAGCTGTTTCAACTCATTATTTCTAGAATCTATTTGCAAACGAATTAGATCTTCAAAAATCCCTTCATGTTATTCTGCACCTCTTAGAGATAAATTGCTATTACAGATGAAACCAACTTTTGTTTCCTTCCAAGAGCGCTTAGTTTGTCCAGTTACCATTTTTATGTCCTCTGGTGTGTCTTCCAAGAATAATTTCACTGCAGAAAGAGTATCTTTCAAGCCAACTATGCACGAATTTCCTTTTTAGATGTGTAGCGTCTTCTGCAGGATCATACCTTGGAGGAGGCATAGAATGATTTTTCATTATTTCTCTTATTGTGTCGGACGGTATAACATCTAACTTTTCTACCCATTTCCCTAAGTCGTTTTCTTCCTCATACACCTTCGGCTGTGCATGTGGGCCAGAAACTACCCTATCTTATCCGACATCATTAGGCCCAGAAGAAATAGGGCTGATTCGCCTTGTCTTCTCAGAACCAGCCAAAACTAAGTCTGAAAATAATAAATATTTTCTTTGACAGATAAGAGAGTTGGGTAAAGTAGGGTACCCATCTTTGCCGCGTGTCAACTGACGGAACCCGTAAACTGAGCTCGTGGATTCATTTTGAAACGCTGTTCCGGTAAAATTACAAACGTAAATATATATTTTGAGTTCATTTTATCGGTAACTTTAAAATGGTATAATTCAATGGCATAATCTTTGAATTCTATGTTAATTATATCATTGGAGTATGTATTCTTTTAATATATATTTTCGATTTTTTTTTTTATTTCTTTCCTTATCACTTACCAAATGTTGGTATAATGGGGACGTTAAGAGGTTGATACAATGGGGACGTTAGGAGGTTGGTATAGTGGGGACGTCCACTCTTTTGCCAAGTATGATTATTACTTTTCCCAATTCATCGAACTGATTGTTGCAACTGCAATAACAAAATGTTAATATAACATAAAAAGCATAACAATAAGTTATTGTTGCAGTTGCAATCTATATTTTATGCTTAATTAATTACCGCATTTGAGCTTTTATAATGCGAATCTAGTCACGGTTGTTGGATAAATAGATTTAATTTAATTTTATTTATTCTTTATTTTATAATAGAAAAACCACAATGTCAAAATTATAAAAATGATGCTCAAAAAATACGGAGGAACCTGTTCGAGCAGTTTTTAATCGCACACTGAGTTACGGGAAGGGATCGGTATATTCGTATATGGAACTTCACATGTAGGAAATGCTGAGCCGGAAAAGATGCGTAAGAGGAAAATCATAAGCATTGGTAAATGCATGTTGAAAAAAAAGATCTTTGACATAGAAAAAGAATTAAGAAAATTATTTGAAGAAAAAGATTTTTGTAGAGTTTTCTCCAAAGGTTTTGAGGGAGGAGGTTGGGTGCACTGTGTATGTAGCAATGGAGGAATCCACAGGTGTTCGATCGGGTTGATATGATGATGAACTTGATGATTTTCTTTTCTAACTGTACAATACTTGGCAACTCACAAGGAGCAAAAAATTCTTATGTTTTTTCGTTGGGCTTTTTTTATGAGCTATATTTTTACTTACATTTTTGTTTAATTATTATAATTTTTTACTAGTCTCAAGATAGATCTGCTAGTCCCTTGTGATCGTATTACCCAAAGGATTTTTATAAAAATAAATATATATTTCTATACTTATCTATCAACTAATAATCAACTTTTATTATTATTTATTAATCTTATTATTATTAATTTTTCTAGGTAACGGTGTTCTTTATTATATTTTTTTAAGTATTATGTTTGTTTTAAAATAAAATGGTGATTGATCAATATCGTCTAAGTTTATTTTATTTCCCTTATTTATCATATTTTTTAAAATTCTATTCCAATGAATATTAATTCGATTTCTGTTAATAATTGACGTGTACACACTGAAAATGTTTATTATTCTTGTAATAAACAACTTTAATGCATTTCTTTTATCAGCAGATTCTATACAAATTCTCCAACGTATTATATTTATATATCGACGTGGTTTTTTTAAAAAGGCTTAAGAGTTCTAACAGTTTTTGGCTTTGTAAATATATATAGAGAATTATTTCGTCACTACTCAGTCTAGTCGGAGGTGAAATAATATCCAAACACCTTGAATGTTTGCCGATCTACATTAATGAACAAAAAAAATGCAAAAAAAAAAATAGCGATTTCTCCCCAAAAAAATCCACTGTAAAAACCTCTCCGCAGCAAAAAAAAAAAAAAATGGCATTAAAAAGGATTGAAATCAAAAATTCCACTCACGATATATAAAGAAATTGGTAATGGTCTAAAAATCAACAATTGATGACATAAGCACCAAGTGATAGAAGCCTCAAGAATGCATTCTTAAAAAATTTGCCACCTGAATAAACTCCTAATCTACAAAATTAAAAAATATTGACATTGTCATCTGGGGAAAAAAATTGCATGTTTCCTGTAAAGTTTGCTATATGGCTCTAACGCCTTTTAAAAAAAAACGATATCGATTTGTGTATATATATAAATAGGGGTCGGGTTGGCCGAGGGGGTTAACGCGCTTACTAAAGTGCACCTACTTGCGAACCCAAAGGTTGTGAGTTAGAATCCCGGTGCCCGTTATAATTTAATTTTATCAATAATTAATTTAATTCCTCAAGCAATTGATCACCCCTCCCTCCACGTATGTGAGGCTCGTCAGCCTACTGGAGGCAACTCACGCAGACCGGGTGTATGAGTGATGACAGAATACGGGCACCAGTGATTAACCTGGTTCATGAATGCATAACCTGTGATTAATTTGTTCAATTTCAACAATAAGGGAAAACATCACATATTTACATTGGAGACATGAAATCACATGTCTTCACATGGAGACATGTCTTTCCAAATCCTCTCAAAAAGATCTTCGTTATTATATATCTTCTGCATCATAAATTCGCATAAATAAGACTCAGAATGACTCCTTCTTATCCCACATTCTATTTTGTTACGCCTTTTAGCAAGAGCCCACATAACTTCTGCAGTCTGATATAGTATGATCTCCAAATCCAAATTCCTGCTTACAAAATTTTACTGTAGTATATTCCCTTTACTAGCAATTAATGAAATGATAAATTACTATTTTCTAGCCATGTACCCTGCCTTACGCTTATTTTTCGACGGCAGGATCTCATACTGCATCGCCGTCTGTACTCTATATCCCTCAAGCTTAGATAAATATTATGTCAATTTGAAAAATATTAAAGTAATATGACTTAATTAGAAGAAAAATATTTCTTTTCTGGTAACCTATGGTTGTATAAGTAATGTTTACAATAAAAAAAAAAACTTTTTTGGAAAAAAAGCCATCTTTTTCTTCCTTTCCTTTCATTTCACATAGCCACGGCAAAGCAAGTCAGAGTATTGAACTCAATGATGAGTTTCCTCGGCGAATCAATGTTCGCTATAAGACTTTTATTTACTTTCCCATTCATTTCATGTAGCAATAAGTATGATGAAATGTGCAATATTTAATTAAAAATAAAATAAAAATCAAAGTTAAACTTAAATAAATTTTTTTATTAAAGTAGTTTGTAAAAGTTTTGAACAAACTTTACAGTATGCTGATGAATGATTATTAGGAATGATAATATTCTGTTACTCATATTATCTTTTAAAAGTTAAACAAAAAGACTTATAATTTGGGAGGTTTATTAACTATCAATTCTTTTCAGGGGCAACGCCGCAAAGTGATCAAAACAACGTAATTAGCGCGAAAATATTTTGAAATCTTCATTTCAGGATAAAATTTGTTGAAGTTTGTAAAGAGACTACTATGTACCTTGACCCTAAAAGGATTAATTGAAATTTTTACATTTTCTCGGCTGACGAGCAATTTTAATTTCAGAGAAATGAGTTGTTTTCTCTCGTCAAGAAAAAGTGTTTGTCCTTCATTATTTTTTTTTTTCCAATTATGTCAGCCCTCCAAGAAGGTAAGTAAATCAAATCTATAGAGTATGCAATAAAAATTAATATAAATGATTAATATTGCCTCAGTTCATTGTCGCCTATGGACATTAGAATAAACAGAATCGATTACTTAGAATAGATTTCATTCTTAAAGCCATAGCAAAAATCGCACGCAATTGCTTTTAATTCTATATTTCTTTATTCTAAATAAGGTTGTGATGTTGCAGTAAAAAAAAAAAAACTAAAACCTTAAGACATTTTGATAAAACACTGTGTGTTTTTTTTCTATACCAGGAAGTGGAGTATCCGGTGAAGAACATGGACCTCTTTTCACAATGGCTGAAATTGAAGGCTCTGGAAGAGAGATGTAGTGGCTCGAGAAATTATGATGGCTTATTAAGTAAACGAGCAACTCGATAAAAAATATCAGCGGCTAAACGTTTCCAGAGACATTCAGTTTAATTTTAGTTGCAAAAGCCTTAGTTGCAAAATCGAGGGACCTATTCATTAGTTCATCGAAGGACTAATTTAGAACATTTACGTATTATGCCTTGTTACTACATTCACTGAACACTTTAAAAGGACGCCGAACCGTTCCGATATCACTGAATTTTTACAGAAAAGTTATATGAAACTAATTTTTTAATCAAGATTCACTTTTATACTGAAAATTCTCAAACTTACGTAGAGAACGCAACCTACATAATCATTAATATTAATTTTTATTACTTACACTATAGGACCACTGTTCGCCGTGCGGCTGTTACTTTTATATTTTTATTTAGCACTTTAATACTTATATATCGTTTATTATTCCTCATGAATGTGGCTGTGGAAGTATTGAAAAAAAAAATTGTTTTTAGTAATAAACAAATAATTAATCGGTAGGTTAAAAAAAATCACCAGTTATATTGGAGTTTCAATGCGCTTCCTTGAAAATAACAGCTTACATAAACTTTTTACGATCTTTCTTTCTAATACAGTAAAAATAGGCAATAATGATAACATTGTCATATACCATTTCGTTGATACCTACTCGCGAAGTTTGTCAATGTATTTTCAAATGTATTTCATCATTTATGTTTATAATTGAATTAATAGTATATTTATAATATGAATAAATAAATGAAATTTTAATAATTTTATAAGAATAGGACAAGGTGCTCGATAATATATAGCATTTCCGAGCCATATTCAATCTTTTCCAAGTCAAATAAAATCTTTCCCAAATCAAATTCAACCTTTCCTATTTTGAATTAAAAATGTTCCAAGACTAATTTAACCTTTTCCATTTGAAATTCAATATTTTTTTATTTCAATAAATTAATATAAATCAAGTTTACATAATTATATTGGTTACGGTTATTTTAATTACCCATTGTGTTTTTTTAACAACGTGGCTTGTTATCAGGTGGTATTTGTCGGGATTCATTTTAACATCCTCGATATTGAGGACCATTATTAGGTTATCGGAGCCCTTTTTATAAAAATACTATAGATTTTAAGATCGCGCGCTCTCGTATGATTTACTTTTGCTCTTTAGATTTCTTTGATGTTGAGATCGAATATTGGGTTATTGGAGATGCTCTTCCATCGATATAGTGAGGGCGCATTAGTTTTAAAAAATGCTAATTATGAATTTCACAGCAATTCTACTAGTTATTACTTTTACAGAATTCATTGGAACAGAGATCGTTATTAATGGCGCAAATTCCTAATTTATTTTAGGATTTTCGATCGTTCATGCGAATTTCGATTTACTGTTAATATCTTTTAATTCAAATAAATTTAATAAAAAGTAATAAAATAGTGTAAAAGAACTTTCAAGCCAAGAGGTATAAATTAAAAATAATGGAACAATATCGGAAACATCGAGAAAATTACAATAATTCGATACACCAGCGCATTCTTATAATCGATAGTAATTACATAAAATGTGCCTCCGATAACCGATTGGTGGACCATAATATCGAGGATATAGGAAAAACATTAAAATAAATCAATAAGTGAACGCGCGATCTTAAAATTGATAGAATAATCTTAAATAGGGCCTCTGATAACCCGTTAATGGTTCTCAATATCGAGGATATTCGAAAAGTTGAAATAAATTGATACGAATACCGGCTGAAAACAAGTGACGCTGTTTAAAAAAAATACGATAGGTAATTAAAATAACGTAACCAACATAATAATGTAAAAATGATTTTTATTAATTTATTGAAATCGAAAAAGGTTGAATTTGTATTGGAAAAGGATTAATTTGGAAGAGAAAAGGATAAATTTGATTTGGAAAAGGTTAAATATGACTTGGAAATGCTATAGAAATATTGTTCTCAACTTCAGAAGTAAAAAAAATATTGCATGAAAGATTATTATTTCAAAGAATTTGTTCTTCTTTAAAACTATATTTGTTATAGCAATTCAAAAAGTGAAATAAATCAAAGTGAATTACTTCTTTTTCTGAAAAAATCTGATTGAGCGTCATGATTTCAGATAGAGCGGCACAAAAGACTAATTTGAGATTCGAAAGAAACCTTTCTTATTAACAAAATAGCGCGAGAATGGGATAGGATAGTGGCTAGAGGAGTGGGGGAAGCTAGTGCCACCTTTCTTCTATTGCCTGTCGCTTCTACGCTTCGTAGTCTTTGGTGAATTCAGAAACTTAGAAGGATCCAGAACATGCAACAATTACCAATTAAAAAAAGAGTATAACGTCTTTCATAATTTCCATATCCTCGTCTTGTAAACCTCACTGCATAGACAAAATACTTTGTCACATGATTGGCAATGACGTCGGACGGATAAATGTTGATCGACTAAAAAATAATGCATAGGTACATAAATTGGTTAATTTGAACATTAAGCACGTGGTTTGAAATAAAAATAATAATTTTTTCTTAAATTTAATGTAATTATTTCTCTTGTATTTGTTTTTATTTGCATTAATAATTTTTAGGAAGGTCACGGCCAGGGAATCTTTTCCCCTATGCATAGGTTCATGTTTAGTGATGCCCATATCACACATAGCTCTTTTCCTGAGAAAACTGTTTTTTTCTCATATTCAATCAATTTAAGCCAGACGGTTTTTTGCTTCTCGTGTTTTTAAAGATTCCTAGAATAATTTTGGTTAGCTTCTGCATCTTCTTGAATTTTCCTACCGAAATAATCCGAGCTCTTCTTTTTCCTCTTATCAGAGCCTTCTAAAATATAATTCTTTCCTTAATAATGTTAAGACATCTTCGTTCTAATATGCAGGTCTGCGCTTCTTGCTTAGTACTCTGTTCCACGAGCCTTTGGACCATTCGTATAAATTGAAACAAGAAAAATTCTTTCTTGAAGGCAGTTTATTTTATTTTCCCAAGTATTTTTTCAGCAGGAGATAAATTTACGAGATAGGGCTTAGTCAGTTCACTAGCATTGCTGATTGCAGTTTCCACCTCCTTGGATTTCATTCATCAATTGTTCGTATTCTTATTTGTTGAAGTTATCTGTTCTACTTAGCATATTTTAGGTATATTCTTTATTTTGTCGATGTTATTCTACTTAGTATACTGTTCTACTTAGCATATTTTAGGTATATTCTTTATTTTATCGATGTTATTTTCACCTCAGTTCTAAACAATGCGGATTGAAATAAATTACACGACCCGTTAATGCCTTTGAAATTTTATTTCTACTTATACCTTTTTGTTCTCCAAAAAAACAAATATATGACTACCCGTCCATCGCAGAGGAATGGTAACGCTGAGTTCATATTGTTGACTGAAAAACACATGAGTGGTTTTTACTATTTATATGATCGTCCTTTGCTTTTTAATTAATATTATTTAATAAGTAGATAATGGATTTTTTTGTTCTTAGTAATATTAAATAATGTACAACAATGTTATGTTTTAAATACTTGTAAGCAAAAGATGTTTAGATATGGTTTTACCAAAAAGCTTTCTGATAAACAATGTTGGGTGTTCGTTATTCTGGGGCATAGAGGGACGAAGTGTTGCATTCCCTGATTCTGGAGCAGAACCAGTCCTGACCAAATGAGTTCTGCACGAAAATTAAAGATAATGTAAATTTACTCGGCTCGGGCCAACAAAGTATTTATCAACAAAATCGAGCTTCTAGAGTTCTATGTGTGTCATAGCTGGTCTCTCTCAAGTATCCTATCATTCAGTTGGCAGACTAGTGGTAGTTGTGACTATTTAACAGCGGACTCCCAATTAATACCAATATTAGGCATGATCATTAGATCTGATTGTTTTATTAAATCAGCCCGCAATTTCGTCTTAAGATTGGAGATAACAGTTAAATGTTACTAAAAATCTTTTGACGGCTCTAAACCGAGCCGGAACTAGGATTTTTGCAGGTAGAGGGCAGTTTAATTTTGCCACCCCTTCTTTCACCCTCCCCCTACAACTTTAATAAAAGTAAACAGTTTTATAATGACATTTGAGGTAATAAATTTCGGATTAAATATCATCATGTCATAACATTAATTCTTTTTATTGACTAACTTAAGGTTAAAGCAATCAAAAATCAGAAACAAATATTTTTTTACTTAGCCTAAAAATAAAACTTAGCTCAAATTTGCCGCGCTCTATATTCTGCCGTACGGGGCAAATGCCTCTTTTGCCCCTCTCCCTCTCCCCCTAGTTCTGGCCCTGCCTATAAATAACAATATAAAGTTTGGTCTAAATTGATTTAGTAGTTTTCCATGAAAAGCGGACAAAACATCTAGGTTTTTGAACCTCCTCTATTTCATTTTGTAGTATCGGAAAGCAGGTTGATATTGCTTGAAATCTTCTCTGTAACGGAAAAAAGCTTCGGCGAAATCAGTTCGATCGTTTTATCGCGAAAAGCAATCAAAATGCGTAGCGAGAAGATAACAATCTAGAAGTGTAATTTTTTTAATAAGATAACCGTTTTTCCATAACTATGTACAGTTTCATTCAAATAAAAATAAAAACACTAAAATAAACGAATAAAATATTTTATTCGAGTGTGGTGTTGACCACTTCACCTCTTTGTATAACTTTCAGAAGCATAATGTCCAAGTACTGGGCCTAAGACCTTTCATGGGCTATAATGGTACAGGTATTTTTGTTTTATTATTAAATTATATAGGTACATATTATTATTATTTTTTTTTGTCTTAAGATAACGTGACTAGACTGTATTTTCCAGCAGTTATTTGTTGAGTGAATTTATCTTTCATTTTATACTAATTTTTTATTTTTTTTTATTTAGAACAATATCTCGGACCATAGCCGTTAAAGCGTTAGTTTTTCTTCATGGTGTAGTGAATGTAGAGGGCCTCGTAAAGCAGGAACGTGAGGCGTCATCAAATGTTAGGATTTAACTAGCACAAAGAGGAAAACTTTTTATAACTCTCTATTCAGCCTTATCAGTTCAGTCTTTGAGATACTGTTGTCTAGATTACTGCCATTTTTCTCCAAATTTCAGGAAATAGTTTATTTCTTAAAAAACAAAAAAAAAACGATTAAATAATAAATTAATCAGTCAAAAGAGATAAACAAACGAGATTTACTTGTGATCTTACAAGTACTGAGGCAGATTTTGATAGCCTAAAAAATGAATAAGGTTTCACTCCCTCCATTATGAATAAGGTTTGGATTTGAATTAGAATAGAGGGAATCAGCAGCTAGAGATTCGAATGCCTACTGAGAGATTTGCGGAGGAAGTTAGGGAGATGAAATTAAAGCTTCAGGGAACAGGTGAAATAAATTATTAAAAGGCCTTTATTAAGAGGCCATTTATAAGTAAACGGGACTCTCATTAGAAAATTAGGAAACATCATTGAAAATCGGAAGGCTTTTCAAGAAACAAGAGCGCCACGTGAAAAAGTTAATGTTAAGTGAAATAGAACTAGAAGACAGCTCCAAAACTTCTCTGAACAAAATCAACTACAAATTCTCTTGAAATAAGATGTATGAGAGACAAACAGAGAGAGACTATACGTTTGAGGAGTTTTTCTTTATTTCACACTACTTTTATTTTATACTCCTTATAAAGGGAATATCTAAATGTTATTTGTATGACTTAAGAGTTCAGAAACGCAGCTTCCGACGGCTGTAGTAGCGTTGAATTTGGATAAAATCCTGAGGAGTTATGACTGATTAAGGGAACCCTAGACATCGACAGGAAAAAAAAATCCTTCAAGAAAATCATGTCCAAAAATTTTCATTTTTCGATTTATATGAAAAAAAATTAGGAATTATAAGAGGAATTGAAAATATGAAAAATATGAAAATACTCATCGAGGAAGTAATATGCTGGTTTCCTTTCATGGCAACCAGAATGTCTCTTTGACGTTGAAGATGAATTTCAACAATGTTTCTTTGACGATTCCTACCACACAATTATTTTAACCAAAATATGTCAATAACCCTTCAGCCCTACCACTGAAGTTTCCTGATGTTCTATTCAACGACCTCGTCGAATTTTTCCTAATAATCCAATTAGTATGATATATCGTGTTGTATATAATCTTTAATCCAACTTGTCTCAGCTTGTTTCAATGTCTTAATCTTTAGAGATTTCAACATTAAAGTTCTTTCTGTATCCTGGCATAAGCATAATTTTTCTCAATCTTTATCTCGTTCCTAAATCTCCTAACCACCAGGCAGTTTCCAGATACATAAGTTGGCCTTCATATTGCTGGTAAAATAAATATAAAATTAAATAAACAATGATACATAAAATATACTTATACATGCATATAAAGCATAAATAATAAAACCAAACCAATTCGGCAGTAAACCGTGTTCAGTCAAATTCTGACTGGCTTGTGAGCGAAAATCGGAATAGGAGGGTTAGATTAATAAAATAAAACAAATCAGATAAAGAAAAAGAATCATCACTGGAATTAACAAGCTATCGAGGAAGGACATACGTTATTTATTTATTTTTGGTCTTGTTCAACTGTTACTATCAATATCTGTTTTCTATCAGACGATGTGATGTGGTCTTATTTAAAATCAGGGCCAGCTGTGATATTTCTTCGCTCTTAATATTAAACGTTTTTCATATGTTGAGAAATATTTTGAAGTGTGTTAAATATTGTGGATAGGGGTGCATTTTGTATCGTAGGGAAATTACGACCTGATCGCTAAGCCGAGAGGCGACAGTAAGCTCCTGATGGCTCTAGGCTGGAGAATCGCTTACTCTTACACTCACACATGCAATACCACACAGCACACTACTTGTACCCAATAAATTGAGACAGAGGACATTTACAGAATCCTTTCCCTGGACAGCCGCCCCGGTGCACAGTGCGAAAAATTGTCTGTTTACTGGTCAAAATTCTATAACTCGAGATGTCAGAACCAGATTGTTCTATATGCAGTTTTTGTGAATTTATATGTAATTATTTAAAATGATTTGTTACTTAAAGATTTAAGTGTATATGTAACTATTTTGATGTTTTATACAATAAATATTGTAAGGGAAATCTAGTTCTATCTGCAAAAGTTGGCAATAAATGGGAACCAGATGGTTCTATGCGCAGAGTCAGCTCATTCATAATTAATTTAATTAAATAGTTTTAAAGTTATATTTGAGCACTGTAATTAAACCAAATTAATTTTTGGATGGGCAGTGATCTTTCTGAAAATAGTTCTTCACAATTTAATAACAGTGGTGAAGAATGCATTCCTTCTATAAAAAAAAGGGAGTTAAATGTAAGAAAGGCGAAATTAAACAGACGATAGTTTGAAGATAACCGCTCCAGTTCTGAAGGTACATTTCAAGATTCGTCGACTACTTCACTATCTTCTAGTAAATTTGATAACAATCAATATACTACGTCACACGCTGTTAGTTTGGTTCCCTAAAGTGAATCGGATTCGGAAAATAGCAGTGCGTCTGAGGAATTATCACCTGTTAAGGAGAAGAGAAAATTTAGAAAAAGGCAAAGGAACTTCCAAAAAAATGGAAAAAAGGTCTTAGGAAAGAAAGTCGATAAAGTGGTAAACAAAATGATAGTACTTAAGGTAAAATTGAACCAGAAAAGAAAGTAAAACATAGAAACTGTAGGAGGAATTTCAACTTTTTTTGGAAAAAATCAGCAACGATGATAGTGAGAGTTTAATGATTAGTTTCCATACAATTTCTGATAATGAAAAAAAACACTATATTGTAAAAAATACGACATACACGACATCCTTAAGAATAAAATCCAAAGAAAACTTCAAAAAATAAAAAAATAAAAAAAATTAATGTATACTGCCCACTTTAACAAAGACGAAACAAATGAAATTTCTAAGTGATGAAATGTGTAAAAAACAAGAGATCGAATATCTGGGGTAACAAAGGATTTTGTAAGACCACACATAGAGTCCTTCGCTAAGATTAAATCTCTTTAATGTAGAGCCAAAACTAAAGAAGAATACCTCGAAGTTAAATGTTAATTAAATATATGATTTTTACGCATGATTGTGTAAAAAAACAATCTCAAACCTATAAAAATATCACTGTACACACCAGTTTTCAGCAACAAATACAATCTGGATTTCTTGGCTGCGAAATTTGCGAATAGAAAATCTCCCAACACAGTAATAGAATTACAATCTAAAGATTTTTACGATTTTCAAACTCAATCGAAAAATTACTCTTATATGCAAGTTTGTCAGCTGAAAATATCAAGCAACGATCTATATTGATCAGCTTCAAAGCAAGCCATAAATCAGGATGGATGAATGTTGATTTATTTAAAGATATAAACGACCAGAAAGATAACAGAGGAATAAAATCTAAAGACACGCTTCAAGCATCTCCAAGTCTGCCTAATTCAATTTCACGAACTCATCACCAGTTTATTTCTATAGTTGTTCAAGAGAAGAAAAAAAGCCTTTTCAAAAAGTGCAAGACATAAAATCAATGATGAAATGGATGCCGTCAATCGATATGGATTATTACAACCAATTGTTTACATAAGAACCATCTGAAACCAATGTTTTCACAAATAATGTTGAAAGTCAAAAGGTTCTATCTGTGTGTAATTTTTCGTTAAAATATTCAAAAAATGTTCTGTGTTATTATAAAAATAGATTACATATTTTGTCAAAGTAGGAGATTTGAATTTTCATTATTCATAATTTCCAAAACTATTACTTTAATACATAATCCAAGAGAAAGTTAGAAACTTTAATGGGTTCTAGTGTATAAATGTGTGTAAATAGAACCAACTGGTTCCAACGTCACGAACTTGACAAAAAGACAAAAAGACGATAAACGAAAAATTCTTTTTTCATTTATGAGAATGAGATGTCCTTTATTAGTGAGATCGAAAAAATTGATTGAAAGGAGTGCTTTTGAACCTCTATTTGGCAGATAAAAATTAGGTTTTGAAAAAAATTGAATAACATTCAGATGCAATTTTAAATGAAGAATTTCAATCCGTCAAAAATTCAATTATTATGAAAAGTGAATATCCCCAACTTTTGATATAAATCTTCCCAAATATTTAAATCGAATAATCAGTGTACCAGGTTTCATCAGAATCATCAAGTCGTTCTAAAATTTACTTCTACAAAACATCTGATCGATATATCGGAAACATGGATAAGATGTTTTGTCCTAATCGGCTAAATCGTTCTAAGGTAATGGTGACCTCCCCCTCACTCCTCATAGAAGGGCGTGTTATTTTCTGAATATATATATATATATATATATATATATATATATATATATATATATATATCGACCTACCAGAAACATGTGCACATGTTTGATCAACATCGACCAATTACTTATAAATTACTGACGAGCCCTCAAATTATCGAAGGTTTCCTCAAATCAAAGGTATAGAATAAGGTCGCAACTTCTTTATAAAGTCATTCTTTCTTTGCTTAATTTCAACAAGGACAAATGTGCAAACAAAGAAGGCCAGAGTAATAAACGGCAATCTTTTCTTTTTACCGCGTTTTCAATTCAAAATATAAAGGCGTTACTTAAAATAGAATGAATGATTATGAATTTGCTAGAAACTAGAGATAGACAAATAGTACTCTTGAGTAACGAGTACCGAATATTTTACTGGAATACTCTCACTAGCCGAAATTAGATACGACTGAGGGTGGATGCGGTAGGCCAGTCTTCGCTACTCCTTCCATCCCTAATCGTATCTAATCCCGGCTAGTGAGAGTGTTCAAGTAAAATACTCAGTACTCGTTGCCCACAGTACTTGTTGTCTATATTTACTAGAAAGCTCAAACGTAAATTTATACAACATACAGTGAGCTATTTAAATTTTTCTTTTCGTTTGGACTATTTTGCATTATTATAAGTGATTTAAGGCCTCTTTCACACGTGCCAGATAAGAATCGCGGTCGGGTAGAACAACTCGTGCCTATTGTTTACCCGACAATAAATTTGTCTAAAACAGCAATAAAGTTTCACAGTTTATATTTTTTCTTACTCTCCGATTAACAGAATAACGTTTCACCTAATAATTTCACACTTATAAAAAAGTTTTTGTCGTCTGCTACTTAAAAATAGCTGCTACTAGTCTGCTAGGTAAAAAATAGTGCAGTAATTTTTGCTGTTAGAGGTTAAAATGAAAAACGGGCTGTCCTCTTATATAATAGTATGATTTGCAAAAAATAAAAAATGGCAAGTTTCTGAAATATTTCTATACATGTCTTTTGTAGTAAAGCTGGCATTTGAAAGAACTGGCAGTACCACCACTAATTCCTATTTATTCCAATAAATCTCAAGTTTAGAAAGATCTGCAGCCGACAGCTGCCTAATTCGCCTAGGTACGCGCATGAATCGTTAATTACAGAAAAGTAGTACGTTGTTATTTTCTCATTCCTCGCGTTTTTGTTTATTCATCTCCACCCTTATTTACAAATGTAAACTCCGAAAAATATTAATGTATGTTGGATGTTGTATTTATTAATGAATTTGATATTAGTATAGGAATACAAAACGTGGTCCACTTTTGTATCATTTTCGACACTAAACACAGGCATTGGTTCACCGATTCTTTTACTTTGTTAATTATTTACTTTGTAATTTTTAAAAATAAATTCACATACGCATTATTATAAATGAAAACTATGGATTTACTCACAAACAAAATATGAATATGTCATGATTTAAATTATAATGAATTTTTCAATCACATTTCCATTAACAAAACCAACTATATCAATATACACTTTAAAGGTACAAATTAAATTTAAATATTATAAAAATTAATTATAAACTAAGTTTTACCTATGTTGTGTATATATAAATTATATTATATAGTTACATAATATTATGTAACAATATTATATTATATAAATTATATCTATCATTTGAAAAAGATAGACTTTCGTGTCGACGTCAGATACATGTTGGTTACCTGACAATATGGTCAGTTTGATACAAAGCTGTGTGTTGAGAGAGAACAATAATGAACGTTTGGAAATAAGTTAGAATGTAAAAATCTTTTTATCAATGCTCCCAAATAATTTATACAAAACATTACCTATATAAATTGAAATGTGTAAAAGTTATTTTCTATTGCTTCAATTTACGCTATAATATGATTACTGTATAATCATAAAATTATAATATAATTCACTTCAAGTTATACCATTATATCATAATGGTATTACTTGAAATGAATTTTAGATTATAAAGCTTGATGGAGTGAGTGCCCATAGCTGAAAGGAGCCGAAAGCAATGGGTTCAATAAGATAATTTGGTTTCCTGCTTCAACACCAATGTCTACGGACACCCTCAACCAACTGCTATATTGTTCAGTAATATTTAATTAATATATGCTCTGTGTATTCAATTTATGTGTTTTCCAGTCTATTTAAATTATTTATCAGATAAGTCAAACTATCGTCCTACAAATGAAACCTTTCACCAGAGAAATCAAGCCTTTTTCTACGGAACTTAAACATATTTCAAGGCTCATTAAACTTCTGGTCTGATAAATACGCAATTAGTAAAACATAAAAAAACTTTTAATGTCTAAATGCTAATCTCTATAGTACAAACTATTTTTAACTCGAAGAGATTTCTCATTCCTTTAAAGTTCGAGTTACTGAGAGTTTACTGTATTTTAATATTTTAGGACTGATTCAATAGCTAATATAAAGACAGCCAACGGCCGGGCGATATACTCACAGAATACAGAATCAACTAGAGATGGCACGCCCAGTAAGATTATGAGGTGCGAGTATGCTGTTATTTTCAAATTTATTGACATTCTAATTATCATTAGTAATTATTTTATTGTCTTATTATCGCTACTCATTTTTTGCGTATTACCTATTGCTATTGCATTAATCAATTTTTGATGTTATGTTAATATTTGATATGCTACTATGATGATGATGATGCTTTACTGGTAACAAAAATTGAATGTTCTTTAAAATGAATGATTTTGGTTAATTTGTGTCGCTTTTCCTTTTTGAATATTGTTGTTCAAATCTCTGACAGGATTTTTTTTATTTAGAGAAATAACTTTTACCGTGGTTATTCCAATTAACCACTGCTTATGATTCCAAGTAATCTACAAAATGGTTTTGAAATTCGAATAACCTTGCAGTCTGTAAACACGATCTTTATTGCAATAAAAACGGATCGACATCATGGCTGTAAATAGGTATCTCTAGAGGAGGGCCTGAGCCCTCTCTGACTCTTACTGCCCCCTAAAAAAAATTTGAAAAATAACTACTAAGAAGTACAAAAACAAAACAAACGAAAATATTTAAAAAATAACTATATTTAAAAATCAGCTCGTAGCGATAAACGAGCCAACTCGCACCCCTACATTTTCAGGAGCGAGGGGACGAGTTTGAACCTCACATCGATTCAAATATACCACGATAACAAGATACATCGTCAATTGAACCTTCAGAACTGACCACTACTACATTTAAATTAGTAGACAAGCTTAATGTTAAACTTAATGTTCCCATAGCATCGAGAAGGGATTAAAATGCCTTCGGGTGCACACTGGAGAGTGTATTCGCAGATGATAATTGGGAAGAAGCGAATGCTGCCGAAAACTAGCTCGCTTCGGAAGGAAAGAGCTCCATCGTTCCCATGCGAGAGTACCAAAAGTGTAGATGTGACGAGAGGTGCATTACACTCCATAATGAATATAAATCTGGGATATACCGATCCGAGGAGCTCTCATAGAAGCGGAGCATAGATTCTTGGGACATTCCAAACCTGGTGGTTCTGGATAAATTGGCGCCACCACAACGTATGGCAGCGCTGAAGTATGATGATGCTCATGCAAAAACCTTGGAACAGATTATTTTCGTTAATGCCACATACCCAAGGGATGATCCGTCCCAGGATAATGAAGAAGCATTTGTAAGTCGTACGATGATGTACCCAAATGGTACGGGCTTGTGCCCGCCATGGGACATCAGGGAGCAGCGAAATACAGTGGATAGACAAACAACCGATCATGCTCCAGGACTTGACAACATTGACGCGGCAATATTAAAACAACAGTTTCCACCTACATGGAAGAACGCCTTCTAAACATGATTTAATTAAATTTAAGTGTCTGAATACCAGAGATACGACTTTCCTTAAAAGTGGAATATCGCCGACTTGAGACTTCTTTACAGGGGAGAGGACACAGATTAGCAAATCCCTAAGTCATCTGGACCTATATGTATTTTCCCATTGCTGAGCAAAGTTCTGAAGAATATGATTTTGACGAGCCTAAGACCAGTTGTTACAAGGGCAAGAGGGCAACTTGGTTCCTTAAGGTACCGCTGATGTCCTGCTGCAATCGTTATGCCAACCCTGTGATAGATGGTGTAAGTAGAAGAGACTGAGGATGACCCCAACTAAAACTCAAGCCATCCTCTTCAGAGGAAAAACTGATAGAGCACACTTTATTAACTTGGACAACCAGAGTCTGAGTATACATCCGAATTGTGTAGAAAGAAGTGTTGCGAATAATTGTTGTTGTAAATAAAAAATAGTTTAAGCTATACTAGAGTTATCATGAGCACTTCACATAGTTAATTATTATTGAATCTTATCTACTTTAAATACCTAATTTCAGTTTCGTACAACATTTTGTTTTTGAATTAGGCTGTTCACATAGTAGTCCAAGAGCTGAGGCGAAATTTGGTGACTTGTTTGAAGAAAACATTTAGTCATATAATGTCCATCCAGAGTATTCAATTTGCACCTGTCTGCCAACTCTCAGCGGCCGAGTTTCAAAATGGCGGCCAAAAAACGTCGGCATTTCAATTTTATTTTTTTGTTTTTTCACCTATAATTTCTAAACGGTGTATTCCATCGAAAACGTTACGGAATATTAAATTAAAGAACATTAAATTCTACGTCTAATGAGTACCACAACACAATAATTTGTTTTAGTTGTGTGATCGAACACCAGAATCATATAACGGCGATTATTTCAGAAACAGACAGAGCACTATATCTGAGTCTGCGTCTTAGTGTTCAACTTTATAAGATATCTAAATTATTATGCTGTGGAGGTACTCTTTCGTGTTCTTTAAATTAATATACCTATTATAACTTTTTCGATAGAATGGACCGGTTAGGTATTATCGGTGAAAAAACAAAAATATGATTCGAATGGTAGATTCTTATTTCTTTAATGTCAATATTATAACTATCAAAGATTCCTTCCTTCAGAAAATGACAATATTTTTGCACGGGCTCGCAGTCTATTAGATAAGCTCCTCTGTAACCTAAATGCAACTGATTAGAAGAAAAGAATGTCGACTTCCTTGTGTGATCAGTGATGCAATGTGTAATGTGAGCTATCAAGGTGACTCAAGATGTTCTTGCTGTTTTAAATTTTTTTCCTTCTTCGGGATATTATCTTTTTATCAATCCTCGTTTAAAGTGAAAAATAAATATTATAAAGAATTTAAAAATTATCACCCAAAGTATTAGAACTTGGATTAGAAGATAAGATCATTTTTTTGGTTATCAAATACTTTTAAATCAATTCCAATAGTTATGGTTTAAAAATGGTGCACTATCACTTGGGATGATTATTTTTGAATACTAATCTTTTGAAAAATCGAAGAATAATTCAAAAATACGATGTTATAGTATCATTCCCAGAAATGTTAAGTTTAATTATCAAATTTTATTATTTGTCAATTTGCGAATTTCATTATTTTAAAAGGAAAATTTCATTTGTCATGATGTACATTAATATGTATTAATTATAAAATTTTACATTTTATTCAGTTAATACAAAGTGTATCTTAGTAATAAATTTCTTACAATACACCAGAGAAAAAAAGAAAAAAGAGCTTTTTCATAATTTATTGTTTATTTAATTTATTTGTTAAAAATACTGGTATTTTTATGAGACAGAATTTCACATCACACAATTTTTTTTACAAAACTGGAAGCGAAACTCGCCTTATCCTGTAACATATCTCGACCTATTTAACCCTTTATGTTGTTAAACAAATGGAAAATCTGTACACCACCAGAAGCCTGATAAAAAAATCGTGAAAAAATTCATGATTTCAGGAAAAATAGAAATTTCCGTAATTTAGCTGCTTGAAATTCTTCAAATGGTTTTAACAAAGACGAATTCTACTTATTTTTGAAGACATTTTTTCTAGTTTACTATACTGCTATAGGGAATTACCTAACTTAAATAGTTTTTTAGTTATCGCTTCCCATTCAACAAGATAGGTGATTCACTAAAAAAAACATCAAACTTAAGTTTCTTGCTTTTCTGTGAGGAATCGGAATATGGTTCCTGTACACGTTTTGTTTTTCTTGAGGTCTACTTCCAATTTTTTAAACAAATATTTATTTCCCTAAATATTTATTATGTTATTTATGTTTGGTGAACGTTATGTGGATCTTTCTTATTTTAACAACATTATTTTAATCAAATATTAATTTAATAATTGGATATTTTTAATTTATTTCTATCCCGTTTTTTTACTTTTTCAAAAGGGGACATTTCCATATATTGTGACCAACAATCTACATTACCAAAATAAATATGACCGTATCTCCTAAAGTTGTGAATGAAAAACCTTCATTCCTATGATGTTATTTTGATGCCTATTTTATTCAATACCAAATACAGAAAACGCGGATAATTATTTTACTGGTACTCATATTCGTTTTTTCATCTTACTGAAAAAATATTTGTCCTTTTGAAAGCAAGCTCGTCAACTATATATTTCACGAAACATTGCAGATACTCTATTAAAAGATTATTAAATTGTCTACAATGCCAAATTCGTAAAAAATAAATAAATAAAATTAATCAGACCATTATTAGCGAGTATACAGCAAACAATAGCATTGGACTTTGAATCCTAAGCGGTTAGGAAAGTCGTTCAATGGACAAACCAGATATACGTATTTTATTATTACACACACACACACACACACACACACACACACACACACACACACACATATATATATATATATATATATATATATATATATATATATGTGTATATAGTTATATATAGTTAGAGCAATTGCTCTATTTTTCCACTGACTTGAAATCCAGTAAAAACAATTTATTTACCCGAATTAAGGCATACTGATTAACATATGTAATTTTATTTTGCACGAAATACCACGTTCTTAACTATTTTGTGTATAATGTACGTTTAATGTTTTTACTGCAGAAAATTACACATTTAACAGCAATTATAAATTTGATTTTTACGTTGTTTGAAAATGAAAACATTTAAACAAAATTACAAAGTTATACAATACTAAATAAGATCCAATTTTTCGGAATATTCCCAAAAGATTTTCAAGTTTGTTTTTATCTTTAATTCGTGGAAAGCCAGTTAATCCCACAATTCCACTCTCTTCCATTCAGGAAACTACGTTTGCTACATCATAAAAATATATATAAATTAAAAATATATACCAGCCTTTTGGTACTTAAATATTACGTAGACTATTTTTACTATTGAAACACACACTGATTCGTTGAAATAATCTATAATTTGTTTAGATTATAAAAATAAAAACATAAGTAAGTAAACAAAATCAACCCTCTTATCATTAAGTTCTTTAATTAATAACTACATTCATCTATTTATTAATTAACAAATATATTAATATTAATTTAATCTATTATAAATTTATTCCCTTCGAGTTTCGACACATCTTCATATGGGCCGAACAGGACGATATTGTCAGACCCTCTCATCTGCTACATGTCATTTTATAAGGTATAAACCACTAAATAATAAAGTAATAAATTATTCTGACACATTAGTAATTATACGGAACCCCTCCTCCAGTGCTTTTACATTTTAAGAACGAAATTTTGAAAAATAAACATTTCTATAACGGCATGTACTATAGGTAAGCATGCAACATAGCTATCGCGACCACAATTTGTTTTGTACAAGAATATGAGACTCTCATCAATTAATAGTGCAGTTCGATTCATCGATGGATTAAATTTGAGAAACAAATTTTATTAATTAATATTATATATTTTTAAATTAATAAATAGATTAATATAGTTATTAATACAAGTAAATAATGAGAAGAAAAGTGATTTTTTTACCTACTTATGTGTTTTTATTTTTATAATCGGAACTAAATTGTAGAATATTTCAACGGAACAATGAGTGTCCAAATGTTTAAATGAGTGCCAATAGTAAAAATAGTCAACATAATACTCAAGTACCAACTGTATATAATTTTAATTTCTACGATTTTTGCGATGTAACAAACGTGATTTCGCGTTGTATAACGCGTTGTATAAAGTATAAGAGTCGGGTCGTAAAATTGCTCACACACTTTCATACATTGACTGGGGTGACGGAGCTGTATGAAGGTATGAATGGTAGCACAGCGAACCTCTCATCACCGAACCGCAGGCCCATTCATACCACCCCAAACACTTTCATACTCGAACGATCACAAACAAGTCTGCGGACCGGTCCTTGGATCCGTATGAAAGTGAATGGGTCCTTTAAATTTAATGTTAAGAGTGCACGCTTTGCTGCTTAAAAGAATGATTAGAATGCCAAATCGGTGCAAAAAAAAAAAAAAAAGAAAAAAAAAGAAATGAAGACTATAATAGGCTTAACTAAAATGAACTCAAATTTAGCATTTATTTGATCACATTGAGCATGTTATCCACATGAAATATAAAATTAAATTGATAATAAAAAAATAAATAAAACGCGTGATATAAAATTTGACGCTGAAATCCCAACAAGACATTGTAGAAAAATTTGTGAACGAATTAAAAAACACAGAAAACGACAAGTGTCGAATGTTAATGGATAAATTTTCAACAACCCTCGGAAAGAATCCTGGGCATAGACATCTGAAAATAATGAATACTGTCATAAATGGTGTAGATGGTAAGACCTGAATTCGTCCTTCTTCCAAGACCTCAATAATAAGTTGCTACAAAAATTGATCTATCAGGAGCCTATTTTTTGAGAGATCCTTTTTCCAGCTAAAAAAAACTCTTAGCCACAGTTTTATACCAAATGATTTTGAAACGCACTTAGTCCTAAATGTCAATCCAATGAATGGCTAAATAAAAAATACATGAACATTCACTTTGAATCAAATTAAGTTGGTAATTATTTAATATTTTTTACAGTTCTGGCATTTTTTAAAGACAAAATACACAAATAATAAGCTTTTAAAATATTTTATATTTCTTTAAATAAGTTTAACATTTTTTTAAACAAACAAGCTAAGTACCTATCTGTTTTTTACAATTCCATACCTGTATATAGTCTGTTGACAACCATAGTGGTGAAACTATAAAAAATCTATTTTCGAGTTAAGACAACCAAACGACACTAGAATGATTCCTGTTCTACCTGCATAAGTGGCAAACGTTTATTTCAGCACCTTTTCTATAGAGTGCGACATACGTCATGAGAGAGGTTAATAAAATTAACTTATGCTTATGGGTGGGAGTCGCGCATGTCAGTTTTGGTTGAACATGGATCAGTTATCAATCAAGATCTACGTTTCATTGTAGCGCTTTAATACATTTCTCGGTATTGTTTTACCATTTATCTTGAAATAAAATGTAAGGTGGTTAGATAAAGATACAAATAAACAGCGTATTGAACTACTACAAACCAGACGGATGTGTCTTCCAGTTCTCCTAGCTACTCCTGTTCTCAACAATACGCTCTTTTCAACTCAGTTTTAATTTCATGCTTATAATTGCAATAAGCTTCACGATTTCATGATTTTGAAAAGTTATTTATGTTAATTGAAAGTAAGATTATTTTTAAGATTAATTTTGAGGGGAGGAAAATTTTCTTCAGGTTCATCATTTAAATCGACCAAAAAAAATCTATTTACTCCTCCTCCCTCTCTCTCCTCCTCAAAATTTGAGGTTATGCGCTTCAAGATACGTAGAAAAAATAAATTGAATCTGAAAAAAATCTGTCCGTCTGCAGTCCGTGGCTTTTTCCTCAGACTGCTGCAGTGATTTTTGTGAAAGTTGGTCCCTAAGTCACTAGTCACCCAGGAAGATCCTCAGTACTCGACATTACCATCCACCATTCCGTTTAAAAATGGTGGCCGTAGAGAGATTTTATACGCCAATGATTCCAAAACAAAATCCAAACCGTTTTATAAAGTTTTCTGTACATTGCTATGGAAACCGGTTCGTCTTTGTTTAGTATTTTGATGACTCGAAAACTACACTTCTCTCGGAACATTCCAGATGCTATTTTGAAAGATACTTTAATTGTCTAATAAACCATCGTGTAATAATTTGCAGCGTTTTTTTATTTTATTTTAGGCAAGTGTTGTTTACTTTCTAAAACTACAATGGACTGTGGAAACTTCATTAAGATTTTCTATCATAGAGTTTCAAAGAAATTTTCTATTTAATTCGACTTTTTGATCATCTGGAACATTTTATATATTTCTAACCCTTGATTTCTTTGTTTAAAATATGATCGACTGGATATTGAGGAAGCTACCAGGTACCACTTTTAATTTAATTTCATGATCAGTGGTGTAATTGTGGAAATTTTGAATAAAAGCTGATAATTCATTTTTTATGATGGCAAAACTGTTAATTATAGTAAACATAGAATATGGTTTTGCTTCGCACATTTTCGTGTTCACTTCTTTTAATTTGGGTTTTAAATGAGTCAAAATATTTTTGTGGTTTTTAAATGCCATATCGGCATTATTAATTGGTGAAAATTTATAAGTTCTTTGGTTTCCTTTACTTTGTAATCTTCTTCATGTGTCAGAGAAGATTAAATAATAATTTTTAATACGTATGGGGTAGGACTCAGCCCTATTGCGTTTTAATGTCGTGAGATGTTCTTTTATTTTTTATTAGATTAGTGGTGCTTCATTCATCTTTGCTATTATGCAAAAGGGGCACTTTTGTGGAAAATATTATTATCATCTTTGATTGTTGATTTACGTAGATGCACTAATATATTCGTTTAAACAACTCGTAATACCTATTAATTTATGTATAACTTGGTTCGACGTCTGGACAAGCCGGTCGCTATCTACAGCAAGAGAATGACAGGAAACTGTAATGATAATGATATCGTCGAACGTAAATTACTGTTGTAGGAGTTGTTATCAAAAATATCTAATACGGAACTTTCTTACTTTTTCTTTTGCTTAAGCTTGTGTTCCTGGATTGGAAGTTTGTTGTGTAAATTTAATTAGTTTGATTAATTAAAACCATATAAAATTATATTTACGGAATTAATACCGTGCCCGCTTTATCATTATTATTTATTTATTTTTTTACTGAAATCCATTATATTGACTTGAATTATATTATATTGAAATACGTTTAAACGCGTGTTTTGAAAAAAAGTAAATACAAAAACAAATATTAAAATATTTATTTCTGTCAATTCTGGGCGTTCTTCATGGCTTTTAACTGAAGTTATTAAGTTCCATCAAAAACGAAATCTAGTATAAGAATAATTTTGCAATAACTACTCTTATTATTCTCCATTTTCGATATTCCATTAATAATTACTTAACAACATAATTCAATAAAACAACAGTTAAATATTTTCAATAAAAGTTACAACAATTTTTTAAGGCTTAAGTATTAAAAAGTAATAAAATTTTCTTTTATTATTTTACACCAATTATTAAATAGGGATATAACAGGTCGATATTATTTTATGTTTCAGATAAGTATTAATTATAAGCTGCGAACGACCAATATAAAATTTTAAATAATTTTAATTTTCAAAATCCCCTATTCCCTCTCCTTTTGTAATAACTAAAGGTATTTGGGACATATTAACATGGCTGATTTTCAATTGTGAATTCAGATATCATGGGTATGAAAAGTTTAGTTTAGTTTTGGATAATGAAAAACGAAAAGGAGTTTCAAGAAAACTTCTCCTGAGGTGGAGACATATTTATAATCTGTTGTTCAATGAATACAGACCGGATTTCCATGTTATTGTACATTTTATTCACTTCAGTGTAACAACTTTTAAATCGATTATCTATCCGATTCAAGATCTATCACGCATTGGTCTTTTCGGACTAAATTGCTCGATTCTGACTTTTGTTGCATGAAATAGCATATTTTTAACCAAATTTGTCATATTATGTATATAGGTATGTATGTAAATATTTAATTAACCTATTTTCTTTTTCATTATTAAATTTATAGATTAAGTTTCCCTTTCATCTAGATTTAGATTGGTCATAATTTATATTATTAGAATGAGGTTTTTTCTCAAGTTACATGAAATTTTAATTCAGAGGTTTTAACTCTAACAAAATACTAGATAAGCTTCCCATGTATAAATATTGTAATATAAATTAAACCAAAAAGATTATTTGTGCATCTTCAAGGTGCTAAAGATATAGTCAATATTTAAAATTTTACTTAAAATAATGTACTACAAAAATTGAGATATTTTTAGGAGGATTTTAGTCGTATTGATTAATACGTTGCAACCTATAATGGGAATGCTCATTTAGCCATAATATTACAAGTACTTACTCCTCTTTTATACTTCCTTAGCACGTAACCTACAAACTTCATACCCAACATTTAGAATTTACGAGTACAGATCATGTTCCCAGTAAACCAACTTTTTCCTTCAAGAAATTTTCTCCTTCATTGCCAGAAGAAACCACCAAGAGTTCATTTAAATAATTATGTTTTAAACAATTTGTGCGAATGATTAAAAGGTCATAACCAGCACTGAATATCACGGATCATCGTATGATGTATAAATACAGTTTTGTTTCATTTCTTGAGGTGCCTTTTAATTGAATTAGAGGAAAGACTATATGGAGTTTCGCTACAGAACTATTTTTTTTAAGTACAATGTTTTCGGTATTAAAAACAAATGTACTATTCGGTAACTATAATTGTGCCTCATGCCATTATTTCCTACTTACATTCAACAAATTGAGATGCAGTAAACATATACATACATACATACATACATATATATATATATATATATATATATATATATATATATATATATATAATAATATATATACATATACAAAATATATGTATGTATGTGTGTGTGTGTGTTTTGACCCACCTTGAAGATTGGCCATGAATGTAAACGAGGTGGTAGCATAACGTCAAGAAATACCAGCCCCGATAGTATCCATTAGTGACTCCACTGCCCCCGACGGATGCTGGGCTGCAACTAAAAACCATCGATCTATGGGTAGCCATGGCAACACCCGCCTTACAACGACCTCTAGCAGCGACAAACTTGAATCTCATCAAATTTTTAAGCTAACAATGTTTAATGATCGACCATAATTGCATATCTTGGTAAGGAAAAATATTTGATTTATCGAAAATATATTGCTTAATATTTTTTTTGTATGTAGCGCAACACTGTAATATTGACCACGGATGATTACCGCTTAAATTAATCGTATAGGATAGTAAAACAATGTCATGAGGTAAAATCAAAATTTAATTGAGCTGCGTGTTTAACCCACAACGCGACAGGCGTCAGTATTGCTTTCTGGCGACAGGTGGGTCTCTCGGACCCAGTAACATTATTTGTCTACTTTTTGCAGAAAAAAAAGATATCGTTGGTTTGGCAGAAGAGTGGCACATTACGTACAAATGGAATTTCACAAGAGAAACGTTTGAAATATCCCTATTTAAATTTGACCAAAGTTATGCAAAAAAAGATCCGACCCACAATTTTTGATTTGACTGTCTTCCATGGTATTGGCAAGATTTAAACATCTTTTATGTATTGCAAAATTGATTGAAGCAGTTTGGAAATGTTAATGTTTTAAATATTTAAATGCAATCGAATAACTATAAACTCATAAAGAAAAACGAAGAATGGTTAATTACAAAATACTTATAATAATAATAATATAAACTTTAGGTATTATACGATACTGAACAGTATTTTTATAGTATATAAGTCTAATCTAATTAAAAAATTTATCGTTACTTTTGGAAATCTGTCCAAACTGCTGCCAAACCGCCAAAAAATTGTTGCTTGGATTCTTTTTGCATAACTATGGTAATTTATTTCTGTCTCTAACTCACTGATAAAACATGAAACCTTCTTAGCTAATACTGCTTAGCTTATTTATTAAAAAAAAATGTTAATCTTTATTTTATGATAATATAAATAAGAATCGTGAGTTTTGGCAGCTTTTCATAAAAAAATAAAATTAATTTTTATTTTGTGTCAAATTTAGCATTTATAATTTATATATAGATTTAAATAGCACACTAGATTTTGGTCTAATTGGGAAACCGGAAGCGGCACTTTACTTGAAGGTCATAATAAACTTTCATCAAAAATTAAAATATAATGTAAAACATCTCAAATTTGGTAAATAAGACTTTTATATCAATAGAAATAATAAACTCGATTTTGGTTAAAATTTGTGAGCCGAAAGGGGTACTTTACTTGAAGGTAAAATAAACTTACATCAAAAATTATATTAAAATGAAATACAGAGATTATATTGTGCGGTAATAAAGTTTACAAACGCGATTTTTTTTTCCACTCTAATTAAATATTTTTATTACTTGTTTTTAGTGCTAATATTTAGTGTAAAATAATTGTTTTTCTCTCCATTTGTGAGCTGAACAAGTCTGCAGTAGGAGAATAAAGTATAAGTTAAGAGGGTTCTTCTGCTTAAAATCTGGAAACCGTCGATTTCCAATACTATATCAAGTGACATTGGCAGTTCTAATGTTGTCACGAAACATTAATTTTAATGTATTTTTTAAGGCTGAGTCGAACGCAGCAAACTCCGATTCAACAGGAGTTAAACATTTCAAGACATAATTCAAAAGATATGGAAAATAATTGGGTAGATAAAAGTGAAAGTTGAAAAAATTATACTAGCATTAATAAAACATAATTTTACTAAAAAATTTTCATTTAAAAACTTTTAACATATTATTAATGTATCTTTTTGCTTTCCATTACCTATATATGAAATATATAGTAAGGGAGAGTATTGCGATCGTGAAAATTTTTGAATTCGAGTTTTCAACGGAAACAGACGTTTTAAGGTCCACTGAGTCCTATTTCTGAGTAGTAATTGGTTATTTACAAAGTCTTACAAAATGTTATGTGTGTCTGTGAGTCTGTGTGAACAGCCTTGTTCAAAAACGATAAATTGTTTGATGATGAAATTACATATTTGAGGTAAACACGGCATGTGATGTCACAGCAACTTTTTCTTCAAAATCGACAAATCGGAAGTGCCACTTTATATCATCGATTTTACACTTTTTTTTTTTTTACAATTTTCTCGAAAACAGCTCTGACGATTTTTATGAAACTTGCCTAAATTCTTCTTCTTAAAGGACTTTAACTTTTCATATATGCAGTACATCACCAAGGAAATGCAGAGAAAAAAGTTATGATGAAAAGAATATTTTATTTGCGCTTAACTTAAAATAACATGCATTTTATAGTAAATTGTGTTTAGAATTGTATGAAAGGTAATAAGGTTATCTAAAAAAAAAAAATCATCCAGTATTAGCAACGATACAGGGCATCGGACTAACCGAAAATTGCAATTATATCAGGGATCTTACAATTTTCTCGTAAACGGCTCTAACGATTTTGATGAAACTTTCCTAATGTCTTCTACTTAAAGCCGTTTAACTTTTCATATATGCAGTATATCAATAAAAAAATGAAGGGGAAAAAGTTGTAGCGAAAAGAAAATTTTATTTTCGTATAATTCAAGAAGTAAGTATTTTGTGGTAAATCATGTATAAAATCATATGGAAGGTAATTAAATTCTCTAAAATACAAAAAGGAATTATAGAAATTGGAGCGGAATCAGCAAAAATACAGCGTTTCTTATGAGGACTACAAGATCCTAGATGGATAGCCGAAAGAAAAGAAAAGATGTAACATAATAAATTTTGATCAAAATTTATTATTTATGTCAATATACAAGTCATATACACCAAATTAGAGAAGTTTTGCGTTTTTTATTATAAATTTTGATGAAAATCTATTATGATCTTCAAATGGTGCAGAATTTGATGCTACAACAATCCCAAATACTAACTTTCAACTTTTTACGGTTAACCTTTTTTTACTTGCATGTAAGCATTACAGAAAGTATTGTAATCGCGAAAATTTTCGGTTTTCAGATTTCAACGGAAATATCCATTTTGATCATCCCCATTCGTTGTGACATCTCTACGTAAATTCGTACGTTCATACGTACGAATCTCGCATAATTGATTTCCATCCAAAATTATATTAAAATATAATGCAAAACTTCTCAAATTTAGTATTTATAACTTATATATTAATTTAAATAACATACTAGATTTTGGTCTAATGGGGAAATGGGAAACCGGAAGCGGTAGTTTACTTGAAGGTCATAATAAACTTTCATCAAAAATTATATTAAATTATAATGTAAAACATCTCAAATTTGGTAAATAAAACTTTTATATCAATAGAAATAATATACTTTATTTTGATTAAAATTTGTGAGCCGAAAGGGGTAGTGACATTGGCAGTTCTAATGTTGTCTCGAAACACGAAGAAATCTCTTGGGAACTAGTTACCTACTGAAAGAAAACGACATGTAATAACGGATGAGACCTTCAGAAACAAGAGCTTGTGTTTGTGTCAATAAATAGATGGATGTAGCGACGCCGAGTGTCGTTTTGAGATACTGCAATCTTCGAAAACTAGTAACCAAATTCAGGATCACTTTTTGAGCCATGTATTTATAGTTTAATAGGCATACAAGGTAGTCGTGTGTTGTTCACATCAGATATTTTAGTTAAGTGAGATACGAACGTACATAAAGAAGTCAGGACGAAATTAATCAAAATTTATTCAGGGATGGATGGATATTTCCGTTGAAACCTAAAACCTGAATATTTTCGCGATTACACTCCGTACGAGGAAGTAAAAATATATACATAAGAAAAACAAGAATATAAAAAAATAGAACATATTTTGAACATGCACTTTAAAATAAGTTATCGCCGCTCAAAAATTCCGACATAAATGATGTTGCAGATTTAAAAAAATTCAAATTTATGGTTTGTTAAAACTAAAAATAAAAAATAAACAAAGTGGAAATCATTTGCTCTTGTTCAATTGCTGACAGATTTAGATAAGGTTGTTGTAGGATATAAAAACTAACGGGGTTTGAACGATAGTTCCATTATCTTTAAATGAGCGGTGTAGCGAATGATTTCGTCATTTTTTACACAAGTTAAAACTATTTTTTTCGATTCCCATAATGCCAAAAAAGAAGCGAGAAAGAAAATTTGTGTTTGAAAAAATTCTTTTTTTTTTTTGTTATTCGTGGCTTAGAAAAGTTATTTGCAAAATTTAAATAAAGACTTGAGGTAATTTGGGATAAATGCTCAATAGATTTTACAAAGTTCGAGTTTAAAAGTCTGTAAAATCATTATTTTTGAAGCTACATTTTTCCACTGTTTCAAAACTGTTGCTTAGACGATTATGTTTAAATATTACATTCAATCCCATCCATTTCTGTGAGAGTGATTATTCAATTTAATAGTACCTAGTAAGAACTTGCTGCTGTCTTAAGGGGTAAGTGCGTAGGACGTCCTTAGAAGACTCATAATTGGACTAGGGGCGGTTTTGGGGCAAGTGCAAAATAATTGGTTTTCCGGAGGATTATTATACTGATGTAACCACCGAAAAAAGTTACAGCTTGTCTGAGATTCACATTTTACAATCTTCACTGAGCTATGAAATTGGGATGTGAAATATAATTCAATGAATGCATTGAAAAAAATAATTTCGGGTTTATTCACTAGTCCGTTATGCCTCGACAGAACATGATGTTAGTGGTAAGTGTGCATCTGGCACTCTTATCACACAACAGTGGTCTGCACTTGCCCCTACTATCACGTTTTGCTGGGTGACTACGGACAAGCGCTTAAAAAATAGAAAACTGTCGAGGAGAAGTATAAATCACAAAGTATTTTTAAGAATAGCTTCTGTAGGTCCCGCTTACGGCAAAAAAAAACAAAAAAAAACTGGCAGATAAACACCGATATCGCAAAAGTTGAAAGACACAACTTTATAAACAGGTTGGAACTAATATTTTTACAACTAGTTATACTTTGCCTTAGCGAACTTTCGTGGCTGATTTCTTGGACTTCAAATCGGTTGAGGGTTTGAATTTAATGAGACAATTACGCACATACCCCACATTACTTTAATTGTAACATTTACTATTCTTAAAGCTTAATTTTACTCTTTGGGCTTTGAATATTACCGGGCACGATATATAATAATAAAAACGTATGTTTTATGCATAAAAAGTTAATTTTTTTTTCATTTAATAAAAATGGAGTGACAATTACCCATATACAGCTGAGGGAAACCTGGATGGAGCAATCAGAATCAATATCAATTGTAATTTAATTTAATTTATTTATTTAATCGTTTCCCCTCTACTCCTTTTTATTACTTTATATCGCACATCATAATGCGATATATATTGATAATTACGAAGATATAGAGATCGAATCTTACAAAAAATAATGAAAACAAGGTATTGGAATATAACTAGATTAAAAAAATCTCTTAGGCAAATTATTTATTAGGCTATCTCATCTTAAGACGTGAAGAAATAATATACAATAAAACAAACAAAATTCATAAACAACCTGTATTGTTAGTTTGTAATGATGCTCGGAAAAAAATAACCTAAACTGCTTAGCATTATTTTGTTTTTTGTAAAAAAATTTCCCCAATTAACAATATATATATATATATATACATATATATATACATATAGGGGTTGGGATGGCCGAGCGGGTTAACGCGCTTGCAAAAGTGCACCTACTCACAAACCCAAAGGTTGTGAGTTCGAATCCCGGTATCGGCATTACTTTAATTTAATTAAATTAAATTACTTTAATAATTCAAGCAATTTATCACCTCTCTCTCCCGGGTATGTGAGGCCCGTCATTCTTACCTGTTGGCATCTCACATAGGTCGGGCGTTTACTTGAGTGATGACCCATGGTTCGGAGCAACGTGAGGTTTGGTGACCCCCTCCAGGATGTGTCTGATCTCCCGCAAGCAATACATGTCTGTATTGGAATACACATCGCCCGGCCAAAGATCTCCATGGACTATTATAGTGCCAATGGAAAGTTTTTTTTTTTAACTTTTTAATAAGAAAAACCAAGAATATAAAAAAATAGAACATATTTTGAACACGCACTTTAAAATAAGTTATCGCCGCTCAAAAAATCCGACATAAATGATGTTGCAGATTTTAAAAAATTCAAATTTATAGTTTGTTATAACTAAAAATAAAAGGTAAAGAAAGTGGAAAATATTTGCTCTTGTTCAACTGCTGACAGATTTAGATGAGGTTGTTGTAGGATATAAAAACTAACGGGGTTTGGACGATAGTTCCATTATCTTTAAAATAAGCGGTGTAGCGAATGATTTCGTCATTTTTTACACAAGTTAAAACTATTTTTTTCGAATGGCTTGTAGTTTATATATTTTTAATTTAAGTTTTGAAGAACTTCTGAAAATTTGCTTATTTATGTTCTTTAGTACGAATTTCAACTTTGTTACCTGGAAACTGGCGAGCAAATCGGCACCCCAAAATACATGTCTAAATGAGCAAATTTTCAGAGCTTCTCAAAACTTTCACCCGTGACTCCTTGCTGGTCCCGTGTTGACTGGACTAATAATTATTAGATGATTATAATCGGACTGGACTAATACCCGGTTTGATACGTGATCACTCCAGTAATGCATTAACGTACATTAACTATCCCTACAATACTTATTTTAATAATATGCTCAAAAACATAATATGATATATCTCTAATTTAGAATATCGAGGAAGACAAACATACCTTATATGTTTTAAGAAGATATTAAAAGATTTGGCTTTGAAAAATATAAAAAAACAGGTCAAACGTAATCTTTTTAGAAAAAATTTCGCAATACACCAATAGTTTTCACTTACCTTATCTCTTTGACACGTCGATAACTCTTAAAATTTATATATCGAGACGGATAATGTTATTTATATTAATGCTAACAGTAAATATTTACTATGCATGCTACAAATAAATTTACAAATAAATCATAATGTCTGACTTATTTATTGGGATATATTTTCCAAAGGATTTTCAGTTTCTGACAAGCTGTGCCTGGATAAAGTTTTCAAATCTTGTGGAATCCCATATTATTTCAATACTTTATGAAAAAATTGTATTTTCAGGAATAATTTTTTATACAATACTATATTACTGTACCAGCATTCTTCCATTCGGTGAATGAGCGATTGTGTTTATTTCCTCTTCGCAAAAGATCTGAGCATGAAAGGAAATATTCATGGAAGGCAGGTTGTATGGCATCGCCATTATTATACAATTGATTTGATCGTTTTTTTTTTGTTTTTTTTTTTAGAAATAGTTCAAGTTTATTGGTATTGTAACCCTAGAACTTGAATCTTAATTGTATTATGTTTAATCTGATTGTGACCCATATTGATATTCCAATGCGAATGTTCTGCACTAATTACTAGTTTGCTGATTAATACATTTTTGTTGAATTCACCCATATTTTATTCCCGCTATAATAAATACTTTGCATTTCTTAACATGCAATAATAATTTTTTGTTCTTCAGATGACAAAGGTAAAACTCTTGAGTTCGTAATTTTTTTTTGAAAAATATTCTTAGATTACATATTTTATTTTAGCATCCAGAGCTTACACCACTTCTTATACATCGCATTCATAGCTTAAACAGTTTGCTTTTCTTTTTAAGTAAGATATTGACACTCGACGATTATTTTAGCTTATGGCAGAATCATATTTTCTCCTGCGTTTGAGTAATTATGTAAAGTGAATAAAGTTGAAATAAATGCTGCGAAGGATATGCTGAAAAAATGATTAGTCTAATTGCCAAGAGAAAATTCTCTCATTTAACGTGAACAAAAATTCAATGATTGACTCGCGTATATCCTTAGGTGACTGCAGTAAGTGCTCCTAAAATTATTGACTCGAGTACTAGTTCAGATGGTTGGAATAAGTTCTCTTACCCCAACTCCTGTAAGAAGGCAGACGTACAGGAACATTCTGTCCACAATAAAGAAAATACTCCGCCATAAGAGTCACCACAGAATATTTCTCAGCCAGCTTCGTTTCAGACTTATCCATAACCATCTGAATGAGTCAAAGATTTAACCAACTCAAGGATCTCTTATCTCTTTATCTAGCTCGAATTCATCTTGGTGGATTTTTTTTTCTTTTCCAAAATGGGTCAACAGAGGACCCTGCCAATCATTTCGTCTTTCTCTTCCCTCCACACCTCCTTCATCCTCTCGGAGTCCTGGTCCTCCGACCAATTCTTCCCACCACGCTTCCGTTCTTTCCTCACTGCAGGGACTCTCATTTTATTAACCTGTTTCTGGGACCGAACCCTGTCCAAACGATCCTCGTTTGTTATCCCCAGTTTTTCCACTTCAAACTTTATCTGCTCTGGATAACTCTTCATATTTTTGAGACCAAGCACTTTATCAAAGATTTGCTTATTTAACCAGTTCTTGTCCATCCTGACCATATGTCCGAAAAATTTCAATCCTTTTTTTCGCATCGCTGTTTCTATATCTTCTTCTCTGTTGTACAATTCCCGATTATTCCTTAGTCTTTAACCTTCCTCTACTTTCTTTGGCCCATATATATTTCTCAAGATTTTCCTTTTTGTTTTCAATAACCCCTCAATATTTGTATTCTTTCCGGCCCGTACAATATCACCGCTTTTACTAACAGTCTCCTAGTGCCTAAGTTTTGTCCACCAATATAAATTCTTTTTGTCATCACCATAATCGTGCTCTACAGGCTATGAAACGGATAGAAAACGCAATCCCGCCGACCTTCGACCCACTGCAATAGTATATTTTTTTCGGGAAAAATACGACTAAAAATTGTCTCTTGTAATTAATTAAAAAATAAAATTGAGAAATATAGCGACAATTATCCTGAAACACGAGAAGTATTATTTTGAAGGAATATTAGCTCACTCTAAAACTCTGAGTACAATGTGAAAAAGGTATTGTGTAAGAAATGGAATGCTTATTGACGAATACATTTTTGTTGCATTACTTACAGATTTCAATACAACCCTTCATTTTGATAATAATTATTATTCACTATAATTTATTTTAAATTAGTCATATAATAAAATGAATATAGCTGGAAGAGTATATCAGAGAAATGCAGCAAATTTGACTGGAAAATTAATTAGTTAAGTCCATACGTTTTAACAGCCAGATATTGTTTAGTAGATTTAACACAATAGGAGGATTTTCAAATAGGTTGCCAACTTATTCTAGCCAGAGGTGGAAGGCTGATTAATTACGTGGGTCCGCCATGTAAATTTTCAAATGTAGAGTATCTATCCACTCTTCCGAAATTACTACAATTTATATTTCCTTTCATAAATAAAGAAAATTAAATTAATTAATAATTTGTATGGGTTCATATTGAACATTAGGCTGGAGTTTATAATTAAATCAGATAATTTTGTTTTCATTCATGACAGTAATTTTTAATATAACCATGATCATTTCTTTTTTTTCTCAAAATATATTTCGACCTTATCTGATCTCCAAAAAATTATTATTTGGAATTAACTTTTAAAGATAATTATCGATTTTCATTTTAAAACAAACTCTCCGCAAAAATTATTTAAGTAATCTTTCATTTTACTAACAATTTCAAAACAATAAAATATTGGTCTTTGCTATTTATGTGTTTCTTAAATTACATGTTAAAATTAATTATTTTAATTTTTATATTTAATGTAATTTATGATTAAGATGTTTGATTTATAAAAAAAAGAGCAATGAATCCTAGAAAAAAAAAGTTCTGTGAGATAAGTAGAACTCTATAAGTAGAATTTTACTCATAAAATTTATTTTCAATTAACTTTTTATGATTTTGATATTTCTAATTTATTAAAAATTAACACACTGAATATTTGTTGAATTCACTTCAGTAGTTAGAAAAATGAACTAAAAGTAGGGAATAATGAGAACTCTCTGACATTTAAAATTATTAAATCACTTTTTTTGGTTCAGTGGATCCTAAAACAGGTAAACAAAGCAACTATCATTACTTCTTCTATCGATATCTGAGGAAGTAACACAAAAGCGTTTTTATACGATCCGATAAATTTTGGAATCACATTGGACACCTATAAGGGAGATTTTCACATGATCCAATAAATATTGGATTCGAATCAGACTCTGACGGTTGCTTTCCTGGGATCCAGCAATTATCCGACTCCGATCTGACTGACCACCCTCTTCCATGCCCACAGTTCAAGTAAGAATGTTTACATAAAAAAGAATGGATGAAAAAATTATAATCAAATAAAATAATTATGACATAAACTCCTTATTAAAAATTTATCATTCACAGAAGAATTTTGTACTTAAGCAAGTTAAGCCTCACATAGACATGGAAGTTAACAAAATAAAATGCAATAAGGTACATAATACTAACTATATTTACATCACTGAACTGCTCCATAAATATTTGTATTAAATATTATTTCTTCAACTCTTTTCTTTACCACTGGATTAAAAAAAAAGTTTCAATCGAGGTAAAGTGCACATGCTTAAGACTTATAAATAGGCTTTTACAGACCTGTTAGTTGATTCTTTAAAAGTTTATATAAAGATGATAAAAAATAATAATAAATAAAAATGATCATATTGTTGGTTTGGAGGTAAAAGAGATCAACTACAATTAATGCGAAGATGAGGTTTGTTGCTTTCTACCAGTACCTCAGCCAAATTTACACGACCGTATTGACAAAATTGTGAAACCTAAATTTGGTTTCAGATACAAATGCAAAGCAACAAACCTCATCTTAAAAAACAATTCAGTTGATCCCTTATATCTCCAAACTAATAATATACTGTATCTGTTTATTTCAATTTAATCTTATTAATTACATTAGGGTACCTGATTCTTGTTTGAAAAAAGTATTACCATCAATGTACTAGCTTAATTAAATAATCACTTTGTGCGAGTCACATAAATAATCACTTCACATTCATGCTTCGACATGTCGCCAGCCACTGCATCCCATATATCAGGGGAAGGTGTCAGACAAATGTAAGAACCGACAATTATCTCACCTTATGGAAGGAACGGAGGCTTTCTGCATAAATTAAATATGCGTCAGATCTGACTATAAAATTTATCAGACCGTGGGAAAACGTTCTAAAGTAAGTAATCCAGAAGGAATATAAAACAGACTTAGTTTTATTTTTAAAAAACAAAATAATAAAACAAATATTATTCACATAAATTATTTACATATCGCTGTATACAGCTTTAATAAATCATCAGTGATAATAAGAAATTAATAGATCACTGTTTTTTTTTTCAAACAAATTTGTCTAAGTTATACAACAAAATAATTCTAATCCGTAAGGAACATGATCTGAAAATTTCTATTGAAGTTAAACTGAAGGAACAAAGTTTCATAGCAATGTCATTATACAACTCCCCAAACCTCTTCAAAGGCTGAACAGAGTTTTGCACAAGTTAATGCAGCAGAGAGTGGGTAGTTACTAATTGATATTGTATCCTCAGCATAATCAGGTGTAACCTAGAATCAAAATGAAATTTTTATTCTTTAAATAAAATAAAACAAAAAATTCTATTAAAAATATAAATAATAGTATTTGAAAGAAAATCTATCATTTCATTTTTAACAGACATACAATTCCCAACATTGGTACAGAAAAACAAGTCACAAACAGTAAAATAATACTACTACAAAAAATTCATAAAATTAACTAGAATAAAATAGTTTACCTGCCCATGAGCCATTGCTCCAACAACAATAGTCACTGGATCATTAGCTGGAACAATTTTACGAGGATCTACAACCTTTTTGGCAGAAAATGATGTGGCTAATTTGACACAACCCACAGGAAGATGGTCAACCACAGGATTCTTAATTACTTTCAACAGTTTTATACCAGCTTCTGAAGACCTCACACTAAATTTATGAAGCAACTGAACTGTAAAGAATTATTTCAGAATTATATCAAAATATAATTTCATTCAATAAGTGTACATCTTATTACAACAAACTATTACCCATTAACCCAGCAAATCTCTTGAAAGTCCTTGGTATTCTAGTCTGAGGATTAATTTCAATTAGAACATTACCTTCTGTTCTTACATAAACCTGTCACAATAATTATTATTACAAAAGAATAATTAAAATATATTACAAAACTGTTTGCGTGCTCTTTAAAAGCTATATAAAAAATTAAGGTAAATACTTGTAGAAGACCAGCTCGGTTGAGGGGACTGTCCATAAGCATTAGTAAGCATTGATGAACTATATCTGGTCGGCAGGAACCAACAGGGCGATTGTTCTTCTTCAGTATATTGGCATGATCATCACTATTCAGGAGATCAAAAGAATGTCCAGTCTAGAATAAAAAGTAAATTTATAAATCACGACAAGTCACAACTAATAGATAGATAAAATAGCTTAAATTCATACAAACAAATAAATGTATACTATATAAACTAAAAGAATTTGAGGTTGAGAAAATACTAAACATGATTTTCTTAAAAACCCTAAAAAAAATTATAAGGTTGTAACTTATAAATATGAAAGATAAATCAATTAAGTACAAATGTATTAAGTGGCCCACCTTATCTTCTATTGTTATCGGTTATAGCCGGAAACTATAACATGATTGATCACCTTGCCTTCTTTTTCAAATTTATGTGGCAGTGTTAAAAAATTAAATTTAAATTATATCTCAATACTAAAATTACTTTATTAAAAGAAAAAAATTAAATAATCCCAAAACTTTGAATTTATATGGTGGCATTAAAAATTTGTATTCATTGGGATTATTAAAATTACTGCACTAGTTAGATCACATCTGTAGATTTTCTCTCGCTGTGCTCGCTCAAGAGATACAATTAACTCCCAACAGATCCTTTTCAGGTGAGGTCAGGGCCTTAACGTAATTTAAATTTAGTTATTTATGTAGTAGAAATATCATTGTCGTAATGAAATAATATCAAAACATTGAAAATACTCGCTGTGCTCACTCAAGAGATACAATTAACTCCCAACAGATCCTTTTCAGATGAGGTCAGGACCTTAACGTAATTTAAATTTAGTTATTTATGTAGTGGAAATCTCATTGTTTAATGGAATAATATCAAAACTTTGAAAATACTTGATTACGTTATCTTCGGTAGAAGGCATTTCCCAAACTTTTATAATTTTTCTCCAAAAAACCGGGAGAAAAATAACCGAAACAAATAGAATATATGGTCGACGTACTATAAATTGTAGTACTGAAATATCAATGGCCAGATCTAGTAGACAATCTTCTTCAAACCTATTAGCTGACTTAATTTTTATTAATTATTAATGTTCTCACTCACACTTATGGCTTTCTTGTCTCACTCAGTAAGAGGCCAGCAGAAGCAATTGATGCTGAATTGGAAAAGCACACATAAAATTATAATGAGAGTATGGTTGATCGTGAAAATAAGCTTGAAAGAAATTAAATGAAAGAAAGTGGAAAGAAGAAGCTTGGCTGGGGGTGAGGTCAATGAATAAACACACAAATAAGAAAAAACTTAAATTTTAGTGACGATGAGGGAGTACATTATTTTCTTCATTATACTAGTTCATCTACATTCCCAAGATATCCATGTAAAAATGTAAATTAACTTTGAAGAGATTATATGTTCATATACACTCATCAACAAGCCATTATCCTTACTACTTGTTTCTAAATAATTTAATTTAATTCTTTAGAAGCATAGTAATATGGATCAATATACTTCAGTTTAATATTAATGTCCACATTATAATACCATGCTTCAAAAGATGATATGCATTACCAATACTGACTACATACATGTTAATGAAATATTCTAAATACAAAATAATGAAATGAACCACCTTTTCTAAAACTTGTTAAAATATTTACTGAAGTATGAGTCTACCTGACTCTAGTTCAACAAACACATTGCGATGTCTGAGTTGTAACTTAACACTTAACAAGATGAACTATAATACTTTAGTTAGGTGTTTCAAGTTTCGGCAATATGGATTTAAATAAAATATCTTGCATTGTCAAATAATTTCAAAGCAAACGAACCTAGATGTGAGAATATATCTGGTTTATTTCACATTAAGAATACAACTTACCTTTACTGTCTCTAACTGTGCTTTTTCTAGAACAACAATAAGTCGTTTTTCTTGATTCCGTATATGCCCTGGAGCGGCTAAATGTTTAGGAGCAGGATCGAATTCGAATTCTTCTTCATCATTTTTCCTCTTCTTCCCCATAACTAAGAATGTTCGACTAGAAACAAAGAACTAAGTTTGTTGACAACTGAGGGCAGTCACGTGCTCGTAACCTCCATTCCACTGAGGTCAACCTTGGCCAATGATATCTATACATAAATTTCATTTTAGGCGGTTTTAACAATATAATTATGAGAAATTCGTAAATTGAAATAATTGATATAGGCGTGTTTAAAATATTAATGACTTTCATTCAATGCTTGTTACATCGTAATTAAATTTATTTTATTTAGTTTTGGATTATTGTAATGTAACCAAAAATGTTGGACTGAGCCTGAGGCAGGTTTCGGGTTGGATTGGAATTCCAACGATTTTGTACATATCGTTTGAGTTCGGGTGTAATGGCTGTATTTGTATTTTTAGTGAATAGATAGCCGTAATTTTGGTGAAATGGCATTTCTTTGTCCAGTCAGAATACGCAGAGGAAAGAAAAAGAAAGGTAAGTTGTAACTTTTGTAAATTATATGTCTTAAAATTGACACCTGTTGCTTTAAAAATTTATTTACAGTAGTATTTTCAGTTTGAATGATGCGTTTTCATCTTGACCACTTTTAAAAGTTGATGATTATATTAAAACAGTATTAATAGTCCATTACTAGGGCATTCATTGCCTGATTATTGGTTGAAATGGACTGATTTTCAGTTATTTAAACTAATGTACCACTAACCTGTTTGATCATTTTAGCTGGATCTACTAGTGATTTAGAAAAAGATGTGGTACGTGCTCCGGGAATGGGAAGAATTACAGGAAGCGCTTCGATTGAAACTCTTGTTAGAGTAGGAATTGAAAAAGAAAATGGATTGTCCCCTGACAGTAAGATGGTTGTTCTGCATGATTTTACTCCCTGTGTTGATGATGAACTGGAAGTCAAAAGAGGGCAGGTTAGTTGTTATGAATTGACACTTAGATATCATTTCATATGAAATAGTTTAATCAAGTAAAGCTATCGTTTCTAGGTGGTCAATATCTTATACAGAGAAAATGATTGGGTTTATGTGATAGCTGCAGACAGTAGACAAGAAGGCTTTATTCCACATTCCTATTGCACTCCATATAACTCTCAACTAGGTGAATTGGCTATGAACAATGTCAAGAAGAAATTGCCAAGAACTGTGAATGAAGTAGAAATTGATCAACCAACAGAAGCACGAGCTGGTTAGTATATACTGTTAACGTTTGAAAATAATCAATTATTTATAGAATATTTCTTGTAATTTTGTTTAGTGCTCATAAATAATAGCTAACAATTTCTTAGGAAATGGCTTGAGACCTGTCAAGAACAAGTATATTGGAAACATTAAAAAAATTATTCTTGAGGTAGGGGGGTGTAATTTGTGTTGTCATTTGATCTGTGTTTTGCATCTTCCATTTACTGTCTAAATTAATTTTTATGTTTTATCATTTGGCTACTTGGACTATGAGTGCATTTCACAATTTGCTATAGTGCCTGATCAATTTTTCTATTTTTTGTGTGTGCATGGCTATGTGGTTCTAATATCTGCTTTTCTAATTGTTCATTAAATTTATTTTGTCTGTCATTTAATTAGGTGGCAATGAAACTTCTGACTGTGAAAGTTATGGAAAGAAAGTCAATACTACTGTCAATCAACAGACACAAAATATTACTAGCTCTCAAGCATCTCTGCATAGCGCTGCCTCATCTCAGCCTGAAGTTCATCCGTTTTTTAAGGTATGTCGTTAAGAAGTAATTTAATGAACAAAAACTTGCTGTTCCCAAGATGTTATTTACAATGTTCTATGTTTCCATAGGATCCTTCAGGAAGGTACATAGTTCTTTATACATTCATTGCTAGGGATGAAAATGATGTAAGCGTTGAAAGAGGCGAATTTGTTACGGTGTTGAACAGAGAAGACCCAGACTGGTTTTGGGTTATTAGATCTGATGGACAAGAAGGTTTTGTACCTTCAGGTTTCGTTTATCCTGCTGATGTTATTCAAGGTGTTGTTTTTATTTTATATTATTGTTTGCAGCTCATTTTTTTTTTCTATTGTTCAAACAACATTTCTGCTTTTGCAGGTCATATTAATCAAATGAATAATAATCAAACTGTAAATAGTACTAATACTGGTAGAGCTCAAACTGCTACCCATCAGTTGACACCTGCTGGAAACGATGATCTGAGGTATCACGGTACTGAACTAGTAATGCTTTATGATTATAAAGTAAGTTATCATTTTCTAATTTGCTTTGATAATTATTTATTTGCTAATTACAATAGATACTGGCAGTTACTAATGGTAATTATTCGCTTTGTTTTGTTTCATTAGACTTAAAATTCAGTTTTGTTGAAATTAAAGTGTTGCTATTGAATTACTGTTAATGTATTTCAACCTGGGCCCTATTTCATAATGAAGTACAAAAGTACATGTGCAAGTGGTAGTCCAGACATTGTGTATTTAAAATCGGGTTAGCTGGACACTATTCCAGATTTAATGATTTTTTTATATAATGTATGTGGGTATTCTATGGTTAAGAATCCAACCTTTCCAGTTCAAGAACCAGTGGAAAATTTAGGGCACCCAAAAAACCTCTAAATTTTCGGACTGTTTCAGTTTCTTGCTTATAACTCTTAAACGATGAGCTCTAGCTGAAAACACCTTATTACAATAGTTAAAAAACATTAAATTTTCTATGATTTGCACTAGTTATATGCTTTTCTAAACCAAATACATACCAAGATATCGTCTTTCAATGCAGTGCAACTCTATAACCTTTCATGTATCGTAAACCAGGATTGTATTAGGACATATTTTACAGTTATTTTCTTGTATCACCCTGATCAGTAAAGTTATTAATTTCAGATCTAAGCTATAACCTTTAGATAGCTTACTCAGGTATCTTTAATAGGGAGGCTATTGTTTCTGTCTTATATCCGAGGTTAAATGACATTTTCTCTTATTTTAAGGGAATACGGTTGATCTGAGAGAAAAATGCTAAAACAAAAAATCTGGTATGTTGCACTTATCACACAACTTTCCCTGACCATCCATTAATGATAATCTTTTTAACAATAATAATTTTAAACATTTCACATAAACACTAGTTGAAATAAACTCAACAGTATGTACTTCTTCTCGTCATCTCTCACAAAAATACAATAAAATAGTTTTATAAACAATTTTAATTATTAGACAATTCTGTGCTCTATATATTTTTGGTTTGCATTGATGAAAATTTTGGTATTTTGAAAGTTTCCATGGAAATTCCTTTTAGCTTCCATCGAAACATTTTGTTGCCATTAAATTAAACCTCGGTATGCATTTGGTTTAGAAAAGTGTTTAACCAGTGCAAATAGTTGAGAATTTAATGTTTTTTAACTTTTGTAATGTAATTGTAAGGTGTTTTTGGCTAGAGAATGTCGTTTAGGGTTTTAAGCAAAAAATTGAAAAAAGTCTGGGGTGTTTTTCGGGTAACCTGAATTTTCCACTGGGTTCTCAAATTGGATTTCTAGGATCCTACACCACATACAACATATCAAAGGATCATTAAATTCGGAATTGTGTTCGGGTAAAATATACCTGGTGACTGGACTATGGAAAGGTTCATGCTTCAAGGTTACAAGTTACTTAACATCATTTGATAATAATTTTTTTGTTTTAACTTACTGTTTTTTAATATAACTATTTTAAATGTTATTTTGTTTCAATATTATAATAATATATAACAAATATCTAACAACTTGTACTTTACTTTATAGGCACACCCTGTTTCATAATAAAGCGAACCTTTCCACTTGCAGAGATGCCCACCCCCCATCTTAATCAAGGACGCACTTCCTCCCCCAAACTTACCGCTACTGCTCTTTAATGTGAATCCCTTATTATTATTATTATTATTTATAAAGAGATTACATTATTTTTATTTTATAATAAATTCTAGTCTAGACATATAATGTTGTTTAGGAAAAATAGAGGAAAGTTTTGTTTTTAAGTGTTAGTAGTAAATTTTGGTTCATTCCAGTTTTTTGGGTCGCTGGACACGAAAATGAGCTTTGCTGACAGATATTTTGACCAGAACCTAGTTTAAGTTGCAAATAACGTCTACATTTTGAATAGCTGAAGCAATGCAGAGAAATCAGTGGTGAATGGTTCAAGACCATTTCTGGTTCAATTCCAACCCCACTCTTCCGCATGTCTCTTCACATTGCTGAACTTGGTGGTACAATCTAAAATTGTCCTCTCACTGCAGTTGAGTTTGCAGTTCATCACTGAGTGGTGAACACTGTCGCTTTCTGGCCGACATGTTTTTTCTTTCTTTTTTTTTTATTATGAAATTGAACCGGTCTTGATGGTTGACATATATCAAAATCATACAGTTACAAGGGCTACTAGAGGAAGAGGTAAAGAAAAAAAATCTACTGGGCCTTTATGTAATTTTTTCAAAATTCATTGGGATACTTTTCAGATACACCAAATGATAATGCACTTTTTATGTGTATTTCAGGCCGTTATATATCATATATGGTCACAAGTTGCATAAAATTGTTAGTCTTTATGAAAATTAGACTTGAAGAGCCATTAATCCCATTTTTGGGGGATTTTACTTCTTTTTCATTGCCTTCTAGCGGCTGAAAGATTGATCATAGAGAAATATTTTATGAATATGCATTTTGTCTACTTATGTTTGATATAGAATGGTCTTTTGGAAAAAAATAATAGTTTCAGAGATAAAGTTGAATAACCAAAACAAAAAAGTGCGAAATGGTGATGTTTTTGGAAAAATAAGGTTCTGAGCAAAATATCTTGCAGAAAAGCTCAGATCCGAGTTCAGAGACCTAGAATACTCGTACGCCAAAATTTATGTCTACAACAAACTTTCCCCTTTCTGTCCTGGTTTGTCTGGACTACCACTTAATAATTTTAGTTTTAGTGTACTTTTTTTTTCTATTTCTTCTTCAAATAACCGCCCACCTTCTGGAAAACCCCAAAATGCCACTTTTTGCCCTCCCTACTCCCCAAGAATTTTTACCATACAGTTCGCATCAAATCCTCCCTCTGTAGGTACTCCTGTACTTTTCTACGTTATTATGAAATGGGGTCCTGTACTCAGTTTCTATTGCCTTTTGTATCTATAATGTTTGTTGGGATTGCATTCTTTCTTGTGGTTTAAAGTTTGTGGTGATTCATTGAAGCTTTATTGGCATACTTAATTGCCATTCTTGATTCCAATTGCATTTTATTCTTATGAAATAAACAAACAAGAAATAATGATACAGTACTGCAAATCAGTATAATAAAAAGCTTGAGTATATAGTTATTTTCTTATTTTAGTATATAGTATATACATATATACATATAGGTATATAGTATATAGTAAATACAACTATGTATTAAGGTATATATATATATTAGTACATAGTTGTATTCGATTATGCATAAGAATTGCATCTCTATGGTCTGAATTTGCCTTTTATGTTAAGTGGTGAGGGTCCATGACTCGCTGGAGTAGGTCATCTTGAGTTGGAATATTCTTTTGTAGACTGTTGTTTTTAGGAGATTAATAACCTTAAAAAATATGGATTATTACTATCTGTTTTGTCATTGTATTTGAAAGACCCTCCCACTCATATGAAATAAATGTTTTCGCTCAACATCACTGTTATTGAAATAAAACCTACTTGTTAGTTTGTTTAGAAGATGTACAGTGATCTGGAATGTGTATTCCTAAGACTTATATAAAAAATAAAATAAAGATAAGTTTGTTAGTTATGTAACGGAAAATATGTCTGAAAAATACTGCTCATACTTCATAAAATATGGCGATCTCCCTCCCTAATATTAAAAAAGAGTTGCAAGAGTATCAATTCGCCCCCTCCCTCCCCTTCTCCTCCAGTAATTTAATGTACAAAAAGTTAAAAAAAGTAAAATAAAAATCAATAATTAATAAACTACATGAAAAATAAAATATTTAAACTAAAACCAATAAAGAAAATGGGAAAAGTGTAATAGCTGGCTAAGCTAAGGTCAGAAGTAAGATTAAATTTAAAGCAGAATCGAATTCTGCAAGTCTAGCTCTTAGTCTTTCCTTACTTCTTAGTTAGCAATTCCAAGGAGAAATAGAGCCTGAATGGGCTATCAGAATGGAGACTAAGTTCAACTCAACGGCTCTAGTTCACTACCCATGGTTACTGAGACTAAGGAGGAAGGAGCGATGACCCTCAATCAAAAAGGAACGCATTGCAAAATGGCCCGCAAAATACCAACGCCCTGATGGTGGCTCAGATGTGTGGGCCAAAACGTCGGCTTTTACTTTTAAAAATATTTTGTGGACAGCATCCTGACTATTTATTCCATCACAGTCGTCCAACTAACATCAATAATTCACCAAAGCAATTGATATAAGTAAATACTCAGATACTTATATTCATCCAAACATTGATGAGCAACTTCATAGTATTAATGAATGAGCATGAGTAATGTCTAATCCATTTATGAATCCCCTTTAACTTAGAAGTTAAAGGGGAAGAAATTGAAGTGGAGGAGAGGCAATAAGAAGTTAAAGGGGAAGAAATTGAAGTGGAGGAGAGGCAATAGGTGCTACCGGGTTCACTAAGCCTTTATTTATAAAAATATTTGTCAGTTGATATCCGCATGGTATAGTGTAGAAGGATCAATCTAACTAGGGATTGATAAATTATTTGCCACTTCTATAATATTGTGTTATTGAAAACTAGTTTCGAATGTTATACATTCATCTTCAGTTCTAAAAACACACAAAAATTAAAAAATAAGCAATTCAAAATATAATCTGGTATTATTATACATATTAAATTAGATGTAACATAAATCAGTACTATAAAACATTTATGAATTATGAATTTAATTAAGACAAGAAATCAAATACATGTTGGTACTCACCAAGGTTTATATCAAACATAAAAGTTTACTGTTTTATATAATCCATTTAAACCTTGGTGAGTACCAGCATGTATTTGATTTCTTGTCTTAATTAAATTCAGAAATGTTTTATAATACTGGTTTATATTGCATCTAATTTAATACGTCTAATAATACCAAATTATATTTTGAATTTCTTATTTTTGAATTTTTGTGTGTTTTTAGAACTGAAAATGAATGTATAAAATTCGAAACTAGTTTTCAATAAAACAAAATTATAGAAGTGGCAAATAATTTATCAATCCCTAATTAAAAATATTTTTGTTTATTTTTATTTATCTTCACTTACTGATAAACTATTCTAAGTGAAACATGTATTTCTGAAAATTATCATATTTTTGAGGTTTTAAATTTACCATTTCTTTTGTAACATACTTTGAGAAAATTTAACTTTAATTTTTTTTTCTACTCTGTAATACTCTGTATATTAAGCATTATTCTGTGAATTGAGATAAGAAAAGATTCTTTCTCTTATTGCAGTTTACATAAATTTTCAATTTTTACTACCTTTCAATTTTTTTTACCTGATATGAAATACTTAGTTTAGGTCATATTAAATTAGTTATGATTTTGTAACTTTAAAATAGGCTCAAGCACCTGATGACCTCTCAGTCAGGCGAGGGGACTGGATTTATGCAGACCTGAATAACCAAACAGTAGATGGTTGGCTTTGGGCTTATGCTCCAAAAACCAGAAAGTATGGTTTCATACCAAAAGCATACGCAAGACCACCTGCAATGACAAGCTTATAACCAATTTACCTTTTTTTATAGTTCCATAGTTACTCTATATGTACAAATTTGAACTCTTTTCATTTTCTTTTTTAAACGTGTTATATATTTATATATGTGTGTTATTTATTCTACCTTATTGTTTATTTATACATAGAAACATTCATTCATCCTAGCCTTATGTGCTATATTTATATTTATTGACTTCAATTTGGGTGATATGTTGAATATTATATTTTTATATTATAAATTAAAGCTCAATGGCTTTCCATGACATTTGACATAATTTTATGACATTTTAAATGCATGTGGCCAGTTTTATTTAAATTTTTCTCAAATTCAAATTTTGTAGATTTAAGATTAAAGAATTGGCATTTCTTTTTACTGAATACATACATGCAACATTAAATAAACTACTAATTAAAAATATTTATTTATAATAAACAGTTTCTTTCTTAATTGGGCATCTTCCACATTTCAATAGATGCAATTACACTAGGGAGTGTAATTTATATTGAGTTGGATCTGACACTTGTTTTTAACTAAATTTTCTATATAAAGCTAACTTTGTAAGGTATTAGAAATTCTACCTTTGTTTTCATAATCAAATAACTATGAAGGAAAATAGAGAAAAACTGCTTGTAAATACTGTTTATTTAGATTTATTGTATTCATATTTCTTTCTTTATGTATGGTCTGTGTTCCTAACAATTTTGTCTTGACTCATTTCTTTTATGGCCTCTTCTGATTTTTCCTACTATTTCCATGGCTCTGATTTTATTTCGAAAGTTGTCCTGCTCTCTGGTCCATAAGAAATACTGGAGAAATGCTAACTGTAAGTTGTTAGTGTAGGTCACATTGTTATTATTATGTCACATTTTCACTAAATAAAAGTATCAGTCGCTTGAATGATTTTTGGGGTCTCACCAAACCATAAGTACGCCAAATGGTAATTTATTATCACATGCTTCCTTCATCCTTGCTCATGCTTTAAAGGGCTCTTGACCTATCTTGATGACTAAAGTTTGAAATATAAAAAAAGGGTTGACTGCTGCTATTTTACTTTTCCTTTGACAGGAAATAGTTAGACTCATACATATATAACAAAGCAAATCTGTATTAAGCCAGAAATAACAGAGATAGACATGACCTTAAGTAAATGAAATAAGTAAGAATGTAAATCAATTTTTTTTAAACTGTTCTTACTCCTGGGCTGACAAAATGTGAATCATTATAATGAATTAGCTCTTATGTACTGAGTTAAGAATCAATGATAAGTGATAAAAAGGAGTGGTAGCACTTTTCAGTTAATCACAATTTTGCCCATCATCAGTAGGAAAACATTTTTATGTATTTCCTTCGATCCAGGCTCAAATCAGCTTCGGATCGTCACATTGTTATCTGTTGTAGGTAATAAAACAACTTGATAAAAGAAAAGTAACTGCAATTTTGAATGCAGTATATATATTGAAGCCTCCAGCAGCTGTAGAATTGAACCTAACCGGAATTATGTTAAAAATCATTTAATGCTTTATTTTTGTTTTAGAAATTATTTATCAATATTTTTATACATAAAAATCATGTCAAATGTCATTATAGGGTTATATTTGGAAATTAATTTTAAATCTTTATTAACATTGATGGTACAAATTATATATTTAAACTAATTTTAGTATTATTAATTTTAATCATATGTCTCCTTCTACAGAAGATATGGTGCTAGGGACTATGTATTTATACCTTGTAACATTGTTTTAATATGCAAAAATAATGGGAGGATCTATGTTGTAACGTTGTATGATTGTATGTTGGCACCAGTTATTCTCTAATGATTACGCTAAAAAGAGAATTGAGGGCATTTATTTGCTAATTATCAATTGAATGTACAATTAGATTATAAGACTTAGTACAGTAATTAAAGTACTGTTAGTATTATATCAAAATGAGATAAACCCTAATCCTATGTACTTTATACATCCCATTAGTATAGGTCAGTGTCTGTCTTCTAGTTAGATTATTGTACTGTGCTTTGTGAAAGGTCGTGCAACTAAAGATTGTATAATGATATTTTTGTTAATTATTCTATGAAAGGATCTACTTAAGAAAAGCTTTCATAACCAAACACTTTTATGGTTTCATTCTTTTTCCAGTTGATATGTTACAAAATGTGAGGAATGTTAAGTTCTGCATATGGTAGATAAGTTTCCAATTACTGAAATTAAAAAAATATTACATTAAAACAAGCCACATTTTATTTGCAAGTTAGTCTAGATTTATCTCATTTAGTAATATCCAAAAACTATTTAATTAATAAGATATAAATAGAAGATTCCCAAAACAATGCCTCAAGTCTCTAAAATATTGGTAAATAACTTACCAGTCAATGTTTTGCCAATTCAGGAGAGAAAGAAACAAGGTCACATAAATGCATACAAAAGACTGAACATTTTGCGTCAATGGTCTAAAAGAGTCAACTAGGGACAGTAAACACTCTTAGATAGCTCAACACTGCAGTCTTTAAGTATTGTAGAGACTTAAGGCTTTGTTTTCGAATCTTCCGATTATATTTCTTAGTTATTTTTTTTCTGTTTTTGATTTTTTTGCTCTTTTATATTATTATATAATTATTTTTTCAATTTATTTCTGTCATTTTCATTTTTATCTACTTTTGGTACATTTTTTTCATTTATGATGAGGTTATCATATATCTTTACAATTTTTTTTTTTTTTTGAGTTGACGACTATAAGGAAACTATTAGAATCATTATGTGTTTCTTTCACATATTAGTTATGTTTTTAGATGTATTTTCAAATTGATATAAGTCCCTATTATTTCATTAGCACTCATGAGGTTTTGCAGGCATACTGTCAAAATATTTTTTATTTTTGTGTACATGTACAGATGTATTTATTGATTGAAATATATTTTACAGTGCTCCTTTAGTAGAAAATTTATTTTTATTTATGAAAGCTTTTCTTTAAAAGATCAAATGGTAATGTGACAATTGAGATTAATTACCTATTGTTATTAGCTTTAATTATTCTTGGCATTTTCTTTTCCTCTGTAGTACTAACTTAATTTGTGGGCATTCTAGTTGGTGGAATGTTTTGAATTAAAATGTTTATATTAAACAAATTCATTTTCATTTAATCATGCCTTAAGATGAAATGAGTGCTGGAAATGTTATTATAAGTTTTTAAAAGTGCCAATATTGGAATCGATGCTTGCCATATTAAGCGTTTGTTATTAACAGTTTCAGTGACTTTACCGTCCTTAGATGTATTCTTGATTTTATTGATGTTATTTTTATTTTTCATGAAGATTTTAGTAAACCTAGACCGATATACCTTGAATGTAATTTTTATTTAAAATTTTTTTTTTTTAGAAATGAATCTTAAGAAAATATGCCTTTTATTTTTGTATCAACTGAAATAAACATTCAAATATAATTTATTAATTTTTTTTTCCTTTAAGAATTGTTGTTTTAAAAGTTCCCATCCACAGGTTACCAAAAAAATAAATAAAAATAGTTTAAGTTGTACAATCACAACTGTTTACTATTGAAATGATACTGTTAGAAGCCTTTAGTGTTACTAAAAATTTAAAATTCACTGACTTAGTTTGATAGGATCTGCTGAGGCCAGTGATATAAGCCAAATAACTTTAATTGTTTTTTTAATAATATAACTTTCTGAAGACAGCTTTGATTCAAACATTATATTTTCTTTTATGTTGTTATTGCTAAAACACAAGTCATAACCACATTCTATTTCTTTTCTTTTTTTAATAGACAGAACTCGTAATATCTCAAAATTGTCTGAATTGGACTTGTATTTTCATTTTAACCATCTCAATTATATATAAACATATAATATAATTTTTTGTTACAGTATTGGTCCTAACCATGGGTGAATTTGCTGTTCTGGATTTTATCTCATATTCAAAAGAAAACTTCTTAGAACCTAAATTACCAATAAGAATATATTAGCTGGCAGAAAGATATTTGTTTTGTATGAATTCTGCAGTTCTGTCATTTTTTGTGATATGAATAACTAAGAAAAACTTGTTATTAGATTGTGAGATTCACTACCTATGTATTTCTATTCCTGTTTTTAAATATAATTAGGAGATGACCATTATTCACATTCTGATGTTATATTTTTTTCTCATTCAATTTACCCAGTTGTCATCCTATTTTTTCTTCTTTTTTAACATGATTCGTTTTTGCTTAGTTTATGTTTAACTTGGAGTGATGTACTATCTTTATTTGGTTAGTATTTTTTAGAATGTTGATACAAGATCTGCTATTTCTGGTTTGCATTAATGTGATCTTATGTTTTTCAGTCCTAATGACTCATTAATTGGGGAAACGTTTACTGGTACTTGAGAGACATAAGCCTTTTTTTAGAGTCTTCTAATAATAGAATTAACATTCCAACAGTAGTTTTTGTCTATTTTTTTTAGCTCTTGCTCTCATCTATTAATTTGTCACTTTTCTGAAGTGATAGTCCATTTCGAAGTCCTATCTGGTATAATAATGTTTTGTTTAAATGCTGTTCCGAATTCAATTCTCTCACGTCACTGTTCCTTGTTTTTTAGAACTACTTTTAGAGACAGCGATACATTTAATTTGATCAGATTGATTTTTGGGTGTCATGCTTGTAGTGTTTCTTGTTGGACTCTTCTGCTTTCTGCTATTACATGGATATCATAGAAAAATACTAAATTCTATTATAGAATTACCAATTACTAATTTTGGACTCCTTAGGTTGCCTTCCCACATTATTCCATGCATACTGATTATTTTTTTTAATAGAAACTATGCTTTCTAAAATGTTATGACCAGAGCTATAATTCTAAATGTTAGATGAAAGCCATCCAGTACCAGGCGAGTGGCAAGACCAAATGTGAGCTAGTTGGGCCAATGGAATTGACTTCAGATACTTTATTGAAAGACAGCCCCACTGGCTTAAGAAAACAAAAGACAGCTATTATAGTCAAGACAGGGGGGCTCAAAAAAGATTCTTACCTGCAAAGTTTTGATGGAGTTTTGATATTTTGCACTTCTATGTTTTTGAGGATGTTGAACACGAATTAGAGGTTTTCCAACTCATTTTTTTCTGGAAGCACTTTATTTTGAATAAAAATCATGTTTTTTAAAAATTTTTTTTGTTTTACTTTGGAAAATTTTGATTCAAAAGTGGTGTACCTTTTTTTTTGTATGGAAAATATTTCATGGACAGCATTAATTTATAAATTGATCAAGTCTTAGATTTAGTCTCCACTGGCTTTTAAAACAATTGGCACTGCTGGGAGGAAAGCACTGTGATTTCTTGAGGCCCTGCTTTGCTATCTATATGTGGAGGACAAAGCTTGGTTCGGAGTATCCTGGGTAGATTATAGATATCGTATATAGGTATGAATGTGGTCAAGATGCCTTATTTTATTTTTACTTAACTTGATTTTGTCTTTTTATTGGTTGTTTACTTTTTTTTCTATTTTTACTGGTAATGTCAATTTTTTTTCTTTTTATATGATACTCGTTATTTTTATTTTATCTCCTATTTTTTTTATCTCATATATATGGTATGAATGGATTCTTATAGCCCTGTATGTAAGTATAGTAGAAAGGAATGAATGTGCTGAATATGTATTCTTTTCAACTAATTTTAATTTTTTTTATCTTGGTTGTTTAATTATTTTACTATCATTTAATTTACCTATCTATTTATTTTTACCTGTGATGTATTTATATTATTTTACTTATTTTTTTATCATTATTTTATTTATTTTTCTATAGTGTGCATTTATGGTGTGAAGGGATATTTCAGTCCTAATACTCATTGCCCTTGAGTGTGGCAGCTTACTTTATTGTTATTTGACGTTTATTATCTGATGTCTATTTATTATGTGACGTTTTTACTATTAAAGGATTCAATTAAATAATAATCAGAATTGTATTTTCATTATTCATTATAAAGAAGTCATATTGATTACTAAAATAATAGATTTCATTTTTTTAATCTTTCAACAATATATTCACACCTGTCTAACAAAAGAATGGCAATAAGCAAATGTTTGGATATAATATATATTAGTGGCATAATAGGCATGAGGAAGGATTGTACCCAGCAGCACTTCTTCCCAATCTTGAAGTAGTCCTTTAATTCAGGAAAGGAGATCTCTCATCAAGCTCCTTTTTTGCCTTCTCCTAAAGGTCATGTCAGCTGTAGCCATCGTCTATAAGTCTGTTGTGATATCCGTGAAGATTATTATAGAAACGGGAATAAAGAATAAAGAATACGTACATGGAATACAAATTTTATTTATCCTATTGGTCTATGTGCCCACCGAGCACTCCCCACCACATCGATATAAATTGCACATCGTTGTATTCCTGATTAATGATTAAAAAAAAGACAATGTTCCCAGAAAAAAAAAGGGTCGCACTTTTCCAAAATGATGTCCGAAAATGGCGGACTACCGATTTTGATTTGATTTAGTTTTTTGGTTACGTCATTCAGCATTTGTCTTAATTCCGCCATAATTGACTTTGTTTTAAAGTTAAATAGTCAGAGAATCATAAGAAATAGAATAATCTAAAAAAAGTAATTGGCTTGGACATTAAAAAGCACCAGTCAATTTTTTCAAGTCGTTCACACGAAAGTTAAAATTTCAAGACCATTGGCAATTAAATGGTCAACAATGACGAAAAAGTCTTCAAATAAAACATGCGAAGCTCTTATTTATCTTTAAAAACCAATAGTCACTTTTAAAATATATGAAATGGTTCCTTAGAAAATGCATTTAATTAGCGATAAAGTCCTGTCAGCTTCTGTTTTGGAAAAAAAGAAAGTTTTGGTGTAGTTTCGATTTTTGATACTATATAGTATTTTGGGCTGCGGGACATGAATCTGAGGTTTGCAAACAAAAATTTTGATGGGAAACTGTTTTTTTTTTCACAAAAAAATGGACGTTCCGTCGTTGTTGTTTTTTTAAATAACTCAGAAACTATGCGTTTTACGTAAAAACTAACCTATATGAAATTAAAGAGGTTAATTTTTTCTACATATTATGTAGTTAAAGTTTTTTTCCGATCAGCCGTTTATTACACATTGTACACTATTTTGACTTACTTAATCAAATTTATTTTTTTGAAAACCATTATCTCGAGAACTATTGGAGATACAGATATCTATTATCCTCCAATTTAGGGCTTTTTCAATTCCTTGTACGAAGTAAAGGAAGTATTGTAATCGTGAAAATTTTCGATTATCAGATTTCATCAGAAATATCCATTTTGACCATCCCTGAATCCATTTTGACTAGTTTCGTCGTGATGTCTGTACGTGCGTACGTTCGTATCTAGCATAGCTCAAAAACGGTTAGCCATAGAAAGTTAAAATTTTATATTTAGGATTGCTGAAAAATCTTGTTATTAAACTACCTTTTAGGTCACTACATTCCTGGAAGTGGCACTTTATTTGAAGGTCATTATTGATTTTCATCAAAAACTCTATTGAAATATAACGCAAAACTTCTCATATTAGGTAAATAAGACTTTCATATTAATATAAATAATATAATAAATTTTGGTTTACATTGGCAGACCGGAAGTTATACTTTATTTGAAGGTCATGTTAGACTTTCATCAAAAATTATATTAAAATATAATTTAAAAAATCTCAAATATAATATATCAATATAAATGTATTTACTAGATTTTGGATAAAATTGGTGAGCCGAAAGGGGTACTTTACTTGAAGGTCATAATAAACTTACATAAAAAATTATAACAAAATTAAATCCAGAGATCGTATGGTTTGGTAATAATGGTTACAAACGCGATTCTGTTTCAAATCCAATTAAACATTTTTATTGCTTATTTTAAGTGATAAATTGAGTATAAAATACAGGTTTTCCTCTCCATCTGTGAGATGAACAAGTCTGCAGCAGGAGAATAAGATATAAATTAAGTGGGTTCTTCCACTTAAAATGTCGAAACTGTCGATTTTTAATGCTTTACTAGTGATATTGACAATTCTAATGTTGTTAGAACATTAGTTGTTAGACCACGAAGAAATCTCTTGGAAACTAGATAACTACTGAAAGAAAACGACATATAATAACGGAATGAGACCTCCAGAAACAAGAGTGTGTGTGGGTGTGTCAATAGATGGATGTCGCGACGCCGAGTGTCGTTTTTGGGATTCTGCAATCTTCGGAAACTTGTAACCAAATTCAGGATCACTTTTTGAGCCACCAATTTATAGTTCAATTGGCGTACAAGGAAGTCGTGTGTTGTCCACATCAGATATTTTAGTTATGGGAGATATGAATGTACGTACAGAAGTCAGGCCGAAATTAGTCAAAATTTATTGAGACATGGATGGATATTTCTGTTGAAATCTAAAAACCGAATATTAGGTATAGCTGCCACACTCTACGGGCAATAGGTATTAGGGCTATACGAATCCATTCATACCATATATACGAGATAAACGAAAAAAAAATTATGAGATAAAATAAAAATAATAAATATATAAAAAGAAAAAAAAATGTACATTACCAGTAAAAATAGCAAAATAAGTAAGCAACCAATAAAGAGAAAAATCAATTTAAGTAAAAATAAAATAAGGCATCTTGAACACATTCATACCTATATACAATATACAATCAATCCAGGGAACTCCGAACCAAGCACTGTCCTCCATATGTGAATGGCCAAGCCGGGCACCAGAAGATCCCAGCGCTCCTCACCCAGTCGCATCACTGGTATTGAAAACCAGTGGAGACTGAGTGAGAGCACTAGAGCCACAGACGCCAATTTAGAGCTATTTAAATATACTCTAAAGTTGTTGATAATAATTATCGTCGTAGGATGAACAGTTTTCATGAATGATATTTTCCAAAACAAATTCACATAATAGGAAATTTCTCGTTTTTCGGAATACAAAATTATTTCTTGAAGGATTTTATCTCGAGAACTATTACACTTATACATATACGTCTATTACCACTCAAATTTGAGCTAGTTAAATGGACCATAAAGTAGTTTATAATGATTATCTCCGTAGAAAGAAAAGTCTCCATGATATTTGCCAAAATTAATTAACAAAAAAGTTATTTCTTTTTTTGCTTTTTTGAGGAATCAAATGCGTTTTTTTGAAAAGCATCATCTCGAGAACTAGTTATCATAATGAGCTTAAGTTATCGGGGTTCAAGTTTTAGCAAATTTAATTTCCTTTAAATTGGTAATTATGATATTTTTCTCGTGGTTGGTAGTTTTCAAGATATTGTGCACGGAATGAAGAATGAGTGAAAATTTTACGTTTTTTCTTGAAAAACCCCACCATTTTTTAATGTAGCGGCTTTGGAATAACAGAAAATGCTTATTTTACTTAGATTTTCGTACACTTTCGTGATTCACATTCAAACCTCCTCCTAAAATCAGTACCCAATTTCGGTCCTGGTTCCAGGACTATATCGATATTTAATTACGATGTGGTGGAAGTATGAGCCTGGATTAAGATTTATTACAATGATTGTATCATTGCCATAACAAAGTCAATTACGGCGAAATTAAGCCAAATGCTGATCGACAATGACCAAAAAACTAAATAAAATCAAAGTCGGTAGTCCGCCATTATGGCAAAGTTTGGCAACTTTTTTTTCTGGGAACATGGTCGTTTTTTTAAGCATTAATCACAAGAAACACAACGATGTGCTAAGTTATATCGATGTGGAGGGGTGCACGTTAATGAGGTCTGGCTCACCTATTGCATATTTAAGACTGGTTTTGTAAACTAAATATATGGAATATAAGATGCATATTAGATTATATTATTCGATAAGAAGTTTTTGATAATCCAGAACTAGTTCCAAACGTAAAACTTATAACAAAGGTGTGAAAGAAATCTGAAGGTGTCTTATTAAGCTTATGTAATTAGTTTTTTTACGTAATTTAAACGATACATACTTTAATACAATAACGATACATCCAAACGAAAATTATTATTTATAATAAATTATTTGATTATATAAGCTGGAAGAAGTACTAACTTAATTTTAGCAAAATTTTTAATATTAGTTTCTATTATGTGATAATAGAAGATGCAAAGTCAACAGAAGACGTGCTAGTCCAAACCTGTTTGTACAAGGGCTAAGCCAAAATTTTGTTCATTTTTAAATAAAACTTTTAATCCTACATCTATAAAATATCCATACTCAGCATTCAATTTGCACTTATCTGTCAACGCAAAGCGAAGGTGTTTCGAAATGGCAACCATCGAAAGAGGGAACAAATAGGTAAAAATTGTATTATTTGAAGATGGTTTATTTCAAGCACATAAGAAACTGCACACCCCGTGGATGCCATATAACTTTGCCGAATTTAGAATGCGTTGCATCGGCAGATGAAATTCAAAATCACATTTTTTTTCCTCCAGCAGTGCAATTTTTAAAGATGTTTTTCCAAGTATAGTTGATAGTGTATATTCTTTACGTTCCATAAAACTTTGTTTTAGGTCAGCGCAAATAAATACTAAACTCAAATCCTTTCGTCAAATAAAGTATTTTTGAAGATTGTTTTTTATTCTAGTCATCTTTCCTGTACAACTATCAAAATAATTTCGACATTTATATTATTTATTTAATTTAAATTTCAACTAACCATCTACTGATTGGCAGCCTGTCAGTCGCGTTTTTTTTAACGTAATGGGCATGTAGTATCATGCATACGTGGAAATAATCAACTTCGAAAAGTGCATTATTGGTCGAAAAGTGGAATTTCGACTTTTGTCTATCGGTGCAACGTCCCCTCCTAATTTTTACAGGCAGACAAAACTTTTTCAGGTGTCTGGGGATATATATGTAGTTCCACTTGTGCTTGAAAAATAATCACGTTCAAAAAGTGCACTGTTGGACGAAAAAAAATCGTGGATTTAGAATTTTGTCTGTCCCTGCAACAATCCCACCTAAATTTAGCAGAACATTTTTTTTGGCATCTGGAGGGTGTGCAGCTTTTCGCTTGCTTGAAATAAATCATCTCCAAATAATACAATTAATACATAATCGTTACCCACTTTTCATGATCACCATTTCGAAACGTATTCGTTTTGAGTTTCGAGGGTGTATATTTTATAGATGCATGACTAAAAATTTTCTTCAAATAGAACACTATTTTTTGCCTCAGCTCTTGGACTATGTGGTGCTACGTCTGATAACAGATAACTTCGTGAATCATAACTCCTCTCACTGCCAACAGAGGGAGCAAGCGGGATAAATATTAAACCACTGCGCTTATAGTAATGTTAAATTTAACAAGTTAGTTAAAAAATGATCAATCATGTAACTTCGTTCACGTTAACTAAGCCGAAATGCTGAACAACAAATAATATAATTTTGTACTTATGTAATTAGTTTTAAAATCTTTTTCGACAAAAATATAATTTCGGCGTCCTATTGCGACATATCTTCTTAGCACTACTGCATGGGTAGCATAATATTTCATAGTACTTAGTCTATATTGATTGTTAACGGGGTACTTCTGTAATTATTTTAAAACTTCACACTGTATTATAATGAAAATTTCGTTCTTTAATTAATTTATAGTTAATTCTAAAAGTAATTTAAAGCTATTAGGATTTAATTGGATTGTACTTTTAAGGATATAAGTTCCTTCTAAATCACTTTAAAGAGACAATAAATACTTTTGTACATGTTGAAGGTAAGGGACAGTTGGTACCCTCATCTAGTTTCGGAGCACATCTTGGCAGACTATCCCCTACTTGGCAATCACCCGGCTAATTCTCTGAGTGGCCGCTGTCGGCTGTGCCCTGAATCGTCAAAGAGGTCACCAGAAGGTGTTCGCTCACCCGCTTCCTTCTCCATTTGTTTCTCCTACTTGTCGAAAAATAATAAATATTGATTTATTTTTTCTAATAAATATGTTCTGAAACATCAGCATTTTCAGAATAGCTTCTGAGATGTATAGTGAGACACACCTGATTATAGAGAACAAAAATGAACTCACTCTATACGACCTTCGGACTACTCTCAGTTACTGACTTTTTCAAAAGGAGACATATCAAGTTTTTTGACAGCTTCCATGAACAAAGAACCTAATATTCAGGACTCTAGCCCCAACAAGACAGCTACAGAGGTGGCAAAAACATGTAAAAAACCTTAGACTAGACTGAGGACAATTCGGCTGAAACAATACAACTAGTGAACCCCATCCAGTGGCGTGCTAAGGTCTTTGTGAACCCGGGTCGCTCCACTTCTCTTATACCTCATTTTCACTTCATTTTATTTCATCCAGCTTTAACTAAAAATGGAAATAGATTTATTTTTTGTAAACCTTTGATAACAGTGAATTTATAATAAAGTAATATTTGTATTTTCATATTTTAAATCTTGCATTATAAAATGCAATATAGATTACATAAGACTGTACCCTGCACCGTAAAATCTGTTTCTATATTTATAAACATTTAGCATGCATATACAATATAGATTACATAAAAGTGTACTCTATATCGTAAAATCCATATCTATATAAATAAAAATTCAGCCTGCGTATGTTTGTGCTCGCAAAGCTCGAAAAATAGTCGGCTGATTTTGATGTGGTTTTCACTATCATTTAGAGAATTTCTTCCGGAAGATTTATTTGCATTAAATTTTTCGAAATGCTCCACTTAAGGGGAGAAATGGGGAAAAATTATTTAAAAAATGGGTAATTTTGTAATTGTCATGACAACTTCATACATGTGGAAACAAGTTCACTACAAAAAAAAATTTAACAAGAGTAAAAATACTGTGTGAAAGCGTCGTTTGTTAATCAAATCGGAGATTAACGAAAAAAAAAGAAGTAAAAACGTGAAGGTTTATTGCCGTTTTGACAAATTTGTCATCATTTTGATCCTGTTCCTAGAAAACGTCTAAATGAAATGGGACGAACTCTAAACAATTTAGTCGATTACCATCAAAAATTTTCACCTCTTTGGCCTTGGAATGTAACCGTCAACATTTTTGTTGGAAATTTTTGTCGGAGGTTTCATTGAAAGTTCTGGTAGTGAAAGCATAGAAGTGCAAAAGAGTTTAAGTGCCTTTAGAAAATGTTTTCAGAGTTCAAGTTTCAACGTATAAAATATTAAAGAAATATGACTCAATTAAAAAAAATAATCTTTTTTAAATCTGTGGTTGTATAAGTAATAAAATCACATTTGTTATAGCTCTACAATATAAAAATGATTTTTTTTTTTTTTTTTTTAAAACAACATCTTATTTCTTCCATTCCACATAGTCACGACAAAGCAAGCCTGGGTATTTAACTCTTGAATGACATAAATTCAAATAAATAATTTAAAGAAGGAGAAAACAGAACAAAACGAAACAGACAAAAAATAGAAACACATAAAAAAAAAAGAAAATTACCTAAACCAAATTACAATCAATTCCACGAATGAAAAGAACAATTATTTATAGAAATCCAATAATGGAAAGAACAAATACTCGTATTTATTCCTAAACTGAAATATTTTATAAATTTAACAATTTCAGATCAACACTGTTTAATTTAATTTTTTGAACTTCCTATTGTATTTATTGAATAAATCGTTACGTGTCCAATTTCCTATTCCGCTGGCCAAGTTCCAATCATTCATTACCTTAACATATATCAATTAAGGGTGATCTCGAAAAATAAAGTTGTGTATATTTTGTTGAATAAAATGCAATAATTTTTCAATTTTTGATTGCTTCCTCATTATTTGCACAGCTAAGCGGAAATCGAACTGAGACTCGGAGGTTGTTGGTAAAGAGAAAATTGTTGGAAGAGGGAAGCTCAGAACGAATGTGGTTCGAACGAGCATTCGTTTGCCTTTGAAGACGACTCTTTGAGTATTAGGGATGGACCCTAGGAATCAAGGAACGTATTCAAAGGCGTTTGGACGGAAAGGTTAGCATAATGGCCCCTTAGCATAATGCCCTGGCAGAGACGGCAATCAGGTACAAAGACTTCTCCTACTTCCTTGTAGGTTAGCACCCAGTCTTATAACCAGCCTCTTATCAAAGCTACATAGTTCTCTTCAGTTCTCAGAATAGGCCATATAGCAGAACTTATAGCATATTTAAGAATTATACTGCAGGACTGAATTCCTATCGATATCATTCCGGAGGGTGTCAGTCAGCTTATGATTTAACCACCCCAGCTAATATAATTACCGATTAGTCTACAAAGTTAAGAAATAATAATCATAATTAATTTATTTCCGGACTCTTGTGATATTCCGAATTTCCGACACATAATCCACTTTTTTGCAGAATACATAAAAAAAGAATTTCCACCAATGATTTACTCAGATAGCTCTAAAGGTAAATATATAATGCACGATTATCGGCCGACTGGTAGTCCCCATTGACAGACGAAAAACGTCGGTGCAGAACAACTTCAACGTCGACAAAAATTGCCAGCTGTCTTGTGTGTCCAAGGTGCAACAAAATTATCAATTGACACCGACTTTAACCGACATACTATTTCTTGAAATTGTCTATATTTCACTTAAATAGATTATATTTTTTATTCTACCATTGCAATTTTCAAAGAGCTTATACATTAAAAATTTATTCACAAAGAAATTTTTAATTGCGTGATAAAGTTATCATCTCGTGGGAAATAAATAATGCTCTGCCAGTTATGCATTATTACTAATTATTCGTAATAACATGACAAACTTCCATAATTGGAAATGTCTCTAGAGTACCGTATAATCGCTGGCGGATAGTGACTAACGTACAGTTAGACCGATGTTTCTCTTTTAGAAACGAAGATTTCTAGACCGATTTAGTCTTCGCCCCTTTCTTTGATTAGAATCACTGGCAAAATCGCCGGTCGATTCGAGTCGATAATCATTCGTATTTTAAGATCCCTTTTGGGTGCTGGGGCTGCTAGCTTTGATACTCTTAATAGCTACACTACACAAAGTAGGTTAAGTTTTTTGGGATTTTCCATAATTTATATGGATGAACTTAATTGATATTCACCTAGTTTTACAATATGTCCTGTCGGGAATAAAAGCATCGCTTAAACTGATTTATTTATTTATTTTTAAGACTAAAATCAGGCCGGCTAAGACTTCTCAGTTGGATTGTTATACTAATTTACATTAAAAGTTTCATTGAATTCGTGGTTTAAGAAAGAAAAATATCCACGATTTTGGATCAGAATTTTTTTTCAACTAAAAATTAATCATAAAATATCGGGTATGAAATAAAAAAAAATTAAATAAAAAATCTGGTGCGGTGCGCGCATCAAACAACTTTCGCTTACCATCCAATTTAAGTAGAAATTGATTTATTGATTTATACAATGCACTGACATTATTTTCTATAATTTAAAACGACCTTATCTCATATTAAAGAGCACTTAATTGTGCATCGATATAACGAGTTTGGTGAAAATATTACAGATTTTTTTGAGAAATTTGAAAAATAATTGTGAAATCGATGATATAAAGTATCAATTCTGGTTAGTCAATATTGGCGAAAACGTTGCTATAATATCATAGCATATTTTAAATACGCAATTTCAGTTTCGTACAACTTTTCGTTTTTGTGCTAAACTTACCACATACCACAATTGGCTCAGGCCGACAAACTATGGCAGAACCACTTTCATTTCATAAATTAGAAAATATTTTTTTATATTAGTGCCAAGCCACGAAGAATGGAGTACAATTCGTTCGATTCCACTATTTAGTTGTTTTAAGTTCTCTTCAAAATTCTCAAGTTGTGTAATGTTAGTTGCAACATTAATGTCAGTTAATATTTTTTGACGTCGGTGCCAAACACCAAAAAATATTTTCTTATTGAACTGTTCAGGTTGATTTGGAATAGTTACTAATATTACTTAAGAATTTTATTTTATAAGAAAAATTATTTCAATCTCTTTTGTGGTTTTTGTGTACAGTTTTGAAGTCGTTTGTTTTATTCTAAAAAACTTCTTTTTTTTTCAATTTCTATTTAGTGGTTCATGTGTACCGTTTCATTGTATTTTTTGTTCTTTCACATTCCTCAGCTGATAAACTTAAAGCACGAAAGGCATAGATAAGGCTTACTAAACACGCTGCTTCTATGATACAGCAAAGATTAGCTTATTTATTAATTTAGTATAAAATAAAAACTGCTGGAATCACAATTTTATTTTGAAGTACTTATGTTTATTAATTTCCCATTACGTGCCTAACTGTTGTGAAAATGACTGTTTAATTTATTCGGAAAGAAAAAAAACTAATATATTTAGAAATGTACTTGTAAACTAAACTATTGTAATTATCGCAAGTGATTAGCTGTTGTTCATTGAGAAGTTCGTCTATCCACCTCCAACGACATTGAAAAAATATTTTATAATGCTTTAAGTATTCCCGACTTTTTTTTGCTGTTTCATATTACATAACGTGTAAGTTCATGATCTTATCGACGTCGTTTTTCGAGAAAGGCGTAAGCACCATTTAGCAAACTTTACAGGAATCATATGAAACGATTTTTTTCCCAATAACAAATTTGGAATTTATTTACCTGGCAAAACCTTTATAATTACAATATATTTTTAAGGCTTCTAGTACTGGTTAAGAGCAGACTGACGAATGAGAGTCGTTAGTTTTTGGTGCTTACGTTATCAATATTCGATTTTTTGACCATTCCAATTTTTTTTCTCGATATATCGTGAGCGGGAATCGAAAGAGGTGGTATTTACATCCCAAAATCAATTTAAACCTAAATTTCGAATTTTTGGCGCTTAAGCCTTTTTCAAAAAACGACGTCGATATGCAATAAAATATAAATTGCAATACTTAAAAAAAATACATTATCTATAACAGTTTCGTCGAATCCTGAAGAAATTTGTACGGAACCATTCTGAAGGTTGATTAAAAAAGAATCATACAAATCGACTCAAGAATGGCGAAGTTATGAGTGAACATACTTAGAACATAAATTTAAACTCCTTTTTTGAAGTTGTTAAAAACCTAAATTTTTATTATAACAAATAACGAAAATATTTGGAAAGAATTTTGAATAAAAATATGCATACAAAGGTTAACTATAAAATAAGGTATCTATATCACAATATATTATTATGAAATAACTTTGTTTGGTAGTCTTTTAATGAATTTGCTAAAATATGTTATATATTGGCATTGTTAAATTGTTGTTAGATTCAACTAGATAATGAGCCATACGACTCGAAACGTCGTTGTTTAAAAGAATAGAAAATGTGTTAAGTACGAATGATTAAATTCCTTGATATATACATCCTTGATATACATACAAATTATACATCTTCTTTCTTGTTCGACTACAACTGATGAACTAAGGTTTTATTTCACGGGTCAAATGTTTAAAAATAAGCTAACTTAATCCTTCACATCAGAGTCTCAGTAATTAGTAAAGATTAAATAGATTTGAAGTATGCATTTTACATTCCTCGATAAAAAATTTATAAAACGGTCATTTTTTTTTGGACACACCCCATTAATAGTGTGAAACTATTTAGGATTTGGGACAGAGTTTTGAAATCGATGTAAAGGTTGTGTGAAATCACGGTTTGCTGACCATCATTCCCGCGATTCGTCATATCTACATGATCATCATTGCTCAATTGTCTTCCAGCGAGTTTCAAGTGAAGCTATTATACTCTGTGAATAGCCTGGAAGTTCCCAAATGTTTCATGCTCTGCCATACACGACCGTGTCGGTCGCCTTCAGGAAAATAGTCATAAATCGCTGGGAACTGCAAGGAACGGCACCCATAATTCGGGAACAGAAAGGCAGTCTAATCAAGTTGGCAGTGGCTTCCTTCCACTGTCGGCAGCATCATCATTCACAAGTCCGCGACGTAAATAATGCAGAAGTTCTCTGCTTTGAGGATTTATTACATGCCGCACATTGCCATAAAGTTCCTTATGGTTCTGTGCCAGTCGAGGCGAAGGCAGAGCAACTTCTTACCGACAAGTCCTGAGTGGCACTGGGTTCATTCTTATTCGAGTGGACAAGCCACCAGGAGAAGTCTTATAATCAATGAGTAAATATTATGGATGGAGATCGACAATTGATAATATCGAAACATCAGTATTTTAGTGATATTCGTTCATTATCGAGCTACAATCCACTACACTTCAGTATCAAAAACAGATATTATGTTATTGGTGGTCCATAATATTAAATTGTCTACTTGGTAGTCCATAGATAACAACTATTATATTAAAGGGTACATCCTCAAGGTAGTCCCATATAAATTTTAATAATTAACTTAATAATTTTCCTTTTTTATAAAAAATTATTTCTATCTCTTTTGTGGTTCTTGTGTATAGTTTTGAAGTGTTTTTTTTCTAAATAGCTTTTTATTGTATCTAAAAAAACAGACTACAGTGCATGACACAACGTTACGTCATTTGCTAAAATAAAAGCTACTGAAAAATACTGAAAATGAGAATAGAAAAACATCAGAGCGCATAAATGCAGAACGGAGAAAGTACATCTCATATCAACATTCTAATATTAATAGAATATATATCATCACTTATACTTTAAAAGAATTTAATAATTCTAGATTTCTATTTATTAATAGAAATTAAATAAACATTTTTAAATTGATAATTTTATTTGTTCATTTAATAGCCGTCGGCCTAACTATTAACTAATATAATATTAACTAACATACGAGCCGGTTACTAACCGAGAATATAAGAGATACTCATAAGTTGAACTGTTTTTTGATTTACATGCTATTTTTTTTAAATGTTGGTATGAGATGTGCTTTCTCTATATTATTGATTAAATATAATTGACTGAATGTAATTGAAGCAATATTATGGGAGGTGGTATATTGAAGGTGCCCCTCAAACGAGTTAATAATATTGTGTCAATATTGCCAGTTACGATCTCAGCTTTGACCTGGAAGTGTTACCAGCTCAAAATAATCGATTATGGAAATAAGCGGTATTGTATTTGTTTTGTTTTTCCCAGAAATGAGAGAAAAAAAAAAATGGAAAAACTGACATTTTGGCTTTATCTAGAAAAAAAATTAAACAATTTTATTGTAAAAAAATAAAATATTAATTTTTCATATCAAAGCAATTATGGAAAATGGATTATTCGCTTTGAAACGAGATATTTTTACAATTATACATGGTTTTAATTTTTTTATTTTTCAATGCTAGTTTTTTGCCAGGCTATTGCATTATTAAATAAGAAACGATTATAACCGCGTCAAAAAACCGATAAACCAAAAAAAAGAAAAAGATTTTCGGTTGCACCGACCGGCTATTCCTATCTCAATTCCAATGACTGATGTAATATTCAGTTGATATCCGCATGATGGCATAGAAGGATCAATCTAATTAGGGATTGATAAATTATTTGCCACTTCTATAATTTTGTTTTTATTGAAAACTAGTTTCGAATGTTATACATTCATCACCAGTTCTAAAAAACACTTTTTGCTTAAATGACCTAATAAATATCTCCAATAGTCCAATCTTAAATTTATTCCCATCCATAACAAAAAAACAATTACTCACCGGAACTATTGGAAAAACCCCGACCCTTAAACCGTTTACCTATAAACACCTCACCTTTCTTTCATTTGCGAGAGCAAACCAGTACAAACTTTTCTGTTTGATATAACCCATTATCCTTGGTAAGTACCAACATGTATTTGATTTTATTTATTTGATCATGTCTTAATTAAATTCATAATTCATAAATGTTTTATAAAACTGATTTATATTACATCTAATTTAATATGTATAATAATGCCAACTGTATTTTTAATTGATTATTTTTGAATTGTTATGTGTTTTTAGAACTGAACATGAAAGTATAACATTCGAAACTAGTTTTCAATAAAACAAAATTATAGAAGTGGCAAATAATTTATCAATCCCTAATTAAAAATATTTTTGTTTATTTTTATTTATCTTCACTTACTGACAAACTATTCCAAGTGAAACATGTTTTTCTAAAAATTATCATATTTTTGAGGTTTTAAATTTACCATTCTTTTGTAACATGTTTTCAATAAAAACAAAATTATAGAAGTGGCAAATAATTTATCAATCCCTGATGTAATATTGCTCAATATACCCTTTACATGTTCAATATTATTGATACTCCTTCAATATTATTGAAGAAGCTTCAATAAAAATCAAAACCTTTTGATTTAAGCCAATTTAATTGACGTCAATATTCTTTCTTGTTACAATCTACCTCGCAGACGGTCGATATTGATAGAATATTGATAGAATATATTGATAGATATATTGATATGATACAGGATATTGATAGAATTCGATATTGACTCAATAATATTGATCGTGTAAGGGGCCTGAAGGTATATTGATAGCAACAGTAATAAGCTAGCTTCGGGATGTCACTTCAGTTTCCGCTTTCATTGAAATTGTGATACTAATAAAAAATCTGCCTAAATAATAAAGAAGGGAAGAATTGAATTTAGATTTTTAATTTCTATTGCTTATTTTTTTTTTTTATGTTTTCATTCAAATCTTCATTGTTTATAATATTACCTGATCCACAGAACAGAGTATTATAAAACATTTCGAATAAATATATATATATGCAAAACTAATCGGCCGCTTTAGCATAAAGGGTTGGCGTTAAAACCGTAAGAAGCTGAACAAACGGAAAATCGGAATGAAATTAAAGATATACAGTCACCACCAGCCGAGAAAGCTGTTAATTACAGTCTTATGTTAATTAATCATATTTCGGAGGCTGCGGTTAATTAAAACTGAAAGATGAATGGGGAGAGAATTAGGCAGCGTAAGAAGTAGATAGGAATATGTCAAGGGATGGGAGGAAACGAATAGCCTCTCTCTCCGAAAGGGATTTAGTTCTTGAGGGTCGTTGAGAAATTAGCAATTAATTTAGGTCCCGAACCCTTCGGCGGCCATTGTGCTCGAGGACAGACCATAAATCCGGGATTACCGCCCGGACCAAGGACGAGGAGGAGAGAAAAAAATGATAACAGCGTGCGAAGAGGAATCCTCGTTTTCCACTTGTTAACCTTTACGGAAAACTGCCCTTTAACTGCGTTACTTACTTCTACTTCGATCGGGATTTTCTTGTTTTAGCAAGAGTATGCCCAACGGATTAATACACCTACGTTCGTAGTAATACCTACCATAAACTTATTAATAATCAATATATGATTCATTTAGCCGTTCACAAGCCAAATCGACTAAACTCTACTTTTTTAATTTTAGTTTTATATTCATCATAAAGTCCCTTTTATTATATATCTAAACACAGGCTCTACTTGACTTTTCGTTGCATAGGTATATTTTGCAAGAATAATGCTTCCAACCGTATCCATACAATTTAATATTTCTTGACTTTTCGGAACATCAATCCCATCCTCAGAACTACAATTCAAATTTGCATTGAGTAAATTATATTTCTTAGTCAATAATATAAGCTAAATTCTGCACGATATTCTGTGTAGCTTTGTAATATATTATAATATACATTTTTTGTACACATACTCCTTTGAATGACAGAAGAAAATTATTTAAATACGAATGTGAAGAGGATCATATCGTCTGCAAACATTTGAAACAAAGTAACTTTTCAGGCGAGACAAGAAAGGTTTAAAAATTAAATTTTCGTCATTTTTCTTTTTATAACTTAAAGTACAAACATTTGATTGCAATAATGTCATCATCTGTCTCCTTTTACTTTATCACATATACATTTTAAGGTTTTTCTGTTTATTATTTTATTTTAATCCTAACCATTTTTCTTATATCTGTCGTGATGCTAGGATGCTAGGACTCACATCTTTTTTGCAATTTTCCTTAATCTAATTTTAAATCTATCTTATAACTCTATTTTGGCCATCGGCGAGGAGCCGGGGCAATGTAAGGTTATTTGAGTGTGGGTTTGTAAGAAATTTTAATTAATCATGAATATATTGAGATTTTTTTTTAAATAGTATTTACAAGACAGTGATATACTATCGAGTTGAAAAAATTAACAATTACCTAATTGTTGTGCATAAAACTTATGAAAAATAAAATAATCCTAAATGAAAATGTTTAGGACTTAAGTACGTGGTTTCACACTTTTACCAACAATATTTTCAAAAGAAGGTAAATTATTATATAAATAAAGTTGTGAAGAAAATCAACTTTTATTAGTCTTAAAAAATAAATAGAAAGTGTAACAGAAAATAAAAGAATAATAGAAATTGTTTTACTGATATTGTTGATTATTCGGTTAAATTCTGTTATGTTATAATTTATAATCAATAATATATATCTTATTCAAGTTCAATAACATAAATTGGAAACCACGATTTTTATCAAATAAATTTTAAAGAAGGTTTAAACTATTAGTTAAACTAACCTTATCGATTTTTTCACACTAAGAATGATGGCAGATTTGGATTCAGCACATCAAAAAACCATAACGTTGAAAGAATCATCGAAAACAAAAAAAATATTTTATTTTTCTAGTTCCGAGGGTGCTCAAAATTTTGAAAGCTACAAAATTACGTTTTCAGTTTACGCGAATCTGAGAGGAAAACGCATAACGAAATTTTTAGTCAACAAATTTTTATTTTTAAATCCGATCCAAAATTTGAATATAGGAATTTTTCTAAGTGCTGAAAACAAATCTGACGCCAGATTTAAATAAACAAATTCTGTTAATAAACATCACTCCATAGAAGAATCCATTTTCATTCCATATAAGTCAGAATGCTCTTCACATCGCTCTTAAATTCAATTATTTCGTTTTAAAAAATTGGATAACTCTAAAATTCACCATTTCTGGATTATGAATATTGTTTTTATATTACTTATAACAAAGTTTTCAAAATAAACACGGTCTTAAATATTCAAGTTAAATACAATTTACTATGACATTCCGAGTTAAGATTCCTAACCAGGTGATATTTATATTATGATATTCAGTTATATTATGATATGTATATTATAAAAAGATTATATGTGATCAAGAAACAGTAAATGTTACACATTAACACCACCGCTATAAACATTATCGTAGTGAAATAATATATTTGTATGCTGTAATAAAACTGTTATATATTACATTTGACTCAATGGACCTGTGGGAACGCTCAAAATTTAATTATTTCATTTTTAAAATTATAATCTCTCTAATATTTAATATTACTTTTTCTTATTTTTTTTCTTTGATAATGTTTATAGCGGTGTTATAAAAGTGTAATATTTACAATATCTTGATCACAAATAATGTTTTTATGTTATAATATATTTGTACATGGATACGAACCTAGCCATTATGGCCGTATTTATGTGTAATATAAAAGCATTATTTGTGATCCAGAGATTGTAAATTTTAGAGTGATCCAATTTTCTAAAATGAAATAATTGAATTTTAGAGCGATCTGAAGGGTATATTGACGTATATGTAATAATTATGATTCTTTACGTAGCTTCAAACCAAAAGAAAATTTTGTAACTTTCAAAATTTTGTGCACCCTCGGAACTGAAAAAAATAAAATATTTTTTTGTTTTCGATGATTTTTGTCAACATTAAGATTTTTTGATGTGCTGAATCCAAATCTGCCATAATTTTTTATGTGAAAAAATCTTTAAGGCTAGTTTACTTAATAATTTAAACCTTCTTTAAAATTTATTCGGCCAAAAATCAATTCTTATTTAACGTTTGTATTTTTGCTTTAATTTTTTTCTGTAAAACTTTTGTATTTTTGCTTCTAATAGCCAAATGTTCAGCTGGAAAAACATGTCGATATCATTTTTCAAACACGATATATAAAATAAAGCATTTTCCACATGTTTTATTTTTTTCTCAGCTTCTAGGGCCCATTGGACAAATCGGTAGGATACAGTACGCCTTTTTTTCAATGCAGAATCGCCCAAAAAATGTTAATCAAAATTAGCGACGGACACATCGTACACTCCCCTTGTCAATCCGCATCAGGATAAAAAAACAACCTAAAATCGCATAAATGCAGACCAGATAAAGCACATCTCACACCAACATTAAAAAAAATAGCTGATAAATCTAAAAATAGTTCAACTTATGAGTGTATTGTATTCTAGGCTATTGTAGTGTATTGTAGTCGGCTGGTATATTAGGCCGACTGAATTAATAAGATTATCAATTTAAAAGTCGTTCTTTAGAATTTAATTTATATTAAGTTCTTTTAAAGAATCAATTATAGCATATATTATATTAGTACTAGAATGTTGACATGAGATGTGCTTTTTTACGGTCTGCATTTATGCGCTCTTATGTTTTTCTATTCTCATTTTCAGCATTTTTGGTAGCTTTTATTTTAGCAAATGACGTAACGTTGTACTGTGCTTTCTCGTTTTTTTTGTTGATTGATTATCGTTTCGTTGATCCATAACTTGAATTGGTCTGAAATTGAAATGTAAGACTCAAAAAACTAATAGCACCGATATAAATATTATCTATAAAATAAACTGGCTTTCAGTCAAACAACTAAAACAATTAAAACAATTAAACTGGTCTAGACTTATTTCGAAACTTTGAGCTCCATCAAGCCTAACGTAAATGCTCTGATTGTAAATAAACAACAACGTACTTCAAATTGATAAATATTGATGTTTTTCTTCGCTATTTCCAAATTTCTCACTTCTTATGGATACACTTTTAATTACAGAATTTACTGTCAGTTTTTTTTATGTAAAATTGATAACCTTTGATTTTTAGTTTTCGAATTTTATTTTCAATTTATTATTTTCTGAAGCAAATTTACTGTAATATATGACGGGTAAAAGGAAAAATCAGGTAAGTCGCTTCTTATTTTCTAATGGATCAGTATGAAAAGGAGAATTTTTCCGGAGTGTTAGAGTACGGGAAAAAAGCAAAACATTTTTATAGGTTTACTGATTGGATAAAACTTCAATGGATTATATTTTGCGATTCTCATGGTTTCTTCCCCATTGTAACGCCCGAGAAGAATGCAGCTTTTCATTTTGATCCATTTGAAAAAAGTGACTTAACTGGTTGCTTCCCCCTACCATTTATATACGGTTTTGTTAGTTAAATAAACTTTTGTAAATCAGTTTGTATTTTTTGTAATTATTGTAAGTACGTATGAATGTTATTTTACTTATAAACATTGTATCATTATTTATATATTTTAGTTTAATTTATTGTGGTAATACTTGGTTTTAATCTTATTTGTTAATTATTTTTTCTCTGTTTTTAAATTTTATTTATAATTGTTTATCTTTATTTTATTATTTTTTATAGTTCATTTATCAATTTTGTATCTTTATTTCTTATTTTATTTAATTCTTTTTTCTAATAATTGCGTATGCCTTTATTATTTATTTATTTCCGTTGAACGTGACAGACATAATATTTGTTGATAAGTAAAAATACAATTGTTATTTTACTAGTTTTAATTGAAGGGTTAAAATCGATTTTTTAATATTTGAGACGCTATTAACATCAGTGTTTGTTATCGATGTTTCAACCATGCTCGAACTGAAACACTGTTTATGTTTTTAGAAGAAAAAAGAGGTTTTAAAGGGGACCGCATATTAATTTTTCGATCCCTAGCGATTAACGTTGTCGTTTATTATTTTTTTTTTCATTTTCCCGAGCTGTCGAAGCGTAAACAGTAAGTAAACAGATTATATTGTAGCGATTTAATAGTTATTGTAAGAGGATTGTGGGCAGAGGGGCTTGAAATTACTATTGACGGGCCGGCAAGCAGACTTAAAAAAGTTGATCTAAGTGGCTCAACCACATCTGCCCCAAGAGAGATAGCCATCTTGGAATTAACTTGACCCTAATAGGATAGGATTATATCTATTCTAGCTGAGCTTCATCTCATCTCTATATATTGCCTTTTGTTCCTTTTTTTAGATGGTTGATGGATGTCTCTCAACTATTGTAGAAGACACTAGGGTGTTCTGTTATCTGTTTTGATATCTGTTCTGCTGAACCTGCTAACCCACCACCTGCATCGGAATCCAAATCATTCATACTATTTGTTTATTATTTTTTAATCAGCAAAAAACCCTTGAGTGGAAAGATTTTTTACAAAGAGTAACGGGTGATCATGAAATAAACGTTCATTTTTCAATTAGCTTATTTTGAAAAATACGTGAGTTCAAAAAATTATTAGAAAACAATTGGAAGATTCCAAAAAACAAAGCCTCAAGTCTCTGAAATACCGGGAAATAACTGACCAGTCAACGTTTCCCCAATTCAGACATCTGATGATGGGCAAACACCGAAAAAATCACATCTATGAAAATCAAATACAGCACATAACACATCGACCGTCTAGAAAGACGCATCAACCAAAGACAGCACATCACTCCAAGACATCTAATCACATACTGAAGGCAAGTAACATAAGGAGGTAACATAACAACAGCTGAGAAGGTTATATCCAAACAGCTGATCAACAGAAAGAGCAACAGCAAATACACATAGAAAGCAACTGAAAAAGAAAAAACCTAAACAAAAATATATATATGCAAATAAATAATAAATATTAAAGACAAAGTAAAACTACAATATACAATGTATACACACACACATATATATATATATATATATATATATATATATATATATATATATATATATATATATATATAGCAAATAAATCAAATTAAAAATAAATAAGTAAAAAACTGAATAAATAAAATGCAAAACAAGGAAAGGTTATAAAACACAAAAGGCAATCTAGTTGGATTTATTCGACTTTTCTAACAGGCTTAACGTTTCAACTTTCTACTGTCATTCCGGTAATTAACAGCAATGCCCAAATTCTGTGAAATGTGCTTAGCTTCAAATATCTTTCGCTTCGAGCTATTCATTTCCTTATGAATCACTCTAACTTTATTAAAGTTTTAAATTTTAAATAATTTTAAATTTATTTTTGAATGCTGTGCTAACGCAGTGTTAGGCTCATTCCTGTTAATGTTCTTGCAATCGTATTGATGTTGATATGTTCTTCTGTACAAAGTTTGGGATGTTTCACCAATGTATACCTTTGGACACTGCCAACATCTGATTTCATAACCACATCAGACTATTGCCGGGTTAATGTTCTATTCTTCAAGAGAGTGTAAAACTTAATAATCTTACAACCAATTCTATTACAAGCTTGATATCATAAATATCAAAATCTTTAAAAATACTAACTATTTGCTCGGAAAGACCTTAACAGAAAAAACATACCATTCCAGTAATCGTTATGACTGTTACCTACCAAAGAGGATGCATAGATCCATACTGCTGGAAACTCGAATCCTTTTTTCTTATGATCAGCTGTTTGAATATAACCTTCTCAGCTGTTGTTATGTTACCTCCCTTTGCCATCAGTATGCTGTCTCTGGTTGAAGCGTATACCTGGAGATGTGCTGTATTTGATCTTCATAGATGTGATTTTTTGATGTATATCCTGATGATGTCTGAATTGGCGAAACCCTGAGTTGGCCGGTATTTTAGAGACTTGAGGCTTTGTGTTTTGGAAGCTTCCAATTGTTTTCTAGCAATTAATTTATGTCTCGTTTTGAGTTTTTGCTCTTTTATATTTATAAAAAAATTATGTAAACAACTTTATAATACTTTTCAATATGTAGGAGAAATCATACTTTTTTTATGGTCGAGAATAACTTTTGAAGCAAATGTACGAATTTAAAATTTTGATCGATGCACAGTACTGAGAATAATGACATGGTACTGAGATTTGTCTATTTTATCACATTAAATCCGTTCACTTTAGTGCACTTCAAAGTAAAATTTAATCTGAAAAAGAAAACAAATTAAACTAAATGTATTGTGAATAGTTACTAACACTATCTACTATATATTTTGCAAATACATCATCAAATCTAGTATTAACACAATAATTCGTTTTAAGCCAATAATAATTTCCGGAATAAATAATTTAAAAAAAACCTATAAAAAGTATAGATATATATTGTTAGTATATACGAATCTTCCGAACGCAGCCTACCGCAGGTCTAAAATCTATTATTCTTTTTTAAACAAGACTCCTAATAAAATATTTTTAAAATGCAGCTGCGTCCGACTGTCTGTGCGTACAATTTGATTTTAAAAATGGAATTACTCTTGTTATTTGTTTATTGCTTCCTCACAGTTGAATCTGTCAAATCCATATGACGGGTATAAGATCTACTAGCGTTCATCCAATTTTGATGAAATTTTTAGGAATTGTGTGGATTGGTGCCTAGATGGTCATACATCAATCTTATCAAATTCCATTTATCACTTTCGCATACGCATGAGAAAGTGTATTTTTCTTGACACACCTATATTTTAATAACGGCTCGTCCAATTCGGCCCAAAGTTGGAAAAAAGTTGGCGATTAGTGTAGATTTGATTATGTATTAATTTTGCCCAATACCATTCACTACTTTCGCTTACCTATGTGCAAGTGTATTTTCCTTAACATATCCATATTTTCAAAAACGGCTTCTCCGATTCAGTCCAGAGTTGGAGAAAAGTTAGAGACTAGTGTAATAATGATCTCGTATCAATTTTGTCCAATTTCTAATAAATCTAATAAATTTAGTTCATAAATCATAAATCTAATAAATTGTCAAATCTAATAAATTTAGCTTACGCATGCGCATACATATTTTCCATGACACGCCTATATTTTAAAAACGGCTCATCCCGATTTGGCCCAAAGTTTGAGAAAAGTAGGACATTAGTATAAAAATAGCTCAGTACCAATTTCATGAAATTACATGTGTTTGTATATTATTATTTATTTTATAAATTTGTAAATATTCGTATTATATCTTAATTTGTCATTATGGCCTTCAGAAATAATCAGCTGTTGAAAAAACAAACAAATTGTTTAGCTTACATTTATTTTGAGTTAAAACTCGAAATTCAATCGTTTTCCGAACTTGGAGTTTTTGGCATTCAACCCAAAATAAAGTGCCAATCCTCCTTCACCCCACAAAATCTCAGCGTAGTTTTTATTTAGGTAGTTTATAAATGTGAGAAACAATGTCAGCTTTTCTTTCCAGCATAGAAATCTCAAAATTTTGCCCACTACATCAGTGGCAAAAATATTTGAAAGTACACATCTTAATGAAAATTAAGATAGTGTGATTAAGATAGTATTAAAATAATTTTTCTGTGGCTCACGTAAAGTCGATTTTCAACCACTGTGTCTTTCCCCCCAAATTATCCATCCATATACCGAAACCCGGGGAGCTTATGTTTCACCCATGGGACTTTTCTAGGTGTAAAACTCTTAACACTACTATTGATTCCAAGAAGCTATTAAACTTATCAGGATCAACAAAACAGAGTATACAATCTGCTCTTAAAAGGTTGTAAGACTTGCATTAAATTATCACCATCTAAGCAAAGGCTTAATTGGATAATACTCAGAAAACGAGATCGGGTACATCTATGATACTGAGAAATCAAACATTTCAAGTTATGTAACAAATATAAAAAAAACAAGTTAAAACCCATTTTATTTTAACTTAAATTTAAGATTGGCTAAGCTAGCTTATGAGGGGGGGAGGGGGGAGAAACGAATAACAATCCGTGGGAATTTTGGTATAAATCGAGTAATCACGCCATTTAATGGTTTAAATGGCGTGATTACTCGAAAATTAACGTTTTTTAGATAATCCTCCTAATCATTATTATTTTAAGCGCCGTTCATCTTAAATAATTTTATATGGCTAAATATAATTTTTAATAACCTGCAATATACGTTTTAATTATTACTATTAGTATTATATTCAACTACCCATTTTGTCGAGGTTTTCAGTTATTCTTAAAATTTCCGACATTTTAAGTCTGAAAATATTTTTTTGACATCTCCAAAAATAAATTTGTGTTGTTACCGAAGTCTTTTTTATATATTTGTTTTTTTTTTCTTTTTGAACAAACGATATTTTATGTATTTATTCATTATATTCTATACTGTGATTGTACCCATATTATTTTGTAATATTTATCTTCGCCAGAACAACTGTTTTTCGAAAATTCATTCATTGTAATTCTCTGTACAGAGTACTGCTTTAGGAGAGGCGAAACGACCCATTTGGCTGGAGAGTTGGTGGAACTCTGATTGGCGTAGTTGTAAAAGTTTTTATTATTCCGAGCGGGCAGTTGGAAGAAATATGTCCAGATAGAGCCCTTATTGCGGCAAACATTGTAACAATAAAAAAAAAAGGAATTATAAACCAAAACAGGCTTGCCTCGACAGGAAAAGCCATTAGGGAAATCTTGCCAGAGCTCTGACAATTTTTTGCTTTGTTTTTATGTCAGCTGTCATGGAAGATGAATCAGAGAGCAGATTGGGGGGTGTTACGGCCGGGCAGGAGTTGATATCATCGCGGTTGTTGGGCTAAATGGTCCGCTACAAGATAAGGAGCTCGTAAACCAATTACAAAAATCCAGTCATTGTTCCCCAGAGTGAAGAGGGAAGAGGGGGGAAGAAAGGGGGTCGGAATCGTTAATGTAACTAATTGCTGTATGGAGATCGCCTTACCATCTTCTTCTCTCCCAGTACCGCCCTTAAAGCTTTAGTACTCTCCGTTGTCGTACTGTCTCCCATAGCTGGAACAACTTCCATTATTGGCGGAGAAAAAAAAAAACTGTTTGGGATCAAAAATGTTTCTGGTCCATTGCATTTTCAGTCGTTATAAATACATAACATATAAATATAAATATAGATTGGACTTCTTATGTATATAATAATTTTCTACAACAACTTGTTAGTTGTATCATAATCGTTGATTTGTATTTAATCTGATTTTTTAAAAACAATATGCTGTGTTGTTCACACTGATGAAGAACACATTAATTCCAGAAACATAGGTAATCTAGAAAGAAGTAGAATCTTGGTTGGGAGTTCGGTCAATAAATGAACGCACTATAAGCAAAACTTATAATGTGTGCCGACGTTTCGGACTAAGTTTTAGGCCATCATCAGGGCTAAGATAAAACAAGATAACAATAGCTATAATAATAGTGGCAATAATAATAATAACATTAACGAATAGTAAGATGAAAAAGTATAAAGTATAAAGAAAATATGTTGATTATACTTTGTTAATATTAATGTGAAAATTAAGGTATATAGAAGAATATGTTAATAAAGTTTAAATAACGTTAATAAATTCTGAAGAAAAAATGCTAATTATAATGTGAAAAGTAATAAGAAATAAAGAAAAATATATTAATGGATAATGACAAAAAAGTTATTTAAAATTATTATGGAAATATAGATATATAAAATAAAGAAAAAAAGATAAATAAAATGAATGAAAAGAAAGATATAGTAAAATACATGAAAAATACTAATTATAATAACGCTAGAATGAAGATTTAGGAGTATAAAAGGTATGTCAAGATGGCATGATAATATAAGTAATGCTAATGATTTCTATGTAAGATATAATGATATACAAGGAAAAATGCATGTAAAAAATAAAAAGTAAAAAAGTTGTAAGATATAAAGTTATGTAAGCTTAAAGATTGAGTAATATAATCATAAGTAGTGATCGTATGTGGAAAATAAAAATAAAATAATATGATAGACAAACAGTTAACAGAATGAAAAGAATAAAAAAACTGTAGAAAGGTTTTATTAAAACAAAATATCGGGTCTGGAATATTGCACTACATACCTATTATCTATATAATATTCAATTTATAAATGATGTTCTCTCCATCATCTTGCACGTGATCAGGGCCTTATTTAAAGTCTAGGTGCTCCTAGATCCAAGATATTGGACTGCCTCCTCTTCATACCATCGTAGGTGGAGGAGGAGGTGGTCGGTCCCGCAGTTATCCTCAAACAAATATTCTTTATTATGACAATTTTAATTTTATCACTTAATAACATACTTCTAACTTTATAAGACTTTTCTTAACTCATCATAAACATTTCCTTTGTTAAATAAACAAATATTATTTTTTTAGCGTGCGCTCTCTAGTATTGCGCCACCCTAAGCACGGGCCTAGAGGGCCTAGTGATAAATCCGGCCCTGCACATGGTGTTCCTCAGGGCTCCTCACTTTCACCAACCCTTTTCTCTATCTATATATATGCAGATGACCTTTAAATTTATCTATCTTTCTGTCCTACTAGCATGCTCGAGGCGACCCGAAAGCTACAAGATTACGCTAATAGCATTAAATATAAATTGCGGTTCAATATAGAGAAAAACAAGGCCATCCTCGTCGGCTCCAAATGTTTTCTTGATTATAATTCTTACTCTACTTTGCCTCAATGACCTTTCACACACCTGTGTTAAAAAATTAGGAGTTATAGTTTAAATCACCCCAAAATCCATCACTATCCTTTAACTGTTCCAAGATATCGTGAAATTTTCAAAACAAACTTCGTATGAACAAACGACTGTGCCAACGTCATAAGGCTGTCCAGTATCTCGGCGGCCAACGTCACAGCGCAGTCAGTATCTATGAAAAAGTTGTCAATTTTGAGAGGATTGAGTGTGACATTCAGGAAGTTAATAGACAAATTTTTAGCAAAGACCAGCGGTATATGATATGCATAAGTTCAGTAATAAATACAGGTGTTGAAGAATTGTCTGTTCTTTCACACTACAGATGGCTGACAACTGTATATTATTATAGAAAACCATTCGAACCAACACAAGATTTTAGTTAACTTTATTCATAAGTCATTAATTAATGTATAAGTTGACATCCGCATGATGTTATAGAAGGATAAACCTAATTGGGGATTGATAAATTGAAGTGGCAAATTGGAGTGGGATTGGAAGATTGACGTGGCAAATAATTTATCAATCTCTAATTACTGTATGGTTAAATATAAATAAAAACACCGAAATGCTTTTATAACAGACCAGTGTGTGACTACCATGTATTCGAAGTTATAAAATCTTCAAGATACTTGCCTGGTATACTACAAATAATTAACCCAGTGATTGAAATAAACGCCTAGTTTGTCCACCCAGAAAACTTCCTTTCAAGTATGAACGTAGACATGAGCTATCATGTAAAAGAAATGATAATAATAATCATCATGGAAAGAAATCTAGATTCCAATAGGCAGGCAATTCAATCCACGTAAAATTATCTTTCAGGCAGCAGAATTCATCGAAATGCCTCTGAGGCCTCTAAAAAGTTGTCGGTTCAAAGTCAAGAGATGGCTTTATTAAAAGTGCACGTCTTTTCAAGTTCATATATTTGCATTTTATTTTAATTGTGTTTTTATAAGAGTATTGCTCTATCGATAAAGGACCCCCACAGTATTTTATAGGAAAAGTGGTTTCAATCAAATGTTCTTTTACTATGCAAGTAGCTAGATTTGGTCATTCTAATCAAAAGTCTCCGTTGGCCCAAAAAAAAGATAGGATTTTGAGTGATTTGTTAACCCATACACCATATATATATATATATATATATATATATATATATATATATATATATATATATATATATATATATATATATATATATATACATATATATATATATATATACATATTATTTTGTTGTAATATTTATATTTATACCTGTATGCACATTATAGAGATGTAGATTAAAGCGTATATTTTCAGTGTACAGAAATTGAATGGGCTGATCCATTACATTTACATACATTTTTTTTTGCTAACGGAGTCTTTTGCTTAGAATGGTCAAATATAACCTCCCCGGAAAGTTTCAGAGTATTTGATTGCAACCACTTTTCCTATAAAATATTGTGGGGTCCTTTGTTGAATGAGTTAATTTTATAATTTATTTATGTTACTTATACTTTTTTGTACCATTTTATGGCAATAGCCATTTCGAACAACTGCTTAAGTTTTTTATTCTACAAATTATTTTAAAATTAGAAAAAGAAAAAGTAGTAAGCATAAGGATTAAAAACTTTTTTTTTTATACTTTTGTCTTTTCTACTTAGAGGAATTTCACCCCTTCTTCCCCTATCTCCCAAAAACAAGAAGTTTATTTTCAGGCGAACCTTATCACTATTCCTTGTAGTAATTAATAATTGAAAATATTCGTTTCAAAACTGGCTCAACCCTTTTCAAAAATTTCGCCGGAGATACCGAAAACATTGGATTGAGCATCTTTTCATCAAATGCCATGAGTTTAGACCCATTTTTATACTGGATTAAGACGCTTTTGGCCAATACGACTTTGCTCAGTAACGCATATTGTAAAACAAATCGTCTCAATTAATATTTAAGATACCAAATATATTTTTAAATATAGTCCAACTAATGCTCATACAGTCTACACAACTACGTCATTCTCAGGGAACAATTTATCATAGAGTAATTTTTATTTCATTCATACAGATTAGTAATTATTGTTAACTGTACTACTATTAATAAAGTACTACTCTTAACAGTACAAGTATTACTACTTATCATTGAAAACATAAATGGGAACATTTTGGTGATTTAAATATTTATTGAAATATTTGTCTAAAAATGATAACCGAGAAATACCTACAAGTTTAGTTAGAAAATTGCAGCACAGAATCAAATATACTTTAAAATCATTTTATCCCAGGTGAAAATATCAGCCCTGCAGACATATATAGCATATAGCAGACATCCCCGAAACTCCCGAAACTATGTTTTAGGGATTATGAAACGTCCTAGTCCCACCGATGACCCTGAATACAGTACAAAAATATTATTTTCGAGGAAAAAACGACAAAATTATGGGAAACAAATTGGAGCAAACATAATTAAATACGACAGTGTATATAGTTATAACCTGTATTATTAAAATTATTAAACCTCTAAAATACCAAATAACCTAATAAATGAAGTTAATACACTTTTTTTTTTGTTTCTCAGCTCCAAAATAAGAATAATTAACATTTCTTCTTCCACTGCCCCTTCTCTAAATCTTTGTGGATTATGTATTTTTGAAACTACCCATTTTACTATAATAGTATTTCATTTTAAGGTCGTTACTCGGTTTATAAATATTGTTGTGAAATAATAAAATTTTCTTTTTTTTGCTTCTTTTTCTCCAAAGCACGTAATAAACGTCAACTTAGTAATGTTTGTGTTGTAAAATTGCTAACACAGATATAAAGCTGTCATGATAATGACTACGGGCAACTAGCTACATACGCTAGCTTTTAATTGTACAAATAGGATGGCAAGGGCAGGGAAATTTAAATGTTTTACTCACTCTCTAGTACGACATTTTTAAATATGGCTTTTTTTGTCTCAGAAGACTTCAAATAGGTACATTATGTGAAATCCTTAAATGAAAAAAAAAATTCTAAACCTGCTTCATGAAAACAAACTTGTTTGCCTCAGGATGTGATGTGGCCATTACATTTATTTACTCGGCATTATGGTATTGTTTTCGGATAATTTTTTCTAGATACATATTTCTATAAGGCAGAGCGTTGCTTTTACGACAGATATAGAGTTGGTAGAACAGGCAGCAGACAGAGTAAGGACCGACCGATAGCTATCAATATAATTACCCGGGGCTGTCATTAAGATGACAGTTTATGGCAGCCTCCCACTCTCTTCCCCCCAATATGTGGTTAGGGCTCGCTTTAGCCTGATTACAGCTCTCTGTTAACTGCTACTTTTATAGCTGCTACTCAATCACATTTGCTTTACTGCCCACAGACAGCAGTACTCATCCAATCTATTTTTATCTCTTTATTTGCATGTCCGCTCATTGTTAGTAACAGTAAGTTCCAAAGTAGTGTCCCAGCTCTGGCTACAGTGGTTCAGTTGCATTATTCATTATTCATTCCGGTAATGTAAATGTTTTAAAAAAAATATATACCTGAGCATCAGAAAAATTGCCATGTTTTTAAATATATCTCTAAAGGGTGGGTGTGAACGAAGTTAGGACACAGCTCAATGTCATGTCCTAAGGGAATATAATTTAAATTTGTCCTAAGTATGGAAAAATCTTTTGCCCTCTCCCTCAAAAAATAATATGATATATGATCTTATTCTTAATCTACGTTAAGAGTTTAATATAATTAAATTTATCAGCCTTATCTGGGTAACAAATATAATGAAATATGATTGTGTTTTAATGAAATAAAATACACAGTACATTTGAATAAATTTTTTCCATCCTTAACTAGGAAAAGCTAGGAACTCTTACTCAATTTTTAATCAATACTAATCCGACTCAGATTAAAATTATTTGGTTAGTTCTTAGAAATATAATAGGCTAAATACTTTGTTAACATTTTTATTATTTTATTTTTTCCTTTTTATTTTGTTTTATGCAGAAAATATTTTATCATAAGCAGATTGGATTGTTGATTGTTGTTGAACCTAATAAAGGAGGAGATGGTCAGGGTAGTGGCCAAGATTTACACAAACATAGTAAAACAAAGTACTTGATGAATTCCGATATTTCGTCCCGCTGACTTCAAAGAACAAGATACAATAAAAAATAAAATCATAGTGTACATAAAATTCTGAAAAACAATTTCAGAACTCAATAGTAAAAACAAAAACTGCTTAAAATGTAGCAAAGCTACAGCAAAAGTATAATTCATGAAAAGAAAATGATGTAAACATTTTTGAAATACAGTCTGTATACAAATATAGGGGTTAGGAAAAAAAAAAAAAACGTAAAATTCTACCTATGTAAATCGTAGAATAAAAAGAAAAGGTAACAATATTATAAAAATAATGAATAACTGTTTTTATTATATGTTATTCTTTTAGTCCCGTAGAAGCTTTATAATGTGGACCAAAGCGTCGGCATTAATTAAATAGTTTTTACTATTTTTTTGTGTTAAGCTTGACCGCCATCTTGACAGCTTGACCACCACTGATTTATTCGATTCTTTTCTTTTTCGAAGATATTCATAATTCCATATTAGATCCACATCCAGCTAGTGTTCCTCAAGGAAGTCTTTTATAATAACCTCATCTCTAATCCCTGTACACAGTCGAAATTCCTCAAATCCGTTTCACAACAATGAATACCTCAGCAGATGACAGACATCATTTCATCGCGAAATGGTCTATAATTTCTTTCTTTACTTTCCCAGACAACTTTTTTATCTTGAAATACTTGAAAGATGAACAATTAGACAAAATATCTAAAACATTTCTGCACATATCAAAAAATATGTTAAACATATTGAATTATACGCATTTAAATAATAGATTTTTTTGGGTATTGAAATTATTATATTTCAAATAGAATTTTCAAAATCCTGAATCATTCTTATGACAGCCTATCATTCTATTATTGGACTCCGGGTTCAAGGTTCGAATCCTATTTATGGATGATAGTATTTTAAATCGGCTGTGGATCGACTTAGCACTAGGGTTAAGCAAAAAAAAATTAATGGTTGAGAGTGATGTTAATCAAATCATATCTTTTCATATATTCAGGCGTTGGACAATAAGTATTGCATCCAAGTCTATTCATAAGTTATAGTGGTTGGTACATGTCCAGTTTAATGATACATTGAAAAAGTTAATCTCTTCTTGTCTTCTAAAATTAAATTTTCATACCTCGTTTAGCTTCTGATTACTGCCATCGGCTTTGTGTTGAAATGAAAATTTTTCTAGTTATAAGATAGAGGACTCCTCTAGAATAACAACTATTGACAGCCGGAAGGAGAGTGGACGTATTTATGATATCGATCCCTGGAGCAGAAGTAGGAAGGACACTTCGGCTAACCGTATCATTCCAGAGCGTTGGCTGCCGAACCGGGGCCAATCTCTTCCAGGGGTCAGCCGATTCATATGGAAATGTGAGCGCCTGCCACCTAGCCTTCTGGAGTCGGCACCCATCTAATACTGCTCCAGATATCCAGTCTATATCGGTTCGTTTTCCGTTCTTCAGGGATATGAAAAATGTATTAAAAATATTTATTTCTATATATTTGTTTAAATTAAAAAAAAAAAAATGATTAGACGAATAATACATAGGCTTTCTGATTGTAGGAAGGACTATTAGGTATTAAAGAGTTTATCATTTGTAGTACATTGGTCAAATTATATCAAACCTTAAGAGATAATGAGAGTTTAGCACAAAAAAAAAATAAAAAAAAAATAATTAACCGACTAACGTTACGGAAATTCAGGCTAAATAAGCAAATGTCACTTCAGTAAGTCATACCATACAACATTCTTAATTTTTTTTTTATCTCTCTATGGCATTTACTATTAACTTTTTAATACATTTGTTTTAATGATATGTTAAATTTCCATTTTGTTCTCATAGACATCTTTCAGCTCCTCTCTCGATCTTACAACTTTCCAGTACATGTAATATTATCTGTGATTTCAACTTAATTCAATTTTGATTTATTATTTTCAATGATGAACCTTTGTTATCTACTAAGAAAACAAAATTAACCCTCCCATCCTCTTTAAAATCTCTGTGGTTTTACGTTTCAAGACAGAATCCAAAAATCGAATAAAAAAAATAAATTCGTCCGCCGTTCGCGGCGTTTCTTTAAGACTAACTGGCCCATTTTTTTGAAATTCGGCAGCAAGGTCAGAGTTCATCCCAGGTTGATCCTCGGAGCTCGATATTACTGTCCGTAATTTCGTTTCAAAATGGCGGCCGATTAAAGATTTCTAACATTCCTATCTGAGCCATTTATGAAGATAGAGGAAAACATATAAAATGTTTTGGAATCACTATACCAAAGCTTTTAAAAAAAATAAATATCAAAATAAAATTTTATTATTATTAATGTTTTTAATAGGTACATATTTACATACATACATGTTACATAATAAACCATAGTGTAATAATTTGCACCGTTTTTATAACTAAAATATATTTGTATTTATTCATTCTATTTTTCTTTTATCCTATTACCCGAACATATCTCCTTATATCTTAACTCCAATAATTTTAATTTTTATCTTGTTTTCATAGTCCTGAATAAGGCCTAAAATCCTAACAGAAACTTCGTCACTCATAAAATAATTAAAATTTATTTATTACGCGTTTAATTTCTGACCGCACCCTCAACCATCACTTTCTAGACTTAATCAAAAGTCAACATTTCTCCACAATTACAAACTGTACTTTAGTATAAACTGCTTAGGTTATAAATTGGATATTACATGGACAAATTATTTGCTAAGGCTTGGATTCAAACGTGACAAGTAGATTATACAAAATTTATGTTGAGACCTTTCACAGTATTCATCAATAGTAATAATTTTTTTTTTTTATAATCATTGAAATAAGAAAAAATATAAAATGTATTTTGTTTTGGGTGATCTCTCTAACATTATTCGGATAAAAAATTATTCAATAACGAATTCGTTTTATTAGTTTTTTAAATGATTTTCCTATTGATTGGTTATTAAAAATATTTATTATTCTTATTTACTTTTATTTCTTTAGTTTGAGAATCGACAATAAGTTTATTATTTATTACATTGATCATTGTTTATTATTTATTAACAGCTATTTTTGATTGAGATGTTAGTAAATGTATTGCTATTTTAAGGTTATTATAATTGTTAAAAAATGTTTAAATATCTAATTTAATAACTTTTTAGCCAACAAATTCAGTGGTTGTCAACACTTACAGGTGTGAATATAAAAATAATGCCAAAAAAAATAATAATACTAATAGCAACATCTAATTAAAAACAGGAAATGCGCATGGGTTTATTTTGTTCATTTGTTATTTTCATACATACAGTTTTGAAAATCACGTGTAATCTATGCATAAAGAACAAAGGCGATTTACTCACTATTCGAAATAAAATTTACCCAACTCGTGGGAGTGTATAGTCTAATAAAATCAAATATTGGCTTTATAGATTTATAGCATATAGCACCGCAATGTTTGACAAATTTATTTTTTGAAATACCAAAGACTTCTTCCCAGATTAGATAGCTTTGCAGAGCGGTCATTGCCAAGCTGAAAGCAGAATATGGAGTAGAAGTCAAGGACCATCTGCCATCCTGCTAACCAGGGTCGTCACCATAACATCCGCCACACTCCGGCACGCTCCTTGATATGTCACGCTACGAGAGTGTCTCTGTCGTTCACTGTTCACACCATATTTCAGCGCCCTCTCCCGTCTCATGGATATCAAGGCCACATATGACGTTCTCTCGAACCTTCTTGGGAACTGAACTATTAGCGATGGACTATGTATAATGGAAAACTAGAACCACGCATTGGCGTGCCTAGGTGGGAGCGAGGGGGACGGTCCGCCACAGGCACTGTGGAAAGGAGGCTTAAAAGTAGAGAATAATAAAAATACATTACCTTAATTGGAGATTTATATCAAACATTATTTTTGCGATTTGTGTGTTACATTTTATGATTTCAATACAATCTCCTAAACTATAATTTTACAATAAAGTGTACTCTTATTTATAATGTAAAATTTAAAAGAATTAATAACTTAAAAACAAAATTTATTATATTGACGTCGGTTTTTGAAAAAGGCATAAGCGCCATTTAGCAAACTTTACAGGAAACACATGAAAAGATTTTTTTCCAAATAACAATATATTTTATTGTATATAGTAGGAGTTTATTTATCTACCAAAACCTTTATAATTACAATGTATTTTTAAGGCTTCTAGCACTGGTTGACTCTGGAGTGACGACTGAGAGTAGTTAGTATTTGTTGCTTACGCCATCAATATTCGAATTTTAGACATTTTTCAATTTTTTTTCTCGATATATCGTGAGCGGGAGTCGATAGAGGTGGCATTTATGTCCTATAATCAATTGTAACCAAAATTTCGAATTTTTGGCGCTTAAGCCTTTTTCAAAAAACGACTTCGATATCATGTGAAAATATTATTTTACCATAAATTCACTGTTAGCAGAGATTTACAAAAAAATATCTATTTTCATTTTTAGTTAGGGCTGGCACCTCGAAACTTACCGTCCTCTAAATTTGGGCCCCCGGGGCATGTATCCCCTTTGCTCTCCCAAGTTCCGGTTCTGGGTCATCAGGGTGACCACAGAATTTTGGGATACTCGTAGAGTTAGCCAGGATTATGGCATACACTTTGTTTATATTTGTTAATGCTTGTATATATTGTTCCTTTGAGGTGTCAATTATTTTAATTTCTAGTGAAATATGGGAAGGATATGTAGAATAATGTGATTGTGCTATCTTATCCTATATAAGGAAGGATTAATCAGTAATGAATAACCCGATGGCAAATGATGAAGTTCGAACCAATTTAAAATTATTTGGACCTTGATTTGGATTAATTTTATGTTAGTTCAGCGAATTAACCACTTGACCATATAAATAATTTTTGAGTTTTCATCATAAAAAATAATAAAACAATAGAAGTTTAACACTCTTGTTTTATTCAATTAAAAAAAATTAATTACAATTAACAATTATATAATTACATTTAAACAGTGTTTAAAGAATTCCGCGACCACACATCAGATAATCACACAGTTGAAGGGAAGTGGAGAAAATCAAGATGACACAAATAATATTTCAGAAAATGTTATTGGAGAATAACAAGTCATGCAGAAATAGAAATGGCTGATATGATGAAGAATGTGAGAACACACTGCAAGAAAGAAACGCAGCAAAAAAGAAGATGCTCAATCGGAGAACGAGGAGAACTGCGGAAGAGTATGCACAGAAAAGAAAAATATCAAGAACATTGTGCCGAAAGAAAAAGAGATGCTGAGAAGTAAGAAGGTTGGAAGAAATATAAGAGAATTTCTTGGTCAAAGAGACAAGTTATATAAGGGAATTAGACATTTCAAGTTAGGATTTAAGTCCTGATAGAAGGAAGAGATCGCCGAGATAGTACAATCCATCCACAATAACAAGGCAACAAGCATCGATTAGCTTCAAGGAGAGTAACTTAAGTTTGGCGGTGATGCTGTGACTGATGAAATGTAGTCTAATTTATGATATCTGGATGGCTAAACAGATGCCCCAGGAATGGAGTACCGCACTGCTCTGTCCAATATACAAAAGGTGACAGACTATCATGAGGCATAGCTCTCCTTAGTGTCGCTTATGAAGTATTATCAGTGGCGATCAACAAAACAATGCTCACATGGCTGGAAAGATTTGTTTGAGAATACCAAAGCGATTGCAGAGTCGGTAGATCAACTACTGACCATATCTTCGCTTTGATGTCAGAAAAAGCGTATGAGTATATTATCGATTCACAACACCTGTTTGTGGATTTTATGGAGGCCTATGATCGAATTAATAGAGGTGATCTAGTCTTAGGATTGCCTTAGAAAATAGTGCTGCTTGCAAAGATGGCCATATCAAATACGAAGTGCCGATTGAAGATTTAGGAGGACTTCTGCAGGATTTTTGACGTGCCAAATGGCCTCAGACAAGGTGATCCATTGTCCCCAACCTTGTTTAATCTATGGCATGGAAATGGAAGCGAGATCCATCGGGACAAATCCTGGAGGAACAATCATGAATACGTTAACTCAGCATGAATTATCACAGGCAAAACCCTCACATCATTACCTGGTGCGTAAGAATTCTATAATGCTGCAAGTAAACTTGGTCTTCATTTCAACGCAGAAAAGACCAATACATTAGGCCCACCAGAAATGAAAGGCAAAAGCACCCTCACATTGAACATTGTAGTCAGGATTTAGATAATCTGAACAATTTCAAATACCAACGCAAGGAAGACCACAACTCAGATGGCTTGATGATAGGGGTGAGGAGATAGAGAAAACATGCAGATGACAGAAACGAGTGGGCGAGAATAATGTCGGAGGCAAAAGCCCTACTGGGACTGTAGAGCCAATGTATAGACTGATAGATATATTATTACATTTAATTATTTCGACGATCCATTCCTCTCAAGTTGAGCTAAGGTTAATTTAACTCCTACCTAAGGAATTTATCACAGGTATTCACGGGTATTGGTAGTAGTAAGTAAATTATAAATTAGTCGTTTTTTTTTTCAGTGATTATTTTGGGAGGGAAAATTTTTCTAGTCCGCCACAGATGTAATGAATGTAAAAATATGTATTTGATTTGATGACTTTTCAACATTTCAGTTATTCAGAATATGCAATCAGATTGCATATTCTATGTGACAACTAATTTCTTGCCGGTAACATGGTTTCAATTGCAAGTTGCTTTAGATTTTGTAGCGGCTATCCCTGCCAATGTATTGCTGATAATACGTTGGTTAAGCATTGTCGTATGAAAAAGAGCGGAAAAGAATCGCCAATAAAAAAAAATATATATACACACACACACACACACACACATATACATAAAACTTTATTCTGGGACTATGTCCTAATGAATAGCATCATTGTTTTTCCTAGAACAAACAACAAAATTTAAATCTTAATTTAATATTTAATAACAGATATATACATTTAACATGCATATTCATATTCATCATATATATACATCAAGAAATATGTAATATATTATAAGAAACAAAACAGAAATTCTTCGAGTGAAAAGATTTAATCGTTACTGATTAAAACATGGGGAAAAAAAATATAGTAAAGAAGAAAAAAAAACTTGCATTCATTCACTGACTTAATCTTAAGCTTAAGTTAACCCTTACACTTAATTATTGAAAAAAAAATTATTACTGGAGTCTATTTGGGATGTGAGCTGTTGGAAAGGGAAGGTTTTCATTAAAGATAGGGACGAATCGAAAGTAAAACGGTGTAGAGGGAAAAAAGCTATGCCCACACTGTTCTACTTTCGAATCGCCATCGCATGCTACACGTTCCTTTCCTGTTCGTCATGTCGAATCAAAAGTCGAACAGTGTGGACTTAGCTTTACGGCGAGTTAAATACCAAACCATCAACTCCCATCACCCTTCTTGTTTTTACAATATCTTCACAGCGCGCTCATATCTATGGTAAAAGGATACTGTCTTTCTGACCTCCATAACCCTTTCCACAGAACTAAAAAATCCGAACGTTCCTTTTTTGTCCGCTTCAATGCACTCTGGAATTCTCTCTCTCCTAATATTCGCTACACTTCTTCCCTTATCTTTATTCAAAACCTTCCCTTTCCAACAACTTCTCATCCCAAACAGCCGCACACTAACTAGAGAACTTCAATTTCAGCTTTTAAAGAATTTCTTATTATTTCTTGTTAATAATTCTTTTCAATAAGGTCCTTGTCCCAAAATAAAAATTTATGTATATATATATATATATATATATATATATATATATATATATATATATATATATATATATATATTGTCGCTTCAGAGCAGAATTATCCTATTTCCAAATTTATTTTTTGTATTTTATCTTTTAAAATTGTTCAGACGACTGCGAATTTGATGCAGAAGGTAGGATTACTACCTTAATTTTAGAGCAGATGCATCCTATGTTAAGTAGGAAAGCCTATCTAAATATTGAAATGAAGTTAGAATAGTCCTGTTTTAAAAAGAATTCTCCTTTTTATATTTTTTTAAATATTTAAAAAAAATGGAAATTTATACGAACATTTTAATTTGCTGTTTAAAAACTAAATAGTATCTATCTATTTTTTTTTTTTTTTTTGCAAATGAATTTAACTTTTTTAATTTTCAAATGTTTTTAAACTTAGTACAGGACAAAAATGACCTAAGTGGTTGAAGAGCTCCAACAGTTGTTATTAAATAAATAAAAAAGAACTATTTAAAGTCCAGCTAAGCGTGGAGTTAAGATGATTCAGTGTGTAGAACTATCCTATGTAATATATTGCGTGAGAGAAAATATGATATACTGAATTCATTATCCTATGTCAAGCTATAACAGAAACACACCTGCTAGAAAGTCAAAAATTTGGTTTATACATTCATATTACGAAACGATAAAATGAAAAGTAAAAAAAACTCTGATGTAAAATTTCAATTTTTTCACTATAGCTATTCTGATAGGGCAATATAGTGTATATATGTATAAGATCTTTATGCATAGTATTTCTTGGGAACGCTAGACGAAATACTTTAATACGAATAAGCCTGGTTTTCCGTTATGGATGGGTTATGGATTCCCATAATCTGTTCCAAAGAGCCCTAGTAAATATTTGTTAACTGGTGCCTATCAGAAGGCTGCCAACCGATAAATAACACTGACGGCTGGATTACTTAAGACCTGGGGCTATAATAACTTTGGGAAAGGCTGTTATATAAGGTCGAGAAATATGGCCGATCAAATGCGTCTTTTTATTTGGCCCCTTCCGGTGAAGAAGGATGTGATCCGATCTTGAAAATATTGTGTATGGACCCTGAAAATATCTCCCTCCCCGGGGCGCCCTCATAAATTTCATTGGAAAAGCTGCCCCCTCCTCCTCCCTCCCTGACTCGGAAAATAACAGCCTCGGTGGAAATTATTTATATATAGAGGCTTCCCTTCTATAGGATCTAGTGAATATTGGCAACATTGTTTTCGTTCAGTCCGCACGTTTCTGCGTTCTGCCTTCATCGTATTTTTACGGGATTCGTAAATATGTAGTAAATACCACCATTACGACAATATTTAAGAAAAATGTAGTCTGGCAACATTCTCAGTTCTTTTTTGCCAACACATTAAGCGACCAAATTAGAACAATATGCACGGGCAATTTTTTGGGACCAATTATGTTTAAAAATTTGGTACGGAAATATAAAATGATGGCTGAAAATGAAGAACTTTCAGCATGTTGGCTCAGATTACATCGGCTTCTAAAGTCAGTTTTCTTATTAAAAAATGAATTAAGCCGAATAATGCTCTATCTGATATAGTTGTCTATACACTGACAGGATTTAGCATACTAGACTAAAATTATAATAAATCTGAAAAAAAAAACAAAGTTGGCTGGTATAAATTTTTGGCTCAAAAAATCGAGGTCATTAATGCAACATATATTTAATAATCAAGTTTATCATGGAAAAAATAATATAAAAATGTAGTAATAGAAGTAGTAAAATTAACATGTTAAAGAAATAGGCAATGTTTAAACTGTAGTTACGAATTTTAGAGTAAACTGAATGGCACTTTTGGGGTTAATACTTTTCTGATTAGGTGATTGTCTTCGTCATTGGTCGCTCAACGCATCACTGCATAAGTGTATTAATATATTGATGTAATAAAAATTATTCAATTTCAGTCCTGAAAAAGGGAGTTAATACGAAAGATTAGTAATAATACAAAAATTATTAATTTTGACTAATAAAGAAACTAATTATGGAAGTAAGATTGTTATTAATTAAAAACAAACTTAACATTATATAATATGACTCAGAGCTCTTAAACTTAAATCTTTTTTCGAGAATATATGTTTGCAGATAAAATACTGTTTACCGTTCTATCTTTGGTTAAAGCCCAGGGGCGAACGCAGTATTTTTTTTTCAAGAAATTTTAATTTTTTGTCGGTTAGGGTTTAATAAGTATGAGATAAATAATCACCTAATTGTCTGTAATCGCCAAATTTACCGTGTTTTAAGAATAAGCATGAAAATTGGATGATCACTATTCTTAAAATTGCCAGAAATATTACTCAAAATACAAATCTACTGGGTATGAAAATTATTGTTTTTAGTAGATTTCAGGGAAGAGGGATATATCACCCTGATTTCCTCCCCTACATTAACGCCCACTATCAAGGATAGAAGAAACTAGAACTACAGAATTGCAACCTATTTTTGCAAGGGTGGGATGGTCCATTGTATTCTATGAGGAAAAAATAACATCAATTTATGGTAATAGTGAGTAAATCAAATTTAGCAGCTGAACACTGACCACTTATTTTAAACATTTTAAAACCCAAATAAAAATAAGCCTGTTTCAACTCAAAAGAGTTAAGCACTTAGTAACGAAGTACTGTTTCTTGACCAACTGCTAATCATGCTTAGTTTCTGTCAGCACCTAAGCTCAAGCGCCAGGTTGTTTCTCAAACAGCTGAAGTATGAAGTAGGTAGTCACTTTATAGCCCCCCCGTCACCAGAGTCGATTCATGGCTCATAAAACAGAAAATAAATTGCCCAGTGCAGCCGTGCTTGTTCGTTCGTTTGTGTTTTATGGCGTAAAACTGCTTTGGTCATCAATGCCATTTATTAAATTATATATATATACATATATAAGGTATACATATTTTGTATAATTTATTTTTATTAGCATATTTTTTTTTCTTTTCTTTTTTTTTTTTAAACATATGTACATACACACACACTAAGGGATTTGGTAACTAAGATTTTTATTCTAGTCATCTACTATCTATCTAATTATATGCCAAAAGTCTGGTAATAGGTTTTGTGATTTTAAAAACTTGAAGACTGATTCTATTGTTATAGGGTCATCTCTGAGAGTTGTTGATACATCAGGGTTTAAACCAAAACTATTGAGCTGTGAGGTGAAATATTGGCATTCCTGAAAAATATGGGTTATTGTGATATTGTTGTTACAATACTGGCATTTCGGTGGTGCTTGTTTTGTGATGAGGTTTGAGTAAGTAAGTCTGGTATGGACTATTCTCAGTCTATTCAGTACGACCTCTTCTCTACGACATTTGGCGGTTGGATGAGCCCCTGCTTTACTTCTTTTTTTATCATTTTTAATTTACTCGGTGGGCTTTCATTCCACATGGACTGCCATCTTTTATATCATTTTCGAGGGGTTTGCTAAAGTCTGTGGGCGTTAAAAATGCTTTAACCCGCCCAGGTAGCGCGAGAGCTTCTTTTGCGGCTCGGTCGGCCAGTTCGTTACCGATAATTTCTATGTGGCAGGGAATCCATATAAAGTATACAGTTATACCTAAATTTTGTAGAGTTATTAAGTAGGAATGGATATTTGAAATTATTGGGTGCTCCGGATACATACAATTTAGGCCTTTTAATGAGCTTAGTGAATCTGTAATTATTATTATATTATTGTGGGTCAAAGTCGTACAAAAGTGGAGTTCGGCTGCTATTGCATTAATTTCGGCAGTGTATATGTTACATAATTTGAGTAATTTAATTATATAGGTTGAATCCTTAGTTACGAAAGATGGTGCAGTTGATTGGCCTGAATTAGATCCGTCGGTGTAGATTTTAAAACCGTTCGGCATATTATTGAGAAGAAGGAAAAAGTGGGCTTTGTATTTAGACGGTTCGGTATTATTCTTGGAGTACTTGGCGAGATCCAGGATTATTTTTGGACGTTGGTGGGTCCAAGGAGGATTGTTATTTACGAGTTTATTAAGTACTATGGTTTTAAAGTAAGATACAGCTGAAGATATTCTTTCTGATAACGGAAGCGTTGAATTTCGTTTTTGTTGAAAGGAGGTGGAAAACTTAGCATCGAAAATATATTTTTGGGTCGGGTGTCTATGCTGTAGATATAATTTTGAAGCATAGGCTATAGCTAATTTTGATCTTCTAAAAAAAATATGTGAGAGTCCAGATTCAGTACATAGGCTAAGAATGGGACAAGTTCGAAATGCTCCAGTCGCGATTCGGATTCCGGCGTGATGGACAGTATCCAGCTTGGCTAGCACATGGGAACGGGCAGAGCCGTAGATGAAAGAACCGTAGTCGATTTTGGAACGTATCAATACCAGCTAAAGTTTAATTATACTAACTCTATCGGCACCCCAAGAAGAACAGCTAAGTAGACGAATAAGGTTTAGCTTTTTAGTCGCGGTCGTTTTTAACATAGAAATATGAGAAATATGAGGTTAGTCTTCTATCGAATGTAAGGCCTAAAAATCTATGATAGTTTGTGTATGGAATTAGAGAGTTTTCTAAAAATAGATCGGGTGAGTGAGGTGAGTTTCGTTTTCGGCTAAAGTGGAGACATTTTGTCTTTTCTGAAGAGAATTGAATGCCAATATTATTTGACCAGTTTTGTATTCTCCTTATTGCCTCCTGTAATTTGAGTTTAATATCTTGTAAGTTTCCGGATCGACAAAAGATGGCTAGATCATCGGCAAGTAGAAGTGGTTTAACTCCCCTGGGCATGTTACGTCCCAAATTATTTACATCCAAGGAAAAGAGATTAGGGCTAAGCACACATCCCTGGGGCACCCCATTGATCTGCCTTTGTTCTTGGGAATGTTCGCATCCTATTCGTACCCTAAAATGCCGGTTTCTCAGAAATTGTTTGATAAATAAAAACATTTGTCCCCGGATTCCTAAATATGATAACTTATGGAATATAATGGTATGATTTATGTTGTCAAATGCTTTCATCATATCGAAGAAGACAGCGATCATTTGCTATCCGTTAATAAAAGCATGCTGGGCTTCCGTCTCTAAGGGTACCAAGTGGTCTATTGTCGATCGACCTTTTCGAAATCCCGATTGAAATTATTGTATGAAGTTATTCTTTTCCATAATCCACATTAATCTTCTATTGGCCATTCGCTCCATTATTTTGCAGACACAACTTGAGAGAAAGATTGGGCGGTAACTTGATGGGATTCGTTTATCTTTACCGGTTTTTGGAATTGGAATGACTATTGAATCCCACCAGTTATTTGGTAATTTGCCGGTGTGCCAAGTGTGATTGTAATACTCAAGTAACCATTTCTTAATGTTATTTCATAATTGCTATGTCATAATGTAAATTATACGGGTCGGGTGAGGAACCTTTTAAGCTGTCCAGTATGTTATTGAGTTCCCACATTGTAAATTGTAGGTTAAGTTAGTTTTCGGATTTTTCCAAAACAATGGCAAAACTTGTAGAAGCGTTTATACCACTCACAAATTTTTTTCCAGGATTCAGCTTTACATTGATTAAATATTTTTTTGCAAATTGCTCTATGTTTTTTGTATTCGATAAAATTTTCGGTTGTCATGCATTTTTGAAATTTTTTGTAGGCCCTACGACGGTTTTTAATACTTTCTTTGCATTTGCCATTGAACCATGGGACTGATAGTCTTTTTGGGATACCAGACGTCATCGGTATGGATGCTTTAGCTGCTTGGATGATTTTGTTAGTGATGGCTTCGCATCCTTCCTCGATACTCAAATCGCATGGGGACCTATGTGGTGGAGTAGCCAGGGACGTAAATTGATGCCAATCAGCTTTAGCTAACAACCATCTGGGTTTCATCCGGCACGTAGAATTTAAATTTAAGAATTTTATTAAAATTGGAAAATGATCACTTCTGTGTAGATCGGGAAGAACTATCCAGTCTAGATTATTGTATAGCATAGAGCTGCAAAGTGAAAGGTCTAGAGCGGAAAATGCCCCTAACTAGAATTGAGATAAGTAGGCAGCCGTGCTCGTGGTTGAGCACGGAATTTGATTGTACAGTTCCTTCACCTAAGATTGACCACTCAGCTACTCCACTCATTTCACTTTTCTTGTAATTGTAATTTATAATAACTTTTACAAATACCAAAACTCCCCGATGCAGGACACCGCTGAATACATCTTCCAATAGCCCTGATGGTCCCGCAGACATATGCTTTTAAGGCGAGCACCCCGGTGGGGGCGGCGGACCTGCGCGAGAGCTTAGCCAATCCCAATCGGAGTTCTCTCCTTATTAACTGACTCGCACCATATTGTCCCCTTCATCTTGCCGCCCCGCTGTACTGAGTCTCCTACCGACGTCCTATATCCACCAGTACCTAGCACCACTCCTATTTCTAGGACATACAAGACACTCAAGCGACCAAAGATGGTCACCTTACTGAAAATAACATCTGCTAAATCGAAAGCATGATAAATAGCCAAGCTTCTCCAATCAACTAGCATAATAAACATTGTGCATTGTCTGGGAGAACTAATTCAAATTTAGTCAACAGTTATTAATAAGGAATAACAACATAAATGTTTCGTTTCGTTGTATATTCAAGCTTTTCTGTAAAGACGTCTTAAGAAAGCTGTATAAAAAATGATACCATGCTAAAGTATACACAGATATAACCGTAATATGATCTTATGCATAGAGAAGTATATATTATTTTTTTCTTGTAATAGCTTCACCACAACTGAATTGTGCTTGTAAAGTTATGATGTTAAGAAAGGTTGGCCTTACCGGGATCGAACCATTGGGTTAAATGATATTATTATCATAATAAACAACAATGTATGACTCCATAAAGATAACGAACTAATTAAGAGATGGTTAGCTATAAATAAATATGTAACAAAATTTATATTGCCTATAATATTAAATTTTAATAGTAAAATAAAAATGATTGGTAATGCAACAGAAGAAGTATCTTTAAGCTTTAATGGAATCAAATGAATTTGAAAAAAAAGGTATAGGAGTTTTCATTAAAAAATAACAATTCTCATCATATATGGTTATTTGCAGAAACAGGTGGAAACCAAAGAAAAGAAAAAAAAAAGTGTAAACAAAATAACTAAACGAAAATAGCATTTTCAATGAATTATATGAATATATCTATACGTCAGGGAGCGGGGTAGCTGAGTGGGTTAGGCACTGCGCTACTAATCTATTGGGGGAAAAACCTGGCGGTTGAGCGTGATCTCGGCCAAATCACCTCCTTACACAACCGTTGGCTTTGAAACAGTACGGTCCTTACCCAAGTACTGAGCCCAAGACCCTTCACGGGTTGTAGTGGTACAGGTTTTTTTTTTTTTATCTATACGTCAGAGATAACTGTCCGAAGTACAATTTTGCTAATACTGATTTTATTACCGTATTTGCACTAATCTGGCCAAATATTACAAATGTGAACATTGTTAATAAGCTAAAAGAGTAATAAAATATCCAACATTACAAATATAAAGATTGACCACTGTATAAAGATTGTATCAAAAAGGTACAAAAATGAGAGAACAGAAACAGTAAATATTGTACATGCATTTTTTAGTTTATTCAATTTTTATATATATGTATATATATATATATATATATATATATATATATATATATATATATATATATATATATATATATATATATATATATATATATATAAATTTACTATTAAATAAAGTAAAAACTGCATGTACCTTATTTACTGTTTCTATTCTCTCATTCTTGTACCTATTTGATTAAAAGGCCTTAAGTATTACAAGATTTGTAATATACTATGATCTGAACGTAATTAGTCAAGCAATAATATTTCTGTTTGTAGTCCTGATTTACATTGCCAGACCACGATTACACAAGAAAATAAATAAAACGACGCAATGAATGATTTGTGATAATCATATCTATGATTTGTTATATATTTTCAATGAACTATACTTTGATTCCTTGTGACTTGAGTTGGCTTTATGGTGTCATTTTTAAAACGCACGTGCGAGGTCAGAAGAAAAAATCGTGGTTCGCGGTCTTTTGAGATATTACTGTAAAAAAGGTTTAAGGACCCAAACATTTACTGTGAACAGCTAGACAGAGTTTCTGCAGTTCTGAATGCAAAGTACCCCGCTTTGGTCAACAGGAATCAAGCCATTTTGCAAAATGACATCGTTCTCGTTTAACCAAGGAAAACTTATTGGAACTGCAAGGAGTAAATGTTTTGCCTCACCCTGGGTATAGCCCAGATATTGCACCATTAGATTATGGTTTGTTTAGATCAATGGCTCATTTTTTAAAAGGTCGGATCTTTGATAATCACGAGGACGTAAAAATTGGATATGGAGAGTTCTTTACATCCAAGCCAAAGGATTGGTACCGGCATCAAATCCAAATACTGGCAGAAAGATATGGGTGAAAATATGGTGAAAATAGTTGAAAACAATGGACTTTACTTTGAAGAGTAGTATTCCATAATATTTAAAATAAGTAATCTGAAATAAAGCTCTACTAATACACAAGCACTTTTGTAATAATCTAATAATTACGCTATTTGTGATAAACTGAATGTTTACTAGAACATTTCTCTAGTAAATTTTGAAGTTTTCCGAAACTATTAGCAGTTTCTTGTTTCTGTCTTACTTGTGAGTTTTATGTTCTTTAACAACGGTTCTGTTTAAACGAAATATTATAAATGGGTACTGCAGGATAGGGCGTTTGAATATATTTTAATACGTTTTCTCATCATTCTGCAAGCAAGGTTTGTGATACGCACGGTGACCGTATGATACATATCAAATTTCAACACAGTGTCACGGTGTCCCGAAGAAACTGATTTTTGTCCCGCATTTTCACCAACTTGGTGAATTTCAAAGAAAAAAATCGACATAGTTTAGTTTTTTTTTAACTCATCAGCAATTTTTATGCAAACTTACTTATAGTTTTTCCCAGGAATAATATTCCCAAAAGCTTTTATTTAAATGAAAATAAAAATATGTGCAAGTCCTCAGTAGAAAGATTATAATAATATCAAAAAATTATCAGCGATTTTCCTCCAATAACTTAAAAATATATGGTTAAAACATAACATCGGTTTTCACATTGAGGTTTCCGTTTAAAATGGAATCGCTCCCTTAGGGAATATTCTATAATGTAACGAATAGTTTTACGAAGTGTTTTCAATACGACTATACGACGATCCGTGATTTTTTTTTTCAAAAATGTATATGCAAATTTAGTTTAATTTTAAATATTAATAAATTCCATTTTTTAAATTATCAAATTTCAAAAAAAGTTTCTCCTTATCCGCTTCAGAACTTTAGTGATTATTTCTCACAACGTTTCGGACCCTTATTGTCCATTTTCAAGTGATCTAAAGATATTATACATTAAACATAAAGCATTCATAACAAAAACCAACCATTCAAAATTTAAAACTTACCAAAGTAATCAGCAATTAAAATTTATATATTAATAAGACTCTAAATATTCATAATGCACAAAAAAAAAATCTTTATCTGTAAAAACTCATTGTAAACAGTTGCATGCTGCGGCAAGTATATTAATAATTGTTTACAATGAATTTTTACTGATAAAGAGGGTCATAATTAATAATTGATTTTAATAATACGCTGTTGAACTACGATGACAAATAGGAGTTTCCTATACTAGTTAAAACTCATGGACAAGTAAACAATAAAAAAAGTAAAGTAAAAAAAAAAATGTATCTAATAGAGAATTGTTAGATACGTTTTTTTTTGTTTATTTGTGCGGATATGAATATTTAGGATCTTAATATTATATGAATTTTAATTGTTGATTACTTTTGTGTTTTAAATTTTGAATACTGGATTTTTGTCATGAATTCTTTATGACAATAATGTACAATATTTTTAGATCACTTGAAAATGGGCAATACGGGCCCGAAACGTTGTGAGGAATAATCAATAAAGTTGTGGAATTGAATAAGGGTAAACTTTTGCTGAAATTGATTATTTAAATAATTAATGCACCCGTATGAAAACATAGTTTTTAAAAAAAAAAATTTTGAATAAACTTTATTTTGAAATAAACCTGCAATACTGCAACTATGACCTTTCAGGTATAAAAGAAATTTTATGCATAACTATAAAAAAAGTTTAAAAAAAAATATTAAGTACCCTCTAATCCTTGAAATTTATTTATGCTAAACCCCTCCACTCCATTAATGGATAACCTATCCTGAATCAGGATACGAAAAATATGATAACCGTGATGATATATGGCTGAGTTAAATTTAGAAAAAAGTATTTAAAGTAAAAGATTTAAAGTATTTCTCGTAAGAGTTAGTAAGTATCAATAAGTTATTAACTTATATAATATTGATTTCCACAAGGCTGTATATCGAAGAAACTCCAACAATAACTGCTACTTCCAATCCTGACACGATTATTGCCAGTTCAAACACCCATTACTGATGGGATGGACCTCATTTGAGACAGACATACAGTCTTTATAAAACACTAATTATGATATATGAAGAGGGAGCCTGAGTAGCGAAAGGGTGGCCGTTGTTGATGCTAAATGGTCCGGCAGCCGTAGATAAGTGAGGATTCGATCGGCCTCACCAGTATGTGCTCGCAGCAAAAACCGTCTGACTGGCTATCGGTGCTGACCCTTCGGTCCCAGCCTCTTATTTTAGTGCGCTTGGGTTCTGGCCAATCTGATCGCCGAATCTATATCTCATGGACGTCAGCTGGTCATTAATTTGCAGATTACGCTAGGTATCGTATAGGATCTTGCTCCTACGTAAGAAGTGAATGAAAAACGTCTTCCCCAGAAGTATGTTTTATTTTAAAAATCAATATAAACATTGTATATTTTATTCACATGACATAACTACCAATCCCGAGACAATGGCTGCTACCTACGCTGACGAAACGACAATATGAACAATACACCCCAAACTGGTCTCACTGACTTTGCAAAATCAATTATTACTTCTACGAAATTGGTACTCTGATATGAGGTTAAATCATGACAAATCACGACACAACTTTCACACTTCGACGAGACACGTGTCCCATTGGCGATCACCGAATTCATCAAACGGACACAGTAGGTTACCTTGGAATAATATTGGACCGAAGGATGACCTGGGGTCCAAACATCAAAATGAAATGAAATAATCTAAACAAACGACTGAAGTTACTGTACTCTCGAATTTTCGAAGACAGAAAATAAATGCATAAACATACCTCTTGTACATATGGGTAAGTCCAAGGTAGAGGTGAAGCCTGATAGATTTACGGTTCAGCAAAAAAGGCTCACTTTCAAAAACTGCAATATTTTTAATCCAAAACTTTAAGACTAATAATAGACCTTGGTACGTAAAAAACAAAACTCGACATACCGACTTACAACAAATCGACCAACACATATGTATTCTATTTGGGAATAATAATAATAAAATAATAAAAATAATAATAAGCTTTTTACAATATAACTCTTCTTTGTGGTCAGCAATAAGAACATTGGACAATGGATACACAGCTTTGAACTTAATTTCATCGGAGCATAAAGAGTATCCTACCGAAGAAATTCTGATCGAAAATTGGAAAAATAAATCGCTACATGGTCGCTTTTACCATTCTCTTTCACAATCAGGAATAAACTGGGATGCTTCTACTATCTGGCTTAAAAAAGGATATTTATTTCCTGAAACGGAAGGGTTTATTTTAGCCATTCAGAATCAGGTAGTTTCCACCAACGCTTACAGAAAATTCATATGTGGAGAAGACATCAATGACCGATGTCGCCTATGTAAGAGTGCAATTGAGTCTATCCAGCATATATCATCTGGGTGTCAAGCGTTGGCAGGTAAAGAATACCTTATGAGGCACAATAACCTGGCCAAGATTATCCACCAAGCATTGGCCTTACTTTATAACATGATTGCTGACCAGGCTCCTTATTATCGGTACGAGCCGAAACCGGTGCTGTCTGCTGAAAACAGAACGTTATACTGGGATCGTTCCATTATTACTGACCATAGAATTGTAAATAATAAACCGGACATAGTCTTAATTGATCAAAATGTAAAAAATGGCTATGTCATCGATATTGCTGTTCCAACCGATGATAATATCGAAAAAACAATTTCAGAAAAGATAAGAAAATATCAAGAGTTGTGCCAGGAACTACGGCAACTTTATAGGCTGGAGCATATAAAGGTGTATCCGATTATAATATCCAGCAATGGGCTCATCCCAGACGATACCATCAGATCAATTAAGAATTTGAAGCTGCGAGAAAAAGTACTGGAGGAAGGGCAGAAAGCAATTCTCCTTAGTACAACAAGCATCATCAGGAAGTTTTTAAATATAGTTTAAAATTTGAACCTAACCCTTGACTTTGGTCCGGCTAGGTGAATGTTTCTGGCAATAGCCAAGATTGTATGAAATAAAAATAACAATAACAATAAAATAATAATAATAATTGATAGACACATTTATTGCAAAAAACAGCGGAATTCAATGTCAATGGCTTGGATTGACTACAAAAAAGCATATGACACTGTACCACACAGTTGGTTAATCAAAATACTAGAACTGTACAAAGTCCACCCGATCATAATAAACCTTCTAAAGAAGCTTATGGAAACATGGAGCACTAGGCTGACAGTGGACAGAAATCACTCAGTCTACAATACCGGAACCATAAAAATTAGTCGAGGAATTTATCAAGGGGATTCTCTTAGTCCTTTATGGTTTTGCTTAGCCCTAGCATCTCTAAGCCAAATCCTCGTAAGCAGCAAGATTGGATATCAATTAAAGATTGGAGACATCAGATTCATTATAATGATAATTATCAGCCATAGTCTTTAATTGGATGACTTGAAGTCATTCATCAAGAAACAGGGAGCAGTTGCAAAGCATGATGGAAGTTGTATCATCATTCAGTAACTCAATCTGTATGTCTTTCGGTCTCGAAAAGTGCGCTGTGGTGAATGCTCTAAAAGGAAAAGTAAATTACAGCAATTCTTTGCAACATAGATCAGGAGTTACTATAAGACATCAGTCTATAGTAGAATTCTACGAATACTTGGGTATAAAATAAGCCATTAAGATAGTCAGGAAAGAGGTGCTCATAGAGATAACCTGTAAGTTTAAGAAAAGACTGCAGTAAGTTCTGAGTAGTCATCTTACGGATAAAAATAAAATCCATGCCATTAATACATTGACGATTCCATTGGTAGCTTTGTTTTGGTATAATAAACTGGTCAACTACTAAACTTCAAGAAATGGATCGCCTGGTGCGCAGAATGATGACCAGCGCTAGAGTTCATCATCCAAAGGCGTCTATGACTAGACTTTATTTGCCCAGAAAGGAAGGTGGTCATGGTCTTATCTCTATCGAAGACTCATGTCGGAAGCAAGAAAACTCTATGAAGGAGTATTTTATGGAAAGTTCGTCTGTAATCATCGCTAAGATGAGAGAGATGGATGAAGATTACACAGCTCTCAATCTCAGAGATCCAACGCTACATGACATTAGAAGTGAGGATCATTTAAAAACTATATGGAAGAAAAAGGAACTGCATGGTAGGTTCTACCATCAGCTGCATGAGCCGGAAATCGATAACGAATTCTCACTTGATTGGTTGAAGACGGGTCAAATTTTTGGTGAAACAGAAGGGTTTTACATGGCAATACAAGATCAAGTTATTGCAACTAGAGCTTATAGGCGACAAATCCTAAATAACAACGTCGTTACAGATAAATGTCGCCTTTTCTTAAAGGCTCGCGAATCTATTCAGCATGTTACAAATGGATGTGAATCTCTGGCTGGGAATTGATGAGGCACAATAAGAAAAATTGCAGAAAATTGGGGTTATTGGACAAAGATGTGGTCCCATACTTTCGCTATACTCCAGATAAATTGGTTAAAAATGCTTGTTTCAAAATGTTAAAAATATAAAAATTTACTGATATGAGCAAATTATTACGGACCACAGAGTAATACATAACCGACCAGATATTCCAATTATACACAAAAAAGATAAAATGGCCAGAATAATAGATATAGCTGTCCCAAAAGACTCCAGCTTATTCACTACAAGGGCTGAAAAAATAAGAAAGTACCAGGAGCTTGCCTTAGAACTAAAAACAGTTTATCACTTAGGTAAAGTAATAATAACTCCAATAATTATATCTTCAAATGGTCTCATATTAAAAAGCACTAGAGAGGGTATAGAAGAAATTGGCCTTGATCTTCAGAGCTTGAAAGTAGCTCAAAAAGCAGTCCTGCTTGATACTTTCAGGATTGTAAGAAAATTTTTAAACAAATAAATTGCATTATATCATCTTCCTTCCCTTGAAGTGTTTTCCGGAAAGAAGATGTTAATCCAGGACACTGAGAAGAATAAACAAAGAAAATAATAATAATAATAATAATAACCTTCAAGGACACCATAGACGAACAAGATTAAAAACTGATTGAAGACTGATAGACGAGAAGGTTAAAAAGGAGCTGGATGAGGATCATCTTTCCAGAATTAAAGGACTAATTCAAGACCGGAAAGAGTTTCTGCTGGGTACGGTCCTTCCTCATGCCTATCATGTCAGGTATATCTTTTATATCCATCACATTTGCTTATTGTCACTCTTCTGTTAGACAGGTGCGAATAAATAGTTGAAAAATAGAAGACAAAATTCGTTAAGTCAATATTCACACCCACACACATATATGTATATATATTTATTATATTTTTTTTTATGGTTGGCACTATAGACCATGGAGATCTTTGGCCGCGCGATGTGGAATTCATACACACATGTATTACTTGTGGGAGAACAGACAGCCTGAACGGGGTCACCCAACGTTACGAACCATGGTTTCCATTGTGCAGCGGCAGGCTATCCATAACTCCACAACCGGTTCCTTTGGAGCTAATTCGGCAGTGTCCTTCCCACCGACTCTCTCGGTTTCAAGGACAGTGACAAACCGGTCAAAATCCACGGATTATGGCTGTTCGGAGTCAGCAGGCGCACGAGTACCTATGTTTCTTTCCCCGAAGTAGACCGTCCATGGACCAAACCTCCGGGCGGCTATTTTACGTCCTGGAAAGCCACACCGCGATTTGGAATTTAGGTACACGGGGTAGGATCATTAGTCCTATGCCCGGCCTATGTGAGTTGCCTCCAGTAGGCTGACGGGTCTCACATACCCGGGGGATAGAGGTGATAAATTCCTTGAATTATTAATTAAATTGAATTAAAGTAATGCCGGGTTTCGGGATTCGAACTCACAGCCTTTGGGTTTGTGAGTAGATGCACTTTTGCAAGCGCGTTAACCCGCTCGGCCACACCGATTCCTATTTCCTTTTATTTTAATTTTATCTTTTACAAAACTATAGTAAAGATTGTAGGATTTGGTTCAATAAATATAATTAATTATAATTCAAATCAAAACTATAATAATTGTTTCAGGCATGGCAAGTATTCCGGATCGCCCATTTATCTCTCTTCGTACGCGTTCGTCGTCCAGTGTTAATCCATTAAATTTATTATTTTATATCATATATAAATATCTGAAATATTTCATATTTGCCAGTAAACTTGTGGCATTGAATTATTTATGCTGAAAATGGAATTTTCATAAATCACTTTTAAAATCCTATTTACCATGCCCAAGAAGAATGCCACCCATAGATGGATGATGATTATATGATTATGGATGAGGCTTACCCCAGATATGGGTGACGTGGCAATAAACGTGACAAAAGGTAAACACTAAAAAGATTATATTCATATGCATTTAATGCATTAGACTCGTCTCAAAAATAGGCCACGTCTATGTTCATTTCTCAAATAATATTTTAAGGGAACCCCTTGACACAGGCGGGGAAGGAGGGAGAGAAAATGTATTTTTTATGTACCTTTTTCTCAAAAACTAAAATAGATAAATATATACTGTTGGTTCCATCTCATTTCTCATGTATTGGGGAGTATTTTAAATGTTTTTCAAATAGTAATAGTCAATGAGAAATCTTTTACGGCCTCGATAATAACATTTTTTCCTTTTTTTCCAACTTTAGAATTCTTTTTTCTCCGGTTCTTATTCTTTAGGCTCACAAAACGCTTTAGTTGATAAAATGGATGTTCTTAGCAGATGAAAAATAATTCCAATGCATTTGGCTTTCTAGTTTTCGAAAAAAAGTTAATTAAATAATAAAAAACATGCCATTTGGGAAGTGATGTTTTTCTGTTGGAGTATTGTTTCTCTATGGTTATGTGGTGGATTGCTGAAACAATAAATGATTCTTGAATCTTTGACAGCGTGGAATAGCGGTTTATCTGAAAACAGTCTTAAAACAGTTATAAACCGAAGATTTTCAGTTGTGTTTACAATTTTTTCCATGAACAAACAGTTGATAGCATTAGAATTTGGAGTTTTTGGTAGATGAAACTTCTATTGAAGCGATTTTATTAAATAGTTAATCGTTTTTCATTTAATTTAAATAAATCATTAATTTCGAATCAGGAAATTTAATGATATAAGGCACTACCGGTATCTATTAAAATCGATTCAAATCACCGTGTTCAATTGAATTCGCAACCTTAAAAGGGGGAGGGCATTAAAGATGAAAAATATTTGATATTCCAATAGAAAAGCATCCTATGTGCTTATCTCCTACTGCAGTGGTATGGAAATATACTAGAAAATTTATTTGCATGCTTCACAAATAGGCAAAACCTTTACTATTTCCAGAAATAGTAAATTTTAGTCATATTAAAAATTATGCAATATTAAAGAAAATTGCAACGGGAAGTTGTTTTTCACAAATAAATAAATCGTAAGTGAATTTTAGAGCTATACAATTTTTAAAATTTATTAAACGGGTCTATTCTTGTTATATATACACGTATTTCATTGAAATTTAAATTTAATTTGAAAATTTAAGGCCGGGTTTAAAGTGTTATAAGTACTATTAAAACATTGTTTATAATCGAGAAATAGTAAATTTTAGAGTTATCCATTTTTTAAATGAAAAAACTAAATCTTAGATCGATATGAAGGTTCTATTGGATTAAATGCAATGAAAACACAATTCATCTACTGAGTGAAGTATATTAACAGAATTTTATAATTCAAAACTAGCGTCAACTTTAGCACTGAAAAACCACTGTATTCAAATTTTTGTGCGAATATGGAAATAAAAGATTTTTGACTAAATTTTTTTCCAAGCATTTACCCTTCATTTTTTTTTAAGATTAAAAAAATTGCCTATGCTAAAAATTTGAAATTTCGCCAAGAGTCTCATTACTCGCAAAAAGCCTCAATTTTGTTTTTATTTTGCTATTACATTTTTTTAGATGTGTATACTAATGAAAAGAAGAAACTTCCTTGTTTCCAATGAGTCCAAGAAAATCGAAATCGGATAAACTGAAAACGAGATACCGAGTTTCTCGAAACGTAATTTCGTGGTTTACAAATTTGACAAATTTTACAAAATGAACCTCCTCGATATTGCAGTATCTCAAAAACGACACCCGGCGTCGCGAAATCTATCTATTGACATACACATACATACTCTTGTTTCTGGGGATCTCATTCCGTTATTATATGTCGTTTTCTTTCAGTAGGTAACAAGTTCCTAAGAGATTTCTTCGTGTTCCCTGACAACCTGTCAGTTGATAAAGCATTGGAAATCGACAGTTTCGATATTTTAAGCGGAAAAACCCACTTAACTTATATCTTATTCTTCTGCTTGTTCATCTGACAAAGGGAGAGGAAAATCAGTATTTTACACACAATTTTAACACTTAAAACAAGTAATAAAAATGTTTAATTGGATTGGAAACAGTGTTTGTAACCTTTATTACCGAAACATATGATTTCTATATTTAATTTCAATATAATTTTTGATGTGAGTTTATTATGACCTTTAAATAAAGTACCCTTTTCGGCTCAAAAAGTTTATCAAAAATCTATTTAATACATTCATTTTAATATAATTTTTGATGAAAGTCTAATATGACCTTCTAGTAAAGTACCACTTTCGGTCTGCCAATGTTAACCAAAATTTACTATATTATTTAAATTAATATATAAGTTATAAATACTAAATTTGAGAAGTTTTTCATAGCATTTTAATATATTTTTTTATTTAAATCAATTATGACCTTCAAGTAAAGTACCACTTCCGGTTATCAAGCAGTGACCAAAAAGAGATGTTCACAACTAGATTTTACAAAAATCCTAAATACAATATTTCAACTTTCTATGACTAACCCTTTTTGAGTTATGCGAGATACGAACGTACGTACGTACAGACGACACGACGAAATAAGTCAAAATGGATTCAGGGATGGTCAAAATGGATATTTCTGTTGAAATCTGAAAACCGAAAATTTTCGCGATTACATTACTTCCTTTACTTCGTACAAGGAAGTAAAAAGATTATATATTCTTTATTCTTTATATATAGTTTTCGATATTTCAATTTATTTGACCAAACAGCAATAATTTTTTAATGTTCGTATTTTCACTTTAATGTACCCTGAAAAACGCGAAAACTATATATGGAAAATCAAGGCGATGTCATTTTCTAAACTTCAGATAAAAAATAAAGCAGTTTTAGTGTGTTTTGTTCGGATTCTAGGGTCCATTGGAATGAACGCCAACACACGTTTTTGGACGTAGAATCAGAACAAAAAAATTGGTTGAAAATTGGTAAACCATTGACTGTGCCTTCCCCTTGTTAGTAAATTTTGCTTGAACGCACGCAAACAATATATGGTCTGTGGTTCAACGTAGGTAAAGAGCTAAGCAGGGAATTGTTCAGTAATGTTTTTAATGCGAAAGTAATAAGTGCTACCAACCTAAATAATTAAGGTCCTTGGAGTTAATTTGGAATGCGTTCTGAAATTGCATTAAATCATTCAGAGGTGGATCAAGATGAGTGAGGGTGGCCGCTTAGTCGTCCCAAGCTGAGCTTTAAAATATTCCATAACCCCCAAACGTTTCAACATAAATAAGGCATAAATTTAACCTTCTGATTTTTGATGAGTTCGGTTATTTTATAAAGTTTTTTTTTAAACCTTTTTAGTCATGTCCAAAACCTTTTTGTAAGTAAGATATTTTAAGACTTCGAGGTCCTTTGCTATGTGGAGTCCGCTTACCACTTAATCCGCCCGTAGAAACATTGCCCGAGTAATGCTGAGGGAGGCACCGTCAGGATAGTTGTTTGTGCCTTATTATAGAGAGGAAATAAGTATATACCATATTAGCTTATTTTTAAAAATTGCTTTTCCTGTAAAAATAAACCTGAATTATTTGTAAAGAAAATTAAAACATTTACTTATTTTTCTCACGGCCCACGAGGTCCCTACGGAGCTCTGGAACGTAGGCCTTTACTGCCTATATGGTTAATCCGGCACTGAAAACGATGGAAACTAAAGTGGAGTAGGATGAGAGATCTAGCCGAACCAAATGATACGACAGATGGTCATGATGATGAACTAAAGGGTGCTGCCTCCCTCATGTCGAAGATGCCTTTCACCAGCATATTCATTGGATGCAGTAATTATTGATTTTCAATCATCTTTTCATTTGATTATGCTTACTTTAATTATAAAATCACAGCTGTGAAAAATAATACAACCAGCGAACATGATCACATAAAATTCAATGATCTGGAGGCATGAGGGTACGGAGAATCTAATGATCCATCTTTTGAATATAGTTTGAAATCGAAATTAATTTTTTTTTCTTAGCCCCATTGGTGATATGGTAAAATGGGAAACTAACGTTTTATATATATGATGATTAATTTGTCCATTCCAATCATAAAAGAAAAAGAAAAAGATTATCTGGCATTGTAATGTTTAGTATATATTTGATATATATCATATCGACAGTATATCTACAAAACCTCGTAAGCTCCTATTTATTTCAGTATCACTTACGAGATTTTGCAGGTTTGCTGTCGATGTATACATAATAATTATATATAAATATATGTGTGTATGTGTGTGAGACGATGAGGAGAATTACTAGGTTCTGCTCTCTATGTTCATATCGCATTATGTAGCTTTTATTTCTAGTTACTTTTAATCTACATTTTATCTTCGACAACTGTCAACTTAAGCAAAAACATATCGTATTATTTGTTTTCCTATCAAAATAATCAACCCACTTCAACGTAGCGTACACCGCTAATCGAGTGTTTAAACATATTGACGATAAAAAGGTCAAATGGGGGTAACCCTAAAAAAAAGATCGAAAATGATTTTTCTATAAATAATTATGTAGGTAATAAATACAAAATACAATAGCAACACCTTTTGAAAGTATAATATTGACCATATATCTTGCAGACGTATTAAATACTTAAAAATGAGATATACATCTGGGTTATTAAAACAGAAAAAAAATGTCAAAGATTCTTTATTTTTCCATCGTATGCATTATTTTTTTTCCAGGTTCGAATGGAATGTCTCCTAGGATAGGGGTTCCCAGGCCGTGGTATGCAAGTATGTTCCAGGTGGCACGCGAAAAAGCAAACAAACGCCATGGATAAAATCATCTTTTTAAAACGTTCAGTGAGGGATGACATTTTTTTTAAAAATTATTATTGAACGTATCGATTATAAGAAGAATAAAGACGATTTACAATTAATTGAAACAATTCAAGATGGTAATAGAGGTGAAAGCACTCAGTATTGAATGTGACTCAAGAATCAAGCTAAGCTTCATCAAACCTAATATTGAAGATCTGATATTAAATAAACAACATACTTAAAATATTGTTGCTTTTCTTCACAATGCTTTTGATTGATTCACTTTTATTTACTGAATATTCGATAATGTTATGCGAATCTTACATTTGCTGTTAGGTAAAATTTATACACGTTTGGTTTTAGATTTTTTAACTTTATTTTATTAAACGAATTCACTGTTTTGTTTGTTAAATTAACTTTTGTAGATTAGTTTTATGAAGACGAATGTTTAATACTGGTATCATAAAAAGCCCAGTTACCTAAAAATTTACAGTTATTCGCTGTGGTATAGAGTCTGGAAATCCCTGCCCTAGGATATTATACACCTGCAAGTGTCAAGATATTTGTGACTAAAAAAATTATAATAATTTATAATTATTACTGTTTGTAGTAAAAATTGCTAAGCACTTATTTTAAAGGGAAAGAAATAACTCCACAATACTTCAACAAATATATTGTTTAATAATCATAATTATGTTCAAGATACGCAATGTCTATTTTATTTTGTGAAATGACTTAAGACTATACTTAATGGTAAATTTAAATACAATCATTAAATTCAGTGAGTGGTGTCAAAAATTGATATAAAATACTTCGTACTTCTGGACTATATGAAATAAAAACTACGGCTAAATTTTGAGAGTACGAACAGTACGTTGCTTGGTTATTATTATATTGTGGACTACTACCATACTATATAACAATGTAATAATATCAACAATAAATATTGCACATAACCTTGGCCAATTATATACATAAGTTACAATATACACTAAATTACAATAACTATAGCTGTACAATAATTACTTGACTAGCCATTTAATTAAAACAAAAATGCTTTTTTATAATACATTAGAAAACAAACATGTAAAATGATGACTCGAAATATGAGAGAAGTCTAGCTAATTCGTATTATTATTATAATTTACTAAAATCTCATGAAAATTTTATATCTGGTACATTATACTAAATAATTAATAGATATGGGCTAGATTTATATTTCCGAGGCGTAGCAATTGTCCCAAATGTTGTTACAATTTTTATTTAAGGACAAAGACTCATTCTCCTAACATATCATAAACTTATTTACTGATTTATAAATTTACAATAGATATATGTTCGAATATAATTTTATCACATAGATAACTAAAAACGAAATGGTATATCCTTGCGTTTATCGTCCTTGGACGCAATCAAACACTTTGCACTTTACATGAACACCATATTTTGTAGAGACACAACAATGATATGTGTTCGAAGATTAAGTTCGAGACGTGCATAGGTATGACAATTCCTTGTGGTACACTTCAAAAATAATAGAAACATATAATCCGATATTAAATTCGTAGTACCCAAATATGTAAATAACAATATAAACATTCAAGTTGAGACTAAATAAGTAAATATTGTGAGTAGGAAATTTTTGGAAGTAAGTTTTTTTTACAAAACTCTGCTGAAATCGCTGGAAATGCACTTATTATATTATTTTTTTTTAATTTTGGTTTTAATGCCTTTAAAATGCAATTTCTTTACCCTTTTCTACTCAGAAATATATTTTTACTGTTATTTAATGTGGTAAGAAAAGTTTTCGGCTATTTCATTGTTATTGTTTAGGCGGGCGATACCCAAGGTAATAAATACACGGTGTGGAAACCTTTTCTGAATTTTTTCTGAACTTTTCATAAAAATTCTTTGAGGTCAATCAGAATCAGCATCCAGTTAATGAAAATATAATTCACATTCTCCCTGTATTTATTTAACTACTATATATTACTTCTAGTTTGACAGTAATACAAATGAAGTCGTAGGAAGTAAAAGGTTAATGCTTATATGATTTCAAACAGATAAAGACGTTTGGTGGTAACAAAATAGGTGACCAACATAAGACGTTGTAGCATACGATTCACATGAAGTGCTCCGGTGCAAAGTGATTGGTGTAGTCTATGGGCTGGTCCTTCCGGTACCTCGGTCACTTTGTCAACCTCCTTCGCAGCGGACTCTCCTCTTCGTCGACCTCTTTGTCGCCGTCCTTATCCTGGTGGGCGGTCATGTGCCTCGTGAGGTGATGCCTTTCCCTGAATGACTCGTTGCATACCGGACAACGCAGCTTGTCCTGTTCTCGCCGACGCCTGCTACTATCTGAACTGTTGTGATCACTCTTGTGCTGTGATCGCATGTGATAGACCAGATCGGAGGTCATTCTGAAGCTGATGTTGCATTTGGCGCATACGTTTTGGGCGGGCAGAGTGAGCGCTGCGAGAGAGGTCGGGAGCAGGGCGGTGACGTTGGCTGCAGTGAGGAGGGCAGGAGGCGCGGGAGGAATCACTGCCGGGAATGGATATGCCATGGCTAGTCCTCCGTACGGTACCATGTCGGAAAACCTCTTTGACGACGAACCCTTCTCCAGGTCTGGACTCAATTTCTCCTGGAAATAAGGCTTGGGAATGTACTTTGGGTAATAGGTTGGAGATCTGGAGTTGGGAGAGAGTTCCGGTGACACTCTGTGGTACTCTGCTGGCACGGGAGATATAGCTGGACCCGGTGACACGTTGTCCTTGTTGACTTTAGTGAACGCGCTCTTGGGGAATTCGTCTTTGGGAGAGGGCATTAGGAGTCCTACCTCTGGGAACCTTTTCTCCTCGGGTGGCTGGTACATGAGAGAGTTGGAAGTGACCAACCGCAACTGCTCCTTTAACTCATCATGGTGTCTTTTCTTGGAACTGTCGTCCGGAGCCATTAAGAATGCTACGTCGAAGCTCCTCTTAGCGGCTGGCTTCACGGGAGGTTCTGCTTCGGTGTAAGGACCGCTGTCACCGATCATCCTCCGTCGAATATCCATCGTCATTTCCACTGCACCCCTGAAACGAAAGTTTTTTAAATTAATTAAGTTATAATTCAAATAAATACGATGTAATTCATTAGGTCAAAGCCTTTTATTATTATAATTATCAACTTCAAATCTTGTAAATATTAATATCAATTATAATAAAATAGTTTCTTTATGTTTAGAAAAGAAGCAGGAAGAAATTAAAAAAAAAACCTATTATTACATTACCTGAAGTCATTGCAATTTCTTATTACAAATTTTAAATAGCAGCAACGAAATTCAATTGAACTTCATGTCATTGCTAAAAATTAATGACACTATTCAAAATCTTATGAAATATTTTTAGTTCTACTTAGTACTACTTTCTTAATAAAATATGCAGTATAAAGTCTAAAAAGGAGTTGGATGCAGAATTAGTTTCTTTAATCACGTAATATTTGTTTGTTTTTTGGTTTTCCGCTGTTATACATATCCATCACAATGAATATGTATAACAATTAGATGTTTTGTTTGTTATCATAACTATTTATCGTTAACTTGACTTTAAAAAAGTGTTAATTAGGTATTTGTATTTTGAAAAATCTAAAATAAATCATATCCATGACAGAATGCATTAAACTAATACTATTTTTTAGAACGATTATGATATAATAATTCGACTAAAAATGGGATAAGGCGCCAGTAGTCGCCGGACTGTCAGCGCAACCTGCCAGCGATGAAGGGAGTCATTATGTTAATTGAATGCTACGGTTGCGGTGGCTGGGGTTGAACCCCTCTCAACTCCTCCCCCTGTGTTAATAGCGAGCGAATCAGGATGTTTAGCGAGTGGAGTCAGTACAGGACTTGATCGTGCTAAATGGTGAACTGATTAGTACTTGAGCTTTACCCCTCATTCAATTATTGTTTAAATTTTACTTTGTGGGATTCCGTTAATATGCTCTTATATTTTAATTTAAAGCCTTCTTAAATTATTCTTTAAAGTGTATTTCATCTATTATATCAAAACGTTTACAACCATCATACAGCATATTAATAAACTCCATGGATTAACAAAACGGAAATTTTAAATATCGGGCCTGATATACTCCCACTTTATATCTCGAGCGCCTGTTGTTAATAATAATTACTCATTACGTTTTCGAGATCTGTACTAATAAATACAAACTCATTTTAATCTCCGCGATGTTGCACCAGCTGTATAACCACTACACATTTAACAGTATAAAAGAAATATAAATAATTTTTGTCATTAGCTTATTTAGTTTTTGGTGCATATTTTATTCAATTCTTTATTTTCAAATCATATCTACCCGACATATAAAGGACAGTAGCTTGGTGTATAAAACAAACAAAAATTTTATAATGACAAATAAATGTATTATAAAAATGTACTCCGTAGGTTAGATCTAATACAAATCAGGTTGAATTAAAATTTTTGTAACAAAATTTTTTATAATTAAAAATTTTCAAAGAAAATTATTTAAAAAGTCCTTTAAAAATTTAATGTGTACAGTGAATTTAATTTAATATTAAAAAAATTCATATTTTAAATATTAAATCAGAATATTTGTAACAAGATTCTAATTTCTAGTGATTTAGGATTTGTAATTTTTTATCATACAAAATAAAAAAGTATGTACCAAATAAATTCTTATTATATTAAGTATTAATCTTATTTTATTATTAATATTAAAATATTAAGTACCTACGGTTATACATCAAAATATTTCTCATAACTTTGAATTAGTGAAGACTAATTATACCTATAAGAAAATAAGTATTTATTATTTCACTAGCTGATATTCTGATCAAAATGCAAAGAAATCATTAGTAATTTTCATTATTTAAAAATAATAATAATAAATAATTTGTATTGTATACTTGTCTTTGAATTTGTGTTAATTATATATTACTCCTGTATATAATATTTTTTAATGTATTCGATATTTTTTTTATTAGCAAGATACTAAGAAACATAAACTTATTAATTGAGCTAATTTATTGATGATATACATACATTTTTGTTTTTATAGTAATGATCTTTGTTTTTGCTGAATACAAATTTTATACATAACAAATAATGACTTCAATACAATTTAAATTTTCAAGAATATTTTATTTACTAATTCTTTATTACTAAACTACATTTTTCATATTTAGATCTATTTAATCGCTGTTCAGATCTTATTGCTTTATATCTTCAGATCAGATTAGATCTTGTTACCTGCTGACAGCAGTTTCTTCTATTTCTCAATTCATAGTACCTGTTTATTTTGTACACAATTTTTTACAAAGAACAGTTAAATGAAAAGCCAAAGAAAAGTTAATGATTTTTGTTTAAATATGCAATTATTATTTATTCTCATAGGAATATTTTTTTTAATTCTGCAATACCATTATCATCCTATTGACAATTACTTAATTTGACTTAACTTCTCCGACTTACTGAAGTATATTTTTAGTTACTTTAGAAAAATCGAATATTGTAAGATTTGTGATAATTAATTATTTCAAAGCAGAATGACACAAATTTTCAATTACGATTCCACCGAAGAATATTTTAATCCTACATGATTTTAGGTAAAGGTTTATCTATTTTTTTTAATGAAACTATTGAACATTTAAGGAATCCAATATTCATGTGTTCTATTTTATATAAATAGTATGTAGTATACATTACATCTTATAAACAAAATATATTTTATGGTGGAAAGAGGGAAAAATTTTGAAGGAACATTAAATACAGTTAATTATTAGGCGGATTGATTCACATTGAACTTACTCTTAGAAACGTTTTTGAAATAGTACAATTATTATGAATATTTACATTGTAGTTGATTTTTTTTTTTTAATATTTCAATAAAATATATGTGTTGAGAAATAAATTGAATATTTCAATGATGAGTATTAGAATGTGATTTTTTTTTCTTATCAATAACTAAAAATAAGTAACTATAATAATTGTACTTTAATTGTCCAAACAATCAATATGTCTGATCCTTAAAAGATTGATCCAGATTTATTTATGGATTCGTATATTTGCAAATGATCTTAGAATGTGACCATAAAACATATCCAGCTATTGATAAGAAGAGAAAAGAATAGACAATGTAATAATAAAATATATCTATTCTTAAATAAATTAAAAAGTTGAGTATATATATATACTCAACACATGTATATATATATATATATATATATATATATATATAAATATATATACCAATTATTAACATATATTCAGCAGTATATATATTGATATTGTTCAGGCATAATCCAACTTTTTAATTAATTTGAGAATAGATAAATTTTCTATATATTTTATTTTTCTATATATATTTATTAGCATTACTTATCGAACATTTATAACTATATAACTGTGGATAATAAATAATATGAAAATGTAAAATTTCTAAAAAAATTTTTAATATTTTAAAAATGACTTTACTGCATTAGGGTTTATTTTAATGTTTTATTAATGTATACTTTTAGTAACATAATATAACTTTTATATTTCATAATATAATCTAAATATTTCGCATGGTTTATCATAATCATTGTATAAACAAATTAACTTAATTAAATTTTATTACAAAATAGGTTGCATGTGAATAAAATCATTCTTTTGAAAATGTTTCTCTAATTTATATTGTTGACGGAATAAATAATTTTACACTAGTTTTTTTCAGGGGTTAAATTCTGATTTTTTTTATTTCTTACTTTTTAATTATAATTTTCGAATCACAAAACAAGAACCATTTTCATGCAAGAAACTTTTTCGGCTCTTATACTTTTCTTTTACATAATTATTAAGTGTACGATTTTGTTTAAGTTTCGACTTATGTAAAATATCATTAGATATCAGATCATTCTACATTTATATTATCCGTTCGTTACAATGTCCTTTGTGAAGAAATTTTATCAACAAATATAATAAATAACGGGAAATAATATAATAATAATATCAATATCCTAATGGGGATTTTCCATTTGCATAATATTTAGTTACCAATCTGTTACGCACTACAAGCTCCTTAACTGAAAAGTCGCTTCTTCCTTAAAATTTCAGAACATATCATTAGGTGTTGTGAAAAGAAGAATAGTAATTGTGGTTTACTTCTACATGAGTTTTGTTTCATACTCAGCGTAATAACTCATTACATTTTATAAAAGACAGTTGTATATTATAACAAATATTTTAATCAAGAATTCAATAAAAAGATAGAAATAATGAGCTAAATACCTGAAATACTTAGGGGCGGTGACACTTGTACGACGTAAACAACAGCTGTGAGGTTCTGGATGTAGACCGACGTGACAACGAACCTAAGCCTGGAGACAGACTGTCAACCCGAACAGACAGTCAGCCAGGGGTGGCCGAAACCACGCCCATCAGTAGGCGTGGCCACACCTGTCCAACCAAGTCACTCAGATTTCCCCCCCACTACTTTGAGCTCATCCCCTCCAACTGCCCATCTTTCCGTCACCGGCATATTATACGCTACTTTGGGTGGTGGAGGGGGGTGTGTAGGAATTTAACAGGATGTGGTTCAACAGATACAATGAATTCAATACAAGGGGCCCATCAAAGCCTTCCTTATATATTATTATCCTTTTAGTCACGTCACATGAGTGTTTTAAGATGGAAAAACAATTCGTCTCTTACTCTTTTTTTTAAATATATTTATTTTCATTCTTTACTTGGACAAACCCAACAGGAGGTGCTGTAATGTACTACAGTTCTTTCCCATGCCTGGTATTAATTGTTTTTCTATCTTCTAGTTCACTGATTGTCGATATTTTTATATGGACGCAATGAGATTCAAGATTTTAAATTTTAAGTTTTAATAAATAAATAAAAAAAAAGGAAGTGAAAGTAACATGGGTGATAAATATGTTAAATCTTACGGATGATTAGTTGATAATAAGGCTGGTTATTTTTCTGAGGTCCATTGTCAGTTATATCGAAAATCTTGTGTTATTTAATTTAAAAAAGATATAGTAATATTATTCTAATATACTTATATATAAGTTTATTTGAAAGCTGTATAAAATTTCAGAGATTATTAGCGAAAACAATAACAATTTTTTTCTTACAATAGAGTAGATACCTCATCTCAGATTAAACAATCTCAGACAACAAAAATGTTTTCCAAAGCTGCAAGGGATGCTAGCGAAGGATTCGGGAAGCCAAAGTATGTGCACCAAGCTCTTAATTTCGAGACGGTTACCATAGATTATGTTGGTCTACATTAATCATCATCCTATTTACTATTGATTTGATGATTTGATTAAAATTTTGCTATTATTTTATGTATGGGTCGTTTTCAAAAATAATGCACCTACTGGGTCTGAAATTGTAGGCTGCAGCACAAAAACTGAAAGTGAAAAAATAATCTTTTAACTAATGCAATGTCTTCTAGCACCATAATAATGATCGATTATGAGGCATATTCATGATTTTTTACTGTTTCAATGATTACCTAATATTTCCTTTAATCCACAAAAATGAAACGATATTCTCAGGAATGCCATAGTTGAACTTATTATATCTTTTGGTTGATTATTTTCACTTATCTATATAGGAAATATATAATAAGGGAAGTATTGCGATCGTTAAAAATTTGGAATCCGAGTTTTCAACATATTATAAGAAACATACATTTAAAATTCCACTGATTCCAAATTAACAAATCTCGCAAAGTGATCTGTGTGTGTAAGAAAAGTTGTACGAAACTGTAATTACTTATTTAAGTTAGGTATATGTCTGGGGAGTAGCTCAGTGGCAAGGTACTGGTGTTTCCATACTCCCGGGTTTGGGACCGGCTGAAACAGATAATTATTTATTCTGACATCAGATCCTTCTGGTAATCATCCAGCCTCTATAAAGTGGATATCCTTAATTGGGAGAAAAACCTAGCGGTTGAGCGTGATCTCGGCCAAATCATCTCCATGCACAACCGTGGCTTAGACACCGTACGGTCCTTACCTAGTACTGAGCCCAAGACTCTTCATGGGTTGTAGTGGTACAGGTGGTTTTAAAATTTGCCTGGGATGTTACAGCAACGTTTTAATCAAAATCGACTTATCGTATGTGCCACTTTAAATAAATGTTTTTCCACATTTTTTAAATTTTCTCGAAAAACGCTCTTTGATTTTGATCAAACTTGTTACATACGAGTAAATATACAATTAAATGGTATTTTATATCAGCTAGATCTTATCCTCATTGAAATAGTGCGGCAGTGCTTAATTGCTGAATTTTTAAAATTTCTTCCTCTGGAGTAGGTACCTTTAATTTTGTTGTTTTGGAGTAATTAAACGTTTCTCATTGTTAATAGTAAGAAAAAATAGATAAAGGCAAACTCTAAAAGAAAATTAACTAAAGGAAAAATATATTTTCCCAGGAAGAAACCAAATTTCTGGAAATAAGAGTAGTAATAGGAGAGATATATAATATATCAGCGTTTAAAGCAAAGATTTTAGGAAAATTAATATCTAACATAAAGGTAATGGAGAGTGATGAAAAACGTGTTAATTTAAGTGATTGCTGTAGTTAATAATTTCTACTTTAATGATATTTAATTTCAATTTCCATGAAAACTAAATAGGAAAATTTTAAAATTTATTTTCAACTAGGAAACCAAAAATATTTAGTGAACAGAATCTTTATTCTCCAATAGTTTAAAAAACTATTATATTGTAGCTACTTTAGTGAGAGAAATTTTGAAGAAATGCATACTGGTGAAAGTATGTCGTGTGATGTTTATGTGAGTTCTTAGAAATTATTTTTTAAAAATGGAGAAGTAATTATTATTATTATATATTGAGTGTTAAGTGAAAGTTGTATTACGCGCCCACCACTTTTTTTTAATTACTCTTTTTATGGAAAAAAATTAAATTATTGCTTACCAGTTAGAGCCACCGATTTTTATCAAAACTTTTTGGGTGATTCCACATTGAAAAAAAGTTGCCCCATATCCTTCCGTTTCATTCAATGGGTCTTAGGAGCTGAGTAAAAAGATAAAACAGGCTTATTTTATATATCGTGTTTGGACAATAATATCGACATGATTTTTTCACCCAAACAGTTGTATTTTATAATATATAAAAGGAAAAATATACACAATAAAAAATAATTGATTTTTGGTCAAATACATTTAACTCAAATAAATATAATACTATTATACAATTTGTTACTATTGTACAATTGTACTATTATACAAGTGTTGACATATGGCTCGGAAACATGAACCATTTCCAAAATGGATGAACATTCACTGATATTCCATGAAAGAAAGATACTGCGATCCATTATTGGAGGAGTCTGAATTGAACAGGTATGGAGACGAAGATCCAATCTGGAGCAGTACGAGGTGCACAAGGAACCAAACGTTTTCCATTTCATCCGTATGGGAAGACTTAGATGGGCTGGTCATATAGCTCACATGAGTTATACCGATATGCCAAGGAAGACCAGGGAAGAGATAATGCATGGAACCAGAAGACGGGGGAGACCAAAACTCCGCTGGAAGGATGGAGTTGCACATGATGCTAGGATCCTATTTGGCGTTCGTAATTGGATGGTTGCTGCACAGGATTGGAACAACTGGCAGAGGCTGATCCAGGAGGCCTTGACCTAGAAATGGGTTGAGCGCCAATAAAGAAGTAGAAGTTTAAATTATTAAGTAAACTAGCCTCATAGATTTATTTAAACCAAAAATTATTGCAGATTTGGATTCAGCACATCAATAAACCTTTTGTAGTCCCGAGTGTGCTCAAAATTTTAAAAGCCACAAAAATACGTTTGGGTTTGAAGCTCTCTCTACCCTCTTCAGTTTAACCGATATCGACGTTCTTGGACTTGTTAAAAAGAGGAGAGTTTCTTCTTTCCATACATATAAAAAACTATTGCATTATCTTAGATGGACTGGGTAAAATAAGGTGATTACCATATAAAAACCAAATTGAAGTTTTTTGAGGATAACGTTGGTTCTAAAGCAGGTAGGAACATCATTGTTAAAGCAAATTGTGTAGTTTAAGAAGCTTGACCAATGTCCCAGATTTGGTTTGAATTATACATACAGTTCCTGATTTATGAGCGATTATTTAAATCTTTAAACAAATTTGGATGGTAGACCAGACCCTTAGCAAAATTGTTAGGCCAAAAATTTTAATTTTTAGATACGCTCGGAAATAAAATGTTTTGGCCTAAAAATTTTGCTAAGGGTCTATCTGCCCTTCAATTTTTTTTTAAAGATTTAAATAATCGCTCATAAATCAGGAGCCCTTTGAATAATTCAAACCAAATCTGGGGCATCGGTAAAGCTTCATAAACTACGAAATTTGTTTTGACAGTGATGTTCCTACGCATTTTAGAACCACTGGATTCCGCAAAAAACTTCAATTTTGTTTTTATATGTTAATCACCTTTTTTTTGCCCAGACCATCTTAAATAATGAAAGATTATATTTTTCCTTTAATATATTTAAAAAAATAAATATTTAGCTGAAAAAATCATGTCGATGTCATTCTCCAAACATGAGAAATAAAATACAGTATTTTCAGCGTGTTTTATTTTTTTTCGCAGCTGCTAAGGCCCATTGGATGAAACGGAAGGATATGGGTCAACTTTTTTTCAATGTAGAATCACCAAAAAAATGTTGATCAAAATCGGCGAAGGGCAAACCGTGCACTCCCCTTGTCAATAAGAAGGGCCGACTATTTATTTATTTTTAATTTAAGAACAAAAAGAATGAATACAGGACGGGGAAAAATAATAAAAAATGGTGCACATTGAGTTTGTATATTTTTTATTAATGTATTTTGCTTATGCTTTTATGAAAAATTTGAAATTTAAAAGCATTATAAATCAAAATATACATACAAAATACTGTAATATGCTAAAATATTAAAATGTTATATTTCTCTTCAGGGAAATTTAAAATTATGCAGCAGTTGATTATCTATTGTTATTTCTATTGCCTCTTATTTTACTTATATAATGCTTTCGTATGGTCAATTAAATTTCTATGGAATTGAAGTTCTATTCAATTCATCATTTTGTTATTTTTATTGACTTTCGATTAATTTTCCAGCTCTTCCCAAAGATGTTGGATTTATTTAAGATAGGGGATTTGTAGTGGAGACTCACCGATAACGTTAGGGTCTTCGGTACCACATTCGCTATGCCCCTGAGGTGGTTCTAGACTTAAGGATATAGAACCAACCCCCAGGACCATGGAAGGTATTGGGGGCGAGCCAAGGAGATGGGACCAGAGCTGACAGGAGTAACAGAACCTTGGGGCAACTTTGAACAAGATAAACATCTCATCTCATAAAAAGTATGTCACAAAGTCTGAGGTGGGTGCATAAGAGATAGTACAAGTATTTAAAAAATACACCACATTAAGAATTGCCATAACAATGTAATTTTTATTAATTTAGCCATAATAACTACTTTCATCTCCTCTGGCCTTCTCTCTTATTCTTTTTCAAACAACCCTGTCCCATTCCTCTGTAACAATTTTTTTACTATATTATGTGGAAATTTGTAATTTAAATATATTGTTTTGAGAAATTACGTTTAATAAGAGTTCATTTTCTTTATAAAAAGACATCTGTGAGAAACCTGGATTAGTGCTTTAACGAAACTGATAAATCAGCCATAGGAATTAAATTATTTTATGTATTTTGGAAACATAAATGGAGCAGGTTTTGCAAAATGGCTGACACCGCTCAAATACCTGATTGTGACGCTATCACCATCTAATTCAATTGTTTGCCTCCGCATTAAGCTAGGCATAAAAGCTCTCAGCGCATTGTTATTGCAAGGTCAGTATGATCAGAAGATCTTATAAGGTCTACCACCAACAGATGAGCTCTTCGAACCCCTAGGGGGCTTGATTTCATACCTATTTTTTCTTGGAATCTAACTGTGTAGCTCATGTACGTAGGAATGTAGGATAGGGTAAAAATTGCCCCTGTTCCTAATATCCCATACTCGTGTATCCAAAGTGGAATTCACATTATTTATGAAAAAAATCAGGAATCTTGTAGTTCTAAGTTTGTATTAACAGCAGCATGAGTTGTACCGCTGTTTTCACTGATAACAGAAACATTATCGTATCCGAAGCTTTTTTAGCTGCTGTCTTCGTAATTTTGGACTCCTTAGAGCAATCAAGTGAATGACCAGACAGATGCATCCAAATTCTAATTTTGCTTATACCATTAAAAAACGAATTTAATGGAGAATCGAGAGGTGTAATTATTTTTTTAAAAGCTGTGTATTAAAGGGGGTAGTTTTTAGTGATGTTCTTTGAGTTCTTAGTCTAATTAGGTACTATAAAATAGATGAAATGTGGCAGAATTCCTCCATTCCTTCTTCCATCCGTCACTCCACTACTCTTTCCGCCTTCAAATCCCGTCTTTTCAGTCACTTCTTGACCATTCAGTTCTAAAGGAATTGTAAATAGGAATTCCTTATCATCAATTAAAATTTGTACCTAATTATATATAAATACATTATTTTTACTTTTCGAATTATAATCAATTCATTTTCTTTATCTATATATATATATACCTATATACTTTATTTATATATTGAAGTGTAAACTTCTTTTGGCCCGTTGGGCACTTTTGGGATGGGATAAAAAAAGCAAACTCGCGTCAAGTATCGTCAGCGTCAACACCATACCGTACCCTACCTAAATCCAGCCTACAATTTCTCATCTGTTTATTATCTTCCCGATGAGCTAGAGTCTTAAGATTTGGAACATATCTTAGGAGTGGATGACAATTCCTCCTGGATGACAATATGTAATAATAACAGGAGTGGGGACCACGCGGCGCAGTGCGCAGCCCTTAGGACACTCTCGGACGACGATTTTTGACGTCTTCGTCCGTTCTTTTCCTTGTAAGTCTTTGACGGAACGAGCTATAACCTATGTTATAGGCATAACGACCTATAACGATTGTTATAGGCATACCGGAAGAACCCAGCTACATTTCTTTCGATCATAGTATAGGTCTAGCACTTTCACTTTTTCAAATATTTTAATACGAATTCGGAAATCCCCTCTGTGAAACTTTGGATGAATTTTTTTCGCAAATTAAAACGACTAGGTAAATTGTAAGTAAGCCAAAATGAAGCCAGGTTAATCCTCTTTAAAAGGATATGCCGTAGAAACTTGTAGCTCAATCCTTTGAGAAACTATGAATTCAAGAGAGGGAAAAAATGTTCTAAAAGTTATTTGTTGGCATCGCTCGCGCGACTTGTTTTTTTAAAATACGACCACTTTAAAAACTAAAGGGGTTAATGCTTGATCGAATGACACGCCAACCTTCAAAATCGGATAACTATTTCCGGAGATATTCTCAGAAGGAAGATCTGTCAGGACACAACTACGGGCACAGTTTATCCCGCCATTTATTTGATGATTTATTTTTTCATAGAAGTGATAAAAATATTCAATAAATAAGCAAAATAAAAATAATTTAAAATAGCAGCTCTCTAGATTTTTTGTTGCTGAATTCACTCCATTTTTCAAATTTTAAAAAGAAGTTTACACTTCCAGCGTGTGGTCCTAAGCACTTTTTTCATTTTATTATTTGTTTATTTTCTTGTTTTTTTTTATTTATCACTCTTTTATTATTTTTATTCTAAGGCTCTAAAGCTCTACTAATATTGCCTGTAATGTTATTCTAAAGATACTAGTCTCGGAATAAATAAAGAATATATTATTATTAAAATAGTTGGAGTAGGCGATATTTGGAGCAATTGCCCTACTTATTTTTCGCGGATGTTTTTTAATTTCACTTACACTCAAATAAGCTGAAAAAAACATAAACATTCGCACTTTGATCTAGCCATGTTACGTATATTGTTAACCTGTGGGCAGCAAGCCAAGATCAAAATTAGTCTAAGACTGAGGATACTGTATTTCATGCCCTAAAATAATACAAAAGAAAGCACTCATCTTTCATTCTATGACTGTTTACGAACTTACGATCTTACAAAATCAACTTAGAATAATATACAAGTCTAAATAAAATATCCTAGAAAACTATCATTAGCCGGTGAAGCTGTGCGTGTTGGTGCAACAGAAACCAGAAGCGTACTGTTTGGAATCCGAACTGGTTTAAAGTGGTTAGCGTTTATTTACCAGCCCATTTTGTCCTAGTTGGAGGTAATATAGACATTGAGCCCAATAATCAACAGCCTTCGTTAAAAAAGTATAGAGATATTCAGTGTCTTCAATGTCACGGAAACTCATAGAGAGCATGGCAACAACCAAAATTCAGGATAATTAATTCGTGATAGCTGAAAGTGGAAGAGAATACTAGTCGTGAAGCTATGTGAATGGTTTTCTCGCGGCGCAGTTTTGTTTCTAATAGATGCTGATGGTTAACTTAAGAGACAAAGATTTGATGTGTGAACTGGTAGCGAGTTGTTGTAGATTTAAAATTTTTTTGTAGGTTAAAGAGCTAGGTTTAAAAATATTGGATCATCTTATGATCTCTCCCGCCTGGTATCGATAAGTGATTCCACATAAGAATAAGTATACTTCGCGCTAATGCACTATCGATATTACTAAGTACTGCGATAATCCAATGTGAAACGAACACACACACATATCCAGCAGTCCACTACATTAACCCCAACGCCTTATCTCCCCTAATGCTATTCCGATTGTCACTGCCTTCGGAGAGGAATATGTACCATGGCCTTCAAAACACATATATTTTAAGAGAACCGGTATAAAGATGGCAGCCGGAGTAAAAAAAAAAATATTGCTAAGGCATTTGCATAATTCGGCAATAAAACGCGCGACTTTAACGCGATATTCATGGGCAGATGTAAAAATGGTTACCCCTCGGTTGCAGTGGCGGCCTACCATAAGGAGAGAGCACTGCTTTATAGCTTCACGAATTTTGAATAACCGCATCAGTTCTTAACTTTAACAGTTACTGAGCTGACTCATCACTGTTGATTCTACTTAATAAATAACATAAATGTTTTAAACAATGATATTTAAAAAAAAAAAAAGACTGAAAGAAAATTCATTGTTCTTAAAATGAACGAGACAATATCGCCAGTGATACAGTGGCGAGATTATAAATACACAACTTCGGCAAACTTGTAATCGAGAATTTTGAATATGAGGTGTTACTTTGTCATTCAGTTATTTGATTCATTAATACAGAAAAAAATAAACGAAATAAACAACAGAATTTGTACTTTCGTGAAACTTTGGTCAATACTTCGTTTTGGAAGCAAGAATCGAAATCTGCAGTCTGCTCAAATTCTCGCGGAACGATCCTCCCAAGAGGGATCGAATTGGGCTGTGGGTTATTAGCAAAATAACTTGCAAAAATTGAAGTTTTGAAGAGGTGAACACAGACCTCCTTTGGCGCCTTGTTGGGCTACAAATGCTCCACTTTCAAGCAAACTTTTACATTTATTAAACTTTAATTTCGTATAAATGAATTTGAGGTTTCTTTATGGATCGGTCTAGAATCGGTCTCAGAGACAGGTTGTTATGATTTATTTATACATAATTTATAATTTTAAATTTTTGTACAGGCAAGGCTTGCAAATTCCCTTTTTATTATTTGTCCATTTTTTAATAGGTATTATTGGCAAAATTTTCTCAAAACATTGATCAGCATTTGGCTTTTCAGAAAATAAAAGGTCTGTGGGGAAAATGTTTGAGACAACCTACCCCGACTCCGGATTGTTTGTCACATATATTAGGATTGTGGGATGGGCACAGAAATTGAAGTTGGCTGTTATTTCGGGTTATTTCGTGAAAAAAGAATTATTATTGAAAAAATGTAGTATTAATAATATAAAAAGCATATGACATTGATAAAGCAACAAACATCTTTAATATCAATTTAAACAATAAAGAAGTAATTAAGTAAATAAAAAAAAAATATTCTATGAGTGTATTAGCCGAGGAATGAATCAATTTTGTCCCTGGCTATACTGTTACAAAATGGTTCAAGACAAACTAAAAAAAACAATCATCATTATTCCCTTCTTTACTAATTGAGATTTTTAGTTCCTTCTGTTTTTAGTTCCTTTATTATTTTTCACATTCCCATTATTTTCAGTTTCTTTTATAATTTTATATTTCATTGGTTTTTTTCTTTTTTTTTCAGCCAGTTCTTCAAACTTTCTTTCAATTGGTGAATCCAAAATCAAAGGGGCGGATAAAGGGAGTACTTGCTCCGGGCGGCAGAATTTTGTGGACTGCAAATTTCGATTGAAATTTTATTTCTAGATTACACTATAATATTTGTTTAGATTTTTTTATTTTTATTCTTTTTACCTTATTTCAGTGAATAAAATGATTAAATGATATTTTTTTAGAAATATAACTATTACATAAACTACTGTTATACAACTGTTGTCGTTTATTGGGCGGAGAGGAAAAGTAAAAGAAGGGATGGCAAAATTAAGCTTGCTTGATCCAAGTTCCGGCCTTGGGTGAATCTGTTAAAATTGCCGCATCTCTGTTTTGGAATTTATTTCTGTTTTGGTAAACAGTTAACAAACAAAAAAAAATAAACGTCAGCCTTTGGTAAAGGTCATACTACAAGAAGTTATTTGCGCAAATTGCTGGGCCCAAGTTGAGATTGATCTGAGTTATCTTGAGGCATCTCTGGAAGCTGATTTGCAAGTTGTTCTGAAAGCTGTTCCACAGGCTACTCTGTCGGTTACATAACTTGATGGAAAATCTGCAACTGCAAATTTGTCACAATTTTGTGGATTTCCTCTGCATCCTGCATAGTATAATAAAAAAATAGCAAATAAATAACGATGAAATTACTATTTGGGTACTTGGTCTGATTTTTGCGACATTTCAGCTTGCTCAAGTGCCTGAACCGTGAAATTGATGAAAAAATGTGCAGATAAGACATTAGTGGATTCAAAAGTTTTAGAGATATAAGCAGAACACTGAGAAAAGCTCATTGTTTCGTCTTTATTGAATAATACATAGCCTAGATAAGAACAACATCCAGAATAGGTACAATATAATGGTAGGTAGTATAGAATAATAGAATAGAATTGTAGGTTGTATTGTAAGTTTTTTTTAGGGGGAGGAGGACAATTTTAATTTTGTTATATAAATTATCTGACGTAACTTTTCCTCTTTTTCTGATACATTACAAACAAAATTTATCGTTTTTACAACAATGATTACTTTCTGGATTTTATTTCATTCTATTTTGCTATCTTGAAAATGTTAATTAGTATATGGTATTATTTTTTGTGAAATCTATAATATATCCTCTGAAATGATTATTATTTTTTTCTATTAGGTATATAGTTTTTTTACTCTTTTATTCACATTATTTATTAATCTATGTTTTTCCCAATAACCTCAATTATTAAGTCACTAAGCTAGTGCCATATTATGTTTTAAATTATTACAAGATATAATTTATGACAATATATCATTTTTATGTGTGTTCTTTGTTGAGATAAATTGATATTTCTAATTCATTTGTGAAATGGGTTTCAGTTTGTGTAGATCTCTTTCAAGTGGTAGTTCGATTGAAACTGTATTAGTGAAACTGTAGTTAAATGATTTTATAATTTAATTTAATTATGACATTTCTTTTTAACATCTGAATCCTGTTTTACTTAACGTTTATCCTCAAACATAAATCATTAGATTTTCCTGTATCAGTCGCATATCAGGCTCTGGAAACGATAGATAATACGATGCTAAGTACGAGTGAAAGTTTAGTTTCAATTTCAAATATCTCTGGAACCAAACTCAAGCGCTTGAACTGCATGCAAGAACAGGTTTTAAAGGAATCGCCTGTCAAATCGATGAGCGAAGAATACTTGAATTTAAGAAAATTTCAGCTTATAATCTTTATTTATAAAAGTATAAATCTTTGACCGCACCCCCCGACCAACTTCTCCCTTAAAATTTACATATAAGGCCAACAAAAACTATCTCCAATATAATCTTTATGAGAAATTTCTGATCGTATGCAGAAAGATTCTCATGCTCACGTCAGCACCTGTAAATTTAGGTACATCCTTTACTTCTTTGTGTAAAATCTTCATTAACGTATGGGTGCATCAATTTTTTGCTTACGATAAAATAAACTAAATATAAAAATTACGGTTAAATTAGGGGAAGCTAACACGAAAACCGGATCTAAGGCCACAACCGGTTTTAAAAGAAGTGTTAGAACTTTCTCAAGACAATAACTTACAATGACTGTAATTACACCTTAAATTAAAAACGAACAAAAATTTAAAAGAAAAGAAATTAATAAATACACAAGCTCATTGTAGAAAGAGACACCTTTGTTCGGACTCTTTCACTGATTTACAATGTCCCCCATTTGTGCCTGATCCTCTTGAACAAGAAAGAACCCTATTTTTTCTTCGCCTTCCTTCCGACATTATGCAAATTGGCCTATTGTTATACTTTTCTGAAAAACAGTTTTACTTTTAAAGGAAATGTAAAAGTATTCCTTATAACGGGTTGACGTTTCCTAGTGGGATGGCAATATTTCCCCACTCCGTAACGATTGTATTCTCTTCCCATCTGGAACTGATCTTCTGTAAGCACATGCATATCCACACATATGCACATACATGATCGTGGGACAGATTCTGGTTCTGATCATGAGCTAATAATAGCTAATCTTCCTCATGCAATTCTATTACATTTATTCTTATTATTAATATAATCCTTGTATCTTGTTTTGCTTAGCCCCGATGAAGGCCTATAACGTAGGTTACCAAACTTATTTGACACACTATCTCCTTTTCAGCAACTAAGAATCACAAGGCCCTCCTTAAAATTCATCTATTCTAAATGGAAAAAAACAAAAAATGTTATGAACATTTTTGTGCCTTTGTACATATCTAGTGTTGAAATTTTGAATATAAATTTATGTTAAAGCGATATGAAACATATATTTAGATATATAAATATGTAATTTATATATTAAAATATATGTTAGTTTGGAAGAAATCCGACACAAATCAAAAATTAACTTTTTAGAGGTTGGTATGTTTCTGAGTTTATATATGTGTAAATATATATGCTAATATACCTATTTATATACCTATACTGGAAGAAAGCTTGCAAAACTCAACAATTAACGTATTTCCACATTGCATAATCATAATCAACAAGATGATTATGATAACGCAAAAGTTGGCAAAACTTTAATTGTTGAAGTCTGCCGAATTTTCTTCCAAACTAGCGATTTGTACATGCAAGTTTGTAGATTATAGTTTGTAAATTTCTGCAAAACCTTTTTGACTTGGAAAGATTTTTTGTTTTTTATTTCTAACAGGTGTTTTGATAATGAAACTATTTATAGAAGTATAAATTTAACTTTGAGGTCTTGAATGGTTAATGGTGACATCAAAATTAAATATAAATAACGAAATTTTGATAAAGCAATATTGATTGATCAATTTGCTGAAGGAATTGCCAAAGCCACCCAAGTCTATACAATTTTACCACTTTTCCACTGTCCAAATTTTAGATCCATGTGAATCCTTGGTCTTTTCCATAAATTCAGACCAGCTCTGTAGTGCTGTGAGGTCTGTAGTGCCACGTAGTGTAGTAGTATTTAGGTCATTCAAAGATTCACCCTTTGTAGGAGAATTCCTATAAAGGTTGAATCTTTGTTCCCACGTTTTTATGGCTTTTCTGGCAATGGGATACGTCAGATTTTTTTTATTAATAAAGGTATGATTAGTAGAGTAATAATTAACTACAAAAAATGATGCCATTATAATGATTTGAGAGAAAAAACAATTTTAATATCAAATTTTTCATTGCCTCACTCTGTCTCAAACTACGTTTTGAAAATTACTAAGGCACAATTGATAATTATTTCGTTTCAGAATTATCAGGGCTGAAAGGTTAGATTTTTAAATTCTTCAATTTAGAGCTTTACTGATACAGTGAAATGGTAGGCATTCTACTAAGGCATTAAGGCATCGTATTTTTAGAGTTTCTCCGAGTTTTATTTCATTCCCTCACCAGGCGTTAATTTGTGTCCTAGCGGGGACTTAAATTATGAAATGAGCTCTAAATGACGGTCATAGGTCACGCTATTTGCAAGTTAAAGAAGGGGCATGCATGCCCTTATTTATTTAGAGGGGAATAGAGGTGCCACATATTTTCATTCGTTATGACGTAGCTCCGCATTTTTATTATGGTTCATTCCCTTGCTGTAATTAAACAAGGCAAGTAATTTATTTTTGATTTTTTTTCACGGTCTAAAAAATTTTATTTCAATACAGTTATCTGTACCTTATAATTTTATTCAGTTATTTTTAAAAACCTCCAATTTTTTCATTACCTCACATCTTAAGCGTGAGCAGCCTCAAAAGTACAATAATAGAAGGAGTTTTAAAGGGCGTTATCCATTTTTTTTATATCGACAACTCAAGATACTACACAAGGAAAAAAGACTGCATAAGTGAGGTATAAAGGTGCATAATAAAAGTGAGACAAAAAAAAAAAGAATACTGCTTGCTGATGATATACGGCACAAAATCTTTCTGAAAAGAGTTCCTTATAAGTAAATACCGGATTTATAAGCAGCAAAAAAGGTCAAAATATCTCATACAATATGCAGTACTATGTATTGAGAATACAGGGATTGAAAGAAATAATTTAGATTAAATAATAGTAATCAAATAAGGAATAAATTAAAGAGATGCCACGCGGTTTAGCAATATTAATATTAATCGGTTTCTTTTTCGGACAAAGAAATACGTACAAGGCCGGGCGGGATACGTGAATGGCCGGAGAGCATGTCGAGATTGCCGACAGGCCGCTCAAGGAGTCATAAAGATGAGCAAAAGTGAAAGCATCATAAAGCCAAGAGACAGGCTCGGACAGATATTAAAATACAAATTTTAAAAGTTATCAGGAACAATAGAGAAACAAAGTTTAAACATTTCGAAGGCCTCTTCAAAAATTCCTATAGCATCAACCAATCACAAGGCCCAAAAGGAGAGTGGGTACAAAATGTATATTTCAAGAAGGAGAATGAGAAAGAGAGAGAGAAGGGGCAGAGCAGAACTCCGTAAGGGGAGTTCTAGGTAGAAGGTAGAAGAATGAGGTTCAAGATAGTTGTATAGGGAAGATAATCCAGTGAGGAGCGAAGAGTAGAAGCAGAGGGTCCAACTGAGCAGTCCATCCGATACGTAGTCCGTGACTCTGGCGACAGAGAAGAAGACCGCTGCGGGAGAGAAGACTAGACCATCGAGCGGCGAAGCGGCCTGTATCCGAGACGGCGAAGGTAACAATAACATAAATGATAGTCTCTTTATTCGATGTGTGCATTATTGTCTAATAGTATGTGGCACCAGAGTAAGATTTTAAATAAGCAAGTTCTCCCAGTATTCTCATAGTACTATACATATGTAGAATTTAGGTGGTAAATTAGTAAACCAATAGTTTAATTAATAATATTCTCTTAAATAAAGTAAGATATTCTATCAAATTCTATTATTCTATTTACCCTGCATGCCATCATGCAGTTTAATTAAGTGAAATGATAAACGCGACACCCTTTCAAAGTACATCCAATGGTATTTATAATATCCCAACCTAATGACCATAGCAGAGGGGTCTGTGGTCTCTAGCCTTTTAAGTTAAAATACACCTTCTGGAACAGATGCAAGTACAGATTATATTAATTAGTAGATTCAGTAAATGCGGTTTCTGGAACCATCACCTGCCTTAGAAAAGCAGTTTGCCAGAAACATAGCAGTAGTAAACAGTCCTCAAATATGCAGTGAAACCTGAAGGAATATAAACATTTTTTTATTTTTATATGCGTGATATCAAACATATCTTATAACCAACAAAAGGCTATTATTACTGTCTAAATTGCTTTATTAATGAAATTTAATTTTGATTTATAATATAAATAAAAAATGACAGATAAATTAAGAAGGTAAATTGAAAAACAAATTTTATTCACAAATTATTACACATAAATGGTTTATAACTAAATAATTCTTAAAAATTCAAATAATTGTCCCTTATTTGCAATTAATGGAGAATTTACAAGAATAAATAAGAGAATACTAGATGCAACCGATGCAGAACAAAGTACTTCATTGAAAATGTCTGTGGATTTGAACAATATCGGCAAAAGGTTATGAGATGGTCTCCAACTTTAAGAAAATCCTCCGAAGCTTTAACATGCAATCCTACAGTAAACAAATAAACTATTTTTGTATTCTGATCTCAAATTAGAGTATACAATTTCAATGATAGTTCATACACCTACCTACCTGTCTTTACGGGCTGGTAATTTGAAAATTTCTTTAACACGGAACATTTATATTGCAAAAAATAATTTTGTGAGGAAAAATGTCTCCCTTTTAATTCAAAGTGTTCCTATTGGTTAACATGGAACTAAATGATGTTACTACTTTTTGGGATTTCGGTTTATGTGAGAAATTTAAAACGTAGTTAATTTAACATAATATGCACAACGGAAGCAACACACTTACTGACAGAATAGAATTTGAAATTCCAAAGAAGGGCAAGAGGATGGGCTTTTCTTGGTTAAAGAAAGTACTTGCCAATTAGAGTTCTAGAAAAGTTATCAAAATTACAATGCTAAACATTATTTTCTATGAATACCTATTTGATGAATTACTATACATATTTGATCTCTAAATTTTTGTTTGTTCGCGGACCCCCTGACCTGCTTCACCCATCCCCAAATTCATGTGTCACGGATTCAGAACTTTGGAGAACCACAGAGCTACAACTTGACTCGACAAGTTGGCACTCTAAATAGATCCAGGGGGTGCCAAAGGAGGCACTTTCTCCGAGCAAAAAATTTCTAGTTAGTTTTTTTAATTTGTTTCTGCTCAATTTTAGTTAACATAAAAGAGCGAAGATCTTGCCATAGATCTAAATACGCTTAAAGCTCTAAATACATGTAAATTTTTTGTCATGAGTCAAAATAGGTATAAATAAAGTGCAATCAAAAAGCGTTGCAATTCAATAAAAATATTTAAAACTCGAATTTGTTTCACAATTTGGAAGACAGGAGGCAATGAGACAATATTGGGCTTTGTTTCAGGACTTCTCGACAGACAAGGTCTCCAGTCATTTTGTGTTTCCTTCTCTTGATTTATTTATTTTTTTTTATTATCATGATGTGACCTACAGATGAACTTATGTAATTTATTGAAGATTTTCATAAGGCACCCTTTTTGTGGGGAGTGACTAATTTATAATATATAGGTAAATTGTAATTACAAGGGGAGTGCACGGTGTGTCCGTCGCCGATGTTGATCAACATTTTTGGGTGATTTTACATTGAAAAAAGTTGGCCCATATCCTTCCGTTTCATCCAATGGGCCTTAGAAGCTGAGAAAAAAAAAAACATGCTCAAAATACTTTATTTCATATCTCGTTATTAGAAAATGATATCAACATCTGCTAAACATTTTATCTTTTAGAGTATATTAAAGGAAAAATACAAACTTAAAAAAATAATTGATTGGTGGTCAAATAAATTTAAAAATATTTTTAAATTATTAATTAAACTAGCCTCATAGATTTTTTCACATCAAAAATGATTGCAGATTTGTATTCAGCACATCAATAAACCTTAAAAAAATTAATAAAATTTATAGACCAAAAATTTTGATTTTTAGATTCATTCGAGGTTTTTATCCATGTATATATCATAATATAAAAACAGTATTTGTGATCAAGAAATAGAAAATATTACACTTCTAAAAGACAGCTATAAATATTACCGTAGACAAATAAACAAGAAAAAGTAATATTAAATACCCAAGATATGTCCGAGTAAGGCTGGGTTCGTAACCATGTTCATATCATAATATAAAAAGATTATTTGTGATCAAGGAATAGTAAATATAATCCTTTTAAACCATCGCTATAAACACTATTGTAGTAAAAAAATATATGTTTACCCAATTATAATACTGATCTAACTCAATAAACCTGCCAGAACGCTCCAAAATTTAATTATTCCCTTTAAAAAAAATTTGGTCTCTCTGGTATTTAATATTACTTTTTCTTGTTTATTTGTCTACGGTAATATTTATAGCTGTCTTTTAGAAGTGTAATATTTTCTATTTATTGATCAACTGTTTTTATATTATGATGTCTACATGGATAAGAACCTTTTAGGCCGTATTTATGTGTAATATAAAAATATTATTCGCGATCCAGAAATAGTAAATTTTAGTGATCCTATTTTTAAAAACGAAATAATTCAATTTTAGAGCGTCCAGAAGGGTGTATTGACTTGTGTGTAATGATAACAGCATTTTTTTACAGAGTGAAATATATTAACAGAATTTTTTTATTCAAAACTTGTGTTCGAGGGGATCTAAAAATCAATTTTTGGTGTACCAAGGATCTACCCCCTAAATTTTTTAAAATATTTATATAAACGCTCATTAATCAGAAAGCTTTTAAATAATTCAAAGCAAAGGTGAAAAAATCATGTCGATATCATTTTCCAAGTACGAGATATAAAATAAAGCATTTTTAGTATGTTTTATTTTTTTTTCTCAGCTCCTAAGGCGCATTGGATGAAACGGTATGAAAGTATATGTTTAAACTTTTTTTCAATGTATAGAATCACCCAAAAAATGTTGATCAAAATCGGCGACGTGCATACCGTGCACTTGCCTTGTAGGATAAAAATATTTATCGAAATGCTGGCCCAAAAATAAGTATTAAAAATAACCATTCGTAGTTATATTATAACTACAACCAAAACGAGCACAAAACGCAAAAATTTTAAGTCTCCACCAACGCCTCATTCGGTTGTTTTAGAATCGCAGCGATCCCAACGTCAGTCATATTTAGCAACTTAATCTTTTTTAAAAAAAAATGATGTATTATTTGTATAATCGGCATATGGTTCAAATTTCTCACATTAAAAAACATTATAGAACTAATTTTGAGAGGTAAAAAAAAAAAAAATTAGTTTTTCAACTGGAACATTTAATTTATTTTTCCCTTTATGGTAAAAGCACAATTATTCAACAAAAGTTTTCAAATCTGAGTGTAATCTCCAAAGAGCACAAACGTGCTGCTTATATTAAACTATGACGATATCATAAACTTTTTATCGCTGCAAATAAAGCTCGGGAAGCGAAATTTTAATGTTACATATTTTTTTATAAAGTAAATATTTTATTTATATTATTTTTTTACCTTAATTTAGCCATTAAAATGCGTTAATGTAATGAGATTAAATTTATTTCGAAATATATAACCTAAAATAAAATTATAAAACTGTTGACTTGTATTGGGGGAATGAGAAGGAGTAGCAGAATTAAGCTTGTCCCCGCTCCCTCTTCCCACGGACAAATTACTAAAACTGTCCCTGGGCACACATTAAAAGAGTATATTATCTTAGAGTATGCTTAATTTCTTACCGCACCTCGACCATCTTCTCCTTAATAAGCATTCACCATGATTTGAGGAACCAATAGGATTTTATTGTTCGATTTATTTTTTTTTCTTGCAGACAGTGCAAAAGAAAAGAAATAGACACAAAAATCAGGTATAACAGTATCATTTGTAAAAGAATAATAACTACAGCATCTGGAAAGCTTAAAAGTTGACATAAATAAAGAAGATGCCTTTCAATTAACATTAGAGTTATAAAATTAAATTGAATCGATGATAATATAATAACTGTTTATTTGAACGGATACAAAACGAGGCAGGAGGAGACAGTAACAGTTGGAAAAGGATGGAGAAAAAAAAAGCCGTGACTCAGTGGATGGAGGATGGAGGAGCCTTATTGACTAAACAGAAGTGAAGAGGCTTTGCCGGCTGAGCCGATCCGGCAGCTATCTCCTCGCGGCCAGCGCTAATAAAAATAAATCAGTTGCTATCAGTGCTCTGTAGGCTTCCCCAAAGTAAAAACCTCCACAGTCAGGGCAATTTGTCATCGGCTGTTCCAGAGAGCGGATGTGGTTAGTCTGTCCCTGATATGGCCGGCTACACATCTGTGGGGGCTGACAAGATGTCTTATGGGATCCGAGGCTTATAATTGAACTGTCGTTCTAATCCAGGGCAATAAAAACCACGAGGGTCCAGATAAGCATATTGTAGAGATTAGAAATACTAAATACCTACTGAAAGAAAACAATAAGTGATAGTTTCATCAATTAAAGTCAATTTAAAAGCAAACAAAAAAATCTGGTGCGGTGCGCTCATCGCACAACTTCCCCTTATCAACCTATAATAATTATCTTTTTAACAAAGAGTTCACATAAACACTACTCAAAATAAACTCAGCAGAATGCACTTCTTCAAGTCTTCTTTCATAAAAGTATGATAAATCAGTTTTTAAATAACTTTATCACTACAATTCTGTACACTAAATATTTTTGGTTTGTCAAGCAGAAAATATATTTTAAACGTTTCGGTTTAGTTTCCATGGAAAGTCCATTTAGTTTCCATGGAATCATTTTGTTTCCATTAAATAATATAAAAGTAGAAATTATTAAATTAATTTCTACTTTTATGCTATTACAATACATTGTTACAGAGCGTTTTGTTAACAACAGGTTGGCACCTTGGTGGGAGGAGGTTCGGTCGCATTCGTCTCCTTCCGGACGCGCTCGGAAAATTTCTCCCTCTAGGTCTAGATACGCTGTATCTTTAATAATATAAACCCGATTTAAATAATCGTTCTGTTTTTTTAGGGAATATAATTACCTTGGATATGATTTCATAAAATATTTACCATGAACCGCTCACTTTTTGAGTTATGCGCAAATAAAATTTTCTTTCCGCTATAACTTTTTCCCCTGCATTTTCTCGTTGATATAATAAATATATGAAAAGTTAAAGAGATTTAAGGAGAAGATATTGGGCAAGTTTCATCAAAATCTACTGAGCCATTTACGAGAAAATTGTAAAAAATTGTAAAATCCATGATATAATTACCACTTCCGGTTAGTCCGATGCGCTGCATCTTTGCTATCATTGGTCCGATTTTAATGATTCTTTTTTTGATTTTTTTAGATAATTTAATTACCTTTCATATGATCTCATACAACATTTACAATAATATGCTCATTTTTTAAGTTATGCGTACATAAAATATTCTTTTCATTATAACTTTTTTCCCACCATTTCCTCGGTGATGTACTACACAAATAAAAAGTTAAAAGGCTTTAAGATGAAGACTTTTAGTAAGTTTTATCAAAATCGTTTGAGCCGTTTTCGAGAATATTGTAAAAAAAGGTAAAATCGATTGTATAAATTGGCACTTCCGGTCAGTCAATTTTGATGAAAAAGTTGCTATATCATCCCATAAATATACTTACCTTAAATGCGTAGTTTCACATGCACACAGAAACACTGACACACAGACCATTTTGCGAAATCTGTATTTATTTGGACTCAGGGGACCTTAAAACGTTTATTTCCGTTGAAAACTCGAATTCGAAAATTTTTCGAAAAATATCGCAATACTTCTCCTTACTATGATTTATATTTTATATATAGGCAAGGGAAAGTAAAAATATATGGTATGGCCACTCACACGACTTAGGATTAAAGCCCAATTCAAAAAATAATGACTATATCTTCGCTAATCTTAAACCAATTTCGATTTGTTTTTCTTTATATTTAGCTTTGTAAACATTCAAATTATCATTCAATGCGCATTCAAATCTGGAATAGTCCGGACAATGCATAGTTTTCGAGTTATCAAAAACTAAACTAACCGGTTTCCACATGAACTTGTGCAGAATACTTTATTAAGCATATGTACAATGTTCAAAAGGCTATATATCTGCTACTACTGTTCCGATTTAGATGATTTTTTTTTGTTGTGTAGGAAATCTCTTAACCTTTCAAACAATTATGAAATGTAGGCAAATCGGATACTCAGGTGTATAGCGGGCTTTAGGCTGCCATAGCTATTATTTTCAACTATATTAATTTCTAATATTTCAACTATAATTTTGATCCAAAACCATATTTTATATAATGTTTTATATAAAAATATCTCGTATGAAATGGAATATTGGTTGTACTTGTAACTTATATATTTTAGTACCTTGTATTTTTTTTGCTTAGGTATTACATTTTTTGCTCAGGAGGCTATGAAACGTAAAGGTCTGTTGAAAACTGGATACCGAAAATTTGACCCGATTACAATACTTTCCTTGCCTCGTAACTGTAGGAAAGTAAAACATGTTTAAAATATTCAATACGCTGTATCTTCACTAATTGTTGCTAGATATGGATGATTCTTGTTTTGGTTTTTAGGCGATTTAATTAATTAACATATAATTATCTACAATTATCTACATCTACTACTTTTTCTAGTTGATGCACTTTATATATAAATAGTTATAGTGCTTTAAGAAGAAAACTTTAATCTAGTATAAAATTCGTTAGAGTCCTGTTGGCGCCAACGTCTACAGAATAATATGTTTTTCAGCTTGTGGAGCCGATATTGCACATAGGGTGTTCAATTTGGTACACAGGCATTGGAGGACAAAACACATAAGCATAAAAATAAGCAACAAAATCAATCAAACCGTTCAAGAGATAATCGTGGCACAAGCACACAGACACAACACAAAAATTTTTTTGTGGGACTTAGAGGGCTCTGAAACTTAAAGATCTGTTGAAACGTTGATACCGAAAATTTGATCCGATCACGATACTTTCCTAACGTTCTTTATTAGGAAACTAAAAATTGGCCAAGCTTTTTTCCAACAATATTGTTCTTACGGTACTAATTTGTTTAATGTTTCATGAACAATAAATTATAATTATTATTAATAATGGAATGATAAGATAGAGCAAAATATATGTCCAAAAAAAAAGAAAAACTGAATTCTCAATCGACGGGGAATGGGTTGTTAAGATAATTATCGATCAATAAATTTTAGACAAAAATGACATACAAAATAATAAGTTGACATCCGCATGATGGTATAGAAGGATCAATCTAATTAGGGATTGAAGTGGCAAATAATTTATCAATCCCTAATATATAAAATACTCCCATCCTCATCTTACTAGTCCAGTGACATATTCCTCGCCCAAAACAATATCCTACTTTAGTAATGCTGCTCCCCGAATTAAATACAAAACAAAAAACTATTTGTGACAAAAAATAAGTTTTAGTTCCTGAATTGCCCATTGGTTTCTGGGATACCCAATTATTTTTCTGCAGGCGCCTAATCAATAACAGCCTCTAATTCAGATTGGAACCACAATTCGTCCGTTGACCATTTGCCGACAATAGAGGTGAGTTTCGGATAGGACATTACTAAACAGCTTTGGAGAAGCAGTTGCTGCACTAACTACTACACATGATGAGATTTCTGCTAAATTGGATTAAGTGGCCAGAACTTATGTGAGAGGAGTCGAACATGTGTGCCCTAGTCATGGGAAGCTGGGGCCGATTCGCTTCGGATCGAGGGTTTATCCACGGCCGGTTAGCTTTACAGTCAGTGATAGTGTGGGGACTACTACGCTCCGTAACTGATTGCTACGCACACTGTCTCCTTTAGTCATTTATAGCATTCATATTTATCAATAGTAGGGCGAACTGTCTGCTCAGTAATAAATGAATACTTGGTTCAGGAAGATATTTCTTACTTAACTGAGTGGTCCTGGCAGTTAATGTAGCAAATATAATTCATAATCAATAATCCGAAGATCTGTTTTTTTCTGGATATTCGTAATTTCGATGTCCGTAATCATGAGAGCCAATAAACTATTTGGTACTTCGAGAATCTTTAATAGTTTGACGATCTAACTATATTGTTATTTTTAGTCCATATTGATTTTAATAATACGTTTTAAATTGCTTTATCTATGTGAATATCTTTATTCAATTACAAGCTGTGACCGACCCTTCCAGTTTTTTTTCAGCGTTTTACAACCGCAGATATTATTGGAAGTCAGGTAGTGTAATAGTTTAATTTACTAGGAAAATGTGAATAAATTGTCCTTACGTAATGATCCGTAATTGATATTTGTAAATCAGAGTTAAGAGTCTTCATGAATCAACTAATATAATCTTCATCCAGATTAAGCTAAGATCGAAAACGTGTTCATTAAACAATTGACTATGGCTTGTTTGATAGTTTAGCTCATATAATTATTTGAACATTTAATATAGTTATTTGAATAGATGTAATTAATTTTTGCATAATTAAAATTAATTCTATACTTAAAGACTGATTTAACATTAATATAATTTTGGAAATTGTAATTCATATAGAAAATATTAAATCGAATTCAGTAAATAGCTTATTTAAAATATTAATTTTAAATATTGTAAGATGTATGCTTGTAACATTATAAGATGATGATGAAATGACCACTGTTACTTCTGTTTAATCTGTACTCTTTAATTTGCTGTTAATTGAAATAACTGTTCTGTTTTCTTAATTTTGTTAAAATAAATCATCATTATTTCGCCTATACCATATATGCTAGGAAAAGTAAAATCATTATTAATTTTAACCGACTAAAAAAATGTTTCTCAATTTTTATTTAAACAATTTATATTAAGCGATTGAAACATCATGACATCCAGGTCGGTGTAAAATCCAAAAGTTGGATTAAAGGTATTAACAACGGGTTAATGTTAGTAGGGATGTTAGGAGGTAATGAATATGTGGAAATATTATTCATGATAAAAAATCTGGTGCGAGCATCACACAACTTTCACTTACCACCCATCATAATTAGGTATCCATTTTCTAAAATAATTTCAAGAAATTCACATAAACACTACTTGAAATATTTTCAGCAGCACGCATTTCATTGCCTTTTATCATAAAACTACAATAAAATATTTTTTTTAACAATTAGTATTACAATTCAGTACACTATTTATTTTTGGTTTATTAAAATTAGATAACTTTTTAATATTTTCATATGAATTCTATTGAAATTCCATTTAGTTTCCATGGAAACATTTATTTTATCTTAAATAATATAAAAGTTGAATTTATTAACTACAACAAGATTTTTGTTTTTTTTTTGTCCCTCCATTACATATTATTTTTTCTAAAATCTTTAGTTTTTAAACGTTATATTATACATCTATATTACTGCTCGTATTTCCGGAAATTTGTTTTCAACCAGGGAAATTTTTTTTCCATTTTTTTCTGATTTAGTGAATCATCAAATTCTTTCATAATTTATACTTGATATAAATATTTTTTATCCACTTTCTGGTACTACTAACAATAAGAGATGGTTAATTATTCCAAATTAACAAAATTAAAGGCACTTCAGAGGAAGGCATTTTGAAAATTCGGCATTTAAGCTCTGTCAGACTATTTCAATAAAGATAAGACCTAGGTTATATTAAAGAACATTTAATTGTATATTTTTGTAATTAACTTTTTCCCGTGTCTTTTCTCAGTGGTGTACTACATAAATGAAAAGTAACAGAACTTTGAGGAAAAGACTTTAGGCAAGTTTTATCAAAATCGTTATAGGCGTTTTCGAGAACATTGTAAAAAAGTGTCAGATTTAGAGTATAAAGCGCCACTTCCGGTTAATCGATTTCAGCGGAAAAGTTTCGGTAATAACCCATGTATAAGTATCTCTCTTAAATACGTAATTTCAGTTTCATACAACTTTTCGTTTTTGAGCTAGGCTGTTCATATATACACACACTCACATAGGCCATTTTGTGGGACTTGGTTATGTAGGGCTTAGGGGCACTTAAAACGTGTATTTTCGTTGATTTACATGTATTTCGTTCGTGCATTTCGTAGTATATCGTGTATTACGTGTATTTTCTCGAATTCGAAATTTTTGACGATCGCGATATTTTCGAGATATCGGGAGGGGAAAGAAGTATGAATAATTTGCTCTACCATTGAAATATTTTAAAACAAACCAAAAATCGACCCTTGGAGAATTATTTCCTTTGTCAGGGACTTAATCGACCACGAATACAGAAAAAATATGCAAAAGATTGACTAAAATTCACAAAAAAAATATTTTTTTCCAAATAATATATTTTTTTTTCTTGAAAAATATTTTTAATATATTTAATAGTTGTGCTGTTAAGTTCACCTACTCAGAAACTTTTTCAGTTTCCTCATTCCAGACATCAGACGAGGCTCGTTTAGTCTCATCCAAACATAATATTTTGGAGTTTGTGTGCTATCTAATTTTTCGAAAGAAAGTAAATTTTATTTTTCAAGCCAATATTGGTGATGTTATGGAATGGGGAATATTAATGTTTGCTGCAATATGTAGTTTCTATTGTTGATGTACAAATACAATTAGTGGGGTTACTTTCAATAAACTAAGCCGAATGAATATCACATTTCATTAAAGGATTATTACCAGCCTTCTGTGGTGGTTGAAATCGCAGAAAAATACTGTGGTAAGCGTTTGTCAACATTAAACATTTTTTAACACAGTCAGTGGAACAGCGATTTCAGCTATTTTTTTTTTTTTGAGATTTCTCCTTCAAAAATATTGGACCCGACGTTCGTTCAAATGGTCCATATGATCCGAGAAAGAAAATAAAAAACGCTTAAACATCTTTATTTCTCGTGTTTGAAAAATTATATCGACGTAGTTTAGCCCCCAAAACATTTATTTTCCAGCGTATATTAATGGAAAAATATAATTGCTTTTTGATCAAATAAATTGAAAAAAATAATGTTTAGATTAACTAGCCCTTTCAGATCTTTTCACTCTAAAAATTATGGCAGATTTTGATTTAACCCACCAAAAAACCTATTATTGGACATATCATCGAAAACAAAAAAAAAATTTTTTCAATTCCGAAGAGGCTCAAATTTTTATTATCTCGTTTTTAGTTGATCTGATTTTGATGTTCTTGGAATCGTTGAAAAGAGAGAAGTTTCTATTTTCCATGCATATAAACAGCTATAGTATTATTTTATAAATCTTTGCAAAAAACGTGTTAAAAAAATTAAAACAAAATTGTGTGTTTTTGCGGATAACGTTGGATCTAAAACAGATAGAAACACCCCGATGAAAGCAAATCGGGCGGTTTAAGAACCTTTACCGACCATCCAAATTTTCTTTTGATCTGCCAAAGTGTTCCTGTATTATGGTAAAAAATTATAGTATTTTTTTTTATTTTTAGATTCGCTCGAAAATTTTAATATAGAGGTTTTTCAGGGTTTTAAAACCAAATCAAACGCACGTTTCGAATAAAAAAATTTGTTAATATTCTTCACCCCGTAGAAGAATACTTTTTCTTTACTTATAATTCAATGGACCCTTCAGATCGCTCTAAAATTCATTTAAAAAAATGGATCACTCGGTTTACTATTTACTCAATTTAATGATTACTATTTTTGGACCACAAATAGTGTTTTTGTATTATTTATTATAAGTAATACAAATTATTTACTTATAGTGAGTAAAACAAATTACTTACTTATAATAAGTAATAAAAATTTCATTACTATTAATTATTAATTGTATTATATAAGCTGTGCGAAAACTCTATTTGTGATCCAAAAATAGTAAATTTAAGAGTGATCTAATTTTTCATAATGAAATAAGAATTGTATGTAATGAAAACAATATTCTTCTACGGTGTGAAGTATATTAACAGCATTGTTTTAATGAAAAACCGACGCCAGATTTGGTATAAGCCCTCTAAAAAACCTATATTCAAATTTCCGGACTTCAATAGAAGGATGAAAAGGGGCCCGCGTGTTAAAATGAAACAACAGATCCTTAGCAAATGACTCAAACTGCTTTACTCACTTTTTTCAAATCTTCAGAAATGAATCTGAGACAGAAACTAAATGCATACACATTCTTTCTTAAACCCATATGTACATACTATTCACAGATATTCGGTATAGCCAAAAAAATCCACTTACAAAAACTCAAATCCTTCCAGTTAAAAATATTACGTCTCGTTGCAAATGCTCTTTGGTATGTGACTAACAAAATCCTGCAAACTGACTTGCATTTACCAACAGTCGACGAATATATAAGGACTCTTTAGCAACGAATTTCTAATACTTATATGTACCTATCAACATTTTTTAGCCCACGACTATGAGGAGACTAAAAAGGTGCTGGATGAGAGAACTCCTTTTATAACAATCACAGGTAAGAGATTTAAGCCAAAGAAGAGGTACTGCTGGATACTATCCGTCCTCATGCCTCACATGTTATTGCTCTCTATATTATTAGCTCATTTACTGATAGTCGACTAATTGTTGACAGGTGCAAATTAAAATTTTAAGAGAGAAATGTTTTTCGGGCGATTCTAAAAATAAAAATTGTTTACTAAAAATGTTGCCATATTGAATTTTTTAAAATATTAAACAAACACCCGAGATTTAATAATTATACGCAATTTTCTTTAAACATGGTGTTCCTACGTGCTTTTAAGCCAACTTTATTTGCAAAAAATTTCTTTCTTTTTTTTTGTTGCCACATTTTTTTTCGCAGATCTTCAAGAAAATACAATGGCTGTTTATATGTATGGGCAAAAGAAACTTTCCTCTTTTCGAAGAATCCAAGAATATCAAAATCGGATCCACCGAAAACGAGATCAGAAGCTTCAAGTCGATTCTTCGGAATTGAAAAAATAAAAAATTGTTTTTGAAAATAATTTTAACATAAAGGTTTTTTGGTTCGCTGAATATATTTTCTGCTATACTTTTTGGAGGAAAGAAAATGTAAGGCTAGTTTTCCAAATAAACTAAAAAGAGTTTCAATTTATTTGATTAAAAAACAATTTTTTTTTTAATTTGTGTTTTTCCTTTAATATAGTCTGAAAAAGAAATGTTTAGGGACCAAACCACCTCGATATAGTTTTCCAAACTCGAGAAATAAAATAAAGAAGTTTAAGCGTGTTTTATTTTTTTTCCCGGCTCCTAGGATGCATTGAAACGAACACCGGGTCACCTATCCAATATTTTTGAATGAGAAATCACGAAATAAAAATTGGTTGAAATCGTTGACCCACTTTCTGTGCCTTTTCCTTGTCAATGAAAGACCGAAATAACGTGGATGTGAGGGGGTATGGAAGGTATTCTACATATATACCCAACAAAGATTGTACGGATGTCCTTAGGTCAGACAAAGATCATTATGTGACGTCGTCATTTTTTAGAGATAAATATCCGCAATTTACGATGATTCCATGGGTCCTGTAACATTGCATTTAGGAATTACATATATCACACATGTGGACATAAAATAATAATGAATTTTCTGTCAGAGACAAAAAAATATATCATTGACAAACATGATTATAAAAATCTAGCAATTATAAGGGAGAAAGACTGCGCAGACAACATTGTAAAATATAAAGGAGGCGCAGAGGAGGGCTGTGGGTCAGGGAGGGATCATTTGTTAGAGTTAAAGCTCCATTAGATAAAGCCTTGTTTTTAGCAACTCTTAAACAATAACACTTTTTGAGAAGACTGTGGTGTATTAATCAGTCCTGGAGGAGCATCAGTCTTCTTGTCCCATCCAATCGCCCGTCCTCTTTGTACTCTCCTTCAACAGTCTTCCCTTCGTCTCTCTTAGCCGCTACATCAATCTCCCTTCCCTCTTAGTCTTCTCTCTGTTTCCAAGTCGATTAGTAACGACATTCATAGTCGTTTTTGTATGACTATTTGAATATGAAAATTGAAAATAAAAACGGCAAAAAATACATGTTCTAAAACGTTAAGGAAGAAAGTATCGCTCACGATGAAATGCCTTATGTCTCAGGATAACTGATGCAGGAATAAAATCAAGTTTAATAATTCCCAAGATTTTAAATAAAAAAATATCTTCAAGAAACGTTATATATTTATTTTTTTAATTTAATTAGTTACCTTGGAAAAAAATAAATAATATTTAGACGTTGTATAACGATCACTTTGCAATAAGTTTACAACTTTTGTTATTTAACAATTTTACTAACACACGGCAATAAAAATATATTATTAATTTATTTACATTCCATAGTTTGGCAGTATTTGTAATACATTAAAGGCTAGTAAGATTGCTGGGTTTTTTCATAACCTCATCTTCAATAATTCAAAACCCAAACTTTGTTAATGCCATGATCCATTTACTTTTATTCTGTTACTGATAAATTTTAAGTTTTTCCTGTTTAGTACTTTTGTTTTACTTTTATCAGTTTTTACATATGTCCACCATGGTGATGGCGATTATCTCTGTCTTGAAATTTATCTTAATCTGAAATCTACCTTATAAATATATTTTGCCATCGCAGAGGTATTTCGTTTTCAAAAGACGTTTTTTTAAAATACCATTCTGAAATTTCTGCAGTGTCTTACTTGTATTTTATGATATTTGAGCTAGCAACGGAGCACTGCATAGCAAAGATGTCATCTATCCAAAACTATAACTGGTAATATCTCCTTTAAAGAATGTTAATATTCATTTTCTTCCTATTTGCTATAGTTTTCGGAATAAGTCGCTGAGTTACGGGAGCATAAAACCTCTAATCGGCCGCTATTTTGATACGAACTGACGGATTGTAATGTCGATCATTCTGGAGTGACCTGTGACTTTGGTGCCAAATCTGAAGAATATCGATTCAGTAATATCAGAGAAAAGCCGTGGGTGTCATATGGATGGATTTTTGTAAATTCGATATTCATATGTTGATGAGGCGTTAAATTTTTTTAGTCTTGGTCGAATGCTAAGGTTCATTATTGAAAATAACTAACCAAAAAATTAATTAATTTTCTATATTATTATTTATTTATGGTAAACCAAATTTGAGTTTTCACTAGGTATTCTCTATATTCGATGTTCATAAATTTTTTATTGATATAGCCATATATTTATCGAGCGTAGACATAGACAAGCTATACAACACGCGCAAAACTGAACGGTTGTAAGGATTTAGCGGGTCAAACGACAGATATGGTCGGATACTCACAAGGGTTTTATTATACAGATCAATTTTGTATTTTCTTTGTTTTGTTTCGCCTGACATGTTGATTCGATATTTTCTTTTCATTTCTGTTGCTCTTTGTCGCTTTTCAGCAGCAGCATCTCTTTGTTTTGATCCATTTTTTATTAAAATTAATTTAGTGGCACTTTCGCTCAACTATGTTTAAAATTTTTTAAAATAAAAATGTTTTCACAACAGTTCCTGAGAATTCCCGGAAATAAATGAGAGTATAGACTTTCATTTATGAATATAACAGCATTATTGAAAAAAATTATTTTTTAGAAATAGGTCACTAATTATAATAACTTAATCATTAAAATATGAAATCCGGTGTTTAAATAAAGAAGGATAAGACTTAATGTCAGCTTCACATTGATGTGCAATTTACAAATTAGTTCTGCCTCAACAATGCAACTTTTCCAGATTAAGCTTATCTTTATTTTCCTGACTGAGTTGGAAGTAATGTTGGCTGTTTTGTTACGATGAATGGAAATTTTATTATTTAATGCTTAAAAGATTCAAGTTTAGGCACTTCTAAGATTATATTTCATATTTCTTCTTTCAGAAATTTTGAATTTTTCGTTGTCCGTTTTTAAAAGCTCCTTTTCCTCTTTATTTCTTTAATTTTAACTTAAATTAATAGCTGTATGAAACATACTACAGTCCAATTATTATCATCAAGTGGCTTTCATAATCAGACTTTTTTTGGTATCTTTGTCTTACTGTTTTCAGTAGTCGTAGCAGCAGAAAAGAACAATAAAAAAGTGTTTTAGTATACAGGAGAGAGATAGAAAAAATTAGAAAGTAAACAAATGAAAAAGATTGAAATACGTTATGAGAAAAAATGTATAACAATCTATATTTAAGTTGACCGCTGGAGGAATCTCCTGGAATCTTGCTTTGCTATCAGACATCCTAACAGCAAAGCTTGATTTGGACTTTGGAAGGCTGAATGGAGATATTGAACATAGGTATGAATGTGCATAACATGATTTATTTTATTTTTATTTCTTTGTCTTATTTATTTACTTATTTTGATACTATTTAATTGAATTATTTTGATGATTTGTTATGTATTTAGTTCTATCATTATTTTATTTTATTTATCTTTATGTTATAAGTATGGTATTTAAATTATTTGACTCTAATTTCAATGTTTCTCTCATATTATATATTATGAAACACGTTATATAATTATCTACTAATTCCATCATCACCACATATAGCACTTCAAATTCTGATGTATGTATATATTTTATTTTTTTTTAAATAACCATTAACTAAAATAGTTGTCAAATATTAAAATAAGTCTTAATTAAGGCCATTAAATAGTAGCGATAGAAAGAAAATTACTCCCACTACAAAGAGGACAAAATGGTGGAATGCAGAAATATATAATAAACAAGAATGAGGCTGATTGGGACTATTACAATCAGAAGTCAAACCAATGCCATTAAAAAAGAGTGTCATAAAAGAAGCTAAGAATAGATCCTGGTGGGATTTGGAGAAGAGATAGAGAGAAACTTCCAAGAGAATGCAGAGCGTTTTGGATCACAGGGTAATGCCTGAGAGGGAACAAAAGGAGAAATGTAAGAAATATCAAGAACGCAAACAGTCAAATTACTACCGATAGAATAGTGATTCTGGAAGATTGCACAGCGTTACTAAGAGAAATTTGTATTTGTCAACTATGCAGACAATGTGAACTTGGATAGAAGACATAGAAGAAATGAGGTAGATCAACCAGAGGATAAGGATAGCTACAAGGAAGTGAATAAGACGAGTATGAAGTGGATAGTATGAAACTCGGCAATGCTGGTGATCCTGACGATATTATACCAAAACTTATTGAATTATGAGGGTGAAAACTGAAAAAGAACCTTCAGATTCTTCTTTTGGAAATTTGGGATGAAAATTTCTCTTCTATTCTTACAAGAGGAGTGGAAGTAAAATATTATTATTCCCATCCATAAGAAAAGAAGAGAGATATGAAGACCTGAGAATTATATTCTGTGAGAATTCTGTGAGAATTATAGACCTATTGTCTATCCTCGGTTGTATATAAACTATACACTCGAAAATTGGAACGATGTCAACGGAAATATGTTGAAAAGGTTATAGAGGAAGATCAGACTGCCTTTCGTCCTGGCAGACAAACACAAGACCATTTTTTCTCCCTAAGGCATGTATTTGCAGAGAAGCATGAGATCAAAGACGGAATATATACCTTATCTTGGACCTAAGAGTAATGAGAAAATCTGGAAGAGAGGAATATACAACTGAATTTGATAAACGCAGTGAATTATATCAATATCAGGACCCAAAAGGTGTAGTTTGTCTCAATGGCACAAAATCTAGACCCTTTAGATTCTATAGGGGAGTGAAGCAGGGTGATAGTCTTAGTCCCCTCCTTTTTAATATTGTAATGGACTATGTATGGAAAATATGCAAAACGAAAATTCCTATGGCAACTGTGTGATATTGAAACTTGCTTCCAGTACTCGTTCATAGTTTCATTAACGCAAATGACATAGTGATGATTGCAGATGGACCTGAAAGTCTACAAGCAGCTGTTGAGAAATGGTCTGAAGAATTGAAAAGGAAAGGATTAAGTACAAATACCGCTAAAAGCAAAATCATGCAGATCGGAAGAACTGATCAACAACTTACAATAAATTGCCTTAGACAGATTCTTGAACTGGTTGATTATTTTGATTACCTAAGTTCTGTCATAGGGATAGATAGATGGACGTATAGACCAATAGGTGTTCAACCGAAAGGCAAATGGCTTATTCTTCCAAATATTTTCAGTTCTCATAGACAAACGAGAAGTAAACAAAGATACCATGCTATGCCTATTTAAGTTTGTTCTTCTCTACGTGCCAGAAAATTGAAGGATGCTTAAGAAACAGGCGAGCCAAGTTTCCGCAGCGGAAATGAGATACCCAAGGAAAGTGGCGAAAAAAATCAGACTGGACTGTATTAGAAATAACGGTACCCTCGAGGAACGCCAGTTGAAATGGTTTGGCTATGTTTTCAGGATGAGAGATAACTGAATGGCCCGGTGGCTGATAAAAGTAAGGCCAATAGGAATGCGCCCAGTTGGTAGACCAAGGCTGACCTATAATGAATCCATAGACGGGATTAGAATGGAACGCGGCTGCCCCATGGATCAAATCCGAAGAATGGGTCTGGATAGAGTTAACTATAAGTGATGGACCGAGGCTACTCCACGCCTGACAGTACTAAGGAAATCGCGAAAGAAGAAGAAGAACTAATATTGATAAATTACTTCACTAATCATCCATACCATATTTACATACTAGATAAAAAAAAATAGATAAATAAATAGAAAATAAGTAAAGTAAATTAACATCTCAAACACAATCCATGCTTATGTAAATTTTTTCGACTCAGCTTGGGGAACCCTGAATCCAACTTTTCCCACCAGTTGTGGAGGTATAAGCCGAAAAACAAGAGATTCCAACTTTTCTCTCGCAACCGTGTTAAACTACTAGTCCACTTGGGAGTTTTTCACTCTCAAGAGTTATACTCGCAGGTGGATAGTGTTCTCAGAGTCAGAAACAGGTAGTTCACATTCGCAGAGTTACCCTCAAGATTTCTCTTACGATTAGTACTTAAATGGAATAGTAGCTTTACTGGCACTGGAAGCCAGAGGAGGTTCAGCGATATAGCACATATAATGCTTATGATAACAGCCTATGAATTCCGAGTTACTACTTCTCGAATAGGCTCGTTCATAAAATTTCAATCCTCGGACTATTAACTTACCCTGCATAGAAAAGAAGTTTAAAGAGAGACCGGGGACTATATAGCGTGTAAAGACCAAATGCCAGCGGTGCCTAGATTAAATAGAATCGGACGAGGCAGTAAGTGTATTAGTGAAGGGGCCTTTGATAAATACTGGCGGGCATTGTGCTCGCATCTGTCGCCCTTCCTCATCGCTTTAACTACTATCCGATCCTATCTAGCTCGCCAATATGTTTCCTGTTCGCTCCGTGTCCGTCTCGTGGACAACTGGCTGTGGAGGGAGTACGTCCCTGTGCAACTCCAGGTTCGTTGAGAATGAAACATAACAGAAAAATAAAATCGGGTAGGTAATAAAAATAATAATTAGTTGAAATAAATTCATATAATAATAATAATAATAATAATAATAAATACTAAATGAAGAAATAATAAAATAAACAAGAAAAAATTTATATTTTCATCAGATTATTTATTAATATACGTAAACATCAGTAATGTCACAGATCGCTAAACAACAATAGAATAAACAACTAATCAGTAGATTGACTGGAAACTGATAAAGGCAAGATAACCTCATGTTTACATCAAATTCCTTTATGAATAAATTTATGAAAGCAATAATAAATTTTAAAAATTAAATTATAAATCCATCTTTGGACAAGAACATTTATTTAATCTACTCAATAAAAAATAATATGTACCCGTGATAATCACTTGATTTATTCCATTGTGTTGTATCAGTATAAATTTATATCAAGTAATTAGCACAAGCAGAGATAAGTAAAATAATTGTTTGTTTTTTTAAAGGTTTTTCTTATTGCCTGTACATTTTAAATAAAAATAAAATGGTCTCAATATATTATTAAAATATTTATCTGATTGTTTTATTAAACGTAATATTCCCTATAACGTATAACATGATACAAGGGAACATGATACCAAATTATCATTATTGAGCAGAACTAAAAGTCGTTCCTTTGAGTAAACAAAAACAATTCCTAGTTACTTAAGTAAAAGTATTTTAAAAGAGTGACCCTAATTTTGTCCCCCATGAAGTCAGAGACATTTAAATAAAGGCAAAAAACTCCTTAAAACGAAAATTATTTACATTAGCATAATTTAATGCAAAAATACCTTAACATTTTAATTATTGATTATTTTATTCTACAATGTGACAATTCATTGTAGAATAGAAATAGATATTTAGTTGAAAACAAGAGCGGAAAAATAATGTAAACATAACGTCACAATTATTTTACTATCAACAGTCATATGGTTAGGACTGAAGTATTTCAAAAGTTCTTCTGCAGATATATGTATATATTTAGAAAAGACGAATATATATATATATATATATATATATATATATATATATATATATATATATATATGTGTGTGTGTGTGTGTGTGTGTGTGTGTGTGTGTGTGTGTGTGTGTGTGTGTGTGTGTGTGTGTGTGTGTGTGTGTGTGAACCTTAAAAATGGATTTATTTTTGGAGACCAATAAAGCTAAAAAGACTATAGAAAAAAATTATCATAGAAAAAAATAGAGATAGAGAGAGCGAGAGAAAGATAGTCTCAATTATTACATTACGAAGAGGTATAGATTGATATAACTAGGGGATTACTACTATATTTTAATGATTAAATTTATTTTGAATAATTTTCTCAATCATTAAAATTATGAAGAAAGTTAAGACAATAAAATGATATTAAAGTCCTTTTCATTTACTAAACTTTTAAGTGATATATTTGGTAATAAATCAAAAGAATATAGTGACAATAAAACTTGTAATCTTTTTATTTTATCCTTCCTTCACTCCTCCCTTGTCCCTTAACAAAATAAAATATTTCTCGCATTAAGAACAAAGATTATGAAAGACAATCTCTTCATAGATTTCTTAGAAGAAATAAAATTCTATGCCTGTCGAAATTACACAGATTCATAAAATTAATAACCATGCGTCGTCTAGGCTGTTCATTGCATCTAGGCTATTTCTATGATATAAATTCTTATAAATTTAGCCATTTACGGCTAGAAATTTTAGTAGGTAGTGATTTATATCTATTTTTTCTATTATTCTTTTACGGCAATATATTTATTTAATGGTTGCATTCGATCGTTTTACTTATGACTAACGATTTTGGAATTATCATTCTATTTAGATGAGTATTATTGAATAAATAACAGTTTTAGTAGAAGAAAAACAGGGTCCAAAACAAACTTGAACGCTCTATTAGACTCCATTAACATATCGAGCGGTAGCCGGGCCCACAGAGTCTGTTCCCTGCCCGGAGAACAAATATTAATCGCGAAACAGGAAAGAAAAGAAGTTGGTCTCCCCTTTTGAAAAATTCTATTGCCGCGAAGAAGAGGAGAACATCTATTGATTATACATTCCGTATTGTGTTTGAAGTGGCAACGGCTAACAAACTTCCTACATCATTTCTCCTTTGGTAAACACATTTCTTCCCTCAAAACTTCCCTCATTTGAATGATTTCTACTTTTATTCCATTCCATAAATCCGACCGCTGTTGTCTTTTCTTCTTCTTTTTTTTCTTCCTTTTTTAAGTTTTATTATTATTCATTTAATCCACCGCCTCTGAATCGTTCGATTTACTTATTGAGGTGTCTTAAATGTTATTGCTATTTTATTTGACTTGGAATCAAATTAACTTGATTAAAGTACGCCTTACAATACTTTCAGTACTGAAAGACTATTTTCTCAGACCTTTCAGTTATTGCAAAAAATATATTATGACTGAACGCTCGCGTATTGAAATTGTGTTCCCAATTAGTGTAATATGTTGACTGTTACCAACTAGTACTTTTTTTAATTGCTGCATTCTGTGTGCACTCTCATAGCTCGTTTACTCTACTGAATCAACCAGTATAGGCGTATGTACAAATATAGATCTGTTTATAATCAATGTTTTTTTTTTATTTTATCTATGATGAAGAAAAAAAATACAGTTATAGCTAAAGGTCTCCAGATCCGAAGAAAAATAAGTAAAATGTCTCATAAACTACTCACAAATATACAAGGGTAAGTTCAAAAACTGTGTATTAACGTTAAATGTCATAATCATCTTTATTGTTGGGAGTAGAAAAAATTTATAGAATTTAAAAAAAAAGGTTGAAGAACACTTATATTAAAAAAAATTAATTACTATAAATTTTATTTCTACATAAAAAGCAATTTTTATTTTTTAAATGTTGGATGAAGTACTCTCATCCTTCTTCAACTTCATAATGGTTTCATTTCATTTTCTAGTATTATCCATAGCTTCCATAGGAATTTCCTTCGAAAGCCAAAAACATAATGCAGTTTTCGAAGTGAGAGGAGTAGCCTATTTCGAGCTTTTTTGAAAAGCATCTCACATGTGTTCAGTTGGGTTTAAGTATGGAGAAAGTTAGAGGAAGACACCTTATTTCTAAATTGGCAAGTTTGTCAAAAACGAATCTCTTTCGATGTGGCCGTAGATTATCATTTAGAAACATAAAATTTTGGCCAAGGAAGTTCCAGGCAATTGGTAATTTTTTTTTCCACTCTATCCTTTCGGCCATGTTGGTTTAGGCAATAGTGGGATAGTAGCGTAGATTCGCCACTGTGCCAATAATCTACTCTTTATTAATATTTTCTTATTATGCATTAGATTAGAAATTACAATTTTGGGATCAGGAATAAAACTAAGTTAACTGTGGTGGAGACTCATGCGCGGTTTCACACCTTATTGTTAGGGCTACTTCAATCTTCGTTCCAATTCAATCTTCATCGTTTTAGCATGTTTTTAGCATCCTCCATGTACATCGGGCATTCTCTGCTCCCTGTGTAATGCTTTCTTACTTCTGGGTCTCTTCCTGCAGTCTTGCATGTTTTGCAGTCTGGAGGATTCTTATCACTTGTGGTCCGACATTTCTTTCCCTTATATCCATTAAGTTTTTGAATATCCCAGGTCTTGGGAGCTCCTTTTATCTCTTATTTGGGTTACATAGTCTTGGCCAGTTTCAAACTACGGGCACGAAGCGTTGTGATGCATCATGATTTCTGATCTTTTTAATCTTTTGGTCTACTCTGCTCTTCTTCAGGAAAGTCTCTCTCCATCTAACTTTTTCTATCTCACCCTGTACTCCGAAATTCAGGAAATCCCAAACACACTCCGAGATCTAGCCTTTACTTCTACAAATCGTCATATGTACGGGTTTTCCCTCCGTCCTGGTGGTTCCCTTCTGATCATCTCTGAAAAGATTGTCTTCCCCATCTTCTATTCTACTGCGTTCCCTTTCTTCTTTCTATCCTTTCCCTCCACAACAATAGATCCATCAACAATGGTAGATGGTGACTATTTGCTGTTAATTTCCTCATGTATCCGCTGTGCTGTTAGTGTCACATCGATAATGTGAAAGTTTGTAGGGTCACCCACGAAAATCCCAGTCTATACCAAGCGCCACCTCCACCAACGGCAGTCACCGAAACAATGTTTTGATGTCTAATGCGTTAGACACACTCCAGGAAAACTCTATGACGTTCAGAATCGAGAATAAGGTAAAATCTGGATTCATCTGTAAAAATTACAGTGGACCAATTTGTTCTTTCCGAAAGCCTCTTGTTGCACCAGACTTGTCAATAACACAATCTTTGTTAATTGCGTAACATCACCTATTGCGTCTTTGGAGAGGGCAAGATATCATATCGATTTTCCATAGACGATAGCTTATCGCTTAATTGGACGCTCAATAGCAAGTTTAAATCTGTTGACCAAGCTGATATGATAAAATTTCTATCCTGCCTAGGAGTAATATCCCGTTGGGAGCCACTTCTTTGTCTTATGCAACACTATGAATTTAAATTTTGCGAAACTACACTGTATATACTAACGTTGAAGATACGGTACACTTACAGTGACGATTAAAAATAATAATAATAATAACAATAAAATAATAATTAAAACTATACTGTCCTGAAAATCAGACATGTTCAAATGGCACCTCATGCTATACTAATTATTATTTCAATTTGTCTTTGTATTTTTAAACGGATTATTTGTTTTAAAGATATTGAAAGGATTTCATTTAGCATCTGTTCGATATCTGGAAACACACAAAACAGTTTTGTAGCCCAGAAGGCTGCGGTAGTTCCGTTCAAGCGAACGGGCCGCTCGCTGACTGACAAAGGGCTCCGAATTAGTAAAACGCTGATCTGGAGATGGATTGAGTCATAATGGAACATGTGCTGTGCCAGATGGCACTTCTTGGGGGACGAGTGGCAATATGGCTAGGCCGCAGGCGGACATATGCCAGACCACAAGCAGGTCGACCTGTCTCTATGTGGGCGTGCCGTGTCACTTGATCCCTTCCTAAGGCAGGTGCGTATCGCTTTGGAAGGCTGAAATCGACTCCTGGTATGATGGTAATAGTTGATAATATCATACCATGGTTGTTATCTCATCGTCAAACTGGCCGTTTCAACTTTAAGACCGTTTCAGATCATCAATTATAATGATTTTACTGCCTTATATCAATCGATATAGAATTTATTATCCTTTCAATTAATCTAGAATAGGTGACAGTATTTTATTTTAACCTTAATAACTTCGAAACTAAAATGTGAAACAGACTTAATTTTAAAGTACATATCGACTTCTTGATCGAGTTCCAATATTTGATTCTAAGATTCTAAAATAACTTTCTTTCATTTTTTTGTTTTTAGTTTATATCCTTAAAATGCTACCATTTTATTTATTACTTACTATTTTTTTAACGCGTCGATTTCTTATGAAACTCAACAATATTTATTTAGTTTAGGAAATACTAAACATCAACAAAACATTTTAAAAACATATGTTTGTATATTTCCTTAGTCCGATCATTGAATACCTATCTATTCTTTCGAAGACTCGACATTTTACTGAGTACCTGCTAATATACCATGCATTCTCACGTTTTATTCATTTAGAAAGGTGATCAGGTACTCAGAATAAATAATCAGTCCATATTTTTGGATACACTTAGTAAAATAATAATTTAAAGAATTATAAAATAATAATTAAGAAAATTAGTTTTAAATAAATAATATCGCTTTTAAATAAATAATAATAGAGTATTTAAGTATTTAATCATCTAACTTCTATTTATTTACATCGAACCAGAGAACCTGGTCAGTTTTTTGAGGAATGAGCAAATGCTCAGTTTCACACATTTCACCTAATGACGGAATTCAATAATATTGACCGTGTAAGCTGGGCATTCGACACCTTTCTTGAAAGATTCATAAGAAACTCCTTTCTATCCACTAGAATCAAAACACTGTACTGAATTAATAGGTCTAAATCTTGCATGGCTTGGGTCATGACCTGCCAGAGCATTATTTGTTACATTTAAGTCAAGTTCCCTTTTATATTTGAACAGCTCATAGCAATGCAATTATATATTTTAACATTTCTTTGTAATCTTCCTCGAAAAAGCCGAAATCATTGGGAGTTAAGAAAGTAGCAAGCCTTGAAAGAATCTTTTCTTTCAACTTTCCTCCTTCCTACTCCAATGACCCCGTTGAGTACATCCCTTCCCCAATCGTTTTGTTAAAATTGGGCCTCACCATTGACAGAAATTCATTCCATATCATTCCGCAGCCAGGATGTACTTATGATATTACAACTTAATTTGTTATGAGTGGTAGTAAAATGCCAATGTGACATTTTTTCGTTCGTAAAATTTCTTAAGTCTTTGTACCTGTGAGTTCGTTGATTCTCGGGGCCCGTGAGGTTTTTTTTTTTCGCAGCGATTAGGTCTAGAATGGCATATAGGTACTGTTTGGGGAACAAAATTTATTTTATAAACCTATTGCTAACAATTCAAGAAAACTGAGCTGCAGCTATCTCTGCTTGACTAGAAGAAGTTCTGACTGGCTGGGCAAAGGTGCCAAGATTAAAAATTCCTGTCCATTTCATATCTGAACTCAGAACTTGTTATACCTTTTATAATATATATCATGTTATATTTAAGTTATATACAATATATTATTATTATATTGGGTTATAATTATTTCACTATGAGTGAGTGAATTAAGACCAAAGCCAGGCAGAAGAAGTGAAGAGAGAATGGAGAGGATCAACATAAGAGGACGACCAAAAGTAAGATCTATTAATTGCAAATCGACATTGAAAAAGGATTAATACAAAATTCTAAATTTAGCTTTCAATTGATTTTGGAACGTAAAAACCACCTCTATCGATTCCCGCTCACGATATACCGAAAAAAAAATTGGAAATGATCTAAAATTCGAATATTGATGACGTAAGCACCAAATACTAACGACCTTCAGTCGTCACTCTGGCCTAAACCAGTGCTAGAAGCCTTAAAAATACAATGTAATTATAATTAAATTTAATATTTTGCCAGGTAAATAAACTCCTGCTGCATACAACAAAAAAAAAAATATATTGTTATTTGGGCAAAAATCTTTTCATGTGTAATGATGTGTTTGCTAAATCTTTTTCAAAAAACGATACGTCGATATGTTAAAATCGAATATCTTGGGCGAAAGTATACATCTATAGCAGACATATCCGAAACTCCCCAAAACACGATTTTGGGAGTTTCGGATATGAAACGGATTTCAAATCCAATCCTAGTCCCACCGATGACCCTCCAATCAGTACAAAAGTAATAAACTCCTACCATATGCAATAAAGAATAAAATTTAAAAAAAAAATTGTTATTTGGGGAAAAATCGTTTCATTTTTTTCCTGTAAACTTAGCTAATTGATTTTGATAATATAATATAATACCTCCACAGACCGGGATTACCATACATGAACAAGTACTGTGGCAGTGTAACTGAATAGCTACCTTGAAGTGTGTACCTTGAGAAGCTTGGAAGTTTTGAGAAATTGCATATAACTTATTTTACTTCTTTCATAGATGTTCACTCGCATATTAATTTAATTAGAAATACTTTATAATCATACAATATGGAAGTCCTGCTACCAAAAGCTATAAATAGTTGTCCATGAAGAATCCTGCTTCATTTTTAATTTAAAATATTGATGGACTTACACATAAGTTACAAGAGAGAAATAAATCCGTAAAAATTCAATTTGAATAATATATATAGCTTAATACATCATGGCAGATGAGATCCCCTTTTTACAAATGAGGCGTGTCGTGTATGCTAAACTGTGGCGGCCGTGGCATCGACATCGGTTCCGGCGGAGGGTCCGTAACCCCAATCTTTTTAACGATCTTCTCTTTATCTAAGATCTTCCGCTGCAGATCACAGTTCCCTGATCACTTCCTCCTCTCGGCTAAATCATCGGCCTGTCAGATCCCCGAGATACCGATCTCTAATCACAGTCCTGCCAGCTAGCCGAGGGTCCGGCCCTAGAACTTTTTTTTAAATCTTAAGTCTTTTTTTAAATTTCTGTTTTATTTTTATCATAAAGTGGTCACAGTGTGCATTTATTATTTTTTATGAACTAAGTATAATTAATGAAGATAATATCATTTACCGACAGATCTCACTGACCTGAATCTTTTCAGCAATGCATGTTACACCTCTTTGGACTTTTGAAGTAAAAATAATATAATAAAGTTTTTATATACAACCACATAGTATTTTCTAATTATAGAGAAATTTCTTGGATGATTTTGCGGTTTTAACTTTATCATATTGACATATTCTCTTATAGTAGTAAAATATTAATAGAGTCACTTTTCTTACGAGACACAGGACTAACATGGAATCACATACGATACTTAAAAGATAAGAGCTTAATCAACGATTAGGCCAGTTACACAGACTACTGAACAGAACATCTCATCTTTCAATAGAAAACAAACTTTTAATCTGTAAGACCACTCCGAAACCTATTTGGATCTACAGACTTGAACTGTGGGGGATAACTAAACTTTCGAACATCAAACATATCTAATCCTTTCAGTATTAAGTCCTAAGAACAATAGTCAATGCCCCATTTTATTTTACAAACAAGACCTTACACCATGACCTTATTCGCTTATTCAATACAAATTCTCCTTATTTCATCAGAGCCTTACTTATCATCGTAGCCCCTAAGCACCATTCCTACTCCTATCCCTATAAACCTCCTCAAATATTGAAATGGCAGTGGCCCAAAGACCTTTTGTATAAATTCTAATGGAGTCCTGGCAAATACCAGCGACGCGGCTGGATGAGAAGCGTTGTGATCTTCTGAAGCTCTGCTTTGCCATCCGCATGTGGAGGACAAAGCATGGTTCTGAGTTCCCTGGGCAGATTGTAAATATTGTATATAGGTATGAATGTGTTATGAAAAGACTAATTTATTTTATATTTACTTCATACATTTATACATTATTTTATACATTTTCTTTATATTGGCTATTTACTTATTTTGCTATTATTTAATTTTCTATCTATTTATTTCGATCTCTTAAAAATTATTTAATGACACAATACAATCATACGATAGAGCCTGAAAAATACATACTCTCATGTTATAAATATTTTAAGCGATAATGCAGATATAGTTAAACGTCAATAAATTTTAAATACCTGATGTGGACAACACATGACTTTCTTGTACGCCTGTTAAAATATAAATCGGTGGCTCAAAAACTGATCCAGAATTTGTTTACTAGTTTCCGAAGATTGCAGAATCTCAAAACAACATTCGGCGTCACGACATCCATCTATTGACACACTCATACACACAAGATCGTGTTTCTGAAGTTCTCATTCCGTTATTGTATATCGTTTTCTTTCAGTTGGTAACAAGTTCCCAAGAGATTTTTTCGTGTTCCATGACAACATTAGAACTATCAATGTCACTAGATAAAGCATTGGAAATCGACGGTTTCGACATTTTAAGCGGAAGAACACACTTAATTCATATCTTATTCTCCTGCTGCAGACTTGTTCAGCTCCCAAATGGAGGGGAATTTTACACTCAATTTTAACCCTTAAAACAAGTAATAAAAATATTTAATTTTGGTGAAAAAAATATCGCATTTGTAACCATTATTACCGAACCATATGATCTCTGTATTTAATTTTAATATACTTTTTGATGCAAGTTTATTATGACCTTCAAGTAAAGTACCCTTTTCGGCTCACCAATTGAAACCAAAATATTGAAATAAAAATCCAAGTTTACCAAGTTTGAGATGTTTATATTATATTTTAATATCAGTTTTGATGAAAGTTTATTATGATCTTCAAATAAAGTACCGTTTCCGGTTTCCCAATTAAGACCAAAATCTAGTATGTTATTTAAATTAATATATAAGTTATAAATACTAAATTTGAGAAGTTTTGCATTATATTCCAATATAAATTTTGATGGAAATCAATTCTGACCATTGAGTAAAGTACCACTTCCGGTGATCATACATTGATAAAAAAAACTAGATTTTACAGCAATCCTAATTACAAAATTTTAACTTTCTACGGCTAATTGTTCTGGAGTCATGCGAGATACGCACGTACGACCGTACGCATTGACGTCACGACGAAACTAGTCAAAATGGATTCAGGGATGGTCGAAATGGATATTTCCATTGAAATCTGAAAACCGAAAATCTTCGCGATTACTGCGTACATGAAAGTAAAAACAAATACCATATTTAGCTATTGTTATTGGGAGAACCTGCCAGCAGACAATGGAATTTGGATGGTATCGTATTTACAGAAAGAGCTGACGTTCGAGAGAGGATGTTAAAGATTAAAAACATATTGATGGATGCTTAAAACATATTTTTATAGATAGTCGTATATATTATATGGTCACACTATCATATGGGGCAGTGTTAGCCTAGGGGTTAGAGAAGTGGTGCAGAGATTAAACGACCAAAACTGCACCTGTCAGGGCCCCAGACACACCATATGGTGCACCGTGGCTGGTTAATTGCAAATAGACTGGTTTAGCGCGCCCCATGGGACCATCCACAATATGTCGACTATTTAGCCCCGGGCTGTATTATGTAACCATTTGTATGTCCTCCTCTTTCCTCTCTGTAGTATTCTTTAGCCATTAACAAGAGAGGTGGCTACCACCAAAGGAGAGTCCATTATATGGTAATTAAAGATATAGTATGTCCATAAAAGGTTGACAAAATATATATTTTTTGGGGGATTCGTGTTCAAATAATTAAAACTACTAATAATTGTATTAATATTGTACAAAATAAAGTGATAAGGGATTCATTACATATCAAATCACTCAACGAAAAATAAATTTTGAACCTTCAAGTTTTAGATTTACATGATTCTTTGTACATTACTTACACTAACTAAATATATTACAAATACATTTTTTTTTAATGTGTTCTCCTTGAGCAATTTTTTAATTTTGAAAATTGCGGAGCTATCCAAATTTCATCATATTTCGGATCAATGGTGGAATATTAAAATGTTCGTAGATTTACAACTTATAGTGCTAGGGATATTTTAATAGCTCATTTGGGAGCTTATTGTATGGTCTTTCATTAAGTATGTAACATGATAACCTCGCAATTTTCATAATTGTTTTTAAAATTTTGGATTTTGAAAATCTCAAAACGCGATCTTAGATTTTTATTTTTAAATGTGTGTTATTCCAACATATATTGGTTAGATTCATACCAAGTTTTAAGGTGAAGAAAAGATAACGAGTAAATAAGATCTAGATGTTAAGTAGACGCAATAATTCATCATTTCATAACGAGGAAGAGTAGTCTAGTTTTAACATTAAATGCTAATTCATCCAGTGCGCTTGGATAAAACATTGATTATATAATATGAAGCACATTACCTTGCTAAAATGTTGTTTAATTGGCAAATGATATTATTACTTTTAATTTGCAATTTTATTAATATATGGTCATCTTCACTTTAAATTCAATTAAAATTTAATAGTTTTAAATGTGCAAGTAATTTTTTATATATTTAAAAAGTAATATTTACCTAAATTAGGATAGTTAAAGAAACACGAGCTATTTTTTTTTTAAAGACAATTTTCATTTTATTTTTTTTAAAGACAACCACCTGCTAAGCATCTGTCAGATCGATTAATCTATTGGGAATCGGGTGTCTGCGCCTGCTCTGATTAGTGCAGATTCCGAGAGTGTGGTGAGAACGTATACCTGAAAACTAAATCTTTGTAAAATGAAAAAGGAGATGGGAGAAGGACTTGATGTTAAGCCTAACCTCCTTCCAAAAATTTTACGATTAGTTCATTTAGCACTATGACGGAATTGAAAGTAATCACAAAGTTGAGTTACCGCTCAGGTCTAGTTTCTGTTATTAGTTTTTAGGCTAAATCTATGTCTGAACACAAATACCATGCAGGTACACGATACTTTGGACAACTATCATCACGGAACACTTTAACAATAGCTAGTCCATGTTATAAGAGAAGCGGCCTTGCCACACCGAGAATGACATATTGTGCGGATGATTCACTGGTCCTTTGGAAAACTTGAGATTCATTGTGGCCGTAGGGGAGTCAATGAGTATTGAATGGGGCGCGGCCCATTTACAAACAGAACCACCATCTGCTGTTGCCGCCACCTGCTACGCTGTGGGCTAGTTGCTCCTCGAATCTACTGCGGCTGGTCTCGGTCAGGTGTCTGCTTCTGTTCTCTTCGCATCAGGTTCGAAAATTGTCTGAGATGAATCCCTGGAAATGAATGTTTTTGTGTGTGTGTATTTGGTTGCATTAAACCTTGACAAGGTGCAATGTCTGGCGTATTTCACTCTCTGGCGTACTTCACATCTCCTAATAAAATCGACTACGTCTCGATACAAAGCTGGCAAAAAGGACACTCTGGCTATTCGTAGTAAGTTTTGTCTACCCCCAACGACGATAGTGGTATTCTTCCGAAATCCCTTTCCTGATATCTATTGGAATTTCTAATTTTCACCTTTCTCTAGGTTCCTATAACCCTCCCACATTAATTATCCATCCTATTGAAATATGAAATTTATACATATAAATTGCAAGAGTAAAAGCTCAAAATGAGACATAAATAATCGATAAGCCATAAATGGAAAAATCCCCAAAAGAAGCCAAGAGTCTCAAAAATAAATAAAAAAATCATCTGTCGATATTTCGCATTTATTGTGGAATAGCTGTATATCCACTGTTGTCTTTATAAGCAACTTCCTCTGTGCATATAAACTTTCCTTTTCCTCTTGGATTTAGTTGATCATTTCTTATTTATATTTTTGGGTATTTAGCAAGAAGATTTCCTTTTCTTTTTTTTTTTTTTTTATGATCAGCTGTTTGTACTTTATCTTTTCCCAGCTTTTGCCATGCATTTTGAGTCTGGATGTGAGATATGCTGCATTTTTATTTATATTATATAACTTTCTTCTGATGATGCCTGAATTGGCGAAATATCGACAGATGATTTATTTTTGAGACTCTTGACTTCTTTTTTAGATTTATATATATATATATATATATATATATATATATATATATATATATGAATACTATATATATATATATATATATATATATATATATATATATAGTAGATAATCTGGCAATGGTTGGTTATTGCTAGATTTGAGCCTAGTTCGCTCAAGAATGCTCTCGGGGATGGGAGCCCGTCCGATGGGAAAAATACAAGACATAATATTTATTCCATTTCATTTCGTTAAAAACATGAGGAACAGATTGCAGCAAACGATATCTTTACAAGCATCATTAAATGCAATGACAATTCAGATAAAAATAAACCGTACTTTTTATGTTTATTAAGGTCATTAATCCTCTAAAATACAAGATAACTTATACAATAATAACCTATAAAACGTTATTCAACCACATTTCTTACAGAAATTTTACAGTTATACTTTACAGTTTTGAGCCTCAAAGTCCGACATACGTATTTCAGTTTTTGCGACACAAATGAAAACCATTAAATTTAAGCCAGACATTTTTATTTAACAATATTTTAAACTTGAATATTTAGAGAGAGAGGAGTTGGCCGCTACGGCGAGCAGTTTAAAGAAATATACAAGCAATAACAGATAGCGGTAACGGTTGGCAAGTGCTGCCAGCCGCTACGGAGGCAGTACAGTGAAAGTCTACCATTAGGAGCTCGCTACCAGAATTCAGCCTACCCTCTTGCTTGTGTTGAACTCATTACCTAGAGGATAGTAGTTTACTGTAAAAGGAACAATAAATGTAATTCTTAATTTTGGTCTAATCAAAAATCATTGTAATAGATAAAAATAAAAAAAGGAAAATAATAGAATCTGCCACACTTTATACAAGGGCAATCGGTATTAGTGCAATGTGATTATTACTACCATATTTACAGACCAAATAAAATAAAATAAATGCATAACAAATTATAAAAATAAATAAATTAAATAAAAGTAAAATAAGTAAATAATTAACCTCCAAAAATAAAATGGCAGATAAAAATAATAGATTTATAATAGATTTTCATCAAATATTATATTAAAATATAATGCAAAAAACTTCTCAATTTGCTATGTCACTTGAACATTAATATAAATAACATCCTAGATTTCAGTTAAAATTGGCAAACCGGAAGTGGTACTTTACTTGAACTGCATAATAGACTTTCATAAAAAATTATATTAAATGATTCTCAAATTTGGTATATAGAACTTTAATGTCAATACAAATACCATACTAGATATTGATTGAAATTGGCCACTCGGAAGTGGTATTTTATAGGAAGATGTTTACAGTCTCTTAATTTTTTTTTTCACTATTTGGTTACTAGATTCCGAAGATAGCAGTATCTTAAAAACGACACTCGGCGTCGCGACTTCTATTAGTATCGATTGTTTGTTACGGTGCCCTGAATCCAGAGGCGTAGCTAAGTTAGGGAGAAGAGTCCAGCCGCCTTAGGGGCCGCTTAATAAGGGGCGCCAAAATGCCTCAAAAAAATTTTTCAACAATTTATTTTACCCCTTCTTTTTTTATCTCCGAAAAGAAAATTTATGTTATTGGATTTAAGTTGAACATACGTTTAAATTAGTAATCATGAAATAATGATGTACGTAATAATGTATATAATAAGCAGTAGGGATGTACGATACCGATCGATTCAAGTATATACTTAACCATATAATTACTATACTATGTAGTTTTGGCATCAGTACCACTGTTTCAATATCTCTTTCAATAACTTAGTGGTATCGAGCTTTATTCAAGTGCTTCAATGAGTGCCGATATCGGTACTTTGTCGGTATCATATATCCCTAAAAGCAGATTGTGTCCCTAAAAGTCTAGAATTGTGGCAGGAGGCAGTAGGACTGTTATTAATATTATAATGTAAAAATAAACTTTCACTCGAAATTCGCCGCCCTCTAGATTCTGCCGTCCGGGGATCAGTATCCCCCTATGCTCCCCTCCTAGTTCCGGTCTTGGAGGGAAAGGGAGGCAATCTTGAAATTTGCCCCGGACGCCAGTTGACCTAGCTACGCCACTGTCTGAGTGGTAATTCTGGATGTTTTAGTCTCAGAATATTTTTTTCTAAAACATTTATTTGTCGCTTTTATTTCTAAAATTGATAGAGAACCATTTAAAAAATCCGTTGTTACCAGCACATATCCTTCCGCCAGTTCAATACTCGTAAATTCAAATATGGTTTCAGAGATTTTTATGCCATTGCAAATGAAGTATTAAATTTCAGCTGCCAAATACCAATCGAACGTTCTAAAGTATTATACGCTGTAATATATTTAACAAGACATGTACACTGTGGATGAGTCCATGGAAATTACGTAATATATAAATATAAAATTTTTAGGGGTAGTGAAAACTTCTCCATTATCTATCGATCTATTTATTATTTTTAATTTATGTATCTTCACGGCTGTTGAGCCAGCAACGTTACAGAAGTTTGTATCAGTTGCGGGAGGTGTGTAGGCATACAGTCGCACCAAATGTAGCGAACTCTAAGAGAAGATGAGATGGAAGGAGATAAGATAATAAAAGGTGGACGAGCTAAGATATGTGGAGAAGTAGAGGAAGTGGAGTTAATTAGCGAGGAATACTCCCTCCGAAGCCTTATCTAGCCGCGAAGGAGTCGAGTTCTTAGCCACCGGAGTAATGAAGTATAATGAAGCGGAAACACAGATTGCGGCTCTCTCTCTCTGTCTCTTCTTCTTGTCTCCTCCTCTCGCTAATTATATAACAGATTCCCTTTCGCTCTCTTATTCGGTGAGTTATTATTTTTTTGCTGCCGAGAGCCACTGGGGCGGGCGGTCCCCAGTAGATAGCACAGCCAATAGGGTCACCTAATAAAGAGAGGATCATTAAGGAGCCGTTCCAGATGACTCTTTCCAGGTAATATCTTCTCTCCTTTAAGAGCGAATATAAAATGCGGGCATTAAATCCTTATTTTTGTCGGAACGTTTCGCGATTTACGGCTTTTTTATTTCGGGTTCATTTTATTGTTGGTGGCACTTTGAATATTAAAACAAACTTGATATCGCATAATATTTTATATTATTTTTACTCTGGCTAGCTCCGTTTCTCTTATAATTGATTAAAATACAATATTAGTAAACTAAGGCTTTATATGATGTACAACTGATGGAGAATCCCAATGCCTATTGAAATAGGAGCTAAAACAATTTAGTCTTGCATTTCTTACACGCACCAACCAAGAAGAAAAATACGTAAATTGCATATAAGCTCCGCATGTTTCCCTGTAGCGAACGGACAAAACAAAACTCAACTACTCTTAATTTTTTTTCGTTCCTGCTCTCATAGAAATTCTAATCAATAATGTGAAAACGAATGGCCATCCGACTTTATAGAATATTGGACGAGAGATCTCTTCTCACATAAAATCTGAAGAAATAGACTAACAGACAATTTAGGGGATTACTGAGGGATATACAAAAATGTTTGACTAAAGGAGCTATTGTGACATTAAATTGATTTTAGGTTTAGAGGGCCTACTTAAAATAACATATTACGAAGAGCATATTTTCTAACCTGTAGTCGAAAAATAAGAAAACAATTATAATAATTTCACTAGTAGGCGGTATAACCAAAAAGGCCCTGTTAAAAATGCAGCAAATTTTCCAATCAAAAGTATTACGACTGAAAATCAAAGCACCTCAGTATGTGAATAACAAAATTGCATATTGACTTATTATCTAACAACCTATTTCACATGCTTACCATCGAATTCATGAACATTCCTCAGACATAGCAACAGACTAATTCAGGGAATGACAACGACTGATTGTCTTTCCTTGCTATTTGAAGAGGAGAATAAAAAGATGTTGGGTGAGAGATCTACTAGTGGAAGATCAGAGAACTATCATGCAGCTGCTTCCCTATGCCTAACAAGTCATTATTTATTAATTTCCTATGCCGTTAAAACATTTGTTGATAATCAATCTTCTTTTATAATAGGTAAAAATTTATATTAAATATAAAAAATGATTTGAGAAATGATTGAAATAAACTAAATTAATTGATATAAACTAATATACTCAATATAAAAAATAACTATATTCCTATATATTCCATTGGATTGTGTTGTTAGACAATAGCTGGTGGTTGAGTCGCTACTAGCGGAAGATCGTTAAGACTATAGACTCAGGTGCAGTTACTCTAGATCACAGATTGACGTGGGAGTTGTCAGACAGAGACTGTTACAAACGAGGTCGACCCCGCCGTAAGAAGAAGCTTTGGATTGATGCGGGTGCTCCAGGTGCGACGGGTTCCGCCCCAGCGACCACTCTCCGAAGGTGATCTATGTCCTTCGAGGACGCTCCCAGATGCCCAAGAGATCCTTTGATTGAAACATGTCCCGGGGGAAGGCCCCCGGTGATTGGTGGACCAACCCTTCATCCCACGGGCATCGGCTCCATCATAGTTGCTCTTGTCTCCTCTCGACCACATTCTATCTCCGATTACTGTCACATGGAAGATTAATCTCGAACAGTAACGCTCGATAGATGGCAAAAAGAAATAGGTTCGAGAAGGTCTCATATCGCTAAATATGTCTATGTTAATGATTACAAAATATTTTTTCTCAGCTTAATGATTTTTTAGAGTGCTTTAAATTTAGTACCCAAAGACGAAGCAATGCTCTGAAATTATTTTACACAATTAGTTAACGTAGATGAAAAAAATACAATAGTTATTTCTTGTACAGTCATGGAATTTATAATAATTAAACCACCTTATTGAACACATGTCAATTTAAATACAATAAAGATGGAAAAATATTACAACAAATTTATAACATATGATATTTATTATCAATGGAAATTTTCAAATAGATAATAATAATAACTTCCTCTGCTTTCTTAATCGTCTACAGTTAACTTTGTTGTTACTTCACTTTACTAAAATATTTGAAATCAAATTTTAGTAAAAATGAAAAGACAAGAACATTGAAAACAAAATAATTTTATTAAAATTGTTTATTAAAAATAAATTCTTGGAATGAAATTTGACTGGAATAAATTACCGAGGTTCATGTTGGTTCGGTGAAGCACACGTGATACGATCTTTTTCATTTACGTTCTTTCCACCGACCTGGTAGACACTTTTTTCTAAATAAGAGTTTTCCTGATGTAAAATACAGCTGTAACCGGTTTTTGACGTCAGGTAATTTTTATGTTGTAATTTTCATCAAAATCTTTCCTCGGTATTTCGAGACCATTTTACTGACTAACCAGTAGAAATTGCTCGATTGTGGAGTATAGAATTGTTAAATGAGAAAGTTTTAATGATTCATATGATACCATTTTCTCTCTTGATCATTTATTTTCATGTTTCATTTATTTTCATTGACCATTTATTTTATCTCGATTATGTACCGTTTCGAGTTTCTGACCACAAATGAGGCCTAAACATATTCGATATTAAATTAAATTTTTGAATATTACAGAAATATTAAAAAATAAAATTCTAGAGAAAAATTTATTTACGTCAAATTACATGTAACAATGAACATCGATAATTTATTAGAGATAACCAAACTATAAAACAAAAAAAACTTAAAAATGAAAATTACCTCATCAATTGGAGAGTAGATAATATCGACAATTTAATTAAGAAAAATAATTTAATTTTATAGGAGTGTCCACCATTTTTACTTTCCCTGTGATATATATATATATATATATATATATATATAGTTAGAGGAAGTATTCCGATCGTGAAAATTTTCGAATTCGAGTTTTCAACGAAACTGCACGTTTTATTTTCACAGAAACAATCACCTATAACACCTTTAGAAATAAATAATTTACTTTTTTTAAAGGAAGATAATATAAAATCATTTTTAGAAATCTATCATAGACGTCATTAATTTTGTAATAATGGTTCACATTGTTATTTTTTTAATTTATTTATTAAAATATATAATCATATAAATATTTATGAAGGTGCATAGTACTAGTGTTACATAACACACTAGCTCTTAATTGTAAGCAGTCTGGAACATACCAGGACATCACAGCTGTGGTGTGTTGCGGGCTTGCCTACTTTGGCCTGTTCACGGGGATTTTACCCTTCTAGCGCATTAAACCAGTAGTTTAAAATTAGTTTATCACTCATTCATTGCATATTTAAGGACAATGAAATGCTAAAATCTGTTTTGACAGCTTGGGAACAATGAAACTTTATTGTGCATAAACAACTCTTTATTTTAGTTGTCTATGGAGCTGTCATGTTTCACTAAATGGATAATGGAATCTGGTTGCTTTTGCATTTATCAAGTATTATCTTTCTTTTTTAATTTTAGTTACTTAATTCAAGATCCATTTACAAAAACAAAACCAAATATCACGTTATTTTTAATATTAATTACATATATAAGTAAATTATATTGTATTTCTCCAGAGTACTCAGAATTTTTTTTTAGGAGATTTCAATGTTTTTCGATTTCAAAAGAATCACCTAAATGCCCCCAAATTGGGAAAAGTTTTAAGGATAAGGATGAAAATTGGATCGAAAATTAATGTTAAAAATTACCAAAAATATTACTTAAAATACAAATTTTATTTTTTTCGTACGTTTCGAGCGGAATATGTCTCCCAATCGCCTTCCCTGAGTACGCCACTGTATCTAATATCCAATTTTAGTTTTAAAAATATAAAAAACAATTCGTATTTAATAATAATAATGTGAAATTCTTTTAATTGAAGCATATGTATTTGTTGGAAAAGCGATTGAAATTTTTCGTAGAAGTTCTTCCTCCAGTCTGTTTTTTTTAAATAAATTAATCATCATACTTAAATAAATCATAATCATACGTAAAATAAATTAAGAATTCATTATTGTCTCTTGTGGTGTTGATTGCGTGGTAGAGTGAAAATTGGCGGTATGTCTAGTAATGTTATTGGAAGCGTGCATTGATCTCTATTGAACAAACAATTACTTTCACATTACTTTAGTAATGTCATTAATATTAAGAATTCTATTGAACTATTTTGCTAAGGGCTATACCGTATTATACGTTGATGGGGTTGGGCTGTAAAAAAGTTGGTTCTTTTGATATACATAGGAATTGCAAAATTGTATGTGTCTTTGGTTGATAAACTCACTTAAAATATACATTGAAGAATTTTTTAACATCCACTGATATTTATATATTTGGTAAAGCCATTAAGCTTCCATTTTTAATTAAAATTAAATTATAAATTTAACTTATATCATAGTATATCGCTGTTGAACTATTTTGTTTGTTTAATTACAAGAAATATTTCTTTGCATGTTAAAAATATGGGGGTGAAACCATGTAAAATGTAGGCTTAAACAAAAAATATCTGCTAAACTAAAATAGAGTCCATTAGTAAACACCTTGTAGATAATAGTGGTCAGCCCGAGAGGGGGTAAGAGGATCAAGAAGACTGGAAAATATTGAAGCGGAATACAGCGTAGAAGATGCGTAAAGTGTAGCGGAGTTAACTGATCCTTGATGCGATAATCCAGGCTTAGGCGGTAGCTCATTATACGGTCCCTCGGCCAAGGCTTCGATAAGGCTTAGCCCTCGTCTGCTCCTCCGGTTATAGTCCGGGATTACAGGTCGCGCTTCTGTAATACTCTGTCACACCTGCCTCAGGGTATCATCACGATTCTGAATTTTTACTCGTTTTATTCCTCTAAAATTTGTTTATAAATTCAATATATTTTTATGTTTTACTGGGCTGACTCAGCTTCGTGAGGACCAGCTATATTGCTACTTGAACAAAACTTTTTTTTTTAAAATATATTCATAAACTTACAACTTAAAACGGAGTACCAGTGAGGCGGCTAAGAGATAATCGCTGGGGAGCACCTTTGCACTCCACATGAGAGGGGGAGGGCCAATCATAGTTTAATGTCCCGTAAGCTGGTGAGATGTTTACCTTAGTATGTGTTTAAAATAAAAAAAAATATTTTAACAACTTTATTTTTTTAGGTTAATTATTTACTCATTTTGCTACTATTTAATTAATTTATTTTTATAATTAGTTATGTATTTATTTTATTTTATTTATCTTTTGTCTGTAAATATGGTATGAATTGTCACATAGCACTAATACCAATTGCCCTTGTATAAAGTTTTTGAATCGCTTTTTAAAGAGATTTCTTTTAAATAGTATAATCAATCCTAAAAATTAATTGGCAAATCCTAAAAATTGAAAGAGTTTGTTAAAATTTTTAACAAGTTTTCGTTTAATTTTGTCTCAAATAACGATAAAAAATAAAATTAAAGTAGAAATCGTCGTAACCAAAGCGTTTTCATCAAAACTCTGCTTGGACATGATAACATAGCCTAGAACCGTCCGACACTACTGCCGACCATCTGACTGCTTCAGGAGCCATTTCCATATACAGTATAGATATGACGTTGTACCTGGAATGCCGAGCTGTACCAACGAAATATGCCCCATTATTTATTCCCTTAACATATTATTCAACTGCCAGTCGCAACGGTGGGCAGTACCAGCGAAAGTCTACCTTTAAAGTTGTCGCTCTCATATTTTCTAACATAGGTAATCTGATCAGCATTAAAGTATATAAATGGTTTGATACGATTTCTATATTAACAATACAATTTTAGCAAAACGTAATACTAATAAACATAATTGTAATAATAAAAAAAAAACCTTTTTTTTTTCATTCGATTTCTGTGAGATGTTTTTAAAATGCCTATTTTTATGATAGCTGCTTTTATAAACAAATTTTTAGTGCCTGGTAAAGTTGAAACAATTTATCTCTCTATGACAATAACATTAGTATAATAGTGCAAAGCCGTTGATCTGAGCTTGCATGTAAAAATGTTAGCATTCAGTAACGGTTAAAAATAACTAACTTTTATTCATCTGTATAAAAAATAGTCTCAGTATGTTTGCTTTGTTATATGAATCTATTGTTTTATTCCAGGCTCTATGAAATTTCGCTTACAACCTGAAATCATCGAAACGAGAGCAAATTTTACCCATATCATTTTTTTGCGACCCTCTGAAGTCGAATTTAATTGTTCACAAACTGTATGATGTATTTCTGAAGGCTAGGCTTAGTTTATAAAATCGGTTCCAGGTATCAGTTAACAACAGAATCGGTAACAGCATAAAGCAAATAAATCTTAAAATAATTAATTTGTAGATAAAGACTTATTCATACTGTACCAATACGAAAAGAAAGAAAAGGAGAAGAATCTACATTCAGAAAAAATATAGGTATATATTAAAATCTCCAGTTTTATTCAAACTTTTTAAAAGTTTGCATTATTGGTTATTTACAAAATCAAAGATAAATAAAACATTTACTTTATTTTTAGAAAAAAAATAAATAAAATATTCATGTTTTTTTTAGCTGCGTAAAACTTGGGTAGCAGAGTACTTCAACTAGTTAGATATTTTCTTAAAATTTAAATATTATTTTTATATGAATTCGGACCTTCCCTAGGTCTAATTTAAAATCCAAATTTTGGAAAACAAACTCCTATGCAGTTATCAGCCAGTCGATTTTTTTTTGTTAGCAGTTATTCATTAAAGAAGTTAAAAATAATTAAATATTAATCAAAAAATTACCAGTTCACTCCGCAACGTCAGCTGATAGTTTAAACAGTCTTAACATTTTCAAATTTGACACTCTTTTAATTCGAACTTGAAAAAAGTGAAACCTGTTATTTATAGAGTTTTTTTTTTCCAAAGTAAATAACAGTTATTAAATGTTAAAAGAGAGTAGCAGTTGAATAGTATTAGATTGATAATTAGCAATCCTTTTCTAAGCATAAGGAATTACCTACTGAATCGAATGGTGTAACTTCGTAGATGAAATAGCATATTCGGCATAAGAAAAATGAGAAATGAGGAAAGTTTTAATTTTGGGACAATTTATTTTTTTCCTGCTACTGAGGTGCAGCCCGGTGTGCGGACGCGCACAGTAAATTATCCTTACTGACGGGGCTGCACCTAATCCTCCTCTGGGTGGCATGGCCAGCCCTCCTGACACTCTGCATCCGTCCAGTCCCAGTCCGCATCCGTCCAGTGCCGTCCAGCCCTCCTGGTCAGCCGCATCGTCCGGTTCCCACGCTTCTGCCTACCTGACTCGGTCATCCGGTCGTGGTTCGCCACCGTCAGGTGGTCTGACCCTTCCCAGGCTGAAGTGTTCCGGGCCCACCACCTCCTCACACCCGTATACGAATTTCCTGAAATGTGGGTAGTTCTCCTCCTTCACAAGTTCAGGGAATTCATCTTCGTTGACGCTATATAATCCAGTTTTCGAGGACAATCTTGCTCTGAGGGCATCGAACGTGGTGCAGGATGCCCACTCATTACAGTCTATAATCTGAACTACTCCTAAAACAGAAAAAGATATGAGAAGATTTGATTTAAAGCTTACCTATTCATACAACATATATAATTGGTGTAACTAACTCTCTCGTAAAAAAGGAGAAGAGGATGGCTATGCTCGATGAGGACAAGTTTAAAAATATCCTAATTTTTTAGTCAAGGTATTATTTGTAATTTCTTTAAGAAATTTGGAAATAATATTTTATATTTTTAAAATGTTCATTTGAGTGCCATTTATATTCTAGAATAAAATTACAATAAATATAAAACGTTCAGATTCTTTAAATGTTCCTGAATTTACTTATCTTAGCCACACGTGAATATTATGTATAGAAAAAAATAATAGAATTTGTGGAACTCTAAAAGATTATCGTTCTGGCTATACTCACTTCAGTCTTTAAATATTTGTTTGTATGAAAAAAGCCTTGGCCATAGATTCTCCAAACGGACATATATTACTATAAAACATTACCCTAAACTGATGATTTTTTAGATCGAACGGAATGTGCACAGCGAGAGAAAAATCCTGATTTTTGCCATTATGACCCCGACTGACGGTAATAATAAATACATCTGTATGAATCTTACGTCCAATTTTATTTTTAAGGCATGCACATATTTCATGTTTGATAAAATTATCTAAAATTCTTAAAAGTGGAAATTTTGACATGCATATGCATTTGTTGGAAAAGTGAGCCCTAACAGGTTAATTACAATTCTTGTGAAAATAGGGATTGCAATTTTTCTTAGAAGTCCTTCCTCCATTCTGTTTTGTTACAAATTTCAAGCCAAAGAATTGGCTCTTGAAGTAATAACTCCTAAGTTTTTATTTCACTTTTGATTTATTATTTTGAACAATGAACCTCTATAATCGACCAAGAAAAAATAAATTTTAACTACTATCAAAATTTGAGGTTTCACCTTTCACGATACGTAGAATCCATAGATCGAATAAAAAAAACCGTCCGCAACTTTTCTCTGTGACTAGGATGATTTTTTTTGTTGATTCGTCTTCCAGTCTACACACGATCTGTTAACCAAGTTTATGTAGAAATAGCTTTAAAATTATCAATAAGTGCCTTACCACTGCACCAAGCCAATGTTTGAATCAACATCACCCATATTAACATCCCTCCGTCGGTCTCATGTTAAAATTCGATTTTTTTTTTTCAACAATATTTCGGTTGATACAGCCCGTACTAAAGTTACGAATTTGTTGCAGCATTAGAATGTGCTAGAACCACAGTTGCATTATTGCGAAAAAAGTTTGAAGCTTCTATGTTGAAGTAACGAATATGCGTATCATTATAAATGTATAACAATAAATACACATGAAACTATAAGATAAAAGAACAACAGCCCAACAAAAAAATTTAAAATATTCGAAATCGGCCCTTATATACAGAAGAATGTATCAGTCTTTTTTATCTCCTGAAAAGTTGTAATTGTTACATATGTAAGTTTACCATGTTTGTATGAAAAAAGCCTTGGCCATAGATACCCCAAATACAGGTTGACTGTTGTAACGGACATTTAGTATGTTGCACTCTGACTCGCACACATATCCTAAATAATCTGAAAATATAAGAAATATAAATGAAAAGGTACTGTAAAACATTACCTTAAAGTAGGGTTGGAACATGGAAAGGAAAATATCGATATTCGATATTTTGGTATATCGCAAAATCAAATATCGATATCCACCGATAATCGCTAGAAAAATATGAAATAGCAAAAGGAAAAGGATGAAAAAGCAAAGAAAGTGCATCAAATGAGTATCATGTTAAACTGTGAAGAAGGTTATGAAATAATATAATGATTATTATTTATAAAACAATATTTTTATTGTATGCATGTATGTTAAGTTTAATTTTATTTTTAATGAATATGCGTATTATTATAAATGTATAACAATAAACATGAAACTATGAGATAAAAGATAAACAACCCAACAATTTACACAGAAGAATGTAACAGTTTTTTTTTGCTTTCCTGAAAAGTTTTAATTTTTACATACGTAAGTTTACGATAGATACGACTAATTATTTGCACAAGTTAGAAGAGAAAAAATCTGTTTGATTCTCAAAAAGTATTTCATTAATAATGGGATTGCTGAGACGCAAATATACTTTTAATGTGATGCATATGAATATTTTACCACTTGTTAAAAGTATCTAAACGAGCTTAGTAATAGATTTATTTTTTGTTGGCGATTATTAATAATTCTCAGTAAATTATTGATCTATTGAACATGAGACTTTCTCCAAGGGATAACTAAGCAGTGGAATTCCCTTCCTGAGATATGGGAGAGCAGACAGGTAGGAAAGGACCATACACAGACAGTGGAGTCCCTATTGTAGCCCTCCCATATTCCTAACAACAAAGAGAGGAGACCCTGGCTCATTTGCTTATCAAATGGTCCTCGCTAACATCTAATTCTGTTTTGTTCCTCTCGGTCGCTCCTCTTCTTCCTCTATTTATCTTCCTTTCAGTACTCCTGCCTGTTGGCCTCTTTAGCGCCATCTTTGTTCTCGCCCTTGCGGGGACTAAATAACTCCTGGGCAACGCAGAACTAGTTCGGCCCTGACAAAGGACCAGGGTTTCATACAAACAGACGGATATTCATACCCTTCTTTGCCTTATGTAGTTCCTGAAAATATATAGCATTTATTTGATGTAATTTAATACTATATATCTAATGAATATTTAAAAATACCAAAAAAGCTTTACACTAATCGACAAATTTATAACATTTAATAATCATTAATCGCATAAAAAATCCGATCCATTTACAAATAATTAGTTAATTACTGCGAACTAAATAACTGCAGTTTAAATGAGGAATTTTAGAATTTCAAAAATAAAATTAAAAGTAAAAAATCTGAAACTACTAATCTGTTTATGTTTATAAACATTATGTCAATAAACATTAAAAACAAATTAATTATAAAAAATATTAATATGTGTACATATTATTTAGTAACCATTTAAATTTAGTAAAATTTAAATATTTAGTAAAAAGCTTATAATTTCCATTATAAAAATATAAGAATCTATTTCTTTATTGTTTTCTAATATATTATTATATATTATTATGAAAAAAAAATATCTGATGTGGACAACACAAGGCATCCTTTAATGCCTGTTAAACAATAAATCGGTTGCTCAAAAAGTATCCTGAATTTGATTACTAGTTTCCGAAGTTTGGAGAATCTCAAAAAAGACACTAGGCGTCGCGACATCCATTTATTGGCACACACACTCACCCACGCACACAGAAATACTCTTGATTCTGGAGGTCTCATTCCGTAATTATATATCTTTTTCTTTCAGTAGGTAACAAGTTCACAAAAGATTTCTTCATGCCCCGTAACATTAGAACTGTCAATATCACTATATAAAGCATTGGAAATCGACGGTTTAGACATTTTAAACGGAATAATCCACTTAACTTGCATATTATTCTCCTGCTGCAGACTTGTTCAGCTTACAAGTTAAAATATATTTTATACCCAATTTTAACACTTAGAACAAGTAATAAAAATGTTTGATTAGAGTGGAAACAAAATCGCAACAAAACCTTTATTAATCTAGTATTTTATTTATATTGGTATAAAAGTCCTATTTACCAAATTTGAGATATTTCCATTATATTTTAATATAATTTTTATGAAAGTTTAATATGATCTTTAAGAAAAGTACCACTTCTGGTGATCATGTAGTGACCAAAAAAAGAGGTTCACGAGTAGATTTTATAAAAATCCTAAATACAAAATCTTAACTTTCTATGGCTAACCGTTTTTAGTTTTGCGAGATACGCACGTACGTGCAGAAGTCACGACGAAACTAGTCAAAATGGATTCAGGGATGGTCAAAATGGATATTTCGGTTAAAATCTGAAAACCGAAAATTTTCGCTATTACAATACTTCCTTTTCTCTGCGTACAAGGAAGTAAAAATCTATACAAAATCACAAAAAAATGGGATAGAAAGGGCATTAAGGTATTTTTTTTTAATTTAATATTATTACACTATAGTAGAAAATATCGAAAAACAATCGATAAATGCTTCAACTAAAAATAAAAATTTTGATTTGTTAAACATTAATATGTACTGCTATTAAGAATTGAAATAAATGTATTTAAATTTCAAACTGTACTGTCTAAAAAATTCAAATAATCAACATTGTATATTTAAAACAACATAATACATAACTTCCTTAACATTAAATGCCAATTTTAATTTAATGAAAAACACAAAATATTTCATTTGTGGTATCCACCGCAACCATTAAATATATTTTTGATACCTCTGTACCTCCTGCCAAATACATTGTGTAGGCTAAAAATGTATATACATATTTTCACTATGGAAGACTACAATTGTTTCTACCGTGGTTCAAACTGCTGTTATTTGTAAAATATTCTCAAGGCGCGGGAGGTAGGTGAATTTATCCTCCGGTGAGCTTATGGAGGCCGTGAAGTATGAGGCTTAAGGAGAGTTTTATTTATCTGACAGAGACAGATCGGAGAGAAATATGAGCGGGGAGAGATAGGAGCTGAAGGAACGGCTCGTGAAATAGGACGGGAGAGATAGTGCGAGTAGCAAGCTCTCTAGCTCACTCTCTATATTACACGCCTATTTACCATCCCTCCTCTTTAGGGATATCTTCATCTCTTCTCTTCTATTGCACTCTTCCTCGTTAACTTCATTAGCTTCTGGATTACACCTCACCTCTAGGTCGGAAACCGAGGACATCACACAGGCAACCGAATACACAGTAGGCTGAGCAGTTTTGTCTAAATTGTTAAAAGATAAACATTTGTTTAGTGTATTAGCTCCATGTTTAAATCAATATACTTTTATTTTGCATTCCTTTCAGAATAACTGTGAAGTACCTATTCTGTTGTCATAAGCCAAAAGGCCTTAACTCCAAATCATTTTTTAAAATACATTTTTGTATTTGACCGAATCGCTCTAAAATTGTTTATAACATTAGAAAGCCCTAAAACCAATGATTGTGATCTAACCTTTGATTGAGGATTTTCTAATGTCATAAAGTTTTTAGAGACATTCGGATGCAATACCATTTACATTTCTAAAAAAATTTATTTGGAGTTATTAGGGTCTTTTAGCTAATTGCGGTATTATTTCGAGGATAATGATATAATGATTTTTTTGTTTTTTTATTGAGTTATATTACATTCTGTAATTATATGAATTATATTACATTCAGCAACGACAATGGTAATAGTAATTATAGAAACCATTCACATCATATTTACAGAAAATTAACTGAATACAAACAAAATAACAAATACACTTAAATAAAATAAAATAAACGTAACATCTTAAACGCAAGCATACTAATATACACTATTTACAATCGGTCTGGAGAACCCCGAATCAGATGCATCCTCCCACTTATGGATTGAAAAGCATGACTCCAGGATATCCCAGCGCTTCTCACTCAATAGCGTGACTGGCATTGAAAGCCAGTGGAGACTGAGCGATAGCGCTATTACCGCAGACCTACAGAACATGATTGGAGAATCTGGCAATTTCCATAACTCCAATATATAAATTTACAACAGGTCTCGGAGCCACTGTCGTTTAAACCTCCTAGGAGGGTTGTAGGGATGGGTGGAACTGTGTAGGGATTATGCTAAGGGATTAGGATGATGAGTAAGGTTCTGGTGAAATTTGTAGAATTTGGATGGAATAATTGTCTCAAACAAATGGAATATTAAGCTCATGATGTAGGGTATTGTTGGTAACATAGTATGGAGCATTGACTATTTTTCGAAGAACTTTGGACTGAAAGGTTTGGGTGCGTTTAATGTTCGAAAATATAGCTGTCCCCCAGGTCCAGCCTGGATCCATAGGTCCAGACAAGTTTCTGAATTGTCTTGTAAATTAGTAGCTTGTTGTCAGGGGAAAGCTGAGGTTTTTTGTTTAGCAGTCTATATAATTGGCCAAATCGTAGATTCAATTCTTGTCTTTTAAGTCTAGTAGGTGGGCTCCAGGTCAGCATTTTATCAAGTAGAAGCCAAGATACCGGTCTGTGTCTGAGAAAGGAAGCGGTATGAAGTTAAAATGAACTGGCGGATAGGATCTGCGTTGGAGGGTAAACGTGAAGTGTTTACATTTAGATTTATTTACTTAGATATGACAATTATTACACCAGTATTCGATTTGGGAAAGGTGCCTTTGCAGGTTTAAGCATGCTGTTTCAGGATCTGAGTTGGATGATATCATGGCGTTGTCATCAGCAAATGTTGCCTGGAAGGGATCGGAATGAATTGAAATATCAAAGGTAAATAAAATGTAGAGGATGGGTCCCAGGATGCTGTCTTGAGGAGCACCGGCTTCAAATGGATAATGGTTGGAAAAATTCTATTCCATAGCGGACTCGGAAGGTGTGGTTAGAGAGGTAGGGTCGGAGGACTAGGTATAAAGATTAAGGTAAATAGATTTTAAGCTTGAAGAACAATCCGGCGTGCCATACCCGGTCGAAAACTTGTGCTATATCCAGAAATACACTATTTTAGGACTGAAGAAATTTGGTCAATAACTCGGAGTCCTTATTGAACAGTGGAACGTTGTGAACGAAATCTGAACTGATGGGAAGGAAGATTTTGAGATTCTAGTATGGGTAGAATTCGTTTGAGAAGTATTTTTTTGAAGATTTTTGAAAGGATTGGGAGTACGCTAATTTGTCTAAAAGAGGCCTTACTAAAAGTTTACCTGATTTTAAGAAATGAATGATAGTGGAATGTTTCCATGAGAGAGGAAAATGGTTAATACTTAGGTTGCATTTGTAGATGTACTCGTATGTAAGGAACATGACTGCTTTAGGTGGAAGTTATCGAAGGGTCTGAGGGGTAAGAAAATCGTATCCAGGGGATTTACGAGGAGTAAGTTTTTGTATAAGATATTCGATCTCAGAAAGGTTAACAGCTTTAGAACGTAACGAGAGTGGGTTTGGTGATTACAGAAATTCTTCTACTTTCACAACACTGAATTGTTCCACCTGCCACAGTGTAGGTGGGATGGGAGTCTGGATGGGAAGTGAATATATTGGAAAGGCGTTTGGGGAATTCCTCGGCTTTATTTTTAGCTGCCCAGGAGCCATCACTTCTCAGAAGGGGATAGGAAATAAGGTGGAATTTTAGGTTTGTCAGAAGCGAGAGGGAGTGAGAATTGTCACGAGCAGAGAGGGATTTGAGGTAGGAATTAAAGGATTGAGAACGAAATGTTTCCAACTCCCAGTTTAATTGTTTAGATTAATAATAGAAGCGGCGATTGTTTGGATGCACGTTGCCATAATGATCTGGCACGGTATTTGATATGAATTAGGTCTATGAACTGTTGCGGTAAATGGTTTTTGTTAGGAGTTTTTGGGGAGTGACTGGGGAAGGAGGCTGTACAGAAAGCTTGTCGTATTGTGGTGGTAAAGGAATCACAACATCATCAAGGTCTTTCGGGGTTTTTAGGCTTACTCTGAGGTCAATTTCATTGTTCAGGATTTGACGAAAGAGGTTCCAGTTAACTGTGCCTCTGAGGAAAGATGATGGGGAGGATTCCGGAATGGAATCAATCGATACTTTTAGGATCAGAGGAAAGTTCATCAAGGCGAGTAATGGAGCAGTTGAGGGGCATAATCCGCTATGGATGAAGAAATCAAGGATATCAGGATAACTGTTAGGATCAGTAGGACAGTAGGTAGGGGAGTAGGAGGGAAAAAGTTTAAAACTTTGGGAAATGAGTGTAGGCACCAATGTCCGTCCACGATAATTTATGGTTCTGGAACCCCATTGTTGATGCCTGGCGTTTATGTTTTCACGTAGAATGAAGTGAATATCAAAAGAATTGAGGAGAAAAGTGAATTGGATATTGGAGATGGGTTGTTTAGGAGTGCAATAAGCTGATGCAAGTATGAGTAGGAAGAAGGTCTTGATTACTACGGCGGTGGCTTGTAGGAAATCAGTAAGTAAGCAATGGAGTAAGTGATGAGAGAGGGACTGATGGACAATGACATCAGTACCGGCATGAGCTTTTCCTTCTGGATGTTCTGTACGTTATGTTAAGTATTGGGGTATTTCGAAAAACAGTTTATTGGTCAGTCTAGTTTCAGTAATTAGTGCAACATCAACGTTTTTGTCAACTAATAATGCAGTTAGTTCGTCGGTGTGATTTCGAACACCTTTAGTACGAGATTGGTAAGGAGTGATATCAGAGGGAAAACAAGGGATTTGAATTCTAAAAGGAATGTCAGTAGACTGGTCCATAAATTTTGTGGAATAGATTGTTGAGGCTGGGGTTGAAAATTTTGGGGATGTTGAAGTATTTGTTAATCCGGTAAAGCCTCACATTCATTGCTCTTGTTTCCACCTTCAAGTTGTTGAGCGAATGAAAGCACTGATGCCAAAATTTTAGAAGGTTCTCTTCATTGTCTGGTTGGTCTAATCGTTTCTTCTTGGTACCGGAGTTTTGGGAATCTTGATTTAAGATTCTTAGTAATATGGCAGCCTTTATAGTTAGCCAGATGTCCCTTCAGACAAAGAGCGCATACTGCAGGAGTTATTTCCGGTTATGTTGTATGTTGTAGTTTGTGCTGTTCGCCGCATTTCACGAATCGCGGTAAGTGGTGACAGTACGTTTTAGTATGGCCATACTCCTGGCAAATGTGGCCAGGATAAGGTGTCTCTTGGTATAAGGTTTTTCAACTTTATCCTGATTCAGAAAAAAAACATGGCAGTAATATAATTTGAAATTTAATGCTAGTTCCAAAATATTAAAAAATAATTATTTGATCTGCGATTTATTACTCCAGCAGTTCATGGTTTAGATGATTTTATTTTTAACCAATTTTGGTGGAATATTATAGTTCTTTCGAAATTTTGGATGGTTTCATAATTTTTCTCAACTGTCACGAACTTGATGCATGAAGAGTGATCACAGAAAATGAAAACAATTATAAAGTATAATAACCAATGAACATAAGTCAAAGCAGAGTCAGTCAAATTATTCAGCCTAATTGCAATAATTAATCAATAAATTATAGCAACAATATACGTTTTTCATTATTGCTATATTTGAGAATTAAAGAACAAGTTATATTATATTGTATATTTCTTTATCTTTACCTAGCTATATGTAAAATTCGTCTTTATCATAAATTTGGTTTTAAAAAATTAATTTATTCTCTCATATCTAATAATTATGTGGGATGCATTGCTTTAATAAAATAGTAGCTAAATAAAAGCAATATTGGAAAAAACCAAACAGCCGATGCCTGGACACAAAGAATAACACAAAGTTCAAAAACTGCAGTAAAAATAAATAATAATAAAATAAAAATAGTAAGCGGTACAGAAAAATTAAAAAAACGAATTTCATTCTAGAGATTTATAAAAGTCAGCTTAACTGTTTTCTTTATTGTCAAACAAATATGTGAGATCTTTTTAGTATATTTTCTGGGATCGGTAACTGCGAATGTCAGACTTCTTTGATTGTCTAGAACTTGTGCCTATATTTTATATATTCTAAGGCCCATGGATCTTGTCCTATGATTCTCAAATATTCCAATAATGATAATGCGATGTTACTATAATTTATTGAATAATTATTGTAATTATGCTTAATGTTTTGACTGACTAAATAACATCTCAAAATTTACGAAAGAATAACAAAATATTTTATCAACATTGGCGAAAAATCAACTGACAATGCATTAGCTCGTGTATTACTTAATACTCGAGTACATAATTACTTAATTACTCGAGTATTATTAATACTCGAGTAGCAACTGACCATGTAGCTGCTCAAGTATGAATATAGGAAAGAATTAGTGAAAGTATTACGAATTTTCAATGTGTTTTAATGAAAAGGTATTTATAAGTGCAAAGCGCTTTATTGATGAATACAATAATCCCTCATGTTGTAACAGGAGGCAAGAAAGGAATATGAATTTGTAATGGGACCCGCGCTTACCAGTGCTTTATCGAGACTAAATTATATTCACATAATGTAAATGAATTGAATGATATTTTAGTTAATTGTATAACCAAGCCAGCTAAAAATTTAAAACTAATAAAATATTCTTGAGAAAAGAAACGTGAAATTATAAAATCGTGGTATGACAATGAGTTTATGATGCTGAAAAGACATGTTAAAAGAAATCTCAAAATATGTCGGAAGTATAGTTTTTCGAAATACAGCCGTAAAATATAGGCAGCATCTAAGAAGACCTATTCAAACAGCATTAAATTTAAAAAAACAAAATTACCATGAACAAATAATTGAATTATTGTCCAATACCCGTGACTCGTCTTCATTTTGGCTTATTATCTATAAATTTAGAGTAAGTAAAAAATTGTTATCTCCCATTACCTGTGCTGAATGGGAATCCTTCTTTAATGATATTTATCCTAACAGAATAAAATTTAGTATGAAATTTTTTGTAGTGATCAACACTATCTTTGATGAATACATAACGCAGGCTGAAATTGAACACTATTTAAAAAAATGTAAATCTACCGGATCAGATAAAATAATTTATGAATTCATCAAAAATTTACCTGATAGCTGGGCACTGTTTATAGAAGTACTATTTAATAAAATATATCAAATTGAAAATCTACCTAAATCTTGTAATATCTGTAATTGTACATAAAAAAGGTAAATGGAATAATCCTGACAGTTGCATAAGTTGCATTGCATAAGCTGCATTGCTCAAACTAACTGCCTATTAAAAATGATTATTAGAATATTGTATATAGATTGTTGATCCGGCGTGAGGAAACTGGGGGATTTCGTTTTGGACAGTATTTTTGTTTTAAACGCTCTCTCACAAATGAATTTAAACTAAAACGCGATCGTACTATATACTATGCATTTGTAGATTTTTGGAAAGCTTTTGATTCTGCCTCACATTCAGAACTCCGGTACAAGCTTTTTTCGATGGGAATAAGTAAGTGGCAAACACCTCAGGCTGTTAGAAAACTTGCATGATAACGCAACCATGCAAGTAAAATGCCAACTTCACTTGAGTAATCCAATAGCCATCACTGAGGGTTTTCTCAAAAGAGAAATATTAAGCCCTCTTTTATTCTTTTTAGTTATAGCAGATATCGACTCTTTCTTTGAGGAAAATTGGCGCACGAAATAAAGACATGTCCGTTTGATGAAATTATGAGCCTTATCTATGCGGATGATCTGGCCTTGATTGGAGATTTCGTTACTGATGTCCAATCGAAACTAAACATTTTAAATAGATACTTTATATCAAACTCTTTAATAGTAAATATTCTTTTTAAAAAACATAATCGTTAAAAATTTGTAGAAAAAGGCAAATGCTTATTTTTAATGGAAGTATTATTTAATATAATTATCTCGGTATCACCTTCCGTTCATCAGGGCTCTTCAGCCTTGCGATGAGGCATAAAATATCTAAAACCAACTCAAACATTGGGGCTGTACTAAGTACCTGTGCGAAAACTAAAATGATATCCAGGTAGAAGCTGTATGAGTCAGTGATACTGAGTTGTATCCTCCATGCTGCGCCAATGTGGGCCGTCAAGCACATTAAAGAATTTGATAATAGGATAATATAGCGACTACTATTTTCACAACGAAATACCCCACACTTTATGATAAGATTAGATGTTGCATCATCCCTGTGGGATATCATCTTTTAAAACAGACATTTACCTGGCTAATAAAAATACTCAACATAGATTGAACTCGCTTTGCCAAAAAATGCTTTTTAAAGTAGCTGCAGCAGGTTAGCAATAACCGGTCCAATTTTCAATTTAACGGGGCTATGTAGCTGAGAACATTGGAATGTTTGATCCGATTTTGTGTGATGGTCTGGTCAGTATTAAAATCAAAATGACCGAGATTTTAAAAAGCTAAAATAAATGGTTGCTAACTTAAATATTAGTATCTAAAGTGAATAAGTATTTTAATGCAATGATTATAACAATCTAGCCTTTTCTAAATATGCAGTAATGTTTCTAATTCTGAAAAATATAAATAATATGCCCAGTTTTATTGTCTTTATTAATTTATATTTATATTTATAGATATTTTTTATACGCTTCTTTTATATTAGTATCTACACGTATACATGTATGGCATTAGCTGTACTTACTAACTAATTTTGTATGAAAATTGCCACATAAACAAATAAATATATTATTATTTTAAGTTTAGAACGAAACCTTTAAATCTGATTTCCCAAAAAATTCAGTTTTGAGTTGCAACTTTATTCTACAGATGAGATAGACCCCACAGAATCAATCCCATTCACAGAAAAATAAAAGAAACACTCCGTCTTGGGTGGTGGGGGAGCCAATTAGAGTTATCCTAATATTATAAGTACAAAACAGGCTCTTCCTCAACTGAATACTGTTGCTAACTTAATTCTTGACAAATGGAAAGAATATTGATTTAGTACTCCTGTGCCTTTTTTTAAGAAGACTCTCTAAGTTGCTAAGATATACGGATACTTGAGGTGGTTTCCCTCTGGAAGGCCGAGTGTCAGCGGATACCGGAGGACACTATGTCCTGGAAGAGAGGAGTCTAACTGGTTGATGGAGTTAGGGTCCACGGTTCACTATATCCAATTCTCCCTCCCGTCCGATCTGTCATCTCGTCCTATAATCCACTAGTCCTTTGTCCAGCACCAAAAAAATCATATTGCCACTTACTGAGCAGAGAAAATGATATTTCCTCGGGCTTTTAGACGCCTGATAGTACCAGTCCCCTAGGGGTAGCTTCCATGTCTGCCTCCTACTTTATTTTTTCTATATCTTTTCCAAGTGGCAAGAAAAAAAAAATGTGTACTTAAGATTAGTGATGATATTGCCACAATATCATGTTCGACAATAGAGCAGATTAGAGACGGACATACGTTCAATGAATTAGTAAATAATAATTATATAAAATGTTAACAAATGCTTTTGTAATAAAGTTAAAAAACAGACTTTCAAGAGCAGCAAAAATTTTTTTTTTTTTCTATTTTTTTTTTAGTTGGAGCCAAAATAGAAAACAAATTCAATTAATTGTGTCAATTATTGAGCATTGACCAAATTTTTCTATAAATGTTTCATTGTTATAAAATATCCATAAAATGCATATTGAAAGGAATACGAACACACATCTTATAAATTGTACCAAATTGTCTGGAATATTCTTTTTATTTTGGCAAATATTTTAGAAAATGTATTATTTTTTAACGCACCTTTTAAATCGTTATTAAATTTTACAAAAGTCTTTTATTATTTTAGTTTTTAGTCAGTTTTGGTTCGTATCTATAGTTTTTTTTTTTTTTTTATAATCAGAAAATTGTTACATTAACTACAACCAACACAGTAGCCATTTGAGCCTTGTAAATCCTAATGGTCCGCTAGTTTTGCATAGAGATCAGATAGCTATGAAGAACTATGATGATAACCGTTAAAATAAAGTTGAATGATGTATCAATGCGAAGAATGGTGTTTTCTTTGGTTACTATATTTGTAAATCTTGTTCAAATATTATCTTAACATAAATCCTTATGCATTCGTAAAACGTTATTTGGAACTCTTAACAGCATGTATATCTAACGAGACTAAAGAGAAATGAATACTTTGTCTTAATATGGTAAAACATTTTCTTAAAGCGCTAATTATATGATAGAGTTGTACTCATAGTAATTACATCAATACTAAGTACTGTAATCAACTATGATTTTAAGATAAAATCATTAAGTTGTGAAATCAATATGAAAGACCACATCTGTTTGGTTTTTGGGGATTTCAACGGTAAGATAATAAATAAAACAAATAATGAATAACTGTAAAATTACAACGAATTTTTTATTTTCCTTCCTCACTACCGATGGTGGTGGTAGGCCTTGTAATCATAATGGAATTGAAAAAAAATATGTCCACAGATTCGAAAATTTCCATTCGCATTTTACGTTACAGACATTAAGAAACCAATATGGTCTCGTGTCTGTCTGTAGTCCAACTCATGTGACGGGTATAACACCTACTATCGTTAAATTGATTTTGTGAAATTTTCAGGGATTGTGCGAGTTGGTACCTAGGCAGCTCCGTACAAATCCATTTTACTACATCCGCTCACGCAAACGGAATCCTATTTTCCTTGGTAGCCTATATTTCGAAAATGATTCGTTCGATTTGAGGATTAAGGTGATAATTTGTGTACAAATGGTCCAATATAGTTTTTACGCCTGTTCCATTAGGCCCATAGTCGGGGGAAAGCTGAGAATTAACCAATTTTTAATGAAAAATTGGTTTAGTATCACTTTCATCAAATTCCATCATATACATTCGCTTACACATGCGAAAAAGTATTTTTTTGGCACAACAATATCTTGAAAACGGCTTTTCCGATTTCCCCCAAAATTTGGAGAAAGCAGGCTTTTAATGACGCTATTTCCGAGTTTGATATCGGATTTATCATCACTCCTGCGCATTTCGAGTTACTGTTATTGTTGAAGTTTTCATTGATATAGAAATCGTTTACGGATTTTGCGGAATCGGAGCGTTCTGATTCCATTTTAACTTTCGTTCCATACAGGAAAGGAATGTTTGTAACCGAGTCAAATAGTCGATGTGCAGTTTTCAACAAATCTCTGCGTTTCAGAACCCCCTAAGTCAAAAAAACGTATTTTTGGCCATTGGTCTGTGCCATGATTATCTATTAAACGGTTAGACCTATTTTGTTTGATTTTCTTGTTGTTTTTTTATAGTGTTTAATCCCCCGATGCCTGTGTACCAAATCCACCACCCTGTGCCCATTTGCGGCTACGTAATAGCCCAAATCGTGTTTTTCTCTAGACTATAGCGCCAAAACGGCTCTAAAGATTTTGATGAAACATTCTTAAAAGTAAATATAAAAGAGCAAAAACTCAACAAGAGACATAAATGAATTACTATAAGCAATTGGAAGATTCCAAAACACAAATCCTCAAGTCTCTAAAATACCTTCCAAAACACGAAGCATCAAGTCTATACAATACCGTTCTTTCTGGACGGTTGGTGTAAGATATGCTCTGTATGGTCTTCATTGTTGGATGCTTGAATTGACGAAACGTTGACTGATAGTTGATTGCCGGTATTGTGTTTTGGAATCTTCCAATTGTTTATAATTCTTAAAAATGTTACATATCGTTTATATTTTATAATAAAAAAACTTTGCCATTCTCTCATGAGCTTACTATCGCAGCTTTGAGGGACAAGCGTGAAATTGCTTTGAAGGTATTTAACTCCTAAAGAAAGAAAGAAAATAAGGAAAGTTTTGTAGAAAGAAGGTTGTGGAAACCAATTAAGAATTCATGTCTCATCTACCTAACCTTCGAGCTTTTTTCTTTCCAGTTTTTCTCAAAAATCTTTTCAGGCTAAAAATAAACGAATGGCTCGCCTTTTAATTTTTTTTTTTCTTGTGGGATCAGGAGTAAGATTAGCCCTATCGAATTGCGCGATTGAAAGGATTTGGCTGCCATGTAATCCCTTTCAATGCATCCTTCATTATTTTGAACATTTTTTTTATTTATGTTTAAAATTAATTAACTAGAACAATGGTCTTTTAATTTTATGACTAAAGTACAGAAAGTTTTCCACCTTGAAGACCCTTTCTTAATAAGGCGTGTTTTGCTTTGATTTCCCGATGGAACCAAACCGTAAGTAATACATATAAACCTTTTGGAATTAAGGATAGTCCTCATTTATTATAATTTTATTTTGTTCTACGTAACAGGATGTCAACCGAATGCTTTTAGGTTGTTAAGAATTATTTGATAATCTGGTCCTAAACATACTTTGGGATTTAAAGAAGCAAAATGTCTCTACGAGGCTTATTTAAGATTCACTTAGAAGCATGATTCTCGTGAACCCTAAACATTTTTTTCGTAAGACATTTTCACAGCAATCGTGGCGTTAACGGAGACGCTATTAAACGTCGGTCGTTTACGAGTGCTTAAGTTTAAGTTGAAGATAATTGTATGTTCGTTGTGAAATTACAATACTTAACGCCTATAACGATCTGGCCAGCAACCGGTTAGTATCCCTCATCTCTTTCGCTAAGATACCAAACTACGAACTTAATTTGTTAAATTGAATTATATCAAAGGAGATATACGCTGATCGATGGAAATCAATTTACTAACGCTTGGCATCAGTACCGATTGATTCAAAGCTTGATGCTCTTCTTTCTTTGCTGGAGAAAAAGAGCTGTTCACCAGTTATTCTTTCACAACAGGAAGCACAGCGCATTGTTTTCCAGTGTAAGGACAAAATTCGATGATACTGTGGGAAGTTGCAGTTGACAGGGGACAGGAAGCGAGAGGCCATCAGGATTTGCATAGGCTCTGCGGATTAGAAAGGTCCTTCCGGATGTCCTCAGGATTTGAATGGACAAGTGTCAGTAGATCCGGGGTAGGCCAGATTGAGAGCCCTCTAGCGGGTAATAATAAAACTTATCTAGTTTTCTCCCTTCTCGAGGTTCTAGAGGTTGTCCCTAAAGGAAGTTTTTGCCGGTTCGCTTCTTCAAATTCAAATTGAATAACACCTGTAACGAAACTCAAAATTCTTATGCAAATGAACACGAGCTGAAGAAGACATGTCACTAAAGAACAAAAATTATTAATTACTACTATTATTTTTATTTTTTTAAATCTGCAATAGATTCACATTTGTCACAAGTATTCAGAAAGTAAGTAAATTAATAATAAGTTGCTAATGGTAAATTAGGCATGTTTTTAAATAAAAATTAAATACCGAAATTAATGCCCGATCCCTTTCTTCATTAAAATTAATAAAAGAAACACATCCGCCGAGATATTTACATGGAATCCTTCTTGGTATCACCGATTTATACATATATAATTTACATGGGCTAACCCGGGTTGAACGTAACAGCTTTTAACGAAACGTCTCGAACTGTCAGTATACTGACAGCTATAGCTTGTCCCCATTGCTATTTAACTTAAATTGAATTAAATCATATTAAATTAACGTGCCATTTGGTCATTACTTTCTAGAATTTGTGTGCGCTTTATCTTGTCCATGCGCTTGTCGTGATCCAGTACTTAGCAGAGGAATGGATTAAATAGCCTTAGAGCCTTGTTTATTTGTTTATTGCTGAACAGTGGCTGACACAGAACATTACAAATATACAATATATTAGTTTATAAAGACTTGCGAATACAATTTGTGAACCATGTTGCAAAAATGTAAATTATAAAGTGACAGACTGGAAGCCCAGACCATAAAATCACTTTAAGCGTAACAGAGTAATGTAAAATTGTTTGAATAAATTAATGTATTGATGATTTAGCTTAAGCATTGTTCGTTGGCTATACTATTATTTCCACCTATCACTGCTACGAAAGCATAAGAGCGTTGTCTAGAATCAATTATGTGAAACAAGTTAGGAGAGACCTTGACCTCCTTTGAGGAGGTGCCTGAAGCCGGTGGAAGACAAGCCCTAAGAGGTCCTTAACCGCACATGGAATATTTTGAAGTGAAAGTAGTCAGGCCGCACGGTGAATATATGGTCTCGTTAGTGTGAAATAATGCAAATGAATATAATATTTATGACTTTCTATTGAAGTTTGCAAAATTAATAAATAATATGGTGATCGTTTCTCAGTTTTAAAAAAAAAAAAATCAGTATTTGGTTATTTTTTCGGATCAACTTTATACGACGTAAAAGTAATAAATAACCTCTTATAGTAAAAATAACTCACATTCTACGTTTAAATTCTAAATCTGTATGATCATAAATAATAATCATTAGAAAAAGATACATCTGGAAGACTTGCGATGAACGTCCGACGTTGCCAGTTCGCGGTCACGATTACCTCCATAAGCTTCTTCATCGTATTGGAGTAGATGAAGATCGTATTTATGTACTTTGCGCAAGTGGAGAAATGGATGCCGAACATCTTTTTACTTGCTCTGCATTCGGAAATGTTCGAAAACGTTTCAAAGAAGAAGGCGAAATTTACCATGACGTAGGAGAAAAAATAATAATTTTTATATCTAAACTAGTTGTGAACTAAGTTACTGAAGAATTTCCAACACCCCGTACGACTCATAAAACTAACCGAATATTTTGTACACTCAATCTTAAACGTCTTTCTTACATGCGGTGCCAGTTGTTCTATTTGTTCACATAAGTAGGTGATCTCCCTACCTTTATAAAAGAAAAATACGAATAATTTATAGAAGTAAAGAGTAATAGAAAATATTTATTTGAGATTGGGCAAATCAAAAGAAACAGAATACCTTCTGGCAGACACAACCCGCATAGCTTCAGCAGTGCTCTCCCTGGAACAGGAGACGGATTAGGGGCTAGATTTCGTAGTTAAGAGGGTAAGGTCTAACTAAGCACAATGTGTGCACAACAAATATGTGAACTAACCAGCTCGGCGTTCGGGTGCAAGGATTTCTTACAACAGCCAATTTAGAATACTAAAGTTAATTTCGCTTCCAATTAATGTATTGGTTATTTATTTTCACTGTATCAATAAACATGTTATAAGAAATAAATTGCTCTTTATTAACCAAAGAGTAATGGCGCTATACACCTTTTAACCCCTTCTAGTTGTTTGGAAATTGCCTGCTTTGCCCTGACTTAACTGGAGCAGTAAAATCTCAAAAGCCGAATGGAAAGCTTCTATATTTACGACACGTATTTTACGTCGTATTTTTGAGTTAGTTACTGTGGAGATTAATTGTGTGAACGTCCCTTACCATTACCCAGGAGTCGCCATTGGTAGCATGGATAGGATAGCTTCTCTCGGAAGTTTTTTCGGACGGTTGTAACAAAAATAGATTGAAGCTAAAAAGTTCAGTAACAATAACAATAATTCTTACAATAAATTTTATATTGTGCTCTTTACAAGTATTACATACTCATTAGACAATGTTACTATTGTTTTGAAAAAAAAAATAATAAAGTCACTTTTATAACTTATTACAAGGATTAATGAGGCCGAAAAAGGGGAATGATGGTAATCCTTTTATGGCCTTTAATGTCTATATCTCTTGTTTTAGATATTCTCTTATAGCACAGTCTGGCACCAAAATCTTCTCTTTAAACTCAAGACTACACGTACAAGCTCATCCTTCTATCTTTTCTCTTCGAAAGATTCTTCTCAGTCCGGCAGGTTTCGGAAATGTCTTCGATTAATTTTAGTCTCCACGGGAGAACCCATATTGTAAATAGATTGTATATACATTGTATATACTCACGACAGATCCGTTAACATTGACTGTTACTTGCGCTGATACAACAAATCTCTGAAAACTTTAAGATCCTATACATTCCTTATTAAATTTACACCACTTATAAAAATTACATGAATGCTATAAATCATGAAAAATCGAAACACATAACATTTTCCCTTAGGAGAAATACCTGCCCTCCAGTTAATATCAAAAACAACCAAATTCCCCAAACGGAAACCGTGCTCTATCTTGGACTTTCCTTCGACAGAAGGATGATATGGGGCCCGTTTGTCAAAATGAAACGATAGATCGAAACGAATGAAACGATACAAACTACTTTTCTCACTTTTTTACGAATCTTTAAAAATTAAACTGAGGCATAAATTAATATCATATATATATTTGCTTAAACCTATATGGACCTACTTCTCAGAGATATATGATATTGCTACATAGAAAAAGTACAAACTTTCCAGTCAAAAATATTACGACTCATAACAAACGCACCTTGGTTCGTGACTAAAAATACCCTGCATACTGACCTATACCTTCCCACGGTCGACGAACATATAAGCATTCTACGACTCAAGGACTCAACGATTTTATAATAACTTACGCGGACATAACTACCTATTTAGAGATATGGCTACAGACGAATTGCCCAATTAAATCATTATTTGAAAAGAAAAATAAATAAATAAATAAAGATATTTGTTTCCATTAAAGAAACTTCTGAGCTCTCAGCTAATGACCAGATTCCTTGCCGCTTTCTTGTTTGATTTTGAATTTTTCCATCCAAGGGTATGTAGCTTTCTCAACCGAAACTTGTTCAGTCATTTTCAGATTACATCGAGAAAGACTATCAGTCCTTAAAATCGGGGGAAAAATAAGTATTAATACTTAGGTTACCAGGTATAATTAATTAATTAAATAATTAATATTAAACAACGGACTGGGAGTCTTTCTCGAAGTAAAGTTAGGATGGCTGAACGAGTTTCGGTAGTGAGAGACTTACAACGGATCATTGAATATAAAAAATCAAACAAATAAGCAGTATGGTTTTTGATAATAAACTGAGAGATTAGAAGTTTCTTTAATGTAAATAAATACCCAAAACAAGGAATAGAGAAATTACAGGACGTAAAAGGATTACGATATATTTAGATTAACTAATTCTTGGGATAAAATGATATAAATGTGAATTTTTTATTTTATTCTTCCAAAACAAAAATATTGTCTAATGAAATCGTAACGGATTCAATATAACATTTATTGCGAAAATTACACAGGCCAAAAAAAAATTTTTTTTGGAAACTTTTATTACTTTAATACTTAATCTTTATAGATTTTTATGTGCTGAATCTAAATCTGGCCTTACTTTTTTTGTATCATACTTTTCCGTAGGTTTCAGCCTCATCAAACATCCTACCTTTTTAAACTTCTGTAACATGGTAGCTACAATAGAAACATACTCAGGGTCTTTTTCATTTCCCAAGAACTTTGTAACGACTTCCTCGAATGATACCCATGCTTCTTTCTCATTTAAGGTCATTGTGGATTCAAAGTTAACATCAAACATCGTTTTTCTAATGTCAGGTCCGACAAAGACGCCTTCTTTTAGTTCAGCTTCTAAAAGACGTGGAAACTTTTGGCAGAGATATTTGAAACATGGTCCATCTTTAGGCAAAGCCTTTACAAATTGTTTCATGAGGCCTAACTATGTGTAGGTCTTCCTTTTTCAGGAAGACTGAAAGCTGTTCAATTCTTTAAAAATAGCTTAATTTAATAAATTTAACTATAAAATGTGAAGAAATTGTGGTTGGTATAGCTTTTTTAATATCATATTTGGATTCAGCACCCTAAAAACTATAGGAATAAGGTATTTTCAGTATATAAGTTTTTTCATCGTTGGCCTGTGCTGTCTATGAAGAACCTTCTTTTATCATTGAATCAGATGGCTTTGAATAATATCGGTAGATTAAGCCTTAACCTCGAAATAACAATTAAATTATTTTTAATTCTTTTGATAATTTGTATGTATAAATGAGATATGTAAAGAATTATTACTAGATTATTAGCTGTGACTTATGGACGGTACAGTCGATTATTAGAAAAATGGGAGAGACCTATGTCGGTTATAGAGAGGTATATCCAACGGTGGATGACAGGGAGATGGTTTGAGGACAATAGGAAGCTAAGCAACAGATTGACAGGCGCGACCAGCCCTAGCCATTGTCAGTGTTAAGGATTTATTGCTGCTCTCTGGACCGTAAACAAATGTTTGTTGTGCTCGTCTCTCCTTCTTGCTGTCATTCGTGGTTGTCTCGTTCAATATTTATCAGACCAATCTGCACAAATACAGTTGTCAGCCACAGGAGATGGAATGGAACACATTAGCTGATCTTTGTAAACCGTTCTAATCCATATCGAAAAGTCTAGAATTTATTAATGAAACATATAAAGAGGGAGGCCGCGGTAGAGGATCTAAAACTATACTTTTATTACGTTCTCTGAGGTCATAGGTTTATTTCGGAGTACACCCAATTATCTGTAATGATTATAAACCTGATAAGTTCCTGTAACTGATGAACACGTAAACCCGACCTGCACCACATTTAAGACAAAGGACTAATGGATGTAACCTCACTACAATCTCCATTTTATTATATCTGTTTATATAATTAACAACAACATCTGATCTAGTACATCATTTCGTTTTAAGAGGATTCGGAACACATACAAATTAAAAACTACATGGCAATTTTGGACCGGCCTTAATCAGACGATTTTTCATCACATGTTTGCATTAGGCGTTCTTCGATAGAGGCAAATATCAATTATGTTATATTATATTTAATTGTACTAGCACAATTGTAGAGTATGTAGCTGAATAAAATTATCTAAAAAGTTTATCTGTATAGCTTGTTACCTTCCGAGTGGTAGGTAACCTTCAGGTCAAATAAACAAACCGGTTATCAATAAGAAATCAAACAGGTTGACTCTAATCTCAACATACATCGCTATTCATCTCTGATAGATTCAATCGGTTCTTGGATTCCATCGATGGAATAAATGTTGAGTTAAGAAACTTACACAATAAGAATAAACTACGGAAGGAAACCGGACTCTACGTCATCACCTTTGCTAATAATCGTCGGATTTAGATTTTTTTTTTAATTCGATTACCTTTCAAATAATTAAGTACGAAATTTACCATGAAAAGCATGGTTATCATGGTTAAGTATGGTTAGTCTTTACTTTTTTCCTGCATTTTCTCGGGGATGTTCTTCATATATGAATAGCTAGGGAGCTTTTAGGCAAGTTTCATCAAAATCAATTGAGCTGTTTTTTCGCCACAGTCTATAGAAATAAAATTTTATTGCACAGGCATTAGGGACCGTAAAACTATAAAATAAAATGAAAAGCAACGAAATCGGCCGATGGACGCCGCCAGTTCAAGAGATAATGGCATCACAGACACACGCAAACACACATAGACAGACCAATGGCTAAACATAGTATTTTTGGACAGAGGACTCTGAAACACATATAATTTGAAAACTGCAAAATAGAATTTTGACACGAATTCAATACTTTCCTTACCTAGTAGTGGTAGAAAAGTAAAAAATGAATGACGGAAGGAGGTTGAAATAATTAGAATTTTAGGATGAAGAGTACTTATCTTTCGGAAGAATGAACATAGAAATAAAGCCTGGGAACATTCTTCCTATTTTGCACTAGTAGAAATATCATTATTTATCGTCAAAATATATAAATACAAATTTAATTATTAATTAATAAAAAAAGTAAAATTATACTTTTTTTTGCTTAGTATTGATTCAATTTTCATACTCAAGCTTTTCCCTTGTAAGCTTTTGAAAATTTGAATATATAAAGGCTGATTTCATGAAAATACGAAAAAAAATTTTATGTTTAAAACTGAGAATAATCATACTAGAATCCTGTTTGGTAAATAGTATATAATTACAGTAGTAATAGTTAACGAACATATCTCATGCATGGATTATTTCAGTTTATGGCCTCTGCTATCATAAATGATATCCTCGAAGAAGTAAGAGGCAATATCTCCTTCAGTGGCATTTTGAAATAAACCCATGCAATTAAAGATGCGAGACTTGATAATGTTCTTTTTACTTCCTTGTACGAAGTAAAGGAAGTATTGTAATCGCGAAAATTTTCGGTTTTCAGATTTCAACGGAAATATCCATTTGGACCACTCCTGAATCCATGTTGATTACTTTCGGTCATAATAATCTTTAAGGTCTTAATAAGCTTACATCAAAAATTATTTTTAAATTAAAAGAGAAATCACATGTTTCGATAATAAAGGTTACAAACGCAATTTGGTTTCCCATCCAATTAAACATTTTTATTACTTGTTTTAAGTGTTAAAATTGAGTGCAAAATACTGGTTTTCCTCCCCATTTGTGAGATCAACAAGTCTGCAGCATGAGAATAAGATAATAGTTAAGTGGGTTTTGCCGCTTAAAATGTCGAAAATGTCGATTTCCAATTCTTTATCCAGTGATATTGACAGTTTTATTGTTGTCACGGAACATGAAGAAATATCTTGGAAATCAGTTATCTACTGAAGGAAAACGACATATAATAACGGAATGAGACCTCCAGTAACAAGAGTGTGTGTGTCAATAGATGGATGTCGGGACGCCGAGTGTCAATCTTGGGAAACTAGTAACCAAATGCAGTATCACTTTTTGATCCACGGATTTATAATTTAATAGGCATACAAAGAAGTCATGTGTTGTCCACATCAGATATTTTATGATTAAACTACCACTTTCACTGTGATCAAACTGTTTATCCGAACTATCTCCAATTGATCGCTCTCTTATATGGGAATTTAAAAGTAAAATATTTATAAGAAGCTGGAATTGAACTGCCTTCTGCTTCTTATTCGAGTATGTCTGATTTGAGTCCTATTAAATATGCGTCATAAAAAGTAAATGGAGATTATTATAGTAAAGGTTGTAGTAGTTTATAGTTTTGACGGTGGTTCTATGAAATCGACTTTCCAAAATAAAATCGTAAGTGACAATGCGTCATTCAGTGCGATGCGAAATGTTCTCAAAGTGTGTTAGAATACAAGGTAAAGGAATGCGATCATATGCTTGATTCTCATCGGAAATTTAATTTGATAAGTTTTCTGGAGCGATTTATTAGCTTTGTATTTGCAAATATGAAAATGCAGTTTAAAGACGTGGAAGTGTAGCCAGCTCGATGGCTTTAGGTCTCCCTAAGACGATTGATCAACGAGTCAGGTGACCAGGAAGTGGAGGAGTTATTTATGCTGTAGTTCCGGCCGGCGAGGTCCTATTGTCCAGGCCGCCGCTGATGGATAGTATTCGGCAAAAATACAAAACCCCCAGAGCCCTCAGGAAATGGTTGCGGTTATTAATGACTCATTACCGCCCTCCCCCCCCCACCGTGTTGCACCATTTCTCTGCCGCCACCCACGCAATATACCAATATTCCGCTCCTTTCTCCGTTTTTTCGACTCGATGTCATGGCCGATTTCATTCGTTGAACAAACGCTATTGTCATCTTGCCATTATATTCGAAAATACAATAGGAAACAGGTTCGATTATTTAGTAGCGTCAGCGGAGACAGGGCTTCCGAAGGTGCGTTCACGAACCACTCGGATGTCGGTGCATTGTTCTTTCAAAATACATTTCCCCGAAGTGCCGGGGATATCAGTCATGCGATAAGTCACATCGATGTCATTGTTTTAAGGATCAGAGAAATTGTTTTATCAAATGTACTCTTGCTTCATATCCAACGATAATTCAAAATGAGAGCATTGTATGGTTTGATTTAATGTATGACGTTTAGGGTGCGGACAGTAATAAAGTAAAATAAAAATTAACGGGCAAAGAATGGCTTAGCAAAACACCGTTCGCCACGTGTTGGTTAATTTAATGGCTAATTTTAGGACTATGAATTTTAGACAAGTTATATTATCAAGAGAATTGGGAAAGAACCTATTTGTATCCACCGAAAGAAACATACTGGCCATGTTAATCGAAAAATTTCGGCTATTAGATCATCTATCTATATTTTAGCGTTTACCTCGGATAGTCGGATGTAAGTTGTTGATGTGTATAGTATCCGTCTATTAAAATATCCACTTATTATTAGGTAATCGTCTGTAAAAAGTTCTTAAATGACGAACTATTGTTGGTAAGTATATTTGTTAATAATATTCTAATGTTAGTTAGTAGAGCACTTTAGATTTTTAATTGAAGGATCTTTTGACATTAATTGAAGGAGGCATTATATGGCTCAGAAACATGGGCCATCACTACCAACTTAGAAAAAAAACTTCTAGCGATGGAGATGGACTTCTGGAGACGTAGCTGTAGTATATCGAAACTCCAGCACATCCCAAACCACGTGATCAGAGAAAAAGTACAGGAATCCCGAAATGTCTTGTATACTATTGAGACCAAAAAGCTGAGCTGGTACGGCCATGTAATGAGAATGTCAGAAGATCGATGGCCCAAGAGAATGATAAATTATGTTCCTAAGGAGAGGAGGAGAAGAGGACGTCCGGCAAAGAAATGGTACGATGGTTTGCAGGAAGGAATGGCAGCCAGAGGGCTTACAGAGGAGGACTGCCAGGACCGGGAAAAGTGGAAGGAATCACTGTCAGTTTACGATATATGACAATAGTTGTAATAAAGTCGTAATAAAAAAAAAATAAAAAAAAAAAAATTGAAGGATCTGAAATTTTGGTTTTTGAAAATGCGAGATATATATGGACCATTTGGATTTTAATATTACGTTTATACGTTTTAAGTATCTCATTAAGATTCAGATTTAAGAATTTGAATTTAGAGAGTTTCATCATTTGTATTTCACATGAGGGTCCCAAATATTTACTGTGTGTGTTTGGAGGAATAGGTAATTTCACCATTCAATTATTTAACCATATAATGCAAACGTTCTTATTCTGCTTTAAGATTTGCTACTGCAGAAGTCTGTTGATTCAGAGGCTTCCTGTCCTTTTATTAACAGCACTTATAAAAAACAAAGAAGTCTATTGCTAGTATTATATATTTTTAAAATAATTAATTTATGGGTTACCTGTTTTCTACTGTACTCATTAGACTTGTTATCCGGTAAACACTTTGAACTAATGGCCTGTACTTTTTTTTAATAACCATATTAAAGGTATTCTCCAAATTCGTTGTGGATTTCAGGAAAGTGTATGGAAGTCATCGTGATATAGTTATTTCTTTATTTTATTTTTGTTAATATATTATATTTGTTTAATTTTTCTTTTAATTGAAATTACACTCTATACAAGCAGATAGTATATAAAAGTATTCAATGCAACATTTAAAAAAAATGATCAAACGACTATTAAGTCATTCTAGACTATTGTTCATTAAACTAGCTCCAAAAGATGCCCAGGAAAGCCTTAGTGTTCCTTATGGCGATATATAACTCAATTCCCTATAAAACGTAAGTATTCACACATCTAAATGGTACGAAAACGGGAAGAAGACATATTCAATCCTTCTTCCTACAGACAAATAAGTCTCCTTCCAATATGCTCTAAAATCGAAAACATACAAAAGACTAGCTGGTATACTCACTGGCCAAAAAATAATGCCAGTCCATCAATTCCGTTTTCGCACGTAACATTCAACAGCGCGTCAATTACACAGAGTTACTGACTGCATCGCTGCTGAGCTTGAGCAAAAATAATACGCAAATGGTGAATTTCTGGATGTCGCCATAGCATTTGATAAAGTCCTGCACCAGGGACTCCTCTTCAAACTCAAGACATACTATCTCATTCTCCAGTCTTTCTTCTTCGAGAGATTTTTCACTATTCGACAAGGCTCAGAAATTTCCTTAATTCGACCAATCTTGAGAGGAGAATAGCAAGAATAAATATTGGCTCCGTTACTGTATACCTACCAACTCTGAGACATTGACTGCTACCAACCTATGCTGACGGTACAACGATTTTAATAATACATCACGACTTCAGACTGGTCTCACTGATTTTACAAAATCACTTATTACATCTACAAAATTGCCACTCATTTTAGAAAATGCTGTAATATCATGAAAAATGACAACACAAAACTTTCACACTTCTACGAGACCCGTGCCAACCAGTTTATATCGGCTATCATCAAATTCCTCAGAGGGACACAGTATGTTATCTTGGACTGTTATTCGACCGATGGATGACTTGGGCTCCACGTATCAAAATGAAAAGAAAGACACTAAACAGAAGACTGAAATTACTGTACTCTCTTTTTTTCGAATTACCAAAACTAAAAATAAGTCAGAAACTAAATAAATACATATACCTACTTAAGCCCACATGGATTTACGCCTCACAGATTTACGGTTCAGAAAAAAAGGCTCTCATACAAAAACTGGAATCTTTTCAATCCAAAATTTTAAGACTGATAATAGAACGCTACATACCGAGATAACAAAGCTCTACATACCGACTTACAACAACTAACTATCGGCCAACACATACCTACTCTTTATTCCCGTTTTCATAATAACCTTCACAGAGATCAGTGATAGATGAAATGACTACGGCTGGCATGATCATTAGGAGAAGACTAAAAAGAAGCTCGTTGAGAGATCTCGTTTCCTGAATTAAAGAACTAATTGAAGACTGAGAAGATATATTAATGTGCACTATCCTTCCTCTACCTATCATGCCACGTATTTCTTAAAAGTCATTCTTATGTTAAAGAGATACGAATAAATAGTAGAAAGATTAAAAAAAAAAACACTACGTTAAAATTCTCTTTTTTTAAACGAATGTTTAAACAAAGAACTTGTAGATTCGCCCCGAACTACATATCACCTGTTTCTTGAGACTCGAGTGCCATTAAGAGAGGGCCCTAGCTGCAGCACAATAAGAAGGAGGGCATAAGCCTCTCGCCGTTAGCGTTCTAACAGCGTCCGGTGCGCTCCGCTGGAAACAAAAACCGAAATGCTAATCGGGCGAGGGCATATGCGACAAGAGCCCCCCAAACCGGGCGTTTATACTTCCACCAGGGTATCCATTAAATTAACATATGAACGGGGATAAAACAGCGGCATTAATATGAATGGCCGATTCTAGTCGAGAAATTAGCCATAACAGTGACATATTTGCATAAATATCCCCGCCTCTTCTAGCCGGAGTCGGAAGTTGTCGGAAAACATAACGGAGGCCTCTTCGGTCAGCTGTTCGCTATATCATTGGTTCGGCCAGATTAATTCTACATATTCACGGAGATATAAATATTTATGAAAATGTGATTTCTGGTTCTATTAACAGGTTTATTAAACTCGAAATTTATTCATTTAAACATGAATTTAATGGCATGTGCTCTGACACTCATATGATACGATTCGCCAATAAACTTTTAATTCACCTTGGTACTGATGCGAGACCCTGAGACTCCAAAGTTTTTTTGCGAAATTCCTCCTGTTCTTTCTACTTCTTGTGAAGAGTATCCTACAAACCAGCTGGTTAGCGGTAGCCAATAGACCCAAAAGGTAAGTTCCTTTCGGAGTCAAGGCCGTCCTCTTGTTCGTCGGCCGGTGACCCCCAGTTCAGAAGCTTTCTTATCTATATCGGTCGTATCCGGCTCTTACAACGGGTCTCTAGATTTTGATAAACTTCATCTCTCGGCATTTTCTCGTCCAGTCTGCTCGTTCCTGATAAAGTTCAATGTTTAATATTATGTTTCTATGAGGTCACTATTATGAAATTTTATCAAATTTTCTATGAACAGAATTATCATATTTTTATGAACAAATTTATCACGTATTTACGAGTAAAAAAACTAAATTACTTCGTAATAAGCAAATTTTTTATCGTTTAGTGCTGATTACTGCTATCCTTCCTAATGCAATAATTATATTACCATGTAATTCACTGATTGTCAATATTTTTTTATAATGCAGTCAAATTAATGTTTTAATTTAAAATATTAAATGAATTTTTAAAAGAAATAATTATTTATGTTTCTTTTTAACTTATCTCTTAGTCGTTTCTTATTGTTATATATATGTATTTTAGTTTTCCAAAATATCACTAAAGACTATAATTATGACTTATGCTAATAATTCGAATGATCTTCACTATACTTAAATTGGAAAGATTTCAAATATCATGTCCTACTATCGAATATACAAAAATAGGATTTTCCCTTTGAAACGCGCTGGTTGCCAAGTCTTGAATTCCTAACGTCCAAAAAGACCCTTGAGAATTAGTAATTCAATACATTACCTCACCGTGTGCCTCAGCTAGATTTCAAAGTGACAAATATGAAAATTTCATTTTGGCATATTCGATAATTAGACTGGGTAGGGACGATATATATTTATGTAGCATCAATAAACTGCTAAATGTTCTACCTTTTAGCGGTTTGTCAACATGTTTATTGCTAGTCATGCTGTGAATTGTTTCTAAATTTAGATCGACCATTCAATGTTAATGACATATTAAATATATTTTGACCGCCAGAACATGTTATGTGTGGTTTCCTATTATCATAGAAGAATGTTAATGTGTTATTGACATTTTTTGATACATTCGGACGGCTTTGCTTAAGTGATTTTTGCATATGGAACCGAATTATAAGGGAAAACCTATTTACTAATTAATAGTTATATTTGTTGATGATATCTGTAAATTATAAAGATGATTCTTGTATTATCTGGTAGACAAAATGTTCAATTAGGTGAAAAGTGAAGGAAGATTCTTTGTATGCATTTATGTTTGCAGAAAGGAAAACCTCATAAAGGAACAAAAGAAAGAAAAACAATATATAAAAAAAGAATGTTTTCTTTTAAGTTGTGTATTTTATGCTCAACCAGAGAAGCTAAGACATTGAGGAATGGACCAAAGAAGCCAGCCATCTGCTCCCCAAAGACTACATAACTATGCGGGCGCCAGGACGGCAGTATTTGCAATGAAGGATCCGAGTCCTTGCCAGGGAGTTCCATTTGCCAGATTAGCCGGCCCTGTTGAGGACTTACATATGCCAGGACGACCCGCCTCTCCTCCTCGGCTAATAAATCCAAACAGCTCTCTCCAGTATAACTGTTCCATTTGGGATTGGGTTCATCACTCATATCCTGAGTCGACAACAGAGTGTCTCCGCTTCTCTCATATCGGTCGTAGATCCTGATGGCAGGGTATCTAAGGGGAAGTGTAGGACCATATCCCTGCCGATAAAGATTTATGTCTTCACTCATCTGTTCATTTTGCTTTATATGGTGTGATGATGGCTTCATATTTGATTTAATAAAGTTGATGGATAAATTTAGAGATACGATGACAGAATATTGATTAAATAATACAAACATTCGTTTAAATGATTACATAATACATAATATTTATGTACCAAGGATATTATGTTTTACTTTATACTATTTTGCTTATGTAACTTCTAGAGTTTCGTTTCTCTATATATTATGTCAAATATGCCATCTTGATTTTTTTATTTAGCATTTTGATTTATTTTACATTCTTTCAATCGCCTACAATAAATCTTGAGTTGATTTTTATTTCAATAACAAAAATTATCAGGCTCCTGCGTACTAAAAGGCTATTCCTTAAGTTGTTCACTTTTAGGTATATCACTTTCTGCTTCTATTATTTCATTTTATCCCATATATTTTCATCTATAGCTATATGTACTCTTCTTTTCTGTTATGTATGTATATTGTTTTGCTTAGCCATGATGAAGGCCAACAACTTTGGCTAAAGCGTTGGCACATATTATACTCTCTCTGTATTGCTTTCAGGACCGCATATTTCGCGGTTTTTAATTTTTTTGCAAAAAGTTGTTGACCAATTTCAATTGTTTAAAATTCATTTTTTTTAATGCGTAAAAGTACTATTTTCTATTTTTCTTAAACAAATTTCACATCTTAAACTTGAAAAAACCATTATTCGGCACCATTATGATTTTTTTTCCCTATGTTGCTATATAAGGATCATATATCAAATTTGTTTCTACTATTTTTCTCTAAATTATCAAACTAAGAAAGTCCCGTTGCAATTTCGAAATTGGCAAAGATACAGCGTAGCCATACCTTTGTTTAGTATAGTAGTATTTTGCGCATGTTCCCCTAGTCTTTTTTTTTTTAATTTCCGGATCACTTGCAAAAAATTCATCTTCCGGAACATTTCAGAAGCTTTATTTGAATGAAAATTATAGAGTCTACAAAGCTAAACTTAAAAAATTAAATTTCTAATTGGACTAATATCACAAAGATACAGTAAACAATTTTTTTTATTGGACATTGTACCCAAATTGGTATGGAAAGTTGTGTGAGTAGATACACCAGATTCTTGTGCTTATTGTTTTGGTCTGACATTAGAGGACTGGATGCTCTTTGTGATCATAGGGCTCCAACTGCTAGCCAGAGATCATATCCATTAACTCTATCGATCTTATTAATGACATGCCAATGTAAGGTCGGCGGCTGAATTCTTCATGCTTGATCATTTCATATTATCCCCTTATTTGTTGTTTGTGATAAAAAGTCTTTGCCTAGCTTGTACGATTTATACCATCCCTATCCATTTATATTTTTCATTTTTAAACATTAAAAAAAAAAAGAAGTTTGCTGGGCATTCATGGATCCAGTGCTCCTACCTGGGCTGAAAATATTTGTCTACCTCCAGCTAGAAATGACAAGGACTAATGAAAACAAGATCTCCTAAATAACTTTCGAAGATGAAAAAGATTGTGTGAATCCTTCCAGCCTTAGCCAAATGTACTTTTTTTTTCTTTTTTTTTTTTACTTTAGAGTAAATTTGTTTTCTTTTGACTTTGTGACAGTTTTGACAAATCTTGCGGAATTCGTTTCCCATCAGCCAGAAGTGAGGACCATTGCTTTCCTTCTCATTCCTTTATATCCTTGTTTTAACTAGCTATTTTCTTAACTATGCCTGAATGTATTTTATTTATTTTTCTTTTAAGAAATTAAAAGCTTTTTTTTTATTTTTTATTTTTTAAATTTTTATTAATTCTAATTGTTTTTATTTTATTTCTTTTTATTAGAAATAAATTTTACATCTGAATATCAATTATGAATGTTTTTCTTTAGATTTCTCAATCTTAAATGCGTTTTTTTTTTTTTGTTTATCTTATCTTCTTAACATTTTACCCCGTTTTAAAGTTTTTTCTTCAATTACTGTTTCTTCTTAATTCAGTTCATTTTATTTTACATCATTTTATGTTAACTTTAATTTTTTTCAGTTTCAATTAGGTTTGTTATGATTATTATTTTTTTCTTTAGTTTTGCTTAAATTTTTTTTTTCAGTTAAATTTATTTTCTTTTAATTCTGTTTATTACTATTCTCTTCTATTTATCTCTCTTTTAATTTTTTAAACATTAATTACTTATAACTGTTATTATTTTTCCTCGTCGTTTTTATATCTTCTATATTTATTTTTTTTATTTTCAATTTATTAATTTATTTTATATTCTGATCGTTTCAATTTGTTTTTTCTTTAGTCTTTTTAGGTTTGATTTCGTTTTAATACTAATTTTCTTGGTAACTCTTTACTATAATTTCTTTAAATCCAAACTTTATTTTGACTGTTATTTCTTTTCTTTTTTTTTTTTCTCAATTTTTCAAATATTTTAGATTTATTCTGATTACATTGAAATTTTACTTCTTTTTTTCTTAATTTTTATTCTTTATTCCGTAATGTTGAATATTAATACATTTTGAAATATAATACGTAGGTATTGCCGGGTAAGGTCCATTGAAGTTCAATGGACTGAGTGGAGGTGCCTGTCCCATAGGTGTTTCAGAAATCAATTAAGGATACTTTGGAAAAAAATTGCCGAAAATAATATCTTTTTTTTTTCTTAAGAATATAAATAAAATATCATTTGTGGAATTGAATCGACTGAACCGTAGATGCGAATCGACTTGCTTATTAAACAAAGAGATAATATTAATAAAAAGGACCGGCGGACCACACAAACAGGACCTTCCCCGAGAGGAGGAGATTGTTTGCTAGTAGTGACCAACATCGCCCACTCACGGTCCAATGATTGCCGACAGGGTGACGGCCCAAAGCTGAAGCTCTCCAATAAAAAAATGCCACCTTTTAGTAGATTGGCCTTCGTGAAATATCGGCCCCAGATTGAACTATTGCTCGCCCTCGGTAATAGCTGCCAAAAAAAAAATAAGAAAAAAATACTCGGACCAAACACATCAATCCTGTTCTGGTAAAAAATATAAAAACAATCCTTTTAAAGTTCCCCCCTCCCCGCACCCCTCATCCTAATCTAGTTATGGCGGCGCCTTTTTTCATTTCATTAAACGTGTGTGTGTGTGTGTGTGTGTGTGTGTGTGTGTGTTGGTAATTCATATTGTCCTGCGGCTCTCCTCACCAACCCTGTCGGTGCTTTGTCTTTCTCCTGTAATTATCCTGTTGTCTGCATACTGAACTTTGTGCTTCAGAAATGTATATGTGTATGTTGTTTTAACTATTTATGCATTTGAATTTTGGTATTGTTTATAAATTCAGCATACAATTAAAAGGATCCTATTATTTCCAATTACAGTGATCCTGAAAAATCGATGTATATATTTCTAAATTCTTTAATATTCAACATCAAGAATGAAGATTTATGAAAGAATAATAATAAAACATCAATTTAATTTCAATATAATAAATAAATCAACATGAAGTATAAATGGATCAATTAGTTAACAACACTATAATGAATTCGAAACTAAAAAAACTGGGAAGAAAAAACAAATTTAAAAATAGGAGGATATAAAATAGTAATATAAATATAATTCAGAAAAGAAATAGGAACAAATGAAAAAAAAGATTAATGAAAGTAAGGAAGATTGTAGAAAATAAAAACGATATCTGATGCTAATAATAATCATAAATAGAATTGTCCAAATATAAAAGAATAGGAAAATAAAATGGAATGTTAATAAACTAAATTAAAAGAAAAAAAAAGAGGAAGGAAGCAAAACCAATATATAAAAAATGGGGCAATACATTCGTATATATAAAAAGTATAACTATATTTTTTATTAGCTTATAATTTAACAGTTAAGAAACTATTTATCTTCATAGGGTTAATCTTATAACAGTAATTCTCTGGCAACCATATGAAAGAACACCTTATTAGGAAAAGTTAACATGCCATAACCATGTTGTATTAAATTAAATTTAAATAATATAATAGAAAAGTGAAAAATTAATAATACTAAAAAAAAAATTTGATAAGTCCATGAAAGAAAGGGAGAGTGTCGCCCGTAAAGCATTTCGAGAAAATCGAGTTTTAATGTTTAGAGCTCAAATTTTCTTCAGACTATGAGTATTCTTCAAACGCTACTAACAAACCGACCATTCACATTTCCGGTTTTTTCTTTTTACCATCTTGCTCTAGTGAACGATATGAACATGTTAATGTGTATAACACCGTTTCTGAAGAATGTGATTTTCCACCTTTCTTCGGTGAGCTCTTCATTTATAAAAATATCCAAAGCACAGCAGAAAGTTCTTACATTGCTCTTCTTTGGTACTAGCCGTTCTGTCTTGTGAATTTCAAAAAGTATTTTATAAGCATTGAACAGTATATTAACAATACTTAATGATAGAATGAATTTATTATTTAATAGCACCTTGCACTAACTGAGCTATATTTACATATACTCGTTTTAAATATTTATTGACAGTTAAAAAGATGAATAAAAAACAGAAAAGGAATGACACCAAATATAAATATAGTTATTGGTATAACTTAATATTATCAAAATAACATTCATTAGATTGAAAAAAAATTAAAATTCAATATTTTTTTTTCTTTACGAATCCTATAAAATCCTGGTGCGGTGCGAGTTTGACCAAACTTTCTCATATCTCCCTACTTAAGGTCAATTTTAAAAGTTTCGATGACAATTCCATTTAGTTTCTATTAAATAATATAAAAGTCAAAATTATTAACTACCACAATCACTAACAAGTGAAGGGAATAGTCAATGGGTTACCAATTTCAACCAAATGTTTTGTGGTGATTCCACATCCAAAAATATTGGACACATGTTTTGGCGTTCGCTCCGGTGTTCCCTAAGAGCCGAGAAAAAAATAAATAAAACATGCTGAAACTGCTTTATTTTTTATCTCGAGTTTGGAAAATGATATCGACGAGTTTTTCCAGCAACATTAAAAAAAAGCACTAAAAAAACCGAAGAAAGTGCGATCATTTAGACAGGAGGCAATATACCATACTTCCTAAAAATTTAATACCAATGTGACTGAATCGTCGTTGTCATTAAAAGCTTTTGATAAATTTGGGGTCAATCTTATTTTTTTTTATGGCGGGGATATAGTAAGTGCATTCCTCAAAAATATGTTGAAAGTCTCCGCTTTATTTCGTAAAAAAAACAATGCAATCCGGTCCCCCCCCATAATTCTTATTTATTTTCGTCTTCCAAGTTATGTAAACGTCTTATAATTCGAATTTTCAAATAAAAAATCTTGTTAACACATCTTTTCAAGAGGTGAATGAGTGAGAGAGGAATCGATTCTATAAATTCCGGTCGGTTTACCCTTTTTTTTTTCTATTCAGTTCTCTTTAAATAAAATTGTAAAAAACCTGTAACCATACTGTTAGGCGACAACATAGATTGATCTGAAATATTAAGTTCGCTCATGACTGGCAAATCCGCGAATGCAAGATGCTTTATAAACAAAAACTTTACCGAACGATAGGCGTATAAACACAAACACAAAAGCACGTATCATAAGTGAAATTTTCAACGAATGGGCAAAGATATGGAATAAAAAACAGCGAAAATTTTCAACTGTTTATTGAGAATTGTGCGGGCCACAACAGTACCTACCACATCACCCAGCGATGTTTATCTTCTGTTTTTGCCTCACAGCACAACCTCTAAGCTGCAATCTCTAAACTTGGCCATAATTAAACGATTTTAGACATTTAACGCAAGAAAGTAGTGATGCAACTCTTAGAAAGTATCAAGGATGAGAATCAGCTACCCCAAAATTAAGAACTCCCATCGTGATTTTGCCTATTTTGACGAAGGTTTGGCAGTAGCTTGGATCCTAACTGATGAGGAAATTTTGACTCCGTAAAAAAAGGAGATGAAGAAGAAATTGATGTGCCGACGATTAGTTTTAAAATGGCGAAATAATGCATCTACAACGTGTCATTTCTTAGCAAAATCGGATGTTTGTGTAACCGAACATACTTAACGAAGCCATAGATGAGATTCGTTTTCAAGGATTGCACCATAAGAAAATAACCGAATTGTTTTGTTGATCTAACTATATCGTTTGTATTTCCATTCATATTAATACAATTTTTGCAATTTCCTATTTTTGACCGCTTTTTTATTACCTATTTTTATTATTATTGGAAATCTCGATAATTTGGATATCTCGATAAGGTAAAACTCCAGAATCGTAACTCCAAAATGGTGGAGATCTAGATTTTTAAGATCAGCCAGGTCCTAAAAATCTAGATGTCCTCCTTGTTGGGGTTATCATTCTGGAGTTTTACCAGTAAATATAACAATAAATAATATTTAATTACCAAGCAATAATGAGTAGATAAGATTTACATACAAATAATTTTGATTAATCCTATATAAAGAAAAATTGATGTTTTATATAAATGACGGTATATCAAATAAAATACATGCATTTAGATGAATATTTTGAGAATGCACAATATTGTCGGAAGAATTATAAGATGAATAAAAATTTGAAAAGTTTGAAGGTTTTATTATTGAAAAACTTCTAGAATATGGCTAAAAGTCTTCAAATTTTTTTTTTTTTTGAAGTATAATTCTTTTCTATATTTTTTTATAATCATTCATGGCTAATAAAAATATTGTTTTATAAATAATAATCATTATGTTATTTCATAACCTTCTTCACAGTTTAATAATATTAATAGTATTTAATAATACTCATTTGATGCACTTTCTTTGCTTTTTCATCTATTTCCTTTCGATATATCGATATTTTTCTAGCGATTATCGGTGGATATCGATATTTGGTTTTGCTATATATCAAAATGTCGAATATCGATATTTTCCTTTCGATGTTCCAACCCTAATGTAGACCATGCTTTAACTACTTTCATTATAGCTTTTAATTTACTAGGGGAATCCTCTTCCCAAATTTATTATTTTTATTTGAAAAAAATACAAGCTACCACACTCAAGGGCCAAATGTATTAGGGCTATAAGAATACATTCATGCCATGCATAAAAGTATAAAAGACAAAAAAAAAATAAAAATATTTAATTGTGGAGTAATTTTCCTTACTGTGTGAAAATTACTCCCCAATTAAATATTTGTATATATTATAACCAGCTAGGATTTGACGAAGTAAAATTATACTGATGGCAGGACATTGGGGAGAGAATAATGCAAACTAAAGAATACAAACAACTTGAAGACGAAGAAGGACTTCGAAACGTCGTTATAAATGTGTTTTTAAAAATATAAGTTATATATTTATGGAAAGTGTACTTTTCACAAATTAATTTATTATATATATATTAACTTCCCTATATAGTAGAAATGGTTTAATATAATAATAAATATCATATAAAAAAAATTATACATTACTAGTAAAAATGAATAGATAGACTATTTAAATAACAGCAAAATAAATAAACAACCAAGAAAAAGAAAAATTAAGTTAAGTAAAAATAAAATAAGGCATCCTAAACACATTCATACCTATATACAATATTTAAAATCTGCCCAGAGAACTCTGAACCAAGCTCTGGCCCCCATATGTGTATGGCAAAACCGGACTCCAGGAGATTCCAGCGCTTCTCACCCAGTCGCGTCACTGGTGTTGAAAACCAGTGGAGATTGAGTGAGGGCATTACGCTCAGAACGTGAGTGCAGAAACTGGCCATTGTCAGAACTCTAATAGCACATTTACAAAAGGTCTCGTGGCCACTGCCGTTTCAATCTTCGAGGAGGGTTATATGGATGATTGGTGCTAGATAGGGACTGTGCTAAGGGATTAGGATAATGGGTAAGGTTCTGATGAAATTTCGAAAATTTGTTTGGAATTACGTCAAGAACATGCGGGATGTTAAGGTCATGGTATAAAGTCTTGTTGAAAACATAAGATGGGGCATTGACTATTATATGGAGGACTTTAGACTGGAAGGATTGATTGCGTTTGATGTTCGAAAGCTTAGCTGTCCTCCACTGTTCTAGTCCATAGGTCCAAATAGGTTTCAGGTTCTTGTAGATTAACTTGGTCTTGTAGATTAACAGTGTGTTGACTATTAAAAGATGAGATGTTCTGGTGAATAGTCAGTATTATGTTGCTATAAAATAACAGGCATTACTACTTTAAATACGCAATTTCAGTTTCTTACAAATTTCATTTTTGAGCTACATGTGTTATGTGTGTATGTACACAGACACACAAGCCATTTTGTGAGACTTATTATAATAACTGAGAGTTATTTGGCCTCAGGGGATCTTAAAACGGACATTTCCGTTGAAAACTATGATTCGATTTTTTCACGATCACAATACCCCCTATCCCTTACTATATATTTCATTTGTAGGTAAATGAATGTAAAAATAAATAAATTGCCGCAAAAATAGATTATTATCATGGGCGTGACTAAATAATATTACTGTGCTGAATTTTATCTTGTTTAGTTACTTTCGGCGGTTATTTTCATAAATACAGTTTTGCAAAAGAAGGAGAATTATAAATAACATGATACTTCCCGTAAATTAAAAAAAAAATGGTTTCATTAAAATCTCATAATTAATTTAAATTTAAGCGATAAATAAGAAGTTTTAGATGCCAATTCACATGTTTTTATATAATTTATGTTTCGCGATTGTTTCTTTATGTGCCTGCCCAACCATTTCAAACATGAATATGTTTGAAAAACAATGTTAATTTATTCGTTTCTTACATATTAATATTAATAACCCCACAGCTGTTTTAAGAGATCAGTCAGATATAAATTAGTCTGTATTTTTAATGCATTCATTAATACTTCCTTCAGGCGGCCCATTTAAACCTTACCGACACGGCGCAAATTGGTTGATATGCGGAAAAATCTATTTTTTCAAGATATTTGAAAAATATTTTTTTTCCTTTATTAATGAATAGATTAGTTAACTGAAATAGCTTACCAATTTAATAATAAATATTTTAATTTTTACACCTGTAACGAGTCTTTCAAATTTAATCATGTATGATGCATGATTTTCAAGAAAAAAATTGTCGATACTATTATTATTATAGCCACTAGCATTTATTTTCTTGGTGCGATTTTCCATTGTAATCAACAACAGCTATACTATTCAATATATTGAGAGATAAAAAACATCAATTTTTGTTGTTTTTAAGCAAAACATAATATTCTGAATAAATACCGAAAAAATTCAATCAATTTATTTATGTTAGTGTATATCTTCTGTACGCAGCCAACTGGTTGTTTAAAATCTACTTTTTTAAATAAAAAAGACTCCTAAAAAAATATAAAAGATACAGTTACATCCAACTGCGTCTGTGTGCACCATTGGTTTTTGAAAATGGAATTAGTCTTGTTCCTCACTACTGAAGCTGCCAAGGCCATATGATGGGCCTAACACCAAATATCGTCAATCCGATTTTGATGATATTTTTTGTGATTGTGTGGATTGGTGCCTAGATTGTCATGTGAGGCTGAAATTTGATAAAGTTGATACATATCAACTTCACAAGTTGATACATATTAACTGCTTTCACATACAAAGTGCAAATGTATTTTCCTTGGCATGCCTATATTTCTGTAACGGCTTGTCCGATTTAGCTCAAAGCTGGAAGAAAGTTGGCGATGGGTGCAGAAATTATCTCACATCGATTTTTTCCAATACCATCTACTACTTTTGCTTATGCATGCGCAAACGTATTAACCTTAATAACCCATATTTCAAAAATGCCTTGTCCGATTCACCCTAAAGTTGAAGGAAAGCTGTAGGCTAGTAATTATACTAGCCATACTAACCATACATACTAACCATTATTAAATGGTAATACTAATTTATAGTACTTAGTACTAATTTTGTCCAATTCCATCCTCTATTGTCGCTTATGCACGTGCAAACGTATTTTCCTTGACATGTCTATATTTTAGCGGCAGGCTACCCCTTGCTCCATAACCGCTCCCTTTGGGGACAATTGGGCAGAGTCCTTTCTACCGACTCACTTGGGTTCAATGTCAGTGAAAAATCGGTCTAGATCCACGGATTATGGCTGTTCGAGATTAGTAGGCGCACGAGGACCTATATTTGTTTTCCCGAAGCAGATCGTCCATGGACCAAACCTCCAGGCGGCTATTTTACGTCCTGAAAAACCACCACAACACGATTCACAATAAGGTCCATGGGGTCATCACTCCTACGCCCGGTCTGCGTGAGTAGCCTCTAATAGTCTGGTGGGCCTCTAATACCCGGGAAAAAGGGATGATTAATTGATTGAGTAATTAAATTAATTAATTAATTATTATTTAATTTAATATTATGTAATATTAATTAATTAAATATTAATTTAATTAATGCAGGCATCGGGATTTGAACTCATTACCTTTAGGTTTGTAAGTACACTTTTACAAGCGCGTTCTTCTTTCCGTAATAGACATATCAAAATCTCGCCTGCTACAGTAGTGGTAAAAACTTTTGATTGTACAGATCTTAATCCAAATTTCATTGCGATTATGATGATATCAAAATTATTTTCCTCTGGTTCACAGATCGGGCTTGACGAGGTATTTTCCGAAAAAAAGACAATCAGTAGCGCGCCGCACAATGGGGCCAATATGCAAAATGTCTGTCCAAAATATTGAATTATACCATTTTTCGAATTCTGTGAGACTGTAAAAAATAAACATTGAAACTAAGAGGGCAATATTATTTTTATAATAGATTATTTAATAAGAAGTAAATTATAAAAGGGAAAATTAATGCTGCTCTAAAATTTCGAGAACTTTCGGAAGAAATTTTGTTTGCTAGCTCTTAATGAGAATGAGAGTCAATTAAAGCATTTCTTTCGTTCGTTTCGATCGCACAAAATAATGAGAGAAATGCAAGTGACTTGCGGCCAACATCTTAACACAATAATCTGAGAAAACCATAGCTAAGAGTACTGTCTATCCTTTATTCTTTATAGAAATACTGGGATTTTATTCGATGACAAGCTAGCCACCTCGACTTACAACTGACTGATATGTAGCATATCGACGTTTTTTTATCAGTAAACCAAGACGATTAAAAGATTACTCTTCATCCTCTTCATACTTGCGTTCCCTAGGAGACGAATCAGATCCCAAAACCTTTTCAAATAATTCCCGTAGGGTGATGAGAAGTCGTTTGAAATTAGAATAGAAAACTGTGAAATTGAACATTGGCGTAGGGAGGTGGCGGCCCCATCGCCCGGTCATAGTACCGCAGTTAGCCACGGGTCCTCCAGGTTGGGGGGACATTACACTGACATTCATACAGATACATTAACAGCACACTACACTCACTCCTACACTACAGACGTTATATGAGACTGGGATGTCGATAAATATTCCTGGTTTGAGGCAGCAGTAGCACCAGTACTGACATGCAGCCGAAGACAGAGTCGGCTGGATCCATGATCAGACATCATCAGGCGGAGCTGAAGACCAGCAGAACGGCTGATGTACTGCGAAGGGGCAGGTGGAGCTCCGAGCCGTGGTGAAGGCAATCCATCTAGAGTTTCCTGTTCCCAATATAAAGAGGACCCTGTTGTCCCAAGGTAAAGGGGCCTTTGGGGCTTGGACCAATCACCCACCCAAAGTATAACCGATTCAAAGACGATTAAATAGCCTCGGATCTGGGCAGTCTACTGGTAACCGACGCGGCATGGATTGGACATGAGAAGAAGGGCCAGCGACAGAGATCAGTGGGCGAGATGGGCCGAGACCGTTCCTCCACGCTGATGGCACTAAGGAGGGAGTGAAAGAAGAAGAAGAAGAAATTGAACATTCGACATAAAAACGAGTTATGCAATTTCCGCAAAACATAAGTTTGTATAACTTAGATTTTTATGTTGTATTACTGTTAAACCTACTTTTTATATTTTTGAAACAAACGGCATTGGAACAGGTAGGACTCAAAAGAAAAGAATATTTTTATCTTAAATGAATATTAGAAAATTTGTAATATTTTATTACACTTACCTTGAGGTTTGTTACCCATAATTGTAACTAATGAGAGGTCACTGATATCAATGGTACACAATGAAATAGAAATTTGAAGGGCTTAAGTTGTAATGAAGTAAATAAGCAGACGATGATAAAAGAAGGGATTAAACTCACAATCAATGCCGGAGTTTCCATTCGTATATTCAAAATGTCCCAATGTCCAAATATATATGAAAATGGAATATAAAGTGTAAAATGAGAATACGTATTAATTTGGTCTGGCTGAATCTTAGGGGTTCATGTGATTCCCAGTCGGACGATGTTGTGGTGTTTATGCTTACCGTCACTCTGAATTGTGTGACATCACTAGTCACGAGAATAGCTGGAAGGAGAGACCCCAAACACTCAGCCCTATACTTTTTTACTTTCCCTTACCTATATACGAAGTATATAGGTAAGGGAAAGTATTGCGATCGTGAAAATTTTTGAATTCGAGTTTTAAACGGATATACACATTTTAAGGTCCTCTGGGTCTAAGTAACTAAGTATCGCAAAATGGTCAGTGCGTCTGTATGTCTGTGTGTATGTGAACAACCTAGCTCAAAAACGAAAAGTTGTGCGATACTGAAATTACGTATTTTAGGTAGGTATATGGTGATGTTACTGCAACTTTTTCGTCAAACTCGAATAACAAGAGAACAAACCTTAGGTTGCTTTTTGAACAAAGAAGGCATCGATTTTAATATTTTTTTACTTATTATTCTTATCCAGGAGAATTCTGAGAAAGAGTAATAACATTATTATTAAACCATGGTGTACCAGATAGGTAATTATAAAAATGAGAACTAATAATTCTTGAGCATTAAATAGCGTTTCCTTATATGGGAAATAACAGATTAGTAAATGTGCATATTGCAGTATATTGTTGTAGAACTTAGCTATTATGAAGCTCTCAAAAAAGTCTTTTTTGGATATTAAGTTGTCAATATTATTCACTTCGGCTTTCTAACTAAACGGAAATAGCTGAAAAAAAATTGGTTTTATATTTTCACATCTATCTTCAATCCAGCTTGAGTCGATTCTGGTTTTGTTTCTAGACAAAATAAGTATATTATAACCTCTTAGGAGATACTTTCCGCTTCCAGGACCAGCGAGGTATAAAACGCCAACGATTCAAGGAGCTGATACTGCTACGTTTGTTTCCATAGATAGCAGCACCAGCTACAGTCTAAAGGGGGCAATTAAGGTCGGTATTCTCTTATGGAAATAATTTTAAACGAGAGCAACGTGTCATTACTCGCATAGTCACGTTTTATCGTCTAGAAGATAACACAAAAACGTGCCCTCTGAAGAGAGTCTTAGCGCGAGCTGGGGGCACTTATATAATTACGTGAGATGCAAAGAGATCGGACCATTTGTATGACTGATACTTGGAGGTTTTATCTCCTCCTTATTTCCCTACCTCCATGTTCTCCTACCTCCTTCGAATATTTTCTAAAGGATTCGCGCTAGTTTTCCTCATCTTCTGAGAGTTTCTTGTAGACCTATTCCGTTCCTGGTAGAGCGTATGAATAGATTTAAAAATTATTCTTTATAAACTCACCGATTAGAATAAAATGATCACATCTTTATGTTTTTTTTGGTACAGTTGTTCATTAGAGTTTTCTGTACAATATAAGTATATGCCGGTGAATAACTTTACCAAAAACCAGAACTACATCATTTATTTTTTCTTTATGTGTCATTTATACAATAAAAAAATAAATAAAAGAACCACTACAACCAGTAAAGTTTATTTACACATTCAGTAAAAACTGCTCTAACTTTCGAACAGTTAAAAATAAAACTGTAAACTTCTTTAAATTCTTAAAGATAATGTAATGTTCTACAACTTTGTTTCTTTTGACTTTTTCGCGTACGAATGGCTGAAGAATTAGCTTTTCAAATCAGGCAAAAAACGTGAGGCAAAATGTGTTTTGACAACATTTTAGCACGGATATCTTGGAAACTATGTAAGATATAGAAACAATTAATAGTATCAATCTCATGGCATATTTTGCTAGTTTTAATTTGTAAAGTAGTCTAATCGGTATAGTTTCTGAGATATACATGAAAACCCGAAAATAGGGATCTTCAAACTACGTACCCCCAGCCTATTTCCCATCGGGAGGGCCATTTAGTACGTTGTACAGGACACTTCATTGAATAACTATACCAAAATATAGAACTATGTAATTTTTTTTTCTCGATTTTTCCATAGTTGTCTGGGCCCGCAGTCAGAGAGCGCTTGTGCTAGATTCGATTTATGGATTTATTAAACTTGACAGCTGTTACACGAAGATTTGATCGATTTATATAATTATTATTTATCATTCTGTATTGATTCGAATACTAATCGACTAGAAATATTACATTTACATTGTGGCTTTAAATTAAATAGTATAGACAATTATTTTAGTAAAAATGTGTTTTTATTTATCAAAAATTTCTGCTACTTTTTAGCTCTTGCGCGATCGGAAGATATGAATCGATTTGATATATTTTTTCTCCTTTTTTTACCTTTCAGATTTCCAACTTTTACGCTGTATTTTATAAAAATAAAAATCGTGTTTTTCGATGCAGCCTAATGTATATTGAATTACACTGATTTCCAACGTCGAAATCTTTTGCTGTTTAAATCATCTACAGATATCCTCAAAGAAAAACCGTAATAATCCTTCATGGAATGGGCATTTTGTTACAATTAAAACAGCTCGATATTCTTCCTAACTTCAACATCTGTTTATGCGTACATTCAAATCTGTTTTGGGGCAGTGATTATGACTTTTTTAGGCAGTTTATGAAATAATGTCATTACAATTTCATGTTTCTAGTTGTTTCCCGGGACTTCATTCTCGCAATCCTCAATTTAATGCGATAATATATTTAGTAGGAGTACTCGGCCTTTACTGTAATGCCACTGAAAGAAAAAAAGTTTTTGTGTTTTAATTTTGTTTGTCAAAGTGCTATTTATTTATTTTTTTTGGATTTTTGGTCATTGCAAATGCGAGTCACACCGGAAACTACAAAGGAAATATAATGGAATCACTAGGATGCGTGAAAACATTATATTCCAAGAGCAATTTATAACATGGCAGCAAAAAAAAAATTATTATTAGATTTAAACATGTGTTAAATAAATATAATCTATTTTAAATATTTAATAAAAATTCGTTTTTTACTTCCTTGTACGAAGTAAAAGAAGTATTGTAATCGCGAAAATTTTCGGTTTTCAGATTTCAACGGAAATATCCATTTTGACCATCCCTGAATCCATTTTGACTAGTTTCGTCGTGGCGTCTATACGTACGTTCGTACGTTCGTATTTCGCATAACTCAAAAATGGTTTGCCGTAGAAATTTGAAATTTTGTATTTAGGATTGTTGTAAAATCTAGTTGTGAACCTCCCATTTTGGTCACTGCTTGATCACCGGAAGTGGTACTTTACTTGAAGGTCATAATTGATTTCCATCAAAAATTATATTAAAATACTATTATGCAAAACTTCTCAAATTTAGTATTTATAACTTATATATTGATTTAAATAACATACTAGATTTTAGTCTAAATTGGAAAACCGCAAGTGGTACTTTACTTGAAGGTCAGACATTAGACTTTCAATAGAAAATTTTAATATCGAATAAAAAAAATCCGTTCGCAAATTTTTTTTTTACTTCCTTGTACGAAGTAAAGGAAGTATTGTAATCGCGAAAATTTTCGGTTTTCAGATTTCGACGGAAATATCCATTTTGACCATCCCTGAATCCATTTTGACTAGTTTCGTCGTGGCGTCTGTACGTACGTTCGTATTTCGCATAACTCAAAAACGAAATATCCATTTTGACAAAAACGGAAAAAATCCGTCAACAATTTTTTTAGTGTATTTAAACGAAAGGCAAATAAAAAAATATCGAAACTGTCCATTTCTAATGCTTTATCCAGTGATATTGACAGTTTTATTGTTGTCATGGAACATGAAGAAATATCTTGAAAACTAGTTGCCTACTGAAGGAAAACGACGTATAATAACGGAATGATACCTCCAGTGACAAGAGTGTGTGTTTGTGTGTCAATAGATGGATGACGGGACGCCGAATGTCGTTTTTACTGCAATCTTCGGAAACTAGTAACCAAATTCAGTATCACTTTTTGAGCCACGGATTTATAATTTAATAGGCGTACAAGGAAGTCATGTGTTGCCCACATCAGATATTTTAATTAATTAAAAAATACTGCTAGTATCTACAATAATTAGGATGCACACTCTAATCTCTTGCAAAGGGTACCTTCCTTTTGTTAATTGGTTCAGTAAATTGCCTAAAGAAGGGATCTCTAAAACAGAAATAATGTATATGATATTTGCTCTTATAAAACATTGTAATATATATACATATATATTTATATATATATATATATATAAACACAAGAATTTCTAGCTGCGTTGTAAGATTTTGTTTACGAAACTTTTTTATACCATATCCACATTTTTTTTTTTTTTTAATTTATTAAATATTCAATCTACTACAAACTACTAGATCTCGAAGTGCGGGATCTCGATAAGTTCTGCACTTGGGTTTTGTTGATGTAGAAAGTTCTGAATTTCAGAAAATACTTTTACCTGATAATCGTTGTTAGATTGGTCAGATAATGTTTGTATTAGTAAAGAGGTAGTTTATTTTTTTTTTTTGAGCTCGAATATTTTTAATGCAGTTTCAGTATTTTCTTCGTTAATACCATTCAAACATTTTCATAAGTTCTTAAATGGGTCAAGTTCTATAATTTTGCTCTCAAGAATATAAATACATTTAACTAAATTAAAAAAAAAAATATAGTAGTAGCAATGGCTAGGAATGGATAAATTATCGCTCACAGGAAAAAGACCACCTAACCAATAAATCAAATACTAATGAATATTTCTGGTACAATTTTGTTATCGATCTGAAGAATCTTGGAAGAGTAAAAGGGGTTGAAATATATATAAGTCTTTTGCTCGATTAAAGCAAAGTGAGAGAAAGAGAAGCGATAATATAATTTATATATCTTCGGCTATCGGGGGAAGAAATATATAATAATAATAATAGGAGGAGGAGAGAAAAGATAATGAGTAACCGGGGATAATCATCTTCAAAGAGGGGGAACGATGGCCAACTGCTATAAATATTAAAGAGATAGATCCTCTGCCTCTTTATCTCCAACGATAGCTACTCACTGGAATTAGCGACATAATAGAATTAATGGCTGGAGGAAGGGTTCGTTCCGACCCCTATCTGCCTCTGTCTTCAGCGGCTACGCGTCCCAATCGTACCTCAATGCCTCTGCACGACTAATGTGTTATAAGAGTGTTGCTGTACATGAAAAACTAATCTAAGGCGAAAAGTTTTTTGGTTTATTTTTCGAAAAGTTTCTGGTGGTTTTTAATAGGTTTTAGGATCTACGGATAAAAATAAAATCGTTGATAATATTATGATGGCCCTCATTTTTTATACCCCTATTTCATCACGAATTTATATAAAAATATAATATAAAATAATTTCTTATTTATAGGGAAGTTAATATATTATAATAAATTATTTTGTGAATGACACTTGATCTATAACTTTATATTTAAAAAAAAAAAAACATTTTTATAACATAGGTTATGACGTTTCGAAGTACTTCTTCATCAGGATATATGCTTTCTACAATACAACATCAACTATTAAATACACAAATATTAATACCTTAATTTACAATATATTTAGTTACTATTTTAAATAATTTGTTATTACCTATAAATTACATGATTCTCTCCTCATGTCCCGAGATCTATATAATTATACATCGTCAATCCTAGCTGGTTTGATTATTAAAAATTATTTGGGGAGTAACCTTCCTTTTCCATCTTTGTCACATACTCTATAACATCATTGGAAATGAACCTTGTACCAATCCCTGTTGTCCTAAGCCTCCCCACTCATTCTCTTCACACTTACTATTATTTTTGTTTTCCAATTATTGTTAATATTATATTCTATATATATTAAAATCAATATGCCTTTTGTTAAATTTTAGATCATGAATTATTTTATATTTAGTTTATTAATTATGTCCACATAATAGATTTTTAAATTAAATACTTTATTTCTGTTTTTAGCAATGTTTATTGCTTCCAATGTTTTTCTATTTTTTGAATTTTTTTCGGTTTCTAATATTTTGGGATTATCAAAATTAAATCTGTGGTTAGTAATTATACTATGATAGGCCGAAACTGTAATATTTTTATTTTTACTGTTTTTACAATTACTGATGTGCTGCTTAATTAATTCTTGTGTGTAACTTTTTCGAGGTTTCTCCTATATAGGTCATCTCAAGTTACCACAATCTATTTTATAAACTACATTTTTTATGTCAATCATTTTATTTCATCTTTCATTTTGCTTAAATTTTTTTTTGGTTTGTTACCGTTGTAAGTTCCTAGTTGTAAGTTTGAATGGTCATATTCCAACAATGTCTTTTTTATTTTTTAAGTTAGTTCTGGTATATATCATTTCAATGAATTTCACTTTGTTTACATCCTTTTTTTTACAATAAAATGGATGTTAGTCAAAATAATAATTTTGACTAACATCCATTTTATTGTTTTTATCTTGGTTATCATTATAGGTATAGTTTTCGGTAATAGTTTTCTGTTTTGTTTTCTTTAAATGTTTATTTATTTATTTATTGCTTAATGTTTTTCGTTTTTGATCTTATTTCATCTTTGCCATTTTTATTATTGATACTACCCGTGTTGTTACTGTCATTGTAATGATTACTATTATACCATATTTCATTTATTATTTTTTGGGAATAAAATTCTCTTCTAACATATCATAAATTATCGCTTTTATCGCTCCTATATGATTTTTATCAGTTAACTCGTTTGCTCTTTTTATTAGATTGTTTGCGACGTTGAACCTCTGACAAAACGGATGGTTCGAGCAAAAAATCATCATTACATTACTATGGGCCACAGCATTACATTAATTAATAGCCACTTTTCTAGAAGAGGAAAACCGACTGAAGGCCAAGATGTTTCGAGATGGCTTATTTCTAATGAAATTGAGTTACTTGGTTACTTGGTCGACATATGCGAGAAATTAAATACCTTGAACCTTCAACTCCAAGGAACAAATACACATTTGTTCGATACGAGTGGTAAAGTTAATGCTTTATCTAGAAAAATTGAATTCTGAAGCAGAAATGTAAAGCAAAAAACCTAGAAATGTTTGTAAATGTGGATGGATGTGTTTAAACTTACAACACAGAAGAACACCATGTGGAAGTTGTTTTCGTAGGCATTGAAGATCATTTAACCATGCAGGCAAAGAATTTTAAAAAGTATTTTTTTGCTGGCTTCAACCTGATAGCATGTTACGAATGGCTTAGGAATCCATTTCAAAATACTCCAGAAGGTCTCAAAACTGCCGAAGAAGAAATCTACATAGACTTCACATCAAGTGGCGAAATCAAATAACAATTTAGTAATAAATCACTCTTTGAATTTTGGGCAGATTTGGATGATGAATTTTCTGCACTAAAAATAAAGCATTTAATATACTATTACCATTATCAAAAACCTACCTTTGCAAAACCGGATTTTCTGCAGTGACAGCTTTAATGACAAAATGTAGATCTAAGTTAAATATAGGAAAAGAGCTTAGAGTGGCAATTTCTAATATTAAATCTTTATTTGAAAAACTTTGCTCTTCAAGAAAGCCCAAGGGAGTCATTAATAAGTATTAATCTTGTTTTTAATTTAATTTTGATAGTTAATTATTAAATACATTTTGCAATATATATTTTTAAGTTTATTGTATCAGTGTAAAGTTATTGTATTTTATTTTTTATTATGTCATAATATCTTCTGTAAAATAAATATTTTTTGTCGATATATTTTTTCTCGATATTCTCGCGCCCCCCTTTTAGTTATATACGCGCGCCCCTCAGGTTGAGAACCGCTGACATAGAACAAAAAAAAAATTATAATTATGGTGATCGTTTATTTAAATAGCGGCAGGTGAAGATTTCCTTCCACGGAAAGTGGTCCGAAGAGCAGAGTATTATGGATATTATTATCACATAATTAAAATATTGTTTTTATTTATTTTTTTAAAATTCTCTCTTAAAATTTTAATTTGCACCTGTCAACAGTAAGTCGTCAATCAGCAAATGAGCTAATAATATAGAGAGCAATAACATGTGAGGCATGAGGAAGCATAGTACCCGGCAGTACCTTTGCCTTGGCTTGAATATCTTGCCTTTGATAGTTAAGAAAAGAGATCTCTCATCCAACACATTATTAATATGTGAATATAAATAAATAAATATCTTTATTTGTTTTTAGGCGAGCCCATTTGCTTAAGTTACACACACACAAACACACACACACACCTATATATGTGCAAACAAATAAAAGTAAATATAATATATTACTAATTATGGTAATATAATATATTACTAATTATATATTACTAATTATGGTTATTATTATATTTGGCGCTACTACCCCTGTAGGGTATGAGCCTCATCACAGATTGCATGCCAGGCTGTTCTATCAGCCGCAACCGCTTTCCATCCCCTCACTCCAAGTTGTCGCAGGTCCGCTTCAACATCGTCTAACCATCTCATTCGAGAACGTCCACGTCTTCGGGTACCGTCTGGCTTTCCAAAAAGCAGCTTCCTTGGTAGACGATTTTCTTCCATACGCTCCACATGCCCGAGCCACCTTTTTTTTTTTTTTTTTTTTTTTTTTTTTCCCTTCCCGACCTTTCGGTCATACGGGGTCGTGGCGGCAGTGGGGTATTACGCTGGGGTAAGCGTATGCCACTACCACCAATAAACTGCTCATTTATTTAATATCTTATATCTTATTTTACAATTTTACTTGGGGATAGTATATTTATGGGGACAATGAATCCTGCTACTATGGTGCAGCCCGGTGCGCGTGCACACCTTAGGGCTGCACCTTATTATCCGCTACTGTGGAGCAGCCCGGTGCGCGGTTGCGTACCTTAGGGCTGCACCTTATCCTCTGCCGGGCGGCGTGGCTAGCCATCCTGGCGCTCTCCATCTGTCCGGATCCGCCCGGATACCGGTCCAGCCCTCCTGGTCCACTGCATCCGTCCGGATCCTGTCTCAAGCTGCATCCGTCCGGAAGCTGGTCCAGCCTTCCCGGTCCGCTGCATCCGTCCGGATCCCATCTCCTCCAGGGTGCATCAACCATCATGAGGCTCGCCGAAGTCGGGTGGTCTGGCCCTTCCCAAGGTAAAGTGCTCAGGACCCACCACCTCCTTCCACCCGTACACGAAGTCCTTGAAGAAGGGGTACACCTGTTCCTCCATCAGACGGGGGAAGTCCGACTCGGCGAGGGCGAAGATCCCGGTACTTCTCGACAACCTGGCTCGGTGTCCTTCTACTGCGGTGCAAGACACGATCACGTGCTCTGCAGTCTCAGGGACTCCACATGTGGGGCACCGGGGGTCTATGTCCTTTCCTTGTTCCTGTAGTTTCCCCCGGAAACCTCCATGCCCTGTCAGCATCTGCGAGACCCAGTAATCAGGGAGGACCCATCTTGCCTTCAGCCTTTCTTGGACGGTGGGGAAGAACTTCCTTAAGGTAGCTCCCTTCTGACTCCCTACCCACCGTCCATTCCACTCCTCGATGGTATCCTCCCTCAATATCTTCTTCCATTGGTTGGGGTTCTCGCCGATTCTGGTACGCAGTCCCTTCGGTAGCGCGTCGAGCCCCTGTCTCTTCACATTATACTTTATTCTGTCCTTCTTGAGGACGAGGTCTAGGGGCATCGCTCCGGCTAGCACCTGCACCGCCTCATGCGACACCGTTCTGTATGTCTTAGTGACCCTAAGCAGAGCCAGTCTCTGGATCGTCGCCAGTCTCTTCCTCTGCAACTGCGTGAGGTGTTGGCTCCATGCTGGGGATGCGTACCTCAAGATACCCATGACCACGCCCTTGTAAATGGTCATTGTAGCTGGGTATCTGATGCCCCAGAACGTACCCCCAATCCTGTACAAGCCATTTATAGACCGGGTCACCCTATCCTTCAGGTAGTCTAGGTGAGGGGTGACGTCGAATCTTCTCCTCATCTTCACTCCTAAATACGTCACCTCCTCACCCATCCTCACTCTCTGGCCATCTATCTCCAATATGATAGGGTGAGCCCTGTCTGTGTAGCCTCTTACGAGCATGGCTTGGGTCTTGGCTGCGGCCATGCTCAGCTTCCTCCTCACGCACCATTCTGACACGAGACTGGCGCACCTCTCTGCCTGAGTTTTCAGTCTGGCTCTGCTATCCTCGGCCACTATGACCGCCAGGTCGTCGACGTAGGCCGTGGCAAGGAACCCTCTCTTCTCCAATTCCCCCAGCAGCTGGTCGAAGACAAGCTTCCACAGGGCCGGACCCAGGACAGAGCCCTGCGGACAGCCTCTCTCTATCCTCCGCTCTAGCTCGTAGTAGCTACCTCTGATGTTTACGCTCCTGTTACTGAGGTAACTACTAACGAGGGAGTACAAATTGCTGGGGGTTTCGAACTCCTGCAGCCGCTGGAGCACGTAGGGCCACCATACACTGTCGAAGGCGGAGGATATGTCGAAGAGCACCAACATGACATATTTCTCCGCTCTCTCCTCCACGTCCCTACGCACTCTCAGCAGCGCATCGGTGGTTCCCTTGCCACGGGTCGAGCCAAATTGCCGTGGATGACTAGCTGCACTGAGGATCGGTCGAAGACGCGTGACGATCAGTTGCTCCAGGACTTTGCTGACGACAGGGAGGAGGCATATCGGCCTGTACGCCTTAGGCGATGCTTTGTCCTTCCCTCCTCCCTTGTAGAGCAGTCTCAAGTCTGCGGTCCTCCACTTGCTTGGAAAGTGACCCCTCTCCAAACAATCATTGAATATCTGGAGGAGCTCCTCCTCAACGTACGGGGCACTATTCCTGAGGACCGCAGCGTCTATTCCGTCCAGTCCCGGAGCTCTCCCGATCCTCTGCTTCTCCACGGCCAGACCAAGGTCACATATGTCCCATGGTGGGCATAGGTCGATACCTGGTAGGTATACCGTGGTGCGTCTCACCATGGCGTCTATCTCGCTGTCCTGGGACGGGTCATCCCTGGGGTATATAAAATCTACGTACATCGATGCCGCTTCCTCCAGGGTGGTTGCCTGGGCTCCTCCTACTCTAAGGGAAGCCATCATCGTGAGAGGCTTCACCTTGCCCAGTGCCACCCTGTACGGTATTCCTCAGGGGTTCTTCTCCGTCTCTGCAACGATGAATTCGTCCCAGGACCTTTTCTTCTGGTGACGCAAGCCGTTTCGGTACACTCTATACCTACGCTTAGTCTCTTCGCGGAGTGCAGGTCTCAACTCGTCGTCTCTGCACTCCTGGTACCTACGCCTAGCCCTGTAATACTCCCTCTTCACTTGGGTCAGGGCCGGCGTCCACCATGGGACCGGACGTACTCTCGCCCTTCGGCGTCGGAGGGATGCACTCGCCGCTTCCGTGATGGCGCCCGTCAGCATTGCCACCCTATGGTCAATACCTAACTCCACCTCCATCGGCGCCATCTCCTCCCAGTCTCTATCCGCGAGTACACCCTCCAGTTCACTAGAGAAGGCCCTCCAGTCCGCCGATCGGGTCACGAAGCCCTTTTCCACTTCTAGGGCGTTCTCGCCTTCCTCCTGCACCACACTGAAGGCAATGACCCGGTGGTCGGAGCTCGTGTCAGACCGTAGGATCCAGTCCGCAATGCGCCGCGCCATTGTAGCCGTGGCGAGTGTCATGTCTATCCAGCTCTGACCCCTCGCTCCAACAAATGTGGGGCCAGAGGGCTCGTTAACGATCACGAGCTGACACCTCGCCAGGCTCTCTTCTACTGCTCTCCCTCTGGCGTCTGTGCGCACTGAACCCCAGGCCGTGCTCCACGAATTGGTGTCGGAACAGACTATCGCGTTTCTATACCTTTGCGCGACAGCCTCCAAGGCAGCTAGACTATCCTCGACGTTAGCCGGTCTCGGCGGTATGTACGTGGACACAAAGGCGAACGTGATGCCGCCCCATCTTACATAGCATGCCGCCTGATCTGCCGTGGTGAAGTTCTTCAGTTCCATCACGTCGAGGGCAGGATTGACAATCACTATTGCCGCTCTGGGCCTCCTCTCTCCACTGCTCATAGCGACCACCCTCGACGCTACACCAAATCCAACGACCACATTCTTCCGACAACATGGCTCTTGGATCGCCATGATGTCAACGTTCCGGGCGAGAGTACGTAACTCATCTGCGACCATTCGTCTTCGGCCCATGTTGACCTGCAGGATCTGCAGGCTACGCATACCGGGTCCTCTTCGCCAGTCCCTCCATCATCTCCAGGTGTATCGGACACTCCCTGCTGCCCGCACAATGCTGGAGGTCCTTCCCCTCACAGTCCTTCGCTTTGCAATTCCTGCAGCAAGGGGCGGCTCCTCTGGTCCTCCCCGGGCACTCACTTGCCTTGTGCCCGGTACCCGTGCACCATCTGCACGCAATCTCCTTGCTGCAGGACTTTGCAGGGTGGCCATAGTCTTGACACTTTAGGCAGAGCGGGGGGTCGAGGTAGTCTCTCATGGAGAGGCTCCACCATTCTCCGCTGACGTCCTTCTCCGTCAACTCCATTAATGCCAGCCTAATGGATGGGTGGGTCTCCATCACCCAACTCCTCGTGAGTCCACTTCTCACTGGAGTGGAGAAGCAGGGTCTCATCCACCCCCTCCTTTCCTTCTCCTCACACTTAACCTGCGGGATCTTTCCCCACAGGTATCTCTCCAGGGTCCCTTCCTCCCAGTGTTTGGGGACCTTTCTAACCTCTATTCGGGGCCACCTAGTCTTGGCAAGGCTTACCTCGAGCCCCTTTTCCGCCATTTTGCTCCAGGTTAAGATTTTTCTGGCCTGGTCGGCCCCTTCCGTCCTTACCAGGACGGCACCAGACCTAGTCACTTTTTCAATTTTTGCTGTGGCCCCTAAGGCCTCGAGCTCCTCCTTTGTTGGCAATTGTTCATAGATCTTGCTGGGGGACCAGTTACCATCGGTCCCCTTCCCCTTCACCGTGATGTAGGTGACTATCTCCTCTTGGGGTTTGGGAACCGACTTTAGGGCCACTTTCCCCAGCACATCCGCAAACGTCTTCCTTCTGGGAACCTGATGATAACCTTGGCTCTCCTAGGAAGATCTTTGTAATTTACAACTTTCCGAATTTCATAAAAGCAACGATTTCCTGATGCAATTCTGGTCTCCATCTCTTTATCTATTTCATTGTTTTCAGTGACCAGCGCTCCAAGATATTTGAAAGCCCTACAAACTGGTAAGTTATGACCATTGATACTAATCGTATGCGGTTGTTTCGGTGTAGGGTTATAGGTGCTCTTCATGTATTCCGTCTTCTCGTTGATCTGGAGACCTCTTCTGTTTGCTTCTTGCTCCATCTCTTCTAACGCTCCGGCGAGAGCCTGCAGTGTTCTGGCTACCAGGTGGACATCATCGGCATAGGCCAATACCTGTGTATATCTGTCATAGATAGTGCCTCCAGAATTGGTTCTTATTCCTCGTACTGCTCCCTCCATAGAAAAATTAAAGAGGATTGCCGACAGATAATCTCCTTGCCTAAGTCCATTGTTGATTGGAAACTCCTGTCCCAATGTGCCCTGTGATTTGATCCTGCATTTAGAATTGGTCATTGTCAATCGAACCAGACGTACTAACTTCTTGGAGACTCCAAAACTTCTTAAATCTTGCAAAAGCTTTACCCTATTAACGCGGTCATAGGCTTGCTGGAAATCGATGAAGAGATGATGAAGAGTGACATCAAATTCATACGCCTTTTCCAAGAGCTGTCTCAGGACAAACATGCAATCCGTTGTCGACCTTCCTTGTCTAAATCCGTTTTGATAATCGCCAACAAGTTTCTCCATGTACGCATTCAGTCTTTTACAAATTAAGGACGATAGAACTTTGTAGGCTACATTAAGTAGCGCTATGCCTCTGTAATTTTCTCACTCTAGTCTGTCTTATGTATTATACATCTTATGTATGGGGCATAAAAGAGCTGTAGTCCAATTCATCGGTATTTTTTCATTTCTCCAGACATCGAAAATTACTTCATACAATTCGTCGAGTACTGCTAATGTATTACTAATTTTTGATTAATGAAGTACTGATGTATACAATAAAAATATAAAATCTGAGGCATTCTTTTGAAAAATTAGTTTTAACCGGAAATCATTAGAACCAGTTTCGGTCCATCCTCACGTTAACATTTTTGAAGCTAAGTCCGCTCTTCTATTTGTTATCAATACATACGTAGGTGGCAAAATATTTTTTTTTTTAGGATTGTTTGGTATGGTAAGGGGAGCCTGAAACTGAGTTTGCGACCTTGAAGGCCCCTAAAAGAACTTTTGGTAGGCGGAAAACCTCGAAATTTTGGCACTTATTTCTGTTGTTTGCTTTTAAATATAGATATATAAGCATAAATATTTACAATAATAATAAAATAATATTTGTCAATAATTCATATAATTCTCAAGACGTTTTGAAGGCCCAGGTCGAGGTTCCTCATCCTCAGCAAATGCCTGTTCCTTCTCTTCAGCTTCGGTAATATTTTCTTCTTCCTCTCCTTGGGCCAAATTTTTTTCACATAACTTTGTTTTCCCATGGCCAAACGGAGACAAAAGTGTGTCACAACCAGAGAATGCATGCGCATAAAGGCTCATTAAAACATGCTGAACTATAATGCTTTTCTATATTATTACTCAAGCAGCCCATAGTCAGTTGATTTCATTTTCGGTCAATGGTGTGAAAATATTTTGAGATATATAACTTAATGAGAGATATTCATCTTTTCCATTGATGATTTCATATTTTTTCCGAAATATCTCCAACTTAATTTGGACACTGGATGCAAGATGCATGAGCAAACAATAGGAAAATAATAATTCTGAACCTCAAATGTAAACTGTTGTATGTAACATTTTCAAAGTTTTACAGGAAATCTAAAAGAAGTTTCAGATCGATTGTTTCGGGAAATAGCTCAATTTTTAATGCTGCATGTTTTACTACATTTCTACGTTCAAGATACTTGTACTCGGAAAATAAAACTCAGGAATAGTAAAAAAAAAAATGTAGGCGTTCAGTGATTTTTGTCTTTTATAATTCTTGTTTTGTCTTTCTTTTCTGGCGCTTTTTGCATCTCATGTACGAATTAAGTTGGAGACGATTGAGAAACATGTAAAAATCATTAATGGAATAAGATAACGTTTCAAAATTAAAAAAAACAAAACAACAAAGTATCCCCTCCTCCTCTCCTCCCCCTCATTGGCCAAAAATAAAAATCAACGACCTTGGGCTGCTCGAATGATAATGTAGGAAAGAATAGTAAAGATTTTACGAATGCTCAGTGTTTTTTAATAAGGAGTTATTCAAAGGTGTAGATCAAAAACTTTAAATCCGATTTCACAACAATTTCAGTATTTGAGTTGTACCTTTATTCTACGACAAGTGCGATATGTTGAAAAATAAAGAAGTTGCATACAGAAATATCAGGTTTCCTAATAAGTATTTCATTTTGAACAAAACATCAATGATTTTACTTCAAGATGTTATATTGTTTGCCGGCTGATTTGGATTGCTAAGTTAGTAGTCCTAGATGTTGGCTGGCTGCTATGCTGGTTAGCATTCTGTTATTTTTACTCTCGTAATGTTGGTTACCTTGATATCTAATGTAGAGTCATCAGTCTGCTATTTTTCAGTACTTACTTATATATCAGATGGTATTATATCAAAGTTTTGCCCACTTGTCAATTTGATTTACAAAAATAGAATAGCTGTAAATTAGAATAAGAAACATTGAGTGTAAATTATGACAATTTCGCGAATGCCAATGGAAATATGTTCGCTACTAAACTTTGGTCCCTTATATTTATACATATATCTGTGTGAGTATCCAATCCCGCTGTCCATCACACATATTCGACCTCCTTCAATTCAAATCCTCTGTTCATTCCCAGCCATGCCAGTTCTCGGTATTCAGATTTATATTTAAAGGCCCACCGATCCGCAGGTTTTGAAAGATCTTTTCTTATCCGATCTTCATCCTTATGGAATCCCATACCTTCTTTTACCCGTTGCTCCAATACGCTTCCCACTTTCAAATCCCGTCTATTCAGTCACTTCCTGTCCATGCAATTCCAAAAGATTTGTAAATAGGTATTCATTATTTTCAACTAAAATTTAAACCTAATTATGTACAAGTACATTATTTTTATTTTTGTAATTATTATAAATTCATTCATAATTATTTTTAATGTATTAATATTGCAAGTTAGTTTTTGCTGAAAGGTTTAAAAGTTATGTCATTGTGATTTATTATAATTTCATCTTTTTTTTTTTTTTTTCTCTACTTCGTTTATTTATTTTATTATTTGCTATTTCTCTTGTTCTTTTTTATTCTTGTCTGTAATGCTATTCTAAAGGGGCATGTCCCGGAATAAATAAATAATACATTATTATGATTATTATTATTTATATAATGGAACAAACTAGGCTGAAAATCTGAAGCTGTCCTAATAGCAATGAACGTGATGTATGATATCTGTGATTAAATGTTTCCAAAGGGTGACCTTTAAAAAAAAGAATAAAGTTTTAAAATTTATACAGAATAGAATATTTTATTATCCTTCAAACTACAAAACTAACCTGAGGTAGTATAGCAAACAAAAACAAATATTTAATAGAAATTACATATTTATACAAAAGTAATTAAATAATTAAAATTGTTTTATGAGGTATGAACGCACAGGTATTACAAAAAGTAAATACAGTCTTTCTTTTTAAGATAATAGAAAACATTTTGTAATTGATACAATATAAATAATAAATAGATACTAAATAGATACTTATATAAATATAATCAGCATGTGTTTCATTTAAAATTCTGATGTGATATATCATTGTAAAATATAAAGGAATACATTTCAATCATATTTATTATTGGTAACTGATTTACTTTTCCTAAATAATATATGGAGGCCGGTGTAGTCCGTGGCTCCCCTTGGCGACACATCAGCCTTCACAGTTTCCAATAGTTCATTGAGGTACTCGTTTTTCTTCTCTTCTGGAAGCAGTCTTACAAATGGGTCCACCGATCTCAGTCTCATAGCTAAAAATGATCAAAGTATAAAATAATTATTACAATTACATTGCGTTGTTGGATGCTATTTAGCAGAAATCAATTGCGATGTGTAAGAATGTGTTGATATTAATTTTAATAGCTAATATTGATTATTTTTTTACAATATAATAATACTGAATTTCCTAAAAATCCCCTTAGTTGAAAACTACATCCAGCCCTCCTTCCTGAAACCTTAAATGTTTTGGGATTCAGTGTGAACGAAATTTTAGTACTCTTAAGGTGAGAAAGCATTTTTCTTGAATTTTTATGAATCTTGGTCTTGTAGTCATGTCATCTCTTAATACTTTATTTGAGGCTATTTATTTATCTTAATTTAATTTCATTATAAATGACGTAATTTTCAAGATAGAAAGCTTATGTTTCTGGGAGTGAGAGACACTGCTCTTACAACATCCTACGAATCTTATATTTCTACTTGGAATTCCATTGGATAGACATTGACGAGTGCTGGCGGTCAGCTTCGCCAAAGAAATGTCGAGCCCCCGACTAGTTTTAGCTCGGTAATACAGGCATGAGTTGTAACTGTCGTTAATATCAACAAGTCATTACTTAAAATAATCCATAAAATAATGGCATACTAAACATTTCTCTTATGACCTTTCCCGGGCATCACAGTCCCATTAAGTGTTGGGCCTCTCGAAAGTTGCCAGAAATTCAGACCATTCTGGCGATTAAAACTAAAAAGAACGTCGCATCTTCACCGTGTCAAAAGTTATACCCTGCACCGTTTTTACCAGTCAAGTCGTTATTTATTACATTATTCGTCTCTCAAAACACACAATTGAACTACAATAAAATACATAAAAGTGAGGAAAACTTAGGAGTAAACACATATTACATTATAATTATAATTCATCACTTACTTTTTTCTTCGTCTGTGTCTGTCTTGGTTACGAAAGTATTCTTCCTTTCTATCGATTTCCATTCGTCAACGACGAGGCCTGCGTCCGTCAAGAACTTACACAAAACTTCACCGTAGTCATCCATGTAGATGTAATCGTTGAGTGGGCGATTCACGTCCTACAATTAATTGAAGTTAGGCAAATTCAATTAATGCAATTATTAGTTATGTCAATACATTTATATGTTACATTTTGATTTTCAATATCGGTTAACTAAACTTTTATTTAATAGTTATCACTTCCTCTACTTCATAAAAGCAGAAAAAATATGAAATTTGTTCGAACAATTTTAACGCCTCTGGTTCTCCTGAATTACTGAACTGTTTTTGAAAAAACCTAAGCGATTAATTTTGAGAAAAAAAGTTGAATAGCCTATTTATAGTCCAATCCACTCTCTCATGGTAATTCGAATAAATAAAAAACTATATTAAGCTACATTTGCAGTTATACATTTGTAGTTTAATAACAAAAAGGTTCAAACGAAAAAAATTTCTATTTTTTAATTTTTGTTGCGCAAGTCGTGTCTCTTAATTAAATCTTAGTTCAAATAATTTCGCAGGGCATAATTTTACGTTTTATGATAACTTCTAATCGATATGATATATTTTTTGAAAATTGGAGAAAAAATATTTTCTGCACTTTTCAACTGATGGGTATCAAAATAATAAAAAATTAGTAGAAAAAGTAATCCATAATTGAAATTTTATGGATTATTTTTTCTACTAACCTTTCAGTCGGAGGAGACATCTCGTTCCCATTCCGCACCACCTTCGGAGTACATCAAAGCTCGATAGTGTGACCGATACTGTTCATCTAGTGGTCAGACCTCAGCATTCAGAAGCATCTATAGCAGAGCTAAAGCTGAACTGTGGAAGAATATGACTTCTTATAGTCTGTCCGGTGTTCCTTATTTATTCAGTTAATTATGAGTTAGTTTGTTGTGTCTGTCTGTGGGAGTTTGGAGAACCTTTTCATTTGATTTAATTTTTTTGTTATTAGGGAAAAAACATCAAGCCAATTTCTCAAGAAACCAATCGTTATATCTACAATTTTGGACATTACTTGTAAGGATTGTCTTGAATTATATATGAAAAAATAATTTAAGTTACTTTGAATATTGATATAACCAACAGTAAATTTTATTAATTCAATGAAGTTCCTGTTCCGGCTAAGTATTGTTATTTGATCCTTATAGATATAATATTCTGTCAGTGTTAGAACATTACAAACCCTTATAAATAAATTGAATAATAAATAATAATAAAATATAAATAATCTGAAACCTCAATTAATCAGCCTTATCCATATTTAAAACAATAAAAATAATCTCTTGATCACAAATAAATCTGTATATGATAGAAGAACCTACCGGTAGATATGGGCGCCACTTATCGGATGCAGCCAACTTATCCCAAACATTGTACACACCGCTTCTGACCACGAGGAGAACGTGACCTTGCCCACCTGGTTTCAGCAATCTGTAGATATTATCAGCTGCTCGTCTAAAATAGATTAATTATTATTAGTAATTTTGATTTAAAAACTGAACAAACAGAAACATAAAATTATGAGAAATAATATATGTAATCTGCATCATGTTTACCCATAGTGTATATTTCGTATACAATTTGAAAGGCTTTCTCAATACATAAAATGATTCAAATAACAAAATATTACTGTATTCATTTATTATCTGTTTGCGTATCCTGTTCCTCAACAGGAAATATTTTGACAAAATAATTATGTCTATTCGAATACAAACAGATGTTTCATGACAACTCCCTTGCTCCTTTAGAACATTGAAGAATTATTTTACAGATCTCAAGTAACTATAAACATAATGTATATCTATTATATAGTTACTTCAATGCCACTCTCTAATCAGCTTTCTTAAGATTGAATAATCCTTTAAAATCTTAAAATATTCGGTGTTTCTTTGAATGATTATAGTTTTGTTCATACAGTTGTTATAACTTTATACTTTTACCAAACGTCACTAGAAGTTCAGGTCGTTTTTGTTTATGCTTACTCTTATCATATAATATTATTATATTACATAGTTATTAACTATGTATATATATATATATATATATATATATATATATATATATATATATATATATATATATATATGTGTAAATATACCATGGTACATTTTTTTTTTGTTTTGTTGGCACTACAGACAATGGAGGGAGATCTTTGGCCGCGCGATGTGGTATTCCTACAGACATTTATTGGTTGCGGGAGCATAGACAGCCTGAAGTAAACCAACCTCACATTGCTACGAACCAAGGTTTCCATGGAGCAGCGACAGACTATCCATAGCTCCATAACCGATCCTTTTTGGTCTAATTCGGCAGTGCCACCGACTCAGTCGGGTACAAGGACAGTGAAAAATCAGCCAGGATCCACGGATTATGGCTGTTTGGGGTCAGCAGGCGCACAAGGACCAATATTTCTTCTCCCGAAGCAAACTGTCCATGAACCAATCATTCGGGCAACTATTTTAGGTCCCAGAAAACCACAACGCGATTAACAAATATATATATATATACATACCGCCTTGGCCCGGGATAACATGCTATAAATAAATTCCTTTTCTTGGCTGCAATTTTCTAAGCTTGCATTTTTTTATCGTTATAATTTTTAGACAAATAAATTTTATAGTTCAATAAATGTTCGAATCATCGAAATGGCCCAAATTTATGAATTTAATGATTATTAGTAGAGCCCGGATTTCGTGCAGTAAAAAAATTGTAAAACGTGCAACAAAAGTGCTAAAACATGCAAAAATGTGCAACGAAAAATAAAATTCTGCCATTTGCGTCGTTTATGCTTAAAAAAACAAAAACAAATCTACACATTTTGTTTTCTTTCATAATTTTAATAACGTATCGCATGTTCAAGTGAGACAATATCAAATTTCTGCCGATATATCGATAACTAAATCCTTTTCGAAAAAGTTGAACCATTAACTTGGCTCATTGGATTTACGATCCATTTTGGTGGAATGTCTTTCAGTTCTGATCGTTTTTTCCTTTTTGGGTTTATATTTGAATAAGATATAATTAATTAGATTAAAAGCATGAGCAGATAACTAACTAATTAATTAATATCAGAGCATGAATAATTTTATTGCTCGACCAATTTCCGATATTTGTTTTTAATTAGGTTGAAAGAATTTTTAATTCCCTTCACTCGTAAAAATTTATGCGGGATGTTTTTTGTTATATTCACTAATTAATTTACTTTCAATAAATTATTGAACATATTTTTGTCCAAAAAACTGTGTGTATGCATAATTATTTTACCAACTATAGATTGAGTGTAGCAATGTAGATCATAAAAGGAAGTGAATGGATTGGTAAGAATTTTCCAGAAAATTGAATTATATTTAATGTGTTATAAACAGTAACCTATTATTTCGTGAATCTGTTTTATGTATTTTTACTTCAATGTTTATATTTTCAAGCAATTTACAAATATATTTTTTTAATTAGGGCTAAATGTACAATTTAATACATTAAAAACATAAAACGTGCAATTTACCCAAAATTGTTTAAAATGTGCAATTTCGTGCAAATAAAACTTACATACATAAGATATGTTAATCCGGATGTCTTAGTTCGTGTAAATAACTTGTCTCCGATCGATTTCTAGCAACCGAAAAACAAGTACAATGCACGAGAATCCAGTCACGGTGATATTTGTACATTTAAGAGTACTTTTTAGAAATGTTGGATGAATGGGTTGCTTGTGCATGTGCTTCCATTATCGCTATAATGATTTCATGGAAAATACGCAAAGAATATAAATAAAAATATAAACTGAAAAGATCTAGATGCTTTCAATGGATCTGGTAGTAGATTCAATTTAGGCAAAACAACTTTTCCACCTGCGGATCACATTCCAGCTGTTTCATTTTTTAATTTAAATGCATGGCAATATTCACATTCTTTATCCCATTCGCCAATAATAATTTTAGGATGTGATTAATATTATATACCTAGTTCCTATTCAACTGCAAGACTATTGAACGATGATCGCGATAATGCATGTTGTTTATGCATCCGTTGTCGATTTATGTAAAACGTGAAATGTTCACTGATACACGCTCGAAAATTGAATACAAAGCCACCTTATAAATATAGAATTTGTTTATAACTTGACTACAGCGCTACCTATCGGATTCAAGCATATATGTAAACCATCGTCTTGTATACGCAAATATATTTCATGAATATGGCTTTAATCGGTCCAGTCGTTCAGAAGTTACAAGATCACAAACATACGCAAGATCACAAACTATATATAATAATACAGACATTTCTCTCACTCCCTCTCTCTCAGTCTCTCTCTCTCTCTCTCTCTATATATATATATATATATATATATATATATATATATATATATATATATATATATATATATATATATATATATATATATATATTACATATATTTAAATATATATTCAAAATATATGTAAATTAATAATTAACATGATTAATTATTAATTCAGATCATTTACTTTTAAACATATATATATATATTCAAAATTACTAAAAAAAATTGTTTTATTTACGTTTCATTTAAGTTCTACCAGAATCCTTACTATTAACTATATTGTTTCAATAAGCATATATGATCTTTATGTAATCAGAGCATTAAGGTGATTTATGAATGAAATAACAATTTGTAAATAAAACTACCACTTCAATTTAATTAATTGAGGCAGGTTTTAATTTTTGAGAATAAAAGCAATTTAATCGTATTTCTCATATTAGAAGATTAATATGAATATGCTATACGTATTTAGTGAAAATACAACTGCCCGTTGCATCTCTTACAAACTTAATCATATAGTTATTATTTCCATCAACATTATTTATAATTCATAATTTATTTTCACAATTTAATTCATTATATTACTTACTTCTTGTCTTTTACCCATTGGAGACAAAAGAATGAAAATATTTTGTCAAAACCTCCAGATTTCACAATTTCTTCATCAAAAGCTTCTAGAGGATCCTCTTTGGTAGCGATGTCCAAGAGCTTGAAGGACAGTTTGGGAGGTGACCATTTGGACTGAGCATAGCAAACCATCTGAGGCGACATGTCCACACCAATCTATTGGAGAAATTTTATTAAATTATCAATAAATTTAAATAACTATAGATACTAGAAAAAAATATATATTTGATATAAAAAGATTATTAAAATAGTCTTGAAAATCATATCCAGGTTTTATATATTTTATTTTCCTTGGATTATTTTAGGCCAAATAATTCCTTGATTATTATATTAAATTGTATTTTGATGTTCTTTCTAAATGTTGAATTTTTTTTATATTCTTTTTTTTTAATAACTACAACAAGAGACTGTTTTCGTTACCAACTGACTGCATGACGCTTCGACCACTGGAAGCAGGACGTTGCATGTCGCATCTCCAGATCCGCATCCTATGTCCAGCACCTTTTCGTTAGCAGACCATTGTAGCTTGTTCCAGAACTGTCCCAAGGCCCATTTCGCCTCCTTCTGATGGTCCTCGGAAAACTTGGAATACCAGCTTGCATCTTCATACATCTGAAATAAATATAAGTTATAATTCGAAGCAACAAATGTTTATATTATTTATTAAAATTTTGAATGAGCCAAATAAAGCTGTGCATTTACTAATTAATTACAGTTGAATGCAATAGGTTCATTATATAATTTCGCCGTTGTTGGTTATTAGTATTTTGTTGTTGTTTTGTTTGCGTTGTTTTTGAAAATATTGTATTTTGGATTATTTTCTCTGTAGTAGTAATTTTGTGTTGCGTGTCCTACTTATCTTGAATTCTCATAAAATTACAATTTTTTTTTTTTTTAACTTTATTTGCATATAGAGTAAATAAATTGGTAATATTGTAAATAGAATAATATAGATAGAGAGAATTGATTGGCTTTGATCTAGGCCTTTAATATAGCACTAGCCTTGGATTAAGTGCTGATATAGGACTCTGCTGTTAAATGTTTATAAGTGCATCGGCAATTGACAACGATTAAATGTTAAAAAATGAGGCGCTTCAAGCAAGAAGGGTGAATCCGTCATGTTTTAAAAAAATATTATTTGACGGATGATATAGTTAATATAGCATATAAATAACAATATATTTTATATACCGTAAACTGGAGTATTTTAGGACTAATGGGGTAACTTCAGGACAGTCGGGATTTAAAAATATAAGTATTTATGCGGGCCTGATATTTCCATTCGTTTAGTTTCTTATCTTAATATGTCTGCAACATCACTAGAGTAAATATATAGTAAATATATTATTTTGCAATAAATTGTCACGAGACTTTCTCAACGTGATAATTAGAAGAAAAATATTAGAAACAAATTGAGTATGTTTTAAATAAAATCGGCATGTAGCAACATGGTTAAAAAAATTCATAAAGGTGTCGAAAAAGGATTTTTTCATGTTTAAAATGTGAAAAAAATTTGTTTAAGAAAAATAAAAAATTGTTCTATATATAAGAAAGTAGAAATGTATATAAACTAGTTTCTTCATGGTGCAACTAATTTTTATGCAAATTTTCCATATTTGCCGCCTCCTATCTCGGAGGGGGTGACATTTATAGATAATTGTGAAGATATCGATTTGCATTAAATTTGCATTAACTTTGAAAACAATGAAATTTTCTATGTGAAGCACAGTTTTCCAAATATGAAAAAAAAGGAACCTTTGAGCCTCACCCTGCTCATCTACCTGCGGCTGGTGAAATCGATGGGATTTTATTAGGCGTTGTTCAGAGGACCTACCCTTAGGCGTTGTTCAGAGGACCTACCCCTAGGCGTTGTTCAGAGGACCTACCCCTACCCTATGCGTTGTTCAGAGGACCTACCCCTAGGCGTTGTTCAGAGGACCTACCCCTAGGCATTCCTAAAACTTTTGGAATTGCATCGTTTATGGCAGCCAAACTAGCTTTCTTCGTCTAATCTGAAAGAGCTAGAAGGAACACAGAAACCTAGGGTAATGCTACCTTCGCTATCTGCTCCACTTCCATTGTCTATGGTGATTAGTTAGTTACTGTTCAAATAAATTTAGATTGTTGACATCACTATCTTTTCAATTCAACAAATATTTAATTTCCTCGTTTCTTATCTTTGTTGGTACATTTAATTAAATATCCTATCAACTATGTCCTATGATTTACATAATCTTCTACATTGGTGGACAAAATTAGCGCACCACTTTATTATTTATTTAACAATTATTCTATGTTTAAAGGTTTTTAAGAGTTTATTAGAAGGTTGGAAAAAATGAAGTGTAAGCACAGTTCAATCAGAAAATCCAAATATCAATAGTCAAAACGCTATAGTTAATTTTTACATCCTTGTAAGCATTAAAGAAAGTATTGTAATCCCAAAATTTTCGATTTTCAAATTTCAACAGAAATATCCATTTTGACCATCTCTGAATCCATTTTAACAAGTTTTGTCATGAAGTATGTACGTAACTCGCATAACTCAAAAACGATTAGCCGTAAAAATTAACTTAAAATTTTGTATTTAGGATTATTTTATAATCTAGTTGTGAGCTTTCCTTCTTGGTTACTGCATGATTACTGGATATACTTGAGCATCACTATAAACTTTCTTCAAAAAGTATATTAAAATATAATGTAAAACATCTCAAATTTGGTAAATAAGACTTTTATATTAATATAAATATCATATTAGATTTTGGTTGGAACCGGTAAGCCGAAAGGGGTACTTTACATGAAGGTCTTAATAAACACATCAAAAGTTTAATACGTAGATCATATGGTTCGGTGATGAAGGTTATAAACGCGCTTTTTTTTTTCATTCTAATTAAACAATTTAATACTTGTTTTAAGTGTTAAAATTGAATGTAAAATACTTTTCTTTTCTCCCCATTTGCGAGCTGAACAAGTCTGCAGCAGGAGAATAAGATGTAAGTTAAGCGGGTTCTTTCGCTTTAAATGCTTAAACCGTCGACTTCCAATGCTTTATCTATTGACTTAGACAGTTCTAATGTCACGGAACACGAAGAAATCTCTTCAGAACTAGTTACCAACTATTAGAGAACGACATATAATAACAACGGAATGAGATCACCAGAAACAAGAGCTTATGTGTTTTTGTGAGTGCCTGTATGTATCAATAGATGAAGGACGTCGCGAAGCCGTGTCGTGTTTGAGATAGCGATATCTTCGGAAACTAGTAACCAAATTCAGGGTCACTTTTTGAGCCACCGATTTATAGCTTAATAGGCGTCCAAGGAAGTCATGGGGTGTCCACATCAGATATATTAAAATAAATTTCCAATGGACTATCTCAACTTGATAATTAGAAGAAAAATGGTAGAAACAAATTGTTTATGTTTTACATAAAATAGGTGTGTTGCGATCTGGTGAAAAAAAATTATGTACGTGCCAAAAAGTATTTTTTCACGTTTATTATTTGAACAATTTATTGAGAAAATAAAAAATAGTAAGTAAATAGCGTTTAAAAATATGGGAAAATGAATTGAAGTCGGTCAACAATTTTTTGAAAAATAATTAAAAACAGCGAATACTGTCATTTTTGGACATTTAATTACAGACCTCGTAATTGTCGCATGTTTGTGGAATAAAATTGTGGATTTTAGTGATGCTTATAATGATACAATAAAAATTTCAACGATAACTTTTCGCGGAAAAAACGAAAATGTAAAAGGTGTTCTGGAAAAACGGTTTGAACAAGGCACAAAATGGTTCTAGAGCGATTTTTCAAAGCGTTATTATGAATTTCCAATAGAGTTTCTCAATGGATAATTAGGAGTAAAATAGTAGAAACAAATATATCTTTTAGCTGAAATCGGTATGTAGCAATTTTGTGAAAACAATTCATAAACGTGTCGAGAATTATTTTTAGAAAACCAAAAAATTGCACATAATAACGTTTAAAACGACGGAAAAAATGAATATATTTTCTCTATCGCGCCTGTACTATTTTCCCAATGCAGCATGTTTTTTCATTGTTGCTTGATTTCTTGTCGAAGTAATATCTTTCCTTAACATCTCAGTTCAAATCATTTCGTAGGGTGGCAGGCAACTAACAAGGGGAGGGCTCTGTCAATGGGTGAACGATTTCAACCAAATTTTTCGTGGCGATTCTACATCCAAAAATATTTGACACGGTTACCGGCGTTCGTTCCAATGGGCCTTAGGAGCCGAGAAATAAATATAACACGCTGAAAGTGCTTAATTTTTTATCTTCAGTTTGGAAAGTGATATCGACGTGATTTTTTCACCAAGAAATGTGTTTTTCGAAGAGATTTTCTACTTGAAGGTTTTTTGGTGCGCTTTGAATCTTGATTTTTAGGTCGAATTTGGGAGTTTTGTTAAAATGAAACAGTGAAATAGTAACTTTATGGACAGTGCTATAATATTTATTTATGAGTATTTGGCATTAAATTCATTTCTTCCCACTCAAAATCCTGATTTAAAAATCATTAAGAATTTTTCGCGCCGGTTGTTTTCACTTTTCACCGAAGTGAGATTTTGACCGTAAAAATGGTGCATTCAAAGTTTCTAGATAATTTAATTATGCTTCGAATAGAAGTAGTTTTACATTCCCTACCGCTTCTTCAAGCGCCATTTTGAATATGTTCCGCGGCTCGGATTCTTAGGACTTTGTAGGATATGCATATTTTAATGACATCAAAAACATAAATTATGGTAACTGCCTTCTATAATTGTAAAAAAAAAAATCTTATTTGTTCAAAGTTACAATTTGCAAACATTAAAACATTATTATAAACTAATAATAACACTCAATTGACTTGATATGGCAAACTACTGAGATTGACTAATGACTACCGTGTGTGAGTACAGGACTGACGTGTGGGACTAGGGGACGGGGACTTATATACATCAACTTAATATATAAGTTAATGTATGCTGAATCAGCTTTCAAGGAATATAGTGCAGCTGGGATGTAGATGTACTTGACTCCTCCGTTCTCATTGAAGTGAAGTCCACTTACTAAACTTTTAGGATAATTGGCTTTTTTGTAAATACTGGAGCCAAGCTCTGGCTCGGCCAACTAAGTGTAAAGTTGGTTCAGGTTTGGAACTTCGGAGTCATTTATGATTTTAGTGGATCTTTGGGAGCACAATAACATAAGGTTATGTTAAATGTGATAAAATACAAGAAATGCACATGTCATAAAATATATAAGAAATAAATTGAGCAGCAGTCATATCATAATAGGGTTCTGATGTTTCTATTTCTATAGTACCTATATCTATTTGTTGAAGCTCGACAAAGGTTAAATTTAGAATAGAATAGAATTATTGTTAATATCATAGGGTGATATTAAAGGGATATTTACATTTTCTTCGTATGTTATAGGTACACTTATATTTACAATTTTTTCAATTCTGTTAAGGTTAAGATGACTCGTAGATGGTAAATGGTACAATTGAACATTATTTGTTGTGTTTGTTTCAATGATATTGATGTTCAAAGCTAAATATTGGTGTAATAAAGGTATAAGTTTGATTACAGAGTTTGTTCTTATCTCAATTGGTTCACAATTGTTTAATTCTAAAATACATTTATCTTTAATTTCTACAACATTTTTATAATAATGATGAGAATTGAATTCTATACAATTTCCATTACAAAATGAATTTTTATGTCTGATAATGAGTTGTTCTTTTAATTTCAAGGTGATAACTTTGTCGTTTATTTTTACTGAAAATGATCATGGCATGATCAGAGGTTTTTGGTAATGTTTTTAAAGGAGTTTTAATAAAATAATAAATAAGTCCTGAGTCTGACAATGAACAGAATGTAGAGCTAAGTAGCCAATTTAATTCTACATTTTGTGTTATCGATTCACTGAAAGGGATTTTGAGTTGTTCTAGTTCGTTTGTTGTTAAAATGCAAGGATTCCTAATTCTTAATTTACATTGTTCTAATGATAATTCAATATCAGTTAATTGGGTATCAATTGAATTTAGAATTGCTAGTAGTTCGTGAAACATTAATTTAGTAAGAGCAAATATCTGCAAAATTATTTATTTTTTTGTATCTTATTATCTCTACCATCTTGCATCGATTCAGAATAATAATTTCTTTATTGAGTTTGGAAGTTGATTGCTGGTTTAATCCAAGTATGGCATGTTCGTTATGAACAATATGGTACATGATCCTTTCTATTTTACTTAAGATGTCATCGCATTTTGCCTTATCATTGGCGTCCATATGTCCGGTGAGCCAACTGATAGCGGTTCCAGGGCCGTTTAAGAATCATCTTTTGGGTCTGTTTGTTTTATGTATACTCATTATATGATTAATTTGTTTTAAAATTTTATTATATTTTTTGTTCTAATGTATTGTGGAGCGTTTTATATTCTTTGTTAGTATGAGTAATAAATTTATATTTGTTCTTAATATTTGTTTCATACTTCTTCTGTGAGGTTACTTAAATTTTTATAATATAAGAATTTATACCAATCTTCTGGGATGTATGAAGGATTAATTTGAACGATAGATGATCCGGGTCCGTCAGATTGATCTTGTATCAGGAGGGTCTGCGTCTGGACTATGAGCAGGGTGATCAGATGATACTTAAAAAGTTCATCGTTGAATTCGAAGTGATTCTGGCTGACTCCTGTAACATTAGAGTTTATTCCTGGATGTAGTTTTTTCTTTTTCTCCCTATATGTATGTGTATGTTTTCCTTTTTGGTACTTAGGATCCGTTTTCTTCTTTCGTTGTTGTTTAATGAAAGCGTCTTCAGGAATTTCTATATTCTCTCGTGTTTGGTTTAGTTTCCCTATTTTGTTTTCTTTATTTTTTTCTATATTATTTTTTGTTATTTCATGAAGTTGCTTCATTTATTTATGATAGTCGAGGACAAGATATTCTTGAATTTCGGGTGGTTCGTTGAATACATCGTTAGCGATAGTGAAGGTAATTTCGTTAGGGGTCAGGTGTCATTTTGAAGTCTTGATTTAGGAAATTATTATAAGCTATAATTGCCTATTCTAATTTATCTTCTTCTTTTTCTTTCTTATTTTCGATTTTTATTAATCTCAGAAATTCTAGTAGGGACGAATTGGCTCTATTTAGTAGTCCTCGGAAATTTGGATGATTCGGGGTGATGAAGTGAATTTCAATTTCCAAATATTTCATGAAAACTTTAAATAAATTGTTATCGAATTCTCTTACATTATCACATGAAATAATTTTTGATTTAGGAAAATATACTAAGTATTTTTTCATGGCATTATAGTAATAGTATTAAATGTAATAATTGCTCATATGCAAGGTATCAATCATTAAATTGGAAAAAGGTTTCTCTGGCATTGGCGTTATCTGAAATTTTTGTTTTGTTGATCTTCTGTCATATTTGTCTTGGCCACATGTATCGCATTTGTTTCTAACGTCTGTAATATCATCTTTCATATTTGGCCAGTAGATTTTGATTTTTAGAGCTAAATGTGTTTCGTTGATGCTTTGTGGCATGTCTTCCCTATATGGCAATCTAATATAAGTGATTTTTGATCATTCAAGTCTTTTACATCGGGTACTAATTTATAATAACACTTGATCCTATTCGTCGGGAATTTTTCGCTGATGAGGGAAGCTACTTTATTAAATAGTGCCTCATACCAGTTGTTTTCGCTTTCTATTGGTGAATAATATATTCCATAGGTTAGATTTGGTTTAAAGAATTGGATTAATTTTGATTGTATTGTATTTTTTCATCTTTCTCAAATTTGGTAACATTTTGCGGTAGCAACCTTGTTAATCCCAGAAAACTCTTAAGTTCTTTTTCGGTGGTGGGGAGTTTAAATTTTTTCACTTTTTTTGGATTTGGTTTTATCCCACGCTCACTAATTATATGACCTAAGAAGAGTAATTCTCACTTACAAAACTCAGTTTTGTCTAGTTGGAGTTTTAAATTATACTGGTCATGTTTCTTAAGTATATTCTCTAAATGTTTCCAGCGATCATTATAATTTGAGAAAAGATGATAATGTCATCCATATAAACTAATACATTAACGATGTCAGAAAAAATTATATTCATAGCGCGCTGAAAGGTGGCTGGAGCGTTGCACAATCCAAATGGCATGCGTAGAAACTGGAAATGGCCTGGGTCTGTTGAGAATGCAATTTTTGGTATAGAGTTTTCTTCTACTTTTATCTGGTGAAAACCTAAGCAAAGGTCCATAGCTGTAAAGATTGTCGCTTTTCCTACTTTTTCTAGAAGGTCCTCGATGTTTGGGAGAGGACATTTATCTAGTGTATGCTCCCGATTTAGCTTCCGATAAACAATGACCATCCATATTTTTCTTTTTCCAGGGGCACCGGTTATTGGTACAATCCAAACAGGGAATTGTACGGCGAGTTACCAGGTATTACAATTTTCAATTCTAACATTTTTGTAATCTCTTCTTTAATGTCATCCTTAAATTGGTGTGGGTACCTGCAGTTTTTTTAGTAGATGGGGTCATCTGTTTTGTTCGAATTTTATACTCGAATAGGTTAGTAGCTGGATCATTTTCGGTTTTGAATAACGTTGGATATTTCTGTAAAAAATTTATAAGTTTTTTTTTTTCTTGAGGGGTATGTGATGAGTCCAAATTAGATTTGGGATTTGCTTAATTAGTTCATTATTTTTTTCTGTCTGATCACAATGGGTTATCTCTACTTCTTCTTTTTGTAAATAATAAAGATGCAAGTAAATTGTTTCATTAACTTTACTTTCAGTAATAACATTCTTGTCAGATTTACTAGGATTAATTTTGATTTTGTCGTCTTCATAATTAATAAAGTATCAACCTTGGTTTTTTTTTTTTTTTCTATTTTAACTTCATTTCTTCCTTGTTTTAAATCTAGTTTTGTCACTTCATCTTCCATGACAAATGGAAATTCAGTATACTTAGGTTTTATAAAATTAGTTTCAAAGTCGATGTTGAATTTCATATTTCTCATATTCTCTTTTCCGAGTAGTATTTCGAAATCTGGACTGAAGTCGAGAAGATAAAATTTTATTTTTTCTGGGAATTTAAGAAAGTTATTTTTAAAAAATATAGATATTGTTTGCGTTCCGATTTCTTCGCCGGCGGCTGTTTTTATAACAAACCTTTCTTTATTTCTTTCAACGTTTGGAGGTACGATCTCACGTCTAATATAATTGTTCCAAGATCCAGCGTCGATGGGCCATTTCCGGTTAGCGTGATCTATACCGTTTGAATTGTAAAGCGTTTGAATTAATCTTTACGTCTTACGGTCTAAAAAAGAATTATCTCTGGAACTAAGTTTTTATAATTGTTCTCTCAATTCTTGAATTTATTTATCGTTCGGATCTTCTTGTTCTATCTGAAAGTTAGGCTGTTTTGGTTTAAAAACGCGCTGACTTCTCATAGAGGCTGTTTGGTCATTATTGTTTTAATAATTATTTTTATTTTGATTTCTATATTGTCCCGAATCGTTGAAGTATCTCTGTGATCTCTTTGGGGCTATTCTTTATTAAGTGGATAATTGTTTATAAGCACTGTGATTATTATTGTTATAGTTGTTATAATTATTACGGTTTTGATCATTCTTGTTGCCTTTGTTTCCAATCCTATTTTTAATTAGATGAAATGTATGGATTATTTGGATGTTACCAATTATCGAACCTTTGTAATTTTTATGTTTATCGAATTTTTTCTTATGATCAAAAAATTTCTTATCATGTTCTCCAGGGCGTCTCATGTTCCCTGTGCTAATAAAATCATCGAAAAGTAAATGGTTTTCATTTTGAATTAAGTTTTTCAAATCATCTACTGTTTTAAGTTCATCTGTTTTGGCCATGAGATAAGTTCATAATGCAAGGGCATGTTCGTGAAAAAGTGGTATAGCATACTTTCCTCTAAGGCAAGAACGATTGTTTCTCTGTTTGTCGTATTTTGGATACGATGTTTAGAAATCATTTTTATTGTCAAATCTATGAAGAAAATCTAAAGAATGTTCCTTATGGTATATTCTATTATTAAATAATTCAAAAGTTAACTGTTCTATTGATCTACTGTCCCTAAAAGTGGTTTCTAAATAGTTTAATAATTCTTCTATTTTTTAAAATTCACATGTGTTGATGTAATCAGCTTTATCTGTTAACTTACTTACGTATTTTACTTAACAATCTTGGTTCTTTTAATTCTTTAAATGAGTTATCAGGTTTGCATACAATTTGGTGAACTTGTCTATATACCGTGACAAATTTTGATAAATTGTGGGTATTCCCGTTAAAATTTGGAATATGATCATATTCTGCTGATTTAATTTAAAAGTCTGCCATTTTATCTCTTAGATTTAAGTTTACTACTCTTGAAATTAATAATTCAATTAATTAGTCATCAGACATAAAATTACAAAGTTCAGAATTACTTACAATTTATAGAGAGCGATGTTACGTATTAATTCGATCTCTAGGGCAGAGACCGTCCTTGAGCTGAATACTGAGGCCAGTGACCTCTGCCAAGGTCGAAGGTCTTCTGCGTTCGTGTATACTCCGGGGTGAGTGTACACGTCAAGATTTGAAGTTTGAAAGAAGATACCAATTCCAAGTCTACACAGGGGAGGTGCTTCGGGGTAATAGTTCCTTATCTCTAATTCGCAAAAAAAAACACTTCTAGTTCGAAACTGCGTCAATTATTTATGCGGTACCAGTTCGCGGGTGCCAATTATGGTAATTGCCTTCTATAATTGTAAAAAAAGTCTTTGTTTGTTCAAAGTTACAATTTGCAAACATTAAAACATTATTATAAACTTAATAAAAATAACACTGAATTAACTTGATATGACAAACTACTGAGATTGACTAATGACAACCGTGTGTTAGTACAAGACTGATGTGTGGGATTAGGGGACGGGGATATATAGGTTAATGTATGCTGAATCAGCTTTCAAGTAATATGGTGCAGCTGAGATGCAGGTGGCTCCTTGACTATATATGAAATTCAGCTTTCCCTCGATTCATTCTACTCCAAAGTGAAATTTGACGGGTACACGGATAATTTACCCATCTAGAAGGACGGGACCGGGTCATTTGACCCACTGCCTTATTTTATACCCTTTATTCTCCGTTTCATATTGATTTTGATCTTGACAAAAAAGTCAAGAGGTTATTTTAAAAAAAAAAATCAGTTATATAAATAAAGTCTCAAAACGGGTCATTTGACCTAGCCTGTGCTTCTAGTGTAAAATGACTATTTTTAAGTTCTAGAGATTCGTTTAGGATTTACTATTTATAATTAAATATAATTATTGGGATATAATTGGAAGATTCCAAAAGCAACGCCTCAAGTCTCTAAAACCTAGAAAGGAGATGTGAGATGTGTTGTCTTTTTTTTTTGTTGTTCCATTTATGATATCTTGTCTTGTCCTGATGATGCCATAATTGGTAAAACGTTGACTGTTATTTTAGAGACTTAAGGATTTGTTTTTGCAATTTTTTAATCATATCTTTTATTTTATTTTTTTGAGTTTTGGCTCTTTTATATTGATATATTTTATTTAAATTATTTATCCGATATTCGCGAAAAACACCGTAACAAGCAATTATTCCCAGTTCACTCCAAGCAATATGCGTACCCCTAGCGTGTTCTTATGTAAGACTAATCGATTATATAAAGGAGCTGTATCGATACCAGAGGGGTTGGGATAATGTATGTAGATGTAACCGCCCCCGGAGGCAGGCCGTTACAGTATGCCCCAGGGGAAAGGGAAGATGTTCGCCAAGGTTTATATATCAACCTCAAGTATCCTTATCGGTGTACTTACAGTGTAGCCTGTACCATAGTACCCATACGGCGTCTTGGTTCTACAACATTGAATATGTAACATACCTTATCTCTTCGGTAATTGTCCTATACTTCAGCTTCGGTCTCCATTTTACGGTTATATGTCTCCTTGTTATCTTGACTCCATCTGCGGGCACGGTCCTAACTCGGGAGGTACATGTGTCTTATGAAATGGTAAGCTGAGATAACAATGATGGCTGCATCTATTTAGTTTATTTATAAATCAAAGTCAAAAGATTTATTACTTCTCTTAGTAAACAGTTATTTTAATTAATAACTGTTTATTAATATGCAATTAAATCGATAATGAGTGATCCTAGCTCATTTTATAGAAAACTAAGACGACTAAGTAAAGTGACGGTCTAAGTAAAGTGAGGATCTACTCTTTTGTAGACTCGACATTTTACTGAGTACCTGCTCACATAGCATGTGCATTCTCACGTTTTATTCACTTAGAAAGGTGAGCAGGTACTCCGAATAACTAATCAATCCATATTTGTAGAGCATGTCCTTAGTATCCACTTAGTAAAATAATAATTAAAAGAATTGTAAAATAATAATAAAGAAAATTAATTTTGAACGAAAATCAAACCAGAGTATCTGCTCATTTCTTGAGGAATGAGTACGTTCTCAGTTTTATTCACTTCACCTATTATATTTATATTATTAAATATGTAATATACTTATGTTGTATAAATATTTAATATATTAATGTTATATAAATATATTCAAATGTATGGGAAATGGGAGTTTTTCACCTCGCTTGTGTTAAACGGACATACATTATTATTATTATTTTTATTTTATTTTTTATTTGGTTTTAATACATTCTATAATTTAGAATTTATTCTTTTTAATTATTAATATTATTATTGACAGGTTGAATTCACAATGGAAAATTTATATATATAAAAAATTTGAAGGTTCTAGTTTCGTGCAACAGTATGGCGGACAAGGATGTACATTATTTTTAATTTACTTTTTCGGACACTATATTTTTTATTATAAACAGATTAATATGTAGATATTTTATTGTTGGTAATAGCTTTATATAATATATTATTTTTCATTAAAGTAAATGAATATTTTCGAGATATTCGGCCAATCGTCATACCTCCTCAACGTTAGGTAGTTTGAGAAAGTATAGAAAGTATAGTAGAAAGTAGTTGAGATAGTAATAGAAATTTCAAATAACATTTAGTGTTAGAAATAAACAAATTGTGCTTATTGTCTAAGTGTTGTAGACGAGGTAAAAGGCACCTTGAAATGGGAAAGGTGTCGTGTACGATAATCTGGAAGGAAATTATCAGACAAATATTTTATGTTCAATTCAATTTCCACAATAGAAATCATATAAAATCATTAATCCTTTATTTAGGCCAACAATAGCTATATTATTGTTAGAAAGTCAAAGGGAATAGGAAATGTCCATTAGAATAAATAGTCTATGCCCATTAAAATCCATAATGTAAACATGATATCAAAATATTATTTATCCATTATTTGTCTTTTTTGAGTTTTACCGGATGTACCATATCATCAATCTATTAAATATCCATAACATAAATATGACTTACTGAATCGATTGCTAGGTTGTGGTGGATGGTGTAAGATGATCAGCCAAGTGTCATTTTTCGAATTTTCGGTTTAGGTAGACCATTAACTTTTACTCAATGTCTACTTTGTTACCCCGACAATACTGGGCAGGCCGCTTATAAAAATATTCGTAAATTCTGGAATCGGACGTTTCACATACTGTTATTAAACAATGCCGTTCACTACTATGGCAAATCAATTGTTAAACAATTACAATTGATAATATAATCAAGGAATGCAGCGTCTAGAATGCAGGTCTACGTGCTGACTCACAGTAGCGCTAGTAGGTCAAGTGCATCTAAATGTATAAGCTATTTATAGCTGCAGTGTTATGCGAACTGATGCAAAATGCTTTAATTTTTTTTTCTATTAATTCAATCAAATCATTATCAGTAAACAATTTTTAACGGATTTTTGAAAGGTTCTCATCAGCTTTTTACTTTCTCTCAGCTATATATGAAATATATAGTAAGGGAAAGTATTGCGATCGTGAAAATTTTAGAATTCGAGTTTTTAACGAAAATACACGTTTTAAGGTCCAAATAACCAAGTTTCGCAAAATGGTCTGTGTGTCTATGAACAGCCTAGCTCAAAAACAAAAATTCGTACGAAACTGAAACTACATATTTAAGGTAGGTATATTCATGGGATCTTACAGCAACTTTTTCGTCAAAATCGACTGACTGGAAGTGTCACTTTATATCGTTGATTTTACACTTTTTTTACAATTTTCTTGAAAACGGCTCTAACGATTTTGATAAAACTTGTTGAAAGTCTTCTCCTTAAAGCTCTTCAACTTTTTATGTATGAAGTAGCAGAGGAAAAAAATATAGCGAAAATAAAATTATATGTGCGCATAGCTCAAAAAGTGAGCATATTATTAAAGGTAATTAATTTCCCTAAAAAAAAAAGAAGCAATTATTTAAATCGGACATGTATTAGTAAAGATACAAGCGTATCTCATAAGGGCTACTATACCCTAGATGGAAAGCCGAGCGCGTCGGGAGGAGACGAATGCGACCGGACTTCCTCCCGCCATCCTATTGTTAATAAAACGCTCTGTAACAATGTATTGTAGTAACACAAAAGTAGAAATTAACCTAATAATTTCCACCGAAGCTAACTGGAATTTCCATGGAAACTAAACCGAATCTTTAAAAATATATTTTCATATACAACTAAACAAACCAAAAATATTTAGTTTACAGAATTGCAGTTCTAAAGTTATTTAAAAAACTAATTTATTATACTTTTGTGAGAAAATACTTGAAGAAGTGCATTCTGCTGAGTTTAGTTAGAGTAACGTTTATGTGAACTCTTTAAAATAATCTTAAAGGTCATTATTATAGGTTGGTAAGGAAAAGTTGTGTGATGCGCGCACCGTACCAGATTTTTTTTAGTTGACATCCGCATGATGGAATAGAAGGATCAATCTAATTAGGGATTGATAAATTATTTGCCACTTCTATAAATTTGTTTTATTTAAAACTAGTTTCGAATGTTATACATTCATTCTCAGTTCTAAAAACACACAAAAAAATTCAAAAAAAAGCAATTCAAAATATAGTTGGTATTATTATAAATATTAAATTATATAAATCAGTATTATAAAACATTTATGAATTATGAATTTAATTAAAACAAGAAATCAAATACATGTTGGTACTCACCAAGGTTTAAATAGATTATATCAAACAGAAAAGTTTGTACTGGTTTCTTCTGGCATTGTACTAACAATGAACGAGAGATAGGCAGGATGTTTTTAGGTAAACGATTTAAGGATCAGGGTTTTCCCAGTAATGCCGGTGAGTAATTGTTTTTTCTTCTATAGATGGGAATAAATTTAAGATTGGACTATTGGAGATATTTATTTGGTCATTTAAGCAAAAATCTGGATTGGATTTGAAGGATTTTATTATTTCAAGTGCTTCATATATATTTAATTTGAGACTGTTCTCAACGTGATGTATTAATTTAACTTCTGAGTCTTTGATGAATTTATGATAAATTTATGGAAAACAACCGTTCAAACCACATTTCAGCTCATTTGATCCCCAGGGGGCCGCTGGAACTTTCCAAATTTATACGAGTACATATCTATGCATTTATGCATAAAATCTTTAGCTTTCCAACGTCATATTATACATACTTATTGCTACTCTTATTTCCGGAAATTTTTTTTTAATCTGGGAAAATATTTTTCATATTTCCTCCTTTAGATAAATATATAATTCTTTCATCCTTTATATTTATCCGTTTTTTCATAATTACTACCAATGAGATAAGATTAATTATTTAAAATAAATAAAATTAAAGTTAAATTAGCGGAAGCCATATTGATATTTCGGCATTTAAGCTCTGTCAGACTATTTCAATGAGGATAAGACTTAGATTATATCAACGACCATTTAATTGTATATAAATATTATAAAGATTTTCATCAAAATCGTTAAAGTACTTTTCGACAAAATTGTAAAAAAGTATAAAATCAATTATATAATGTCCCCCCTTACGGCAAGTCGATTTTAGTTAAAAAGTTGCTGTATCATCCCGACCATATGCCTATCTTAAATAGGTAATTTCAGTTTCATGTAAAACGATGATATAAATGAAATAGTCTTTCATAAATAGGAGCAACTGTTCTACAAATGGACCGTGAATCATCCTAATAATAACAATCTAAATAAGTGAATCATATATAGTCATGGCTGATTTATTAATATTATTTTAAATTATCTTTAGAACGTTGAATTTGTAATAAATATATTATAAGAAAATTATAGGTAACAATAACTAGATTGACTGCTAAGAGATAAGTGGATAATTTGCTTAGGACAGCGGATTATCGGGTACGAAGGTGATAACTGACACTACTCAAGGAAATAATTCTATAGGAAATAATCTGTTGCACTCTGAAGGTCATATTGCAAATCAAAAGAGAAATTACTCTTACGATTTGTTGCAGCGCTGTACATGAGAATGCAGATATATGTAAGTTATATAATTTTTAATGATTCTGTAGTTATGTAATGCTATAAAAATAAAAAAAATAATTTTTTATAGCGTCTTATAATTTTTTAAAAATAATTTAAAAGCTTAATACACGAGTAAGTTTTTTTTATCAGAGTGATTTTGATTAAATAATTTACCTTTAAATTTGTAAGCCAAATAAAATTTAAAGACAAATTAATTTTTTTTTTTTTACTTTAGCGGAATAGCTCATTGGTAAGGCACTGTGCAGTTACTCTCTGGGTCCCGGGTTCGAGACAGGCTGTGGCAGATAATTAATAATGCACACTTTATTTGTCAGTGTATTTTTCTCAATCTTAAATTCATTTTTTTTTTCTAGTCAACAGAAAGAAAATAATGAATTATTTATAGAATAAAAAGCTTCTTTGTAAAGCTTTGAATTTTTAAATTCAAAAAAGAAATAGGTTATGGACTAGTACGGTCAGTTGAACACCAGCGCCCCTATTTGATAAAATTGTTCAAACATTTCAAACACGTTGGAAATATTTGATCGAAAATTTTATCGTGGCCCGCAGGTGTTATCATTTTAACTGAGCGAGTTACAATATTACACAGTGGGCGCTGCTAACGATATTTCATAAAAAAAAGTCCAACAAGTGGCACTTTTTTTATATAAAAACTTATCAAAGTCCATTTACACCTGTAAATTTTTTTATCAAACTTAATTTGATAAAAGTTTTGTTTAAAAAACTTACTCGTGTAAAGCGGCCTTAAAAAATAAAATTTATCAAAAAAAAAAAAATCTTAAAAATTAACAAAAATAGTTTTGAAATTAAATACAAAATGAAACTGGCCTCCCCCTCAAAAAATAAAATAAACATTGACGAATTTAAATATTTAAATTAATAATGCTCAGTAATAATAACGTAGAGTCCTCTCTGGCATTTAAAAAAAAAAATATTTCTTCAAGTAAGTTTTTATTTTAATTATGATTTATATCTATTTTACGTTGGTGAAATCGGAACTTAATTACCTTAAATAGTTTTTTAGTGATCGTTTCTTATTTAACAAAAAATGCTAAACTTAAATTTCCTGCTTTATGTGGAATCGGACCATTTGAATTTTTTCGTTGCCCAGAAGGTGCAGATTTGGTTGCTGAATTTTTTTGGTTTTTATTTGGTACACTCTGGTTATTGCATTGATTTATTATGTCATCTTTGAACCATCGGACAACGGGTTCTGCTCCGCTTAATTGGGCGGAAAAAGATTTAGCTATAAAAGCTTGAATTTTCTCTGAGAACGCGAACAATTAGTCCGGTATTAATTATGCAATTATTAATATCATAAAATTATATTAATATCACAAAATTATATTTAATATCATAAAATTATTTAATATCATTAAATTATATTAATATCATAAAATTTTATTGATATTATAAAAGTATTAAAGCCTCGGTAGCGCAGTAGGCAGCGCGTAAGTCTCATAATGTACTGAGCCCAAGACCCTTCACGGGTTGTAGTGCTACAGGTTTATAAAAGTATTAATATCATAGAATGTAATGACGTGAATTTGATCTGTCGGACGGACAGATACATCCATACAAAATGATGTTTGTCCGACGATTTCAGGTTTATAATTATTTAATTATTTATAATAGATTTAAAAATATGAAGAAAAGGTTGATTAATTCATTATTATATCTTTTTAAAAATTTTATTTCTAAAAATCGTTATTACTGTGATACATTTTTAAGATATTTCTATTCTTATCCTTGTATTATTAAGCTCTCCAAATAGTTTCTGTCAATATTGTGACTGATATAAAATGCGTTCGCATTTCCTCAACTGTTAAGAAAAGGTAGGTGTAGGTGTAGGATACACAATGGTGTAATGACCGTGGGTGTGCAGCTGCGGGTAGCAATGAGGAAAGGTCGAATTTAACTTCACTCAAGCACCTTTTGATACTAACATACAACGAAAGAACTGTGCCCTTGCGGTATCCTTAAAACGCAAAAAAAAAAAAAAAAAATCTCCTGCTTCAGCAAACTCGTTAAACGTTTACTTAATTTTTTTTTTCAACACTGTTTTTTTCCTTGAATATTTAATTATAAGGAATATATCTTGTCCTCAATTAAATTTCGGGTTCCTAAACTGGTAGTCTCAGATTGCAACTTTTTTTTCCTTTTCGGGAAAAGTCTGGACAGTCAGGAATTTCATTCTTTTACATGATTTATGGTTTCAGAGTTGGAACGTTATTCATAAATAATATTTTCCAGTCGTCGTTGGCATCTTCATCCTGTAACTCTAAGGGCATCTCGAAACTTTGTGTTCACAGATCTCAGTTCAGAGTCGAGTTTCCTGAAAAAAATCTTCCGGGCTGAAGATGTAGGCAGTCAATGTGCAATTCATTATATCACAAGTATTCCAGTAATTCAAAGCTGTTCTTAAGGGACGTTCACAATATAGTTAGTTTTAGTTTCAATGAACTCATAGTTTTCAATAAAAATTGCTCATAAGTAGCACTTCTTTTAAGATTTTGAAAGTATGTTTTAAAGTAACTTTTGTAAAGTATGATTTTCAAAACCTTTAATTTTTTTGCTACAATAGAACTGAATTTGTTTGTTCGTTTATTGTTGATAAGATAAAAATATCATAATGAAGTTAATGGAATGAAAAATGCATATAAAAAAAAATTCTCAATCGGAACTTCAGAACGGTAGATCAGCGGCCGTTTACAGAAATAAATGGAAAAAAAACCTAGGAACTGCGCAATGAAACATCACGACCTTACATATAAATACGGCAATGTAAAAAAAAAAAAATCCTGAAGAAGTATTGGTGGCCATTATTTGTGATAAGAGACGCTTAAAAAAATAGTAATTTTTAACTTAAAGTATTATTAAGTTTTGGGTCAAACTTTGAGAGAAACATCAAGGAAAATAATAATCCTGTATGGCAAATTGTTAGGAGTGATGTTGTAGCAAATATACTTAATCTATCTATTTCAAGCACATAATGTTGGTTGATTCATAATTTCCAAAAAAATAAATTGGATTTTGGTATTATTTGATCTATGCCTTCCATTTCGTGCAACCCGAATTAATACATTGTATTTTATTATTTATATTTTATTCCAAATTAATTACTTTAATTTCAATAATGATTTTTAAAAAATTTCTACATATTTTTGCTCCTTTTTTTTCGTTTATTAGGTAACTGATAATAAGCTTCGTGTGTGGGATTTTCCATTTATATCCTAACAATTAATAAAATACCCAAATCCGTAAATCCAAATAAACAAAATATATATATATATATATATATATATATATATATATATATTTATAAAATTAAAAAATGAGGTTCAACTATCTCATATTTCAACTTCATCCGAAATTTGTCAAATACTAATGGGACGTAATTAAATTCCAACGGTATATATAAATTGACGGCCGCATTGTCTTGAATTTTCTTCGCCAAAGTGAATATAAACAATTAAAATTTAATAGCAGATTCTAACCTTTTGGAGGAAAAATACTCATTATAATACCAATCTTTAAATAGTTAAACGTCTACACACACAAATTTCTGACCCCCATAATCAATAATTCCCTATGGTGCTGATTTTTAAATCCTATAGAGTGAGTTCTAGTGAGTTCAAATTACAATCGTGATTTCAAGGCTCACCTTGAATCAGTCACGAATGATATTTTATGTCGTAATTAAATTTATTTTTAGGGACCAAGTATTTTAAATTAAAAATTAATTTTATATGGTTTGTGCATGTTCTTGTGTAATCCCTTAATGTCTAATAATCGATGAAAATGCTACTGTAGGAAACTAAAAAATAATTATCTTGAGAGACTGAAATGGAATATCTAAATTAATGTTTTTATGCCTTCAAGTAACCATGCGTTTTCATTGATCCGTTCATTCTGTTTTATTTTTGGATCATTATATTTTACGAATCTATGATTAATAAAGTTATTTCCTTCTATAGAACTTGCGTGGAAAGCTATTAACATTGGCCAGTTTAACTCACTCTATAAATGGAAAGACAAGGTTGGTTCCGAATTCCAACGGGCTGTCTTATTAGCAATCTAGCGGTACAAAACAAATGTCAATCTAAATGAATGAATTGTGTTTTGTAGGTTAAAATAATTTTCACATAGCTGGAAAAATATCATTTTAAATCAGAATTGTTAGAAGATGAAATTTCAGAAGATATCTTACCTCGGAAACTAAAGAGGTTTCAAGAAAAACAAAAAAAATCAAATTTTGGTTAAAAAAAAAAATTGTTATTTAAAGATATATATAGTAAAAAATTAATAAATCACCTTATTAAAGTAAACATGCTCACAAAAATTACAATAACATATCACTGAATATGTCCAAGTATCTTTCGTTATAAGTTTATAACTTCTTTTATAAGTTGTAACTTCTTTAGACCAGATAAATTTCTTTGGAAGTAAAGGCCCGGCATATGAGATCACTAGATCAGAAGATATTAACAAACTATAAAAAAATATCTTTATTTGTATGTTTCATAGATATTTTTCTAAAAAAAATAGTCGTCACTAGGAATTTAAGAAGCTGCCGTTACTTTTTAAATTCCTTGTGACGACATTCTTGGACTTCTTCAGACAGCTAGCCAATAGAAATACGAAATATTTTAGCGATTTTAGGACTATAAACAAGAAATTTGTGGACAGTCACGGAGATAGGATACCATCCAAATAATCGTATATAAGTTCTTCCTTTGATTAATTTATAATCATCAAAACCAAAATGTTTTATTTAAAATGATAATTTTTGAAAGTTTTCCTCGTCAACCCCAATTATTTCTGAAGATACAATTGAATTATAATTTGTTTTTTTGTAGAATCCTAATGAGGTTTAGGCAATGGTGAAAGACAACGTTCTTTTTCGTTTTGGCAACCGGCACGGAATTTTTTTATTTCAAGTTTGTAGGTTATATGGAGCGAGCATTCCGTACATCTTATAATACCGTGAAGAGGCAATTGATTTTTTGTCAAATTAGAAGAAATCATCAAAGTCTGAATACCTTTTATTTTCATTAATTTCCTGAGCGCGATATTTATTCTGCAGTTTTTTTGTAATTGAATTGGCACTTTTTTTGTAATGCAAAAATTGTCTTCATTTTCAATACAGCATCCCTCTTCCTTAAATGTTTTAATTTTTGTTGAGCGGCATTGCATAGTTCCCTTGCTGACGACCACTGTCTCAGTAAAGGCTCGACTTTTATTCGTTTTGACTTGGAACCGCCAAATGTCTACCAAATGACTTAAATGCAAATTGAGATCAGCTAAAGCCATGTTTGAAATTGGAATTTCCTGATCCAACCAGTTTTTATGCGTCTGCTGTCACGTGATAAAGCTACGATTGCACTTAATCCAGTTTTGCTATAAAAGATTAAAAAAACAAAAGCGAGGATTGAAACAGTTCTCTTAGACATTTAAGAGGACCCTGAAGGTTAAAATTATTATTTAAATAATCATATAATATCAGTGCACTTCTGATCTGGTCTATTAATTGCACTTTAATCCCTTAGATAAATAAGAGTTCACTCCTTTTAATCACATATTTCGCAACTGAAAATAAAATCATATAATTCCATGATGATGCAATTAAATTTGGTAAATATGTAAATTAAATGACTGGTATAAAAGGGAAATATATATATTCTGAAGTTCTCTGAAGTTTCGAAAACGTTATAAATTTTTTTAGTTTGTATTTTAGTGATCTTCATTTCAATTTCTACTGGATTACAAACAAAAAATTTCCAAATCTACCGCAAGATTTGATGAATTCAGTTGTAACATAAAGCTAGACTCATTTTAGAATTCAATTTTATACCAGATCTATCTCATTAATTTTATTTACTTTTGACCCGCTAGATTGTGATATACAACCCACTATGCCGTAGATCTGTAAATATTGAAAAAATTGTGTATTTCATTTTTTATATTTATAGATGTGTGTGTGTATATAGAAATATATATATATATATATATATATATATATATATATATATATATTTATAATGACTTATTTATTCATTTATTATTATCATATTATTATTCTATTCATTTACTTTTATAAAAATAAAAAGACATTTTCTTTTTGAACAATATTTACTTCTATCTCTAGATCATCTAAAGAACTAAATCTACATTTAAAAAACTAATGTAAAGAAAAAATAACAATAATCAACAACGATTTCAGCAAACAAAAAAGAAACTATAAAATACCTGTTAATACATAAAAGTAAGAAGCAAAATAACAGTTTTATGTACATGCCTACTTTGAACGTTAATCTTGTGACTGCCATCCTACGTTGCTTATTCAATTGAGGACAAAATATTAAAATTATTCGCCAGATTGGCTCTCTTACCCTCTACGTCATATTTTCGTTGGTTGCGACTATTTTAATAAGTGCATATACCTCAAATTATGTATTATTATGCCATTTTTATTTTCTTTAGCTCTAGTTTTTCTAGAACGTCCATCTTTTTACCTTTGGCTGTGGCCTGTAGAAGTTTTACCTCATTGTGTTTATCAAGATGTGTACAATTTATAAAATGGTCTTTAAAGCGAGAGCCGTGACATGACCCAGAAAGATGTTCTTTCGTGGGGAATTTTGAGTCTTCTCCCCGTATGCCGAATATAGACTGCAGAGCATGAAAATTGAATTGAATAAACACCGTTCTTACCCTTGGAATCGACTGGGTCATTAGAAAAAAATCTTAGAAGAAATCCTACAAATGCTTTATATTTTAATATATTTATGTAATATTGTTGGGTATTTAGTATTTAAGTATACTTTAGAGGTTCCTTTTTGCTTGCTTAAATCGTTGTTGATATTGTTATTTTTCTTTGAGGCAAACTTTCACCAGGCTAAATTAACGTTGAAAGAACTGTAATATGTATTTATAATAAACTTTTTGCTTTCGGGCATATTTTGCAACCGGTTTTCTTAAATAATGAAGAACGTGAAGTCAATTAATGAAATTAAAAAAATAAAATAAAAACTACTAATGTAAAAACAAAAAATAAAAACTTAGCCAAAAGTAAAATTTAAAGAACAAAAACTAAAGTAAATTACAGCTAATCACAGAAACTATACAACCATTAACTTTCCTTAAGACAAATAATTCTTTTAATTATATTGTCATTTCAAAACGGATATGAAAATCACTACTTTTCAGGAGACCAAAAAAACCCGTTGCATTCCTCTGTGTATAACAGGCACCTTCAATAAATTACATTTTTTCTGTTGGTGCTGCATTTTGCAAAAGAAAATAATTAAAATTACTGAATATTATACGCTGATGGATGCAACGTTTTTTATTTTCTCTCCTGAAAAGTAGTGATTTTTATTATCCTTATCTCAGCATGGGACATGACAAATGGTTATTAACATTATAAATGCCAGCTGTAACCGAATCCAGCCTACCAGAAAGCTTATACATAAGGGCACTTCTTCAAAGTCTTGTCTTCCTGATTACCCTAATCATTTCTCCGATAGGTTTGAAAAGATTAACAACCCAGTGGCCTGATAAACGAATGATAAAGGAGCAGATTACTTTTGAGTGCTTGCATAATGTGTCTTCTACGTTTGAAGTAGTAGACACTAAATTCCGATTATAGTCATTAGCAATAAAATTAATTAAAGCAGTTTATGTGAATTTTCCAAATTTTACTTCTGATTATTTTATTTAATTAATAAATTATTTTTAATTAAGGAAGAAATATTCGTGGAGTAAATATGTTATGAAATAAAACTAAGGTTCAAGTTTTCTCGAGAAGACAATGTTTCGACTCGCGTTGTAGAGCTGTATCATGGGCGAAGAGCACTGACGGTAAGAGGATGTAACTTAAATCGGAGGCATAATGGAACGACCTTGGAGCTAGATTTTCTCCTTGAGCTAATTATGATTATGTCAATTTTATATTTTTTTATATATTGAAAGATCGACAGACGGTGACAAACTTCATCACAAAGAGGCCATCAACTTCTTTTATGGTTTCCAAAACATGACAAACCCCTTTTTCAGTGTCAACCTGCTCTGAGGTCAACAGTGAAGCCCTAGAAAAGACATAAACAATTTAAGATTTGACTAAGGACTGATAATTCATAAAAATGAGTGAGCTCTATCACTAAAATACGAATCCATAATCCTTTTATTCTCAAATATTCCTTAAAGTGCACCATGTAACGAGATCTTATCCTGCCCAAATTCAGAAAATTCTATATCAAAATAATATCCTATGAGGCTGAGAGAAAAAAAAATGAAAATCATACAAAAATAAACAAAGAATATTATTATTAATTACACCAATTGTCTCAACGTTTTATTTTCTCCACTATAACAACCTTTCGACCATCAGGCCATTCTCAACGCAATCTCAAACATAACAATGTATGTAATGCCATCAGTATTTGTGTTGCTGGAAGCAGTTAAAAAATATAATATATAATATAATAATAAATAACATATAATATAATATAATAATAAATAATATATAATATATAATAAATATAAGATATAATGCATGTTATAGAAGTCACATAAAGCAATATTTGGGTAATACTAACCGCTGCATGGAGGAGCTTGAGAAGTAGAGCCCCCACGGGTTACCACAGGACTCTATACCGTACACTTTCACCATAACAGTACTCTGAACACGCAAGGTCACTCTCAGGCTACCTTTCCTAGAAGATCTCTCTCAACAGGAGGTTAGTTCGGTTACCCTAAAGGTGGCCTTACAGGATCGGAGATTTTCATCCATCCGAAACGTCAATTTGAAAGATGGAAATTGTGGGGAGAAAAAAATGTTTGGCAAGAAAAACAATACTCCTCTACATCATCGTTTTTTTCATCCTTCCGAACCTTCCATCCATTTTTTAATCGATTTCATTCATTTTTTTATTGATCATCTTTTTAATTGATTTCAGATTAATTTTTATGGAATAATCGAAAACACATGGGTAATTCAAAATCTAATTATTATTCATTTAAATTTCCAACACGACCAATGTTCAAATATTGAAGAAAGTAAATAATAATCAATAATAAAGCAATATTTAAGTTAAAAATTATATCAGGTCATTGGACACCAATATATATATTGTATCATATATTGACAATCTTTCGGCCATCTTGAGCCATTTTCAAGTCTGCAAGAAACAATATTAGTTTAGTTAGTCATTATATATATACTGTTTTAATATATAAAAGAAACATTCATTAATTTAAAAAAATCAACTAATTATTAACAATTTATATGGCTTTCTTTAACAGAAAATGACGAGACATGTTAGAAGTGCTTTACACGGTAGGTAGCCAAATAAAGTTAATAATAGTTAGGTAATTTTTTTTTATATAATGACTAATTAATCTAATATTGTTCCTTGAAAATGGCTAATGATGGCCGAAGCGTTATCAATATTTGAATATATATTGTCCAATTGGCCAGTTTTAATTAATATCTATTATGGCACAATATTCTAGAAACACTACTAGAACATAAATAATAATTATTGTTCGATTTTGACAGATCCATCTTTAAGGAGAGTATTTATTTATTGTTTATTAGATAATTTAATTACCTTTCATATGATTTCTACATTATTTCCCATAAAACGCATACTTTTTGAGTTATAGGAGCAAAAGGGTTTCTTTGCGTCATAACTTTTTTCCTGCATTATCTAGGTGATATACTAAGTATATGAAAAGTTAAAGGGCTATAAGGAGAAGACTTCAGGCAAGTTTCATTTAAATTGTTAGAGCCATTTTCGAGAAAATTATAAAATCGATTATAATAATGTGGCACTTCCGGTCAGTCGATTTTGACGAAAAAGTTTCTGTAACATCTCAAATTATGCCTATCTTAAATACGTAATTTCAGTTTCGTACATCAATTCGTTTTTGAGCTAGGCTGTTCACATATACACAGACCATTTTGCGAGACTTGGTTTTTGGAATCAGGGAGCCTTAAAACGTGTATTTCCGTTGAAAATTCGTATTCGAAAATTGTCACGATCGCAATACTTCTCCTTACTATACATTTCATATATAGGTAAGTGAAAGTAAAACTAACGTACCAGAACGAGGGCTGCACACGTGCAGTTTTGAACTCTATCGTTCCTACACGACGGGTTTTTTTTTTTTCTTTCCTTGACAGGTCTTTTGGAACGCCAGCAAAATCTATCGTGTAGGGCTTTTATGAGTAACTACCAAATGCTCAAGGAATGGATAGGCCGATGTGCTCACCATCCAAAACTTTAACAGACTTATTACTACAGCTATTGAAGATATGGGCACAGTTATGTTAATTATGAGGTAGCATAGGTGTTTCATCGAGAGCGAGTTCTACGCACTGAATAAACCGGTTCAAATACATGACACAAAATCAGTGAGATAGATCAGGGCTGGAACCGTGGTTTTCAAGCTCGTGCTGGGTCCACTTAACCCCGTCAAATGAGTTCTTGATATTTGTCAGCGTATAAAACAACCAGTTAGACTGCTGACCACACTGTTTCCCAAGTTTATCTAATCAGGCATCTCTAGCTTTATGCACTACACGTGGCTTTCGCAAGACTCTTTAATTTATATATTTTTTTGCTGTAAGCGTTTAACAAAAAAATCAAACGTTATTATTGCAGCAATATTATATTTTATTATTTATATGATTTGTTACTGTCGACAAAAAGCAAAGTAATGGTTTCCGAAAAGCGGAACTTGACCGAGCATCATAAATAGGTCTTTATATAAATATCAAATACAATAAAGAAATATTAATTATTCATGCATTCTAATTGAAAGTTTTAACTCAGATACGAAATATTTTACAAAAGGGTCTATTGGATCGTTGATACAAAATTTATTCCTGTATAAAATGAAATTTCGGTTTCAAGTTTTGCCTCCAGAATTAGAAACGCATTTTAACAACATAAAAGCTCTGGGTTAAAAAAAATCAGTATGACATACACAAAGTTTAAAGTTTTGTATGTTTAAATGTGTTCCAACCGTATATATTTTCCTATTTCTAATCTATATATTTGAATGAGAGGTATTTATTAACTTAAATTAAAAAAATTAAATAAATCAATGTTAAATATACTTTCGGCTTATCAAGAAAATATTCGGAACTTACCTTTGTGGCGATGGTTCAACTTCTTGAGCCAGAAGACGACCAGCCTTGGACGAAGAGCCGATGTATACCAAAGCGAGGAAGTGGTAACAATGAACTGATCTAGCAGCAGTGAATAGAGCATCTGGTGGTGGGAGGAGCTTACCTAAGGAACCCTATGTTGTCGCTTTTTCTAGCCTTCTCTATTCATCTTCCAGCACCAGCTAGCATTCCTCCCCTAAAACTCACCCCTCAAACACCAATGCCTGTACATTAAACATAAAATTTAAAACGTAGTCTTATTAACAAAAAATAAATAAATATTGATCTTCTAGTCGTTTTATTAATTTCCGGTGCCATTTTATTAGATCAGTAAATAAAAAGTAACTCCATTCGGTCACCAAGATTTTTATTTTATTTTACATTATATCGTAAAATTTATAAAAAGCTTGTTGGCCGAATGGCATTTTTACTTTCAATTCACTGATTAAATATTACTATTTATATGAATCCTTAAACCAATAAATTAATTCCATAATCCATGTCCGTTGAGTTTTGTAGTATGTGGCTTGTAATCTGAATTTACAACCAGCAGAGAATAACTAAATTTACCAAAATTTGTAATAAAATTGTTCTTGAGGGCTTGGGGGATTTTATTTACTAAATTTAATATCTTAATAAACGTAAAATTTAGCTATCACCTTTCAAAGTTTCTAAAAGCGTCTTTCGGTTTTCTTCAAATTTCACACAAATGCTCCTTGAATTCAGAAAAATTAACGGGTATTTAGGGATTTTTATATTTTAATCTCGATCTAAAGATGGAAGTCGTTTTATTGGCCAAATATCATCATAAATCAGTTTATTTCTCTGTCACTACTACATGCTTTGTTCGATTTTATTCAAACTTGACATGAATATTTCTTTAATGCATTGAAAACATGTATAAAAATTATTCCATTTCTTTATCCAATATTTTGTTGGCACAATTGGAGAAGAAAAAGGATCGATATATACAATAATGTGAGGAGATTACAAAATTGATCGATTGAAAAGAGGAAACCATTTAAAACTGCAATAAAGAGCATATTTTAGATTTTTTTAGCGAGGTCTACTGTTCACAGAACTAATAAATTTTATTAGTTCTGGATGAGGTATTCTGGCCAATATGGCCGGATCTAAGGGAAAGGGGGAATAAGAGGGCACTTGCAAAATTCAGAGGACGGTAAATGAGTAAAGAAATTTTATTTTTAGGTTAAAAATTAAAATATTTGCTTCCTTTTCTGATTGATTCGGCCTTAATTCATTAAACAAAAATGAGACGATGATACTTATTTAGAAATATGTATATAACTTAAAGTACCGTTGTTGAATTTTATTGACGGAGAAGGGGGGAAAGAAGAGGCGGTAAAATTAAGCTTGCTCCCCTGAAAAAAAATCCTAGTTCCGGCACTGCTGGTTCGAATTAGTTTTTTAGTCTGTTGGACCTGCCCTTTCAGAATTGGTAAATTATAAGAATAAAACTCAATAAACAACAGTTTATGAGAACTATTTCCTTCCCTAGTAACCCTTGATAAGATAAGGAAGAGATTGCCCTTACTTTTGTGGGCACTATGAGGCTCTTCTAGTCCACTATTAATGTAATTTTTGTTTTTAATGCTTTTATACCAATGTTTTGGTTAAGAAGTTCCAGACAGTTTTTATTCTGCTTCATGTTAATTACATTCCATGCTTTGTCAAAGATCTGTAACAGTTAATTTAATTTAACTGAAATATTCAGTTTTGCGCTTGCCTGCTTATTGAATTCTTTGATGAATTATATCAATTATAATGATTAGTTTAAAATTATTTTTAAAAAATAAAGCATTAATAACAAAACATAAAGCTCTTCTATTTATTCACAGCCTTTAATCACTAAATTATCGGAATACTCCCCCATCCTCAAGAGGCACAACTGAAAAATTTAAATTGATGGGAAATCATATTTCAAAAGGTTTTTTCTCAACACTTTTGAATACCTCCTTTTTAAAATACTTTGAACATTCGTAATACCTGGATGGTACTAGTGACAACTAGAGTTATCCTGATATTTGGTGTACAAAACGGGCTGCTTCCTCAGTAGTTGCTAATTTAAAGTTCGATTTTTTTGAGTTGTACCTTTATTATACGATGAGTGCGATATATTAATCCTGTCTTAAGATACCCATGTAAATGTTTTCTCTACAATTCAAGACATTATAGTAATTGCAACCCAAATATTACAAGTGTTTCGTTCATCTCTATTTTCAATGTCACGCTAAATTAGGTAGGTATATAATATTGTCAATGTAACAAACAATATATGATGTAGAATTAGTTTTATGAATTTTGTTAGTGAGAATGTAAATATAGAAAAGTTTTTCTATTTGTATATTATATGATGTAATATTAGTGTTGCAATTACTATACTGTCTTAAATAGTAAAGAAAATATTTATATGTATATCTTGAGACAGGATTAATATATCGCATCGGTCGAATAATATAAGTACCACTCAAATTAATCGAACTTTGAGTCAGGAATAGTATTTAATTGAGGAAGCAACCCGTTTTATACACCGAATTCTGATATCTCTAGTTGTCCCTCCTACCACCCAAGTATTAGGAATGTTCAAAGTATTTTAAAAAGGATGTATTCAAAAGTGTTTAGAAAATCTTTTAAAATATGATTTCCCAACATTTCAATTTTTGAGTTGTGCCTTAATTCTATAGCTGTGATATGACTAGGTGATTTGATTTTCTACATATGTGCGATATGTTATTGTAATAGCTTATGATGTATAATTTTTTTTTTAAAGAATTTTATTATTGAGAATGTCCATGCCTTAAGAAAAGTATCTTGAGGATGGGGAATACCTCGGAACGTTGATGTAGAGATGAAAATAAATAGGAGACTTAAATGGAAGATTATTTTTTTTCACTATTATATGTTTTGAACTTTTATTCTTCCGATTAAATAAAATTTTAACTAACTTGGATTAATAAAATCCTCCAAAAAACAAACTTAAGGTGATCCAATTAAATTTGCATATGTAGCAAAAGTTTTATGTGGTTTGATTAAACATAAAATAAAAATTGAAACGTTATTAATTGTTTTTAAACTTTATTATTTTTTAAAATGATTCTTCTAAACATTTTCTTCAGATAAAGAAGTTATTAATATATAAAACAACAGAAACAATCGAATTATTCAAATACAATTTTAATTTTAGTCCGTGATTTTTGCCAGTGACGTTTTTACTTTTATATATGCTTACTTAAATTTTCATAGGAATTTATGTTTTTCTTTTAGATAGCTTAATTATCTAAATTAAGCATTAAGCATTAAGCTTAAGCTTAATACTTAGACCGCTTGGTTAATCAATTGTTGTAAATGATGATTGTAAGAATGTTATTAACTAATAAAAATTAGTAATGACTTTTCTAAGGTTGAGAAAATGCTTACGGGTCGAACTACCTTAATCAGATCAAACATTTTTAATCTGTGGATATTTTGACTTTTTATTTGTTTTTTAAAAATAAAATTATTACCAATAAATATTTAGATTTATTGTTTAATTTTAGTGTGAAAATGATCATAGTGGTTTTAAATATTGAATCAATTGAATGCATAAATATAGAAAGAAAATTTGGGTCTATGATTAAGTTTGCTGTCTTAATCAATGTAATCTAATGATAAAATATGAATATTTTCTTCCAAAAAACAGAGTTACATAAATATTAAACAATCCAAATCATTGCTCTTGTACTGTACTCCAACAGTACCAACTACCCCACTAGCAACCATTCATTACTCACTTAGACGTACTTTCACGTTCAAGGTCACGCGGTCGTTCCGTTAGGTACTCTCTAGAAGAAACAGTTGGAGTTGAGTCACTTACTCCGAGATTAGATAAGAAGCTTTTGTTTTTTCTGTATACTATAGTCCTGTCGGTTACTAATTATTAACCTTATTTATGCTCTTATTGTTTTAATAATAACTGAAAAATGTTATGCTAATAACTCAACAAAAGTATATTGTTGGATCTGTATCAAATACCGTATTCGGGTCATTCCATATCAAATCAGCCAATGGTCTTAAACTTGATGTTTCATAATTTAATTATTTTTTGTACTTATGTAGTATTATTAGTTTATCAGAATAAAAAAAAAAATACAAAATTTTAGATTTTTCTCATTTTTAGATTTTGAGGTATAAATAAAAAAAAATAAAATTCAACTGTTTTTGCCACGTCCAAGCCCATAATAGTGTCATTCTCTTTCAGAATTACACGATTTTTAATTTGATATATACCTGGACTCAACCAAACCAATCTTAAAATATTCATAAAAATTTCCTTAAAGTTTTTTTTTCAGAAACTCAAAATCGAAATATTTAATTTAAAAAAAAAAAATAAATGATATTGATTTATTTATTGTTACATTTTGTTACATATTAGCTTATTGATGTGTATGATTTCACTATTTCTGAAAAAATAGTAACTCTCCTCCTTTCTTCCATGGACTCTTTAATTGTTAAATGCTTTTAAGATAACACTAACAACGGGAGTGCACGGTATGTTTGTCTTATTAAAAAATTAAACATCCTGAGCCTGCTATATTTTATATCATGAATTTGAGAAAGATATCCACTTGATTTTTCCAACAAAACATTCGTTGTACATTGTACATCAAATTAATATAAACATTAAAAACAATTGATTTTTGGTCAAATAAATTTTGAAAAGTTTTTAAATTATTAAGTAAATTAGCCTTAAAGATTTTTTCACACCAAAAATGATGGCAGATTTTGATCATCGAGAAAAAAAAAATCATTTTCGAGGGTGCTCAAACTTTTTAAGCCATAAAATTAAGTTTCGATTTTGAGCTCTGTATCTCCGTGTATTCCGATAGAGTTTCTTCTTTCCGTGCATTTAAACAACTATTTTATTGTCTTAAAAGATCTATTTAAAAAATATTTATTGCGAAATAAAAACTAAATTAAGCCTTTTTGCGGATTAGGTTAACACCACGGTTAAAGCAAATCGCGTAATTTATGAATCTTTACCGATGCTCAAACATTTGAATTTGTTTTGAATTCTTCAAACGATTCCTTATTTGCGGCGATTTAATGAATCTTTAAAAAAATTAAGAATAGACCCAGAGCAAAATTTTTAATCTACAAATTTTTATTTTTAGATTCGCCCGAAAATTTGAATATAGGGTTTTTTCAAAATGTTAAAAACAAATCTGAAGCCAGTTTTCAATAAAAAAATTCTTTTAATATACCAAAATCCGTAAGAAAAATAGTGTACTCATCACGTATAATTCAATGGACCCTTCAGATCGCTCTAAAATAATTTTTTTTTTTATTTTTTTTTTTTAATTGAATACTCTAAAATTTAGTATTGCAGGATCACGAATAATGTTTTTATATTACTTCAACATTTTGAACACGGCCTTATATACTCAAATTAAATTTAAATTAAACATCTCGAGCAAGGCTGGATTCTTAACCATGCACACATCATAATATAAAAAATTATTTATGATCAAGAAAAAATAGTAATAAGTTAAGATTACACTATTACAGCACTGTTATAAGCCTTATCGAAATAAAAAAATATATTTTCACTCTATAATAATTATTCAATAATTCAGCAGACCAATCAGAACGCTTCTTATATGTAATAATAATATAAATTTTTATTAAAGCGTTATTAACTAAGTATTTGCGGTTACCTGTATGGTCGATGCGGACAAGTTAACATGCTTGTGCTTAGGAGAGACTGAGATAGTTTCGCAGGGTTGGCTTATCCTTGAAAGAGCTGGTCTTCAGCGAGTAGGAGAGAGTGGGAGAGAATTTTAATGACCACTGAAAAATATATTGCTCCATTGGAGAGATGTCTTTGGATCTTTTTAATGTAGTAAATTTTGGAAGGATTTTGGGAATACCAAAATTTCAGAAGTAAAGTTATTCTTATCACGTAGGCAAAAAAAAACAAGAAAAACCAAACAAAGACGTGCTAATCCACAATTCAATCTCAGAATGAGAGCTTAAGGACTAGGGAGGTTTTTTATTATTTTATTTTTTCCCATTTCACAAATTATTAGCTTAGCCCAGCGGTCCAATCCGCGTTAAATTTGGATTGACCCCTTTTAAATAATAAGTTATAGTATGTTGTTCAGTCTCAGTTGCTGACATTTTCTAGGAACAGAGTCAAAACGGGAATAATTTTTTATAACCATCATTAAAGTTTCATTTAAATAACTTTCACGTTTTTACAATTTTTTCTCCTTATTCTATTATTATTTTAACAATATAACGTTCTCGCAGAATAATTTCACACTTATTAAAAAGATTAATTAAAGGAGTTGGTCGAGGGAGGAGTGAGGGTGGGATCATTGAAGAAAGACACACTAATGAGCGGAACTAATTTTTTATTGTGTGCCAAAGACAATTTCATCTTAAATCGTAGGCCTTCATCAGAGCTAAGTAAAAAAAAAAAAAAAATAAGAGTTAATACTCATTAAAGTAACGAAATTTAATAGCTAAAAACATAAAAAAGACGTAAGTAAACAGGATGTAAGTGAACAGATATGTTATACCAACTTCTTCTGAAATTACATCAACTGTCCACTACATTCACATCAAAATTAAAAAAATTATGTAGTTAACTTGGTTCCTCGGATGTGAAGTTGTAATGGTAACGAAAACTATAGTACGCAAGATTATGAAGCTTAAATAATCGGTCTATCTAACAGTTAAGAAATGCCATTGACCCAGAAAGTATTTGTTATTTAATAGGGTTTATAACCCAGAAAGTTATTGTTATGCTTCTTGGTTATCAGCATTAAAACAAGTTCTATTTCCTTAATCATTCCTTCTCCTATTGTATGTATAAAAGCCTATCTGAAAGGGACAGAAGAACCAGTATCTAGAATGTAGTATTAGAATAAGTATTTAGAATGTAGGACTAGAATAAGAAGCAGTCTTAGAATCTAGTCTTAGAATCAGTATCAGAGTGTTAATTAGAATGTAAGAACTAGTATTAGAATAAGTATTTAGAATGTAGGACTAGAATAAGAATCAGTATCACAATGTAAGAATTAGTATACAATAGGTATTAGAATGTAGTATAAGAATGTAAGTTAGAATAAGGTTATGTGAGGCACTCTCACTATGTTTAGTATTAAGTTTAGTTATAATATCTTTAGAGTCTATCTGTCACTCAGTAGCTCATTATTTATATCATATAATCTGTACTTCTGCTTAATAAAGTAATTTCTAAGGCTTACACGATCATCGCCATTTGTTAATTTAACAAATAGAGAATTTTTTAAAATCTCACTGGTAGTTATTGAAATTGGTGCATTCAAATATATACACTCTTCAGCTTTACATAATAGTGTACATTGGAGAATATAAGTATTAAAGATAAATAAATATTAAATGCGTTGAGAGTGAATGAGTGGTCAACTCGATATTATTAGAACTTGGGAGAGCTGTGTCCTCAGACCGCCGGATGTTCCTTTTCAGTGAAGAAAAAAAGCTGCTTAAAAAAATCTCCCGGCGGAGAACTGTTTTAAATTTCTAAGCAGCCGTCTAAAATAACACTAGGCCAACACAGTATAATTAAATTTAACCCAAAGAAGTGAGGTGAAACAATGACGTAATAATCTCCAGAAACATTTCAGGAATCCATTGTAGAGATTGTATAATCGTTACTGAGTAATCAATGCACCGGATAAGCACGAAAACAATGGCATTTTACTGTTTTAAGCAATTTCATTACTGATTACAGCCGAGCTTAACAGATCTAACATATAACTAATAATTATATTTACATAACAATGCGATGTAAAACGCATGGTCTCGGAATATATTTTTTTTTTCTAGTCTGGTCTATTTTTTAGCCTATTCTTTATATATTTATGTATGTATGTGTGTGTGTGTATATATATATATATATATATATATATATATATATATATATATATATAAAATCCCTATTGGTCCTAATCAATATCTCCGATAAAGGAAATATATTTATGTCACAACCAAGAAACGGTAGATATACACGTTGTCCAGTTTTGTATCTACTTTAAAAAACTTTTAGTTGAATTTTTAATTTTATCCATTTTATTTGATTTTTTTTTTAGAGAATCAGGAATAGTTTCATGAATGACGTTCAGAACTTTAATTAAAACTTAAAAAAGTATCCATCAATAATTTGTTTGGAATTGAATGAAAATTAGGAATATTATGTATTGTTTGTTTTACTTAAGCCCTCAAGTTATCTTGAAAGATTTGTCACTCGAACAAGGCTCACCTGTCATTCGGCTCAGCATGACAAAATGTCTAAAAACAGTAACAAGTTGTGTTACCTCATATCGTTAGTCATTTAACGAATTTTGTCCGCTTTCGTCCTATTCTGCGGCGTCGAAGCAGTGTGAATTCAAGCATAACGTCACCATTTTTTAACCAATTTCTATGATTATTTTTTTAATCAAAAGAGTACACCTCTAGGGATATCAAATTTATCAGGATCCGGCAAAAAAGTTTTTTAAACGTATGTTCGCTCATAACTTCGCCATTCTGAAACTGATTCACATAAAAAGGAACCGAACCGTCATTTCTATAATGCCCGTTTTAATCAAAATGGTACAATAGGTCCCTCATAAATTTTACCAGGGTTCGATTAAAACTTTTTAAGATAGAATATTGTTTTGTTCCTCAAGAATTTGTGATTTATATTTTATTACCTGATTTAATATGAAAGAGCAATAAAAAGTCGAAATACTTAAAATATTCATATATTATTTTCTCTCATTTCTGTTTTCCATCCCACATCTTCCACTCCTCAAGCGCATTCCATGCGGTAAATAAAACAAATGTTCATGGGCGCAAAGAAAGTGCAATCAAATGAAATTAACGTTTTTCAACACAAATACGGAAGGTATATTTTTTTACTGAAAAATATGACGTGCGAATGATTCGTACAGGCCTAATAGTTACTTTTATTATTGCTATATTAAATTCGTTTTTTCATGTCGATTCGATTAAATAAAAGTCAATGTCGCGTTGTACAAGAAGATTAAAAAAAATATCATTTATTATGCTAAAAAAAAATCAGAATTAGGCGACATTAAAGCTATTGCTGAGAAAAAACAGCAAAGATTTAAATGATGTTAACCTTCACTTTCACTCACCTAGCAGATAATTATAGATAAAGCTCTTACATTAAAAGGTAATAGAGCTGTAAAAGCGTGATAGGAATAAATATGTTCTCCATCCATTTTTATCTTTCAGTGGAAATACCACTTGTTAACTACTAAGGTAGGAGTCCAACGTTTTAGGAGAGCTAGTTAAAGGAAAGATAGTCGAAAAAACATCAATAAAGCCGGTGAGATAACTCAAAAAGCTTTTTGGAATGGAATATATAATAAATTCCTATGAGATTCCACGCCAAGTTCAGGACAGTTACAGATGTCAGCTTCGGTGAATAAGTGCCTCAAGCCAAAAATCACAGCTTTTCAAGGGTACCATTATCAAAGTTTGAATATCATCACAAATAGCCCTTATAATGAAACATCTCAACAATTCCACTTGTTATTCAGCCACAATTTATCTATACCTAAGTTATTTATACACAATGTAAATGTCAAATTTAGCATCCCATTTGCTGACTAAAGTCGAGTTGTTATTAATACTAATAATAATTATTGTATTTGAAGCAAATATTTGTCAACAAGCCTAAGGCGCTTGCAAGAGGTTATCAAAGTTAAGCAAAGCAAGTGGAAAGAACTTGGATGGGTGGCTGCCCACCAGAAAACGCTACGCAGCCCGAGATTCTCCAGGCTATTATCCCCTTTCCTCGGATATGTGAGGACCGTCCGGCTAATGGAGGCAGCTCGCACCGACGGACGTAAGAGTGATGAACTTGCCTTACTATCAAATAGCCGTAATCCGAGGATCTAGACCGATTTGTCTCTGTTCTTATACCCGACTGAGTCGGTGGAAAGGGCACTAGCGAATCGACCCCAAAGGGATCGGTTATGGAGCAATGGGTAGCCTGCCGCTGCACCATGGAGACCATAAGTCGGAGCAGCTTGAGGATGAGTGATCTCCTCCAGGCTATCTAAGATAAAATATATGGAAAGAAACTAAATAAAGCCTTAAAACCTTTAAAACATGTGTTAATTATCTTTTAAACTTTAAGCTAAATATAAATCATTTAAATGTATCTTCAACAATCTGTACTCCCTCGAGCAATATATGTCTGTAAGAAGCAGTGTTGGGCATTATAGAATAAATTTTCATTCGAATAATTTATTCAATAATTATTTATTCCATAATTTTATAGTCATGAATGATATTTCCAATAAGCAAGTAACTTATTTTTTACTTCCGTGTACGAAGCAAAAGGAAGTATTGTAATCACGAAAATTTTCGGTTTTCAGATTTCAACGGAAATATCCATTTTGACCATCCCTGAATTCATTTTGACTAGTTTCGTCGTGACGTCTGTTCGTATCTCGCATAACTCAAAAACGGTTAGCCGTAGAAAGTTGAAATTTTGTATTTAGGATTGTTGTAAAATCTAGTTGTGAACCTCCCTTTTTGGTAACTGCATGATCAGCGGAAGTGGTACTTTACTTGAAGGTCATAATCGATTTCCATAAAAAATTATATTAAAATATAATGTAAAATATCTCAAATTTGGTAAATAAGACTTTTATGCCAATATAAATAATATAATAGATTTTTGTTAAAATTGGTAAGCCGAAAGGGGTACTTTACTTATTGGTCATAATAAACTTATGGTAAAAAAATTATATTAAAATTACATACAGAGATCATATGGTTAGGTAATAAAGGTTACAAACGCGATTTTTTTTCCACTCTAATTAAACATTTTTATTACTTGTTTTAAGTGTTAAAATTGAGTGTAAAATACTTGTTTTCCTCCCAATTTGTGGGCTCAGGAGTGCCCACAGAGAGGGGTTATGACGCAAGCTGCATTTTAAAAATTCTTGAGAAAGAGAGGAGGGAGGGGAGGGTGAAAAGTTTGACCCACTCAAAATTTGAGGTTTTACGTCTCAAGATACCTATAATCCAAATTTAATTTAATTTAATCCGTCCGCAGTGGCTTTTCTCCGAGACTACTGATCCGATTTTCTTGAGATTCGGCATCAAAGTCACAGGGCACCCCAGAATGATCTTCGGAACTCGATATTACCATCCGATTTTTGTTTCAGAATGGTGGCCCATATCTCGGCCTTTTAGAAAGATAGAGGGGAAATGTAAGGTGTTTTGGAATCAGCATACCAAGACGTTCATTAAAAAAAACAAAAAAAATCTATATAAATGCTTTTGGTTTTTATTTCTTTTAAAAATAAAGCTTTGTAATCGACCGGTACAAAAAATAAATTTAACCCCCCTCAAAATTTGAGATTTTACGTTTCAAGATAAGTGTAAAATTTCGAATTCGAATTTTCAGCGGAAATACACGTTTTAAGCTACCCGAGTCAAATTGGGTTTTCCAAGGGGAGAGAGGCGGATGTTTGAATAAGAAATAGAAAAAAAAGTACACTAAAAAAAATTATATAAGTGGTGGTCCAGACAAACTAGGACAGATTAGGGAAAAGGTTTGTTGTAGACGAAAAATTTGGTACATTCTAGTTTTTTTATATCTGAACTTGAACAGATATTTCAGATATAGTGAATGAACAGATTCTAACAGATATTTTGCACAAAACCTTGGTTTTCCGTCTATATTTTGGAAATTATTGTTTTATTCAAACAAGACCATTCTCTACCAAATTAAAGCAGGTAGACAAAATGTTTTACACTTTATGTCTATAAAATATTAGGAGAGTTTTGTAACTATCGATTTTGTACGTAAGGAAATAAAGTAAGGGATCAGTTTAGACAGATTTAGACTCTTTACTAAGTGATTAATTATAACCATTGCTATCTCGATTTTAATAATAAATTATGGTAAAACGTTTTGCAATTCACAACCTCAAGTTTATTTTCATCATTTGTCTTCTTATTTTTCATTATTTTACCTTTTACTTTGATTTTTAAAACTTGCATCGAAACTCGCTTCAAGCACAATGTGCATAGTTAATATGCACTTTTCATGTATTCAATGTGTATTTCATAAACTTTAATGGCATGTATGATCAAAAGTAGGGTAACTTGGATAGTTTTTATGGAATTCAGACGTAAAGAGCCATAAATCGCTTTTTGACACTTTTTTATACTTCTCCAACGTGTCCAAGCGGCGTAACGTAAATTGTAGAAATTTTGTCTACGTTAATTTTGTATGAGATGGTCTTCTCGCAAAAACTATAGTTTCTAATAGAGGTAAAAAATTGAAGTATTGAAATATTAAAAACATCTGTCAGCAAAGTTCAGATACGTGTTCAGCGACACAAAAACTGATATGAACCAAAATCACTACAACAAAACTTTCCCTTATTTTTTCACCCATCACATTATAAAATAAAAATAAAGTAATATGTTCATAAATAATAATAATATGGGATTCACATTAAAGAGCAGTAGCGGTAAGTTTGGAGGGGGGGGGGGCGTCGTTGACTTAAGGGGGCACCTCTTTGTGGGCTGAAAAAGTCTACAGGAGAAGAATAAGATAAAAACTAAATGGGTTCTTCCGCTTAAAATGTCGAAACCGTCGATTGCCAATGCTTTATCAAGTGAAATTGACAGATCTAATGAAGCCACTGAAAACGAAGAAATCTCTTGGGAGCTTGTTACTTACTGATAGAAAACGATTTATAATAACGGAATGAGACCTCCAGAACTTGTGTGTTAATAGATGGTATCGCGACGCCGAGTGTCGTTTTTACAGCAATGTTCGGAAACTAGTAACCAAATTCAGGATCACTTTTTGAGCCACCGATTGGTAATTTAATAGGCGTACAAGTCATATGTTGTCCACATCAATATTTTTAATTATTCATTATCCGTTATCATAATTGGTTATTTTTGTCGAATAAAGTCATTACTTTATAATGACTTTATTATGAATAATAAAAAGATTATTCATTAATAACCTTTTTTTATTTTTATTGAATCTATATTCTTAATTATAAATGGGCAAAACTCGAATATTTATTATGATTTGAGTTCTTTTTAGAGAAAAAATACTTAGTATTCATTATGCGATTATCGAAGCCGTAAATTTTGAAAGTGCTATAAATTTTAAGATCCTAAGATCTCGTAACGATTGATTTTAACTTTTCAGATTTCTTCGGTATGAAGTTCCATTATTATTATTTTATAGAGATCTTTCACTGAGCTGTAGAATAAAGCAATTGAATTTGTTTTTAATTAAAAGACAGCAAGATGAAATTCCCAACATGACAGTTTAAAACAATTAGACACTAAGTGAATTAGAAAATTTACTTCTATTTCCATCCTTAAAAATAATATTGTATAGGAGAAAGTGCCCAGTTAAGAGTTACTTTTTGTAAAATTGCGCCCGGGATTCCGCAATACAACATTAACCAATTTTTTTTTTGCTTACTCTATAATTAGTAGTGCGTTGAAACATAATCAAACTATTTAAAGAATAGTATCGCAAATGTGTTTAAAACAATATTTTCAAATAAGTATTTTTTAATAAGGACAGTGTCCATCCTTTATAAGAAAGGTTGGTTGGTTGGTTGTTGTAGTTTAGAGGCGTAAAACCTACCGGCCATCAAAGCCTATTGTTTATATTAATTCCTAAGTTTTGTTTTATATGAGTAAACATGACATGGTATAGACTAGTTTGTTAAATTATATATCTTTTAATAAATTATTTTCTTTCAGAAAATTTAGGACTGTTTGAATTGTTGTTTCATTTTCTCCTAAAGCTATTGCGATATCTGATGGAATACCTTTCTGTGACATTTTTGCGGTAAAGTAAGGGCAGTGTTGAAATATATGTTCTATTGTCAGTAAATTGTTGCATTTGGGGCATGTCGGATTCTGGTTTTTAGTAATGAGATGCCCATGGGTCATTCTTGTGTGGCCTATCCTTAGTCGGGTTAATGCTACTTCCTCTCTTCAATTTCTACGGTTTGAGGTATTCCATGGCAGCACAGTTTGTTTTATTGTCTTCAATTTGCTAGGAGGGCTTTCGTCTCACATTGACTGCCATCCTTGTTTTATTTTTTCCTTTAGAGGTTGAGCTATCGTTGACCGTCCTCGGCCAGGGAGTGCAAGGGCTTCTTTAGCTGCGTTATCTGCCATTTCGTTTCCTGTGGTTCCTGTATGACTAGGTACCCATATCAGGTGAATATTTTTGTCTAGCCGTTTGATCATAGTGATTTTGATGATGTTGTTGTTTTCGGAATACATGTTATTTAGTCCTTTTAATGCACTGGGAGAGTCGGAGATAATTGTGATGTTACCTGTGGGAGCAGACATGGCTATGTGTAGTGCTGAAGCGATAGCGTTAAGTTCAGTACCTAGTGTATACGCTACATGACGGGGATAATTTATATTTATACGTATCTTGAGGAGTCACCATGGCATAGGCTGTTGAAGTATTATTTTTTGATCCGTCTGTGTATATTATTGAATTACCCGATATCTTAGCCAGGGTTTGATTTAATAATGCTTTGTATTTGATTGGCAAAGTGTTGTTTTTTTTTTTTAAGTTTTGCTAATTTTCGGTGAATAATTGGTTGTTCAAAGGTCCAAGATGGTGAGTTTGCGTTGTATGGGTTTAGGGTTATTGTTTTTATATGACGGATGGCGGATGACATTCTTTCAGCTAATGGGATGGTACTATTTGGTGTTTGCTGGAATTTCCTGGAAAATTTTGCTTTTCCAGATATATCTGTGAGAAGGATGCGAGGTATTTAGGTAAAATTTGGATAAATAATTTATTGCCAGTTTCTGTCTTCTGAAAAGAAGTGGTGGCAGCCCTGATTCATTGCAGAGACTCAGTATAGGACTTGTGCAGAGAAGGCTCCTGTAGATAGCCTGATACCCGCGTGGTGGACTGCATCTAGTTTTGCAAGGGTTATTATGCGTGCTGAGCCATATATAATCGAGCCATAATCTAATTTGGAGCATACAATTCTCTGAAATATTTTTAATAATGCGGACCTATCTGACCCCCATGTGGTACCACCAAGGACTTTTAAGATGTTTAACTTTTTAATCTTGAGTGTCCTAGTATGAGTTTCCTAGGAAAGGCGTCTGTCAAATATAAGGCCCAAGAATCGGCAAGTTTCGACGAATGGTATTATATTATCTCCCAGTAGTAATTCAGGAGACATTGGAGTGTTACGCTTTCTGGAAAAGTGCATGCATTTACTTTTTTCGGGACTAAAACATAATCCTGAAAATCTTGACCAGTCATATATGCGGCATAGTGCCTGTTGCAGTTTATCTTTTATGACGTTAATTTCATTAGCTCTGCATATAATTGCAAGGTCATCGACATATAGCATAGCTTTAACACCTCTGGGAAGGTTTTTATCCAATTCATTAATAACCAGAGAAAAAAGTATAGTGCTGATAACGCAGCCTTGTGGTAATCCGCTCTTCTGCTCCTTATATCTCGTGGTGACACCTCCTATGCGTACCCTGAACAGTCTTTTGGCCAAAAAATGTTTAACGAACTCCAAAATGTCTCCCTTTATCCCTAAACCAGATAATTTCTTGATTATAGTTTTCCTACTGGTTCGGTAGAAGGCCTTTTCCATGTTGAAGAATATTATTCGCTATTATAGAATTAATATTCGCTTGTTGTTTTTCTAAAAAAGTGTACTGCAACTCCGCCTCTATTTGTACTTAGTGGTCTAGGGTCGATCTTCCTTTTCTGAAGCCACATTGAAAGTTTTGAATACAATGATTATTTTCCAGGACCCACACGAGCCTCTTATAGATCATTCGCTCATTTGCCTTACAGAGGCAACTTGACAGAAATATTGGGCGGTAATTTGCTACTTCACGTTTATCTTTTCCGGCTTTCAAAATGGGAATTATTTCAGCTTCACGCCATTTGCTTGGAAGTTTACAGCTGTGCCAGATGTTATTGTATAGGTCAAGAAGCCAGCGTAGAGTTTTTGAAGGGAGGTGCTGAATCATCTGGTACGTTATTCCATCAGGTCCTGGTGAAGATCCTTTGAGTTTTCTTAAAATGGTTTTGAGTTTCCAAATGGTGAATGGTTTGTCATAATCATTATTTTCATTACTATTGGAAGTTGTATAGTTTTCTGTGGGGGAATCTATTTCTTCTAATTCAATGTATCTGGGTTCATTATATAGATTATCATAAAATCTGGAAAATTCCTCTGCTACAGTGAGATTGTTGCTAGTTAATTTACCTTCTTTTGTTATGGTATACGATTGAGGCGTGGTATTTCCCATCACTTTCTTTATTTTGTCCCATACTATCCTGCAAGGGGTGGAACTATTGATTGATTCAACAAATGTTATCCAAGATGTTGATATATGTATATATGTCAATATATATGTGTAGGCTAAAAAAGGACTAATTGAATCATAATGTAATTCGAATAAATCAAAGGTGACGGGTTAAAAATCGTAGTATAGTGGCAAAATGAAAATTGGCGGGGATTATATATAGTAATTTAATTTGATAAAGAACTTATGTAGGTATAACGAGCTGTCACAGACAAAAAGATGTATGGTTGAATAAGAAAAGAAATAAACAAAAACATAATAGTAAAGTAAAAAATTATAAAAATCAAAATAAATAATAACAAAATAATTGAGAAGATAAAAGAAAATTAGGGACATGGGAATAGATAATAAAAAATTATGTTTTTTTTTAATATGTGGAATATTTGAGAATAGGCTAAGGATGAGTTGTGTTTGACAATCTTTTGATTTACCGGAAGGGATTCTAATTGGATATAAGTGCATAGTTGATATAAATACATTCTATAATGAGTCGTTTGCCGTAATTGGGGTCAATGGCGAGGACAGAAGTTTTGTCGAAATCAAATGTGTGGTTCAACGATAAGGAATGTTTGGAAAGTTTGGTGGCAGTAGAGTCACGTGAGGAAATGGAATATTTATGTTGGGTGATGCGATCTTTGAGGAGATTTTTGGTTTCGCCAATTTAAGAAAAGTTACAGCTAGGGGTGGAGCAAGAGATTCGGATAATATTGGAAGTAATATGACGGTAAGGTGTACCGGGTTTGTGAATTTTAGGGATAAAAACGAAGAGCGACGGACTGCTGTTACAGCTATTATTATCTTGTTTTTCCTTTGTCCTGATGGTGGCCTAAAACTTAGGCCGAAACTTCGGCACACATTAAAATAAGTTTTTTCTTATTTGTGTGTTTATTTATTGACCGCACCTCCAACCAAGATTCTCCTAAATAATTATTTTAATTTGATTACTGATTAAACAATGATGAATACATTTATTCAGTGACTAATAGAATAACGAATAAATGGGCTCTCCATTATCCTTGAATAAAATAAAAAAATTATTCATTATGTAATAATTATTTTTGAATAAAATTTGTCCAACATTCTTAAGAAGAAGACATCGAGCGGCCAAAGATCTTCATGCTGTCGTGTGCAAACAGAAATGGTATAATGAAAAAAGTGATTTGTTAGAAAAACAAAACATGATATTAATACGAGGCAACAGAAGTAGTATATTTGGTTTGTTCTATAGCGTATCAGAAAAATCATCTCTAATTACACGCTACGTAGATATATATAAAGAAGGTGAAATCCAAAGGTGCTCTCTATGTATTGTAATACCAATGAAATAGATAATTCACGGCATTTCATAGCCTCGTGTCCAATATTAACAGAGGTTCACAGAGGTTGTTTTAATAAAGGCCAATTAAAGGATGACGAATTAATAGAATATTTAAATGGTAGAGACTGGTTAAGTTTAATCAAGTACTGCAAAATCGGATGGAAATATAGATCTGAACTTATTAAGGAATTTAATTATTGAATTATGTAAAAGTGCATTTGTTTAAATTTACATTGATAATTTAATTTTTATTTTTAGGTTTAAAAAAGAGTTTGTGAAGAGGTATACTTATTTTTACACGGAAGAGTGTATTTATTTTATTATATTTATATTTTTTTTGAGCATTATAATAGAAAAAGATGATTATTTTTCGTTAGTTATCTAAGATTAATAACTAGGAAGTGGGTTTAAGGCCAACTCCGGGCTAACGGTCAAGCAGACTAAGCTCTAATAATGTTTGGAATTGCTATAGAAATTATTTATACATAATAATTAATAAACATTATTTTATTCTATTATTCTATTGACATCACCATCCGCCTTCTCCTTTTCCGCCATCCGCCTCGACAACCTGGCACGCTGTCCTTTTACTGCGGTGCAGGATATGATGACGTGTTCTGCTGTTTCAGGGACTCCACAGGTGGGGCACCGGGAGTCTATGTCTTTTCCATGGTCGTGCAGTTTCCCCCGGAAACCTCCATGTCCTGTCAGCATCTGCGAGACCCAGTAATCAGGGAGGACCCATCTCGCCTTCAATCTTCCTTGGACGGTGGGGAAGAACTTCCTCAAGGTAGCTCCCTTCTGACTACCTACCCACCATCTGTTCCATTCCTCGATGGTATCCTCCCTCAGAATCTTCTTCCAATGGTTGGGGGTCTCGCCAACTCTGTTACGGAGTCCCTCCGGAAGCGCGTCGAGCCCCTGCCTCTTCACATTATACTTTATTCTGTCCTCCTTGAGTACGAGGTCCAGGGGTATCGCTCCGGCTAGCACCTGCACCGCCTCATGCGACACCGTTCTGTATGTCTTAGTGACCCTAAGCAGAGCCAGTCTCTGGATTGTCGCCAGTCTCTTCCTCTGCAACTGCGTGAGGTTTTGGCTCCATGCTGGGGATGCGTACCTCAACATACCCATGACCACCCCCTAGTAAATGGTCACTGTAGCTGGGATCTGATGCCCCAGAACGCACCCCCAATCCTGTACAAGCCATTTATAGAGCGGGTCACCCTATCCTTCAGGTAGTCTAGGTGAGGGGTGACGTCGAATGTGGTTCCGACTTAACGGTGAGGCATATAATCACTGAAGAATCGTATCTATTACCACCCAGATACTTCCTACATCTACAGCCTCTTACAATTTAAATCCTAAGATCGCGCCTTTCTGACCTCTATACCCCTTTCCATAGAACCAAAACATTCGAACGTTCCTTTCTAACCCGCTCCTCTATCCTCTGGAATTCCTTTCCTTCTAATATCCACCATGCTTCATCTCTATCCTCATTCAAATCCCTCCTTTTCCAAAACCTTCTTTCTTTCCAAAATGATGCTCTCTAATTACGAAATTGTAATTTAAGATTAACATCTAGATCAGAAGTAAATAATAGTTTTTAATGCACTAGCTTCAACTTTGCTAATCAGCCCATTATTTTTGTATTTTTAATTTTCTCTCTTTTTCTTTTATTGCTTTTTTTTTTTAATTTTTGGCTAACATTAATAATTGTTTTCAAGACAAGAATTTATATCGTTTGCTTACTATTTTATTGAAAATATTGTAATTATTAATTGATATTTATTTATTGTGTTATTCTTAAGGGACCTAGTCCCTGAATAAAATTCTTCTTCTATTCTATTCTATGTTGATGAATTACACCTAACTGTAATACTGTTTTTGTTTTATTTATTCGATTGTGTTATTCTTAAGTGACCTAGTCCAAGAATAAAATTCTTCTTCTCTTCTATTCTTTTATTCTATAGGAGCAATAGAAACATGGCTGATATGCCGGATACACCAGGAGGAGAACCCAAAGTAATGAATAAGTAAGCAGCTCATAATTGAACTGCAGTTTCTCTTTAGGAAAAGTGGTCTCTAACAAAAATAAATATTTTTTTCGTGATGTCTAAAAGAAGAAGAGAGAAATGGAAGATGTGGAGAAAGGGTACTTTATTTACAACGCAGAAAAAGTCTTATTACACTGAATAGGTTACCTAAAATTGGTGCATACAGTTGATTAGGTTTCAGCTGCGTTAAAAAACTGTTTTTATCACGAATTCCGATTTAATATTTAATGAAAAATACTATCTGATCTCAATCCGCGATTCCTCCACAAATTTCATCTGTAGGAAAAAAGACAGATAATGTTTAAAACGAGGTACGATTTGAAATTGGAACCAAATGGGATCCAGAAAAAGAATGATTTTAGTGACTTAAGTAATTTTTAATGGATTCAAAAGCGATAATTTGTCTTCAGATGCCTTAGCTCATAAAGATCTGTTGGTTTAGCTTTCTCCATTTTGTTTAGCAATATTTGTTATGCGTTATGAATAAAAAAGAGAACATGTTGTAATTGTTTAATTATTTGACTCAGATCATCCATAGAAACAAAAATGGACCAATGTAAAAAAAATTAATTTTATGTTTTGAGAGGTCTTTAGCCCTAAAGCCTCCATTTAATCCGCTAGTACCTAAGGGGAAGGTGTCCCAGACCATGGATTCAAGGTATGATTAAATAATCTATATTGTGAGAAATTCAATTATAATTATTGTTTAGAAAAAAAAAACATGATTATTTATTGTCTATTCCTTCATTAATAATGACTGAGTAAACAACTAGATGATTTCTCATTATAATGCCTCAACGACTCTTAACAGTATTCATGTGATGATAAACTATTCGAGGAGGGCAAACACGTTGAGTGCGGGACATGGGAACACAGTGAAAGGAAACCCTAAGAGTAAACAAACTGAGCGGGTCACCATCTTTCATCTCTTCCAGAAATAGTCACCCAGAATCTCCATAAGTCCGAGGCCATATTGCGTCCAAGATTGTAACCGAGGTCCGGAGCCCATAAGGATTCCACCATACATCCTCAACCCCGGCCACTGCCTTATGAATATACAGTCTACTTATCCCCCTCCCTCCCCCCACGCCACTACTAGAATTTATGACCTCTCTGGAATATATTAGGGTGGCATGGTTCCGCCGTATCCCGTCCAATAGCGAAATAAACTATACGACAGCTGACGGTCTACTTTTTGTCTGCTTTACGACTAGCTTCCATTTCATTTCCTTATAGTGCTAGGTCCTAATAATATTATGCTCGTGAAGGAGCAAATACTCTTTTATCGCTCGGCTATAAGCTTATTATTATCGGGAGACTGATCCCCCCTTTCTCCAGGCAGAAGGGTATTGGAAAATGATGAATATTTCCATAATGCAAAAAATAAAATTAATTTTGAATTTTGCAACGAAGCCATATGAAAACAAAAATAATACCGTCTCAATCATTTTTTATGTATAAACATCATTATGTATATATCATATATGTAAATATATATACAATTTATAGTATGCTAAAAAAGTAAAAAATGACAATTTCTGAATAAAGAAAAAACTTGTAATTGTAAACTATAAATAATAATAACTATAATAATAACCCGTAGGTTCGATGCCGATAAGACCAACAATGTCTATTTATAAAGGTCGGCCCAGAGTAGCCAATCAAACCCCAAATTTACTAGACCAGATCTAACACAATTCTCCCATTTACGTCTTGTTCTTCTTTATGGACGTGTGCCCGTTGATTCAGCGCTGATTAATTATTTAGAGATTCAATTATAAAGATTTACGTTCAGGAATAGATTTATTTTTTCTCTTTAAATGTCTCATTAAATCAACTGAATCATGGTTAAAATACGGTGCCAATAAATATTCTAAATTGTACGCCTAATATCTGAAACTGAGCTGAACAAAAATCTCTGATTTAAGATTTACCTTATTATTTCTTATATAAATTTGGTTAATTGCGATTACCTGACTTGATTATTTTCTCCACTTCATTTGAATAATTAATTTGTGTCTAAGGAGAAAAATGAATACAATTCACCTTAACAAGGCCCATGCAGTGAAGATATAACTCCAAGGTCTTGTTGCATTGAAGGCTGCAATTTGAAGCAATTGATCTAAGTGCAGCTCTTAACATGATTTTTATAAGCTCAAGAATTCTCCATAATAACCTTAATGGGCTCTTGTTTATATAGCCAATAGTAATCAGTTCTGATTTAATTACTGTTTGGTACATTTTTCATAAAATCAAATTCAATTAGAATGCTCTTTTCATAAGACAGCATTTCTTAACTAATTGACAAACAAAAATCCATTTGCTATAAGCTAAAAGAAAAACTAACAAATTTATTAAGAGATAGTTACAAATTCTCGAAAGTGAAAGTTGAAAAAAGTGCCATTGTAGTTATCACTAGAACGCGGATATTTGTGCAGAAAAAATCTGAAAACGTGTAACAAAAATATTGAAAGCTAGCAAAAACGAGCAATAAAAATGTTTAAACCCTTCATGTAGCTACGATCTTTACAATTGATGTACAAGCATAAAAATAAATTAAGCAAAGACCAATAAAAAATAATAATCAATATTCTAATTATAAAAATAATAAGGAACGCAATTTATTTGAAAACATTAAAATTATCATACAAAATTTTAGTATATATTTATATGACTCTATAAATCATAATATATTATAGTAACTAATAGTTTTCCTCTGTAAATCAGTTAAAATTAGTAGCTTCTATTTTTAGAAAAAGAGTGTTGGATTTCCACATTTGTTATCGGGCATTGTAACAGCTTAAAAAATTAGAATCTACTTCAGAAGAGCATGACAAGAATGTCGTTAAACTATGTAAAGGTTACGTAACATAAATATATGGATCAATGTTATGACCCTTCAAAAGGGTTACTATAAAAGAGGAAAATATGTTTTTTTGAAATTAAATATATTCATATAGCTAAATACCTATATCATCAAAATATATTTTATTTTATTATTCTCTTGTTCTTATCATCTATTTGATAAGAAAATATCACATAATGGAATATATATCATTGATCATATCGTCGTCATTTTTTGAAAAAGACGATTTTTTGGCGCTTAATAAAAAAATCGTTTTTTCAAAAAACGAGGTCGATATTGAAAATTTCAATAATAATAAAATACAAGTCATAGATAATATTATAAATTTATCAATATCACATTTCTACGACGGAATATTATGTTTTTAGACCTTTACACTCACTACAGCCTGTTGGATAAAACTTTGAATTGTTTTGCAAAGCAAAATGAAACTATTTATCTTACATATTGAATATTTCTATATTGTTCGTTCGTACGGATTTAGTAACAGGTAAGTCTCATGCAAGTGTATCGACACAAACTCTGATGGAAAACTGTAGGAGTTCCGCGGATCGCCGAGGGTAGCGCAATATATAATGTAAGGGATGCCGCCCGGGGCAGGCTGATATTGGATGATTCCCTACAGCCCTTCCTTCCATTACAGCTCAAAGGACTAGGTATTTCCTTCGCAAACAGGTAGAACCTTCTATCTGCCCTTTCGCATTTTATTGAAAAATATAGGTCAAAATGAATGTTCGAATACAAAATGGTTTTACAATATACCGCTGTAGTCATTGTACTATGTATCCCTATTTCCATTAAATGTTCAGTCTATTTAATGTTTGGAAGGGTGTTATCTGGTCTATACCTCAGTTTTTAATTTTAATTCCGTTTTTTTTTTTTTTTTTAATTTATTACTACGCTGAATGATAAAAACATAATACCATTTGTTCTGATGTGGGAAACGACTTTGCTTAAGAATTTAATGCATATGTATTAATAAAAAGCTTATCTGTATTAGCTCATACACGTGGAAGCAAGCTCTCTACAAAAACATTTTAATATGTGTGAAAGATATTGTCGTATGGAAATCTTGGTTATTAGTTAAAAGGTTATTTTTTATAAACATAATACAACTAATAATTATACTTCCCTATTGTTTTAAAAAAAGCAATACCTCAACATTTATCGAACCAAGTTCATTGTCCTTATTAAGATGACCAAACGGAAGAACATGCAGAGAACATTTCTTGGGTTCAAGAATTCTCACGTGCCCATGTTATTTTATATACTATTTATTTCTCTTAATACCATCTGTATTGTTAATGTATTTCATTATATTTTTTCAGCTATTTATTTGTCTCCCATATTTTTATTTTCCTTAGCAACTAGGTACGGAAGGTATTGTAATCGGGTCAAAATTTCGATGTACCGTTTTCAACGGATCTATGCATTTCAGAAAACCTTTGAGTCTAAAAAACTCATTTATGATCATCTGAGTGTGTATCTAGGTCTGTTCGATCGGTTCGATCACGATTATCCATTGAACGGGTGATCCGATTTATTTGTCTTTTTTTGTACAATGCCTGTGTACAGGTCCGACAAAAGAGGGAAGGGATATCAGGGGATTGGGCCCTGAAGTGGACCCGACCTGGCAGACCAAGTTTTGTTGTTAGCATTCTAAATTTAATATTAATTAATTTAACAGTCATGCAATATCTTTATATAACAATTTTGTTGCATACATTATAATGGACGAGGTAGGATTTCATTGGAGAATTTAATATTTCGAGAAAATTTGTCCCCAGTTTCCTGGAATTCTCTCCACGGACCTTCCTGTGTACTCAATCGGGCACCCTGTGCGCAACTGCGGCTACGTGCCGCAACAACGTGTTTTACAATAGAGCGTAGCGCCAAAACGGCTCTTACAATTTTGATGAAACTTGCCTAAATTCATATCCTTAAAGTCCTTTAACTATTATATATATATATATATATATATATATATATATATATATATATATATATATATATATATATATATATACAGAAAAGAAAAGTTTATATGCGCATAACTCAAATATTATACATTTTACGGTAAGTTGTCCCGTTGTCATTTGAAAGGCAATTAAATTTCCTACAAACAAAAAAATAAATCATACATAAAGATCGGATCATTATTATTAAGATACAGCAAACAATATTTGCATACTATTTTGAACCAGCAATGGTAAGGAAAGTCGTGTGAGTGATGAATGTGTGAGTAAATAAATATTATTAAGTCAATATTATTGCGTGAAACTGTTTATACTATAATTATCTGTTTACCAATTGTATTGAAATCGCCATTTTCCATTTAGCTTTATTTTTAACCACTTTATTATTAACCCCTTTTTAACCAACTGTAATATTATAGTAGTTTGAGGCTAAATGTCTTTTATTTTATCTATTAATTAGTTAAGCAGTTTGCAATTTTTCCTAATTATTATATATTTGGTAAGCATGTTAATTTGTTTCAGACTATATAAAGTATGTTTAAGTTTCCGAAAACTCAGATTCATAATTGTCGCTTCCTGATGGAATGGCCCAATACAAAATTAAAGCTGACAATATTTGCTTCAATATTTTATCATTTTTTCTCGTTTTTAATTGTCCCGAGCGATATACTGTATAACATATGCATCGCTCGGGACCATTAAAAACGAGAAAGAACGATAAAATGAGTTCACACCTGTACGATCGCGACATCTATCGTAAGATACTTGTATCAAGAGACATAGCCTTCTTGTCTCTTCTAGAGTGTCCTAAGCTCTTGCGAAGGGTCCAAAAGCACTTAGCGAAGGGTAAGGATATTGGCATTGCTATTTCTTTCATTCAGGAATTGTAATAATGTCGGTGCTTTTGGAATTTGTCACTGATATCGTATAGCAGTATAGCTATGGCAGAACTATGTTTTGCATTCAATAAATTGTATAGATGCACTCACTGTGCATGTTGTGAGGGAACATTGGAGAGTGCAGGTTTCAGGCTAATCTAACGACTAAAAACAGGCCAACTTTTCGCAATTTGAGATCCAAAAGTTAGATGCAGAATATTTGGGGCAGCGTAAGTGATATTAAACTAATTTAAATTACTGTAGGGAAATCCGCAGCTATCACGGAAAGGTCTTAGGATAGGCCATAGTCCAATTGCTCATGAGCATCTTATATACAAACAAATATCTGATGTGGGCAACACATGACTTCCTTGTACGCCTATTAAATTATAAATCCGTGGCTCAAAAAGTGATACTGAATTTGCTTACTAGTTTTCGAAGATTGCAGTAAAAACGACACTCGGCGTCCCGACATTGACACACACACACAAAAAATCATTCCGTTATTATATATCGTTTTCCTTCAGTAGGTTTCCAAGATATTTCTTCATATTCCGTGACAACAATAAAACTGTCGATATCACTGGATAAAGCATTGGAAATCTACAGTTTCGACATTTTAAGCGGAAAACCCTACTTAACTAATATCATATTCTCATGCTGCAGACTTGTTGATCTCACAAATGGGGAGGAAAACCTGTATTTTACATTCAATATAACACTTAAAACAAGTAATAAAAATGTTTAATTGGATAGGAAACCAAATTGCGTTTGGTTTATTACCGAAACATATGTTTTCTCTTTTAATTACTTCCTTGTACGAAGTAAAGGAACTATTGTAATCGTGAAAATTTTCAGTTTTCAAATTTCGACGAAAATATCCATTTTGACCATCTCTGAATCCATTTTGATTAGTTTCGTCGTGGCGTCTGTACGTATGCACGTTCGTATCTCGCTTAACTCAAAAACAGTTAGCCGTAGAAAGTTGAAATTTTGTATTTAGGATTGTCCTAAAATTTAGTTGTGAACCTCCCTTTTTGGCCTCTGCTTGATCACCGGATGTGGTACTTTACTTGAAGGTCATAATTGATTTCCATCAAAAATTACATTAAAATACTATGGAGAAACTTCTCAAATTTAGTATTTATAATTTATATATTGATTTAAATAACATACTAGATTTTGGTCTAAATTGGAAAACCGGAAGCAGTACTTTACTTGAAGGTCATATTAGACTTTCATCAAAAATTATATTAAAATATAATGTAAAACATCTCAAATTAGGTAAATAGGACTTTTATATCGGCATATATTGTATTTAAAATTCAATATAAACATAGAAAAATTAAGAACCGTGAGTCAAATAAGAATTTCAAACCCTGAATGCTTGAAAATATTTTATAGGAATAACACCTATGTTCTCAGAACTGATGAAAAATGTCAGTGGTGCCATGAAACCATAATCAATAGTTTAAAACATATAATATTGCATTGTAAATTTTTTGTTAACACAAGGAAACAATTTCTGTAAAAATATATTGTCCAACATGATGATGAATTATCACTGCAAAATGTACTCACTATGGACAGCGTGGAAAAATTAAACAAAATTTTTTTCTATCTACAGTTTATTTGTCAAAATTCGGAATCCAGGCTTTAATTATTGTTTATTAATGTGAATGTTTCACATACGCCTTAATAGTTAAAATTTTTATATACTTCTACAATATCTTAATTTTAACGTATGGAAAGAATAAGATAACTGTTGCAATGAAGTATTTGCGGATTAGTACCTAAATACTTTGATTCCATTGTATTTATCTGTTTCCTTATTTGAGCCATTTGTTTGGAAAATTATTATTCTGTTGTTATAACTAATACTATTATGTCCTGACCTAAATTTTGTTTATTTATTTATTAAATCAGTGTTAATTAAAAAAAAAAAAAAAAAAAAAAAAAATACATATTATATTGTATAACTGTAGAAGGAAAGTAACTGTAATTAAATGACAATATGCTATATATTATTTTACCTATATTGTAAAGGTCGGACTATAATAATTATGGTTGTTGTTTTATTTCAAATTAACCAAATTAACACTAAGTGGGCCAGACTCAATGGCTACATGTTGTACATTAAAGCCAATAAAGAATTAAAAAAAAAAAAAAAAATATGTATATACTAGATTTTGGTTAAGATTCGTGAGTCGAAAAGGGTACTTTACTTGAAGGTCATAATTTATTTATTTTTAACCACTTTATTATTAACCCCTTTTTAACCAACTATAATATTATAGTAGTTTGAGGCTAAATGTCTTTTATTTTATCTATTAATTAGTTAAGCAGTTTGCAATTTTTCCTAATTATTATATATTTGGTAAGCATGTTAATTTGTTTCAGACTATATAAAGTATGTTTAAGTTTCCGAAAACTCAGATTCATAATTGTCGCTTCCTGATGGAATGGCCCAATACAAAATTAAAGCTGACAATACTTGCTTCAATATTTTATCATTTTTTCTCGTTTTTAATTGTTCCGAGCGATATACTGTATATCACACTTGTATAATACAATTTTTAATATTGTATAATACACTTTATTATTAACCCCTTTTTAACCAACTATAATATTATAGTAGTTTGAGGCTAAATGTCTTTTATTTTATCTATTAATTAGTTAAGCAGTTTGCAATTTTTCCTAATTATTATATATTTGGTAAGCATGTTAATTGCATTTAATTAGTACTTATTATGAGTTACCACCTGTTATAAATTAATAATGATTGATTAAAGGTCTTATGCATGGACATAATAAACAGTTTTGTTGAAGACTCCAGATTCAACTTCAGGTTTGCTATAAAGGTGCTTCACATTCTGTATAATCTCAACGTACCGCAAATTCTTACTCGTGAATGAACTTTAAGAAAATCCATTAAATCTTGAAAACCTATTAACATCCACAATGTATGCTGAAAATTTAAATATTTAATGCAGTAAGCTAAACTCACCGAAGAATCAGCACGTCTTTATGCTTGAGATGGTTTTATAAATAAATAATTTATTTACTATTCACTTGAAAAAATGGGATTCCTTCTTTAATGGAATTTTATTCTATTAGAATAAAATTTAGTATTTAGGGATTGATAAATTATTTGCCACTTCTATAAATTTGTTTTATTGAAAACTAGTTTCGAATGTTATACAGTTGGTAATACCAATGGAATGTTATATATAGTTGTTAGTACCAAACTATATTTTTAATTGTTTATTTTTGAATTTTTTGTGTGTTTTTAGAACTGAAGATGAATGTTTCACATTTAAAACTTTGGTGCAATCTTTTTTCGGTGGGAATAACCGACAAACTCTTCAGGCTACAGGGAGACTTTTATGGTAATGCAACAATGCAACTAAGGGTGTTCTCCAAAGAGAGATATTAAGCCCCCTTTTATTATATTTATTTATACCAGAAACCGACTCCTTTTTTCAGGGACGCACGGGATAAAGATAAGTCCATATGAAGAAATTATGAGCTTTATTTCTGCGGATGATCTGGTATTGATTAGGGTCTCCGTGACTAATGTCCAATCGAAACAGTAAATATTTCAAAAACGAAATTGTTAAAACTTTACAGGGATAGGCACAAAAAAGGCAAAAGTGTATTTTTGAATGGAAGCATTTTTGAAGAAGTACCGGAATATAATTTTCTCGGTATCACCTTCAGTTCATCAGGACTCTTCAGCCGTGCGATGAGGCATCTAGCATCTAAAAACAACTCAACCATTGGGACGTTAATAAATACTTGTGCGAAAACTAAAATGATATCGTGAGGGATCAGTCAGAAGCTGCATGAGCCAGTCATGCTGAGTTGTATCCTCTATGCTGCGCCAGTTTGGGCCATCAAGCCCATTGAAGAATCTGAAAATATACAAGCCTATAGTAATAAACGACTACTATTTTTACAACGAAAACACCACACTTTAGATAAGATTAGCAATCACATTTATGATATTATGTTTTTATAAACAGACATTGATCTGGCTAATAAAAATACTTAAGATGGATTGTACTCGCTTTGCCAATCTTTAAAAATTCTTTCTAAAGTTGCTGCAGCTTGATAGAAATAATCGGCTGTGTTTGCAGTATAACTGGATAACGTAGCTGAGGAAACTTCTGGAGAGTATTGGAATATTCAACCCGATATTATTTGATGATCCTATCAGTATTAAAATCAGATTGAGGGAGATCTTGTAAGGCTACAAGGAATTCTTCAATAGTAAAGATCTCTCGTTACTCCGGGAATCGGCCTGTAATAACTCCTGAGATGAGAGTGTTTTCATTAAATCGGGCGTTCCCAGAGCTACCTAAAGCACAGCTGCCCTATAACTTATCTGATTATTATTGCTAATTATTGCTCAATTAAGACTTTCTGGAAAATACGCAATCACCTTTAATGCAGATTCACACAAATATTCATTGGACCCCCAGAAGCCTTGTCCAGCTTGTGATCGAACAGCATTGGAGGATTGCAATCATTTGTTATCAAGTTGTCCGATCGTACCATGATAACAGAATCCGATATATGTCCAATTTGATTAATATTACCCTAAATTATTTGTACGAAATTCTTGCAGCACCCGCTGAAATATATCTTAAATTGTTATTTGTATATATTTCCCAGAACATCAAAATTAGACCTGAATTCCAGTCAACTGCATAGTTTTAACTGAATGATTGTTAACTTAAATATGTATTAGTATCTAAAGTTAATAAGTATTATAATGCATAGGTTATAACAACCCAGCCTTTTCTAAATATGCAGTAATGTTTCTAATTGTGAAAAAATTAAATAACATGACCAGTTTTAATTTCATTATTAATTTATATTTTTAATATTTATATTTATTTATGATTTTTATTTATATAAAAGTTTGTTTTATAACAGGATCTATAACTCTATACGTGTATTAACTGTACAGGCTAACTCTATTTGTATGGAGATTGCTCCCAAAACAATTAAATATATTACTATTATTATTATTCGATTGAATGATACATTAATTTAAGGGAATAGTTCATCTTACATAGAAAATAATCAAAATAATTTTATAATAAAAAAGTTTATTTGAAAGACATCCTTATTCAATTGGAGTAATAAATACATTTATTATAGAAACTACTATATAACAAGCTGCCTTGTGGAAAGAAATCTATAGCATTTCCCGTCCATTGAGCTATATTAGAAGTATAATGGAAGCATCACACTCCAACCGCAATGATTGTACGAGGGGTGCCTGAGGGGCGCTGTTCCCTATTATTAGGGATCTATCGGGCCCCCAGATTATAAGGGTCGCACACCCTCTGCCCTTTTAGTGTTTTTCTGTTTGTATTTTAGGTGTTTTGTTCAAGGTCGAAAGTATTATGTTAAATGAGCCAGTATAATGAATAAGCAATAATATATAGGTACTAATATATAAAGCTGAAGAGCTTGTGTGTTTGAACGCGCTAATTTCAGTAACCACCAGTCTATTTTCGTTAGATTCATAGGGACAGAGCCGTAACCATTAATGAATTACTAAGAAGAAAAGTTTCCAACTTGCGCTTGTGTCGTTGTCATGACATCTTCATACTCGTGGAAGTAAGTTGCCTACACAAAATTTTTAATAAGTGTAAAATTATTGTTTGAAAACGTTATTTTAAAATAAAATGAGAGAATAATGGAAAAAAAGTGTGTAAAAAGCTGAAACTTATTTAAGTGAAACTTTATTGTCGTTTTGACACTGTGCCTTGAAAATGTCTGTAACAAATGAGGTTAAACAACATATTACAGACTGTTATTTTAAAGGTTTAAACTTTTTTATTATAAAATTATTTTGATTATCGTCTATTTAAGATGAACTATTCGCTTAAATTAATTTTTCATTCAATTGAATAATATTAATAATAATAATATATTTAATTGTTTTGGGAGCAATCCCCATACAAATAGAGTCAGCCAGTAAGTACAATTAATGCCATACATGTACAGTTATAAATACTGATATAAAACAAACTATTTATTTATAAAAATCATATATAAATATAAACAATATAAATTAATAATGACAATATAACTAGTCATGTTATTTATTTTTTTCACAATTAGAAATTTTACTGCATATTTAGAAAAGGCTGAGTTGTTATAACCTTTGCATTATAATACTTATTCACTTTAGATACTAATGCATATTTAAATTAGCAAATCATTCAGTTAAAACTATGCAGATGACTGGAATTCAGATCTAATTTTGATGATATGGGAAATATATACAAATAACAATTAATGATCTATTTCAGTGGGTGCTGCCAGAATTTCGTACAAATAATTTAGGGTAATATTAATCAATTTGGACTTATTTCGGATTCTCTTATCATATGCAGATTCTTTTGGAATTCCAGAAAACTAAGTTAAATTAAATCTGTTTTAACTGATGACCTATAAATGATAATGATAATATAGCATTTGTTATTATAGACAATGGTTCAAACTAATTAATCATTTCCGATAGATCTGATGACATTTGCAGCAATGAAGTGCCCGCGGTTGAGCGAGATAATCCCCAGCGATGTGTAACAGAAGCCAGAAGAGCTATATCAGATCGCAGTGCACGGAGACCAGTTTGCATATGGGCAGCCCTGGACCCTGCTAATTTGCGTTAATGATCATGCATCCGACCATTTGCATAGTTTACCGTTCACGCTCAGCCGTTTTAGCCCAATCCTATCTGGGCACCGCTGCATTGGATACGTTCTTTCTCTCTTAATAATGAACTAACAATCTATAACTGTGGTGTAATAATTTAATGTTCTTTAGCACAAGCTTATAGACAGAATTGACAGCATATAAACCGGTCAAATAAAGGAACGAAATTAGCAGCTGTTGCGTAAAATAATGATAGTAGAATTGGTAGCTGGCTCATGACCAGCATTAAATATTTTTACTAAAACATAAAATATTTAAAAATCATTTTTTTTTTTTTTTTCAAAAACCCGTGGGTTGACATTTAGTGAATGAAGGTAGCGGATTGGTTGGGAATTCTTGGGTTGGATACATTTTAGAAGGAGTAGAAAAATATGTTGAGGAATTAGGAGTCAGTTTTTAGTAATGGAGTTCACTAATTGTCTTGTGTCCGTCCAGTTAGTTGTCCTCAGTTTTGTCTAAGGTTGGTTATAGTGGATTTGTCGTCTATTGGAGACTATAAAAAAATTTGATATGCTTACGCTGAGACAGACCGTAACTGTCGGTAATTCGATAGTCATGATATAAAGTCAAATATTTTTCAGAGACCCACTTTTGAAAGTGATGAAGAATCAGAAGCTGGTTAGTCTGGATCATCTCAACTCAGCCTGCGCATGTTTGTGATCGCAAAACTCTAAAAGTAGTTAATTTTGATTCGTTTTTCACTGTCATTGAGATAATTTCTTCCAAAAAGTTTATATGCATTCAATTTTTCGAAATGTTCCCATTAAGGAGTGAAATGAGAAAAAATATTTTTTTTTAAAAATAGATAATTTTGAAGTCGTTGTCATTACAACTTCATACATAAAGTTCACAAGAAAAACATGTTAACAAGAGTGAAATTATTCTGTGAAAGCGTCATTTGTTAATAAAATCGGAGATTACGGGAGAAATAAGTGTAAAAACCAGAAGCTTCATTGCAGTTTTGACAAATTTATTATCATTTTGATGCTTTTTCTAGAAAACGTCGAAATGAAATGAGAGGAATTCCAAACAATGCAATAGATTACCGAGGGAAATGCTTAGTCCTTTGGCCTTGGAAGATTTACAGTTGTAGATATTAACCGGTCGTTTCGTTAAAAGTTCTGGTGGCTCCCTCTAAGAGTTCTGATAATTGAAGCATAGAAATAAAAAAAGAGTCGATACCCATAGGCTGATACCCTATGGTTGCATTAGTAATGAACTCTCATTTGTTATACTACTAGCTTTAAAATAAAAAAAATAATTTTTTTGTAAAATAAAAATTACTTTTTTTGTAAAAAACCCATCTTTTTTCTTCCTTTCCTATCATGCCAGACAGCCACGGCAAAGTAAATGATGGCATTGAATTGAATGATGTTTCCTCGGTGAATCTATGTTCGCTATAATACTTTTATTTACTTTCCCATTAATTTATATCCCATGAATATGGCATGAATAAGTATGATGAAATGTGCAATATAACATTTATGAGTTAAAAACAAAATAAAAATTAAACTTTAACATTTTTTTTTTTTTTTTAAAGTTGTTTGTAAAAGTTTTGTACAAACTTTACAGTATGATTATGAATGATGATTAGCAATACCCAGGACAATATTTCTGTCTTCTGTTACTTACCTTTTCAAGTTAAACATAAAGAAAAAAAAATTGCAATTAGGGAGAGTATTTAACTCTCGATTCTATTCTCGGGCAGCGCCGTGCGGATAAAGCTAGTCATAGATAAATATTTTTAAACTATATGAACGCTTTATTAAATATTTATTGGTAATTATTAAAGCGATAGGAGAATAAAAACATAACTACAATGTTCAATGCGCTGTATCTAGTAATGGTCCGATTTTATTTTCGTAATGTAGGAAATTTAATTATCATTCGAATGATTGCATATTCAACTAATTTATACTATTCGAGCTATGCAAAATATTCTCTCCGTCGTTACTCTATTCCTTATTTTTCTCGGTCATGTTGCTAACGTATGGATGGTTAAAGGGCTTCAAGGAGAAGACTTTAGGCTAGTTTCATTAAAATTCTATGAGCCATTTTGTAGCTACACTCTTTGAAAGAAGAGATTTTTCGGCTATCACGCAGCCGCTATGGCTCACCGGGTGCTCGATTTGGTACACACATTCACAACTAGTTCAAACCTACAAAACAGAAAAGATCAGACCGTTCAAGAGGTAATCGTGGCATAGTAAGAAACAAAGAAAGAGAGGCTTACCAGTCTTATCGAAAAAATATGTGAAGATTTTTTTATATTGTATCCGTCTAATAGACAATATATATATATATATATATATATATATATATATATATATATATATATATATAATAAATATTAATTATTATCAGAAATTATCGTAATCAGATCAATTTGTCCGTTTTTAAAGCATTATGTTACATGTTTTTTTTTCAATTATTTATTTCTTATTATATACCAAGCATACAATTTTAATAGCATAGTAAAAAGTAATTCAAGCATCTACTTTTAAATCTTACAACTTTAACATTTTTTTGTTTTAAATTAAACAAAAAGTATTTCAACTTAGATAAAAACAAATAAGAAAAATATCTGGTGAGTACACTCAAACGACTTTTCTTATCGTTTTATGTTGAAGTTAAATACAAATAATGTTTTTTTTTTTTTTTATGTTTAGTTTTGTAAACAATTAATTTATCTTTCAAATGCTCATCTAGGATATTCCAGGAAATGTATAGTTTTCGATTTATCCAAAAAATAAACAATTAATAACATTCCTCAAAGTTCAAAACGCTACATCTCCGCTAATACTCGACCGATTTGGATGATTGTTTTTTAGAAAATTTAATTACATTTCTAAAGATCTTATAGCGTTTCAAAAAATATATAATTTTCGATTCATGCGCAAATAAAATTTTCTTTTCATCATTGCTTATTTCCTACTTTTTTTCGGTGATGTACCTTATAGTCCGGGAGCCGAGGCCAAAAAACCTGTCTGATTTCAAGAAACTTTTTGATAGTCTAGGCCGAAAGTACCCTCAAAATAGACTGGAAATATGAACTTCTGCCACCCTAGATCGGTTGCAATCAAATTTAAAGGTAAACGAATTCGTAATTTTCATCACTTTTTTTTCAGATTTTTCTCAACAACTCGATCCAGTGCATTTTACTCAAATTTTTGACCTTACCAATCTTAAATAACGTTGTACTTCAAGAAATATCGAAATAACAATCTCCATATCCTCCACAAGATTGGTTATCATGCATTTTACACTAAATTGCACCAGTGCAACGAAACAGTTTTTAAGGCGAAGCCTCTGAATATCCAACTTTTTGCGTTTGTATCAATTTTGTACAATTTGTATCTTTTTATAATTAGCGGCTCAAATATTCGGCTATATTGGATATGCTAAAAGTAGGATAGATCTTATGAATAAATAATACATTTGCGTCTTATTACCCATGTTTAAACATGGCTTACTATTCATGACTGAAAACAATATTTGTTGTAAGCGATTGTTTTATAACATTCATTATTTATGTGGTTTGTGAAAGTCAATTAAGAGTCTAACATTATCCCAACATATTTAACACTTCGTTTCTATTCTGTAGGCTGTCCTTTCAATTTTCCCATCCCTGCTAATGTTAGGTCTTCTTTCATTAAAAAGGTACACAGGATAACGTCAATTTCATCCTCATTGGGTTTGTTATCCATCTATGAATCCATCTCGAATTTTTTTTCTATTTTTTTATTCTATTGGCTAGAGTCTGTCCTGTAAGAGATACCAAATGTAGAAGGTTGCGTCATGAAAAGGTGTATGCGCCAAAACGAAAAAAAAATGATATTTTGATTGAATAAGGTTCTTTCATCTCATGCTAAGATCGAAGCGATAAAGAAATCGAGAAATCAAAAAAATGATTTAGTATTTCGTTTGGAATGATGAAAGAAATATGACACGCCTATTTTTAACTCAAAATCTCCATTTTTTTTTGTTTTGGCACTCACGCCTATCTGCTTTGATACCTTCGATTTTAGGTAATAATGTATTTCGTTTTTAATGTCGCGCAAGTACGTACTTAGCTATTTATTAAAAATAAATAGATATTTTGGAAATTTTGCATAAATAACCTTAAAGAGAAAACCTTCTCCACATATTTTGTGCATGTTCCTATGGAAACTCGTTTGCCTTTTTATAATTTTTCGATCAACTTGAAAATAATACATTCCTAAAACATTCCAGATGTTCATTAAAATCTAAAGAAATGGTCTACAAAACTTAAAACACAAAGAGGTGAGGAAAGTCGTGTGAATGGACACATCCGATATTAGGTGGAGAGTTTGGATCCTGATTTACTTTAATAGTATCTACTTTCCATTGGCCAATTCGAAACATTGTGCCAATTCTTACCTGATACTAAACTTGTCTTTGCATTCAAAATGATACGTTACACTTTGAGCGAGAATTTTCAACAAATTTACTCCAGAAACGTTTTCTGACCTGAAATATAAAAATTAAAAAATAGTTAACTAGGAGAGGACGGTTTGGTGGTTCATTTGTTCGTGATTTCTTGAACAAATATAACAAAAAGGCACGAGGAAGAGAAATACCCACTGGAATGTTCTTCGGTCCGGTTTCTTTTTACTTAAGGAGGTCCCTTATACAGCTGCTAGATGTAGTCGAGCATGCTTTTTGTGGCCATGTCTTGAATGAATCTATTAGGTTGGCCTTGAAGCTTGTGAATTTATTAAAACTAAACGTGGTACTTAGAAAATAAAAATTATTAATAATCGTATATATATTTCAAAGTAAAATGTAACACTTTTCTCCTTAATAAAATCTTCCTTGATCAGCATTTCGGGCTTATGCCCATTTTCAAGACCTTTCTCTTATTTTATTTTTATAATTTTGGGTTTATATTATATTGTTTCCTTTTTTTTTTTTTTCCTCTATATAAGATTATTCACTTATTTTTTTTTTCGTAAAGTTTATGATTTGATATATATATCAAACATTCATCATAATCTGAAAAAAGTGACAAGTAAAGTAATATAGAAGTAAAAAAAAAATAAAAACTATAATGTAAATTCAAAATTGTGAGAATGAAATCAAAGAATAGTCATGAAAATGGATAACAGTCCGCCGAAACGTTGACAAAGGAAGATTATAAGGGTAATTTATACATGAAAATAAATATATGATAATTATTATACTCCGTTTACTCTTGAAATAATAATGGCTTATTAAATAAAAATAAAAAAAATTAATAATTATTTGAGTAAAATAGTAATTGAAGCCTTCATAATCCTGATCTTTTTTTTTGTCGTAAAATATAAATACAGTACCTATTATATTTTTATATAAAACTGGATTTACCATATTCATTTCTAATAACTTGAAATTAGTATAGTTGTTACAATACGACGACCGCCCGCTGGTAGGTATCCGATCCAGGAGGCGTTGGAGCCTAAAATCGAGTTGTTTGGTTTAGGTCCTCTTTGGAAGAGGGGGGGAGGAGAGGGACGGACCTCTTTGCATTTTCAATCTCAGCAGACGCCCAGGGCTACCGCATCCTAATTCTATTCCCTCGGATTGTTCCCCGCTGATGCCGCCTTGATGGACCGCTTACCGTCACCCAGCCTCGTTTAAAATCCCATAATCCCGGACCCAGTTTTAGCGGGATCGTCGCCTCCCAATGTAGATATATATACATCTCATGAATAATTTACTTTTAATAACTTTACTCCTCGGCTTGGATCAAGTTTTGTCCCCCCGCCCCGTCCTAAACATTATTCCTACAAAACGGATCCGTATAATGGGACATGACTTCTTAATAAACAGAAGTTAAAGGCTTCATCCCTTTGTAATCTTCAGTGATAAATAATTATCTTGGTGTACATAATTACTTATTGTTCACCGCCAAAGGCATTATTTCGATCAAGACCTTTGCAAGATACATACTGAACGTTATTTAAGTAATTATATAGATATAAATAGGGATACAGAACAGATAATAAAAAAAAAAAATAATTATTTTTCATTTTTATCCTCGTTGCCGGCTGGGTAACATGGATGCAGAACAATTGAATGTCTGTACGGCTAAGTATGCGGCATTCACAACGTGTCAGGAAGCAGTCAGCGATTTTGACAAATTTACACAGAAAAGAAAGTAGAAATATTAAAACAAAAATGTAAATTACTATTAAAAAAATTATTCCTTTATACCAATTATTAATCACATTCCAATATTCAATTTAGGAAATTTAAACTTTCTGACACTTAAAAAAGTTCTAATGGTTAATAATAGGGGCATTACTTTATTTTTTTTTTCTCAAGACCTGCCTTTAAAATGTTTCGTTTTTCAATCTCAGGCATTTAATCATAATTTGAAATTTTATTTAATAAAATAATTGTTAGTGAGAAAAAATTATCTCAGTACATATAGATAAACAACTTAAGGAAGAACTTTGTGGACGGAGCCTTAGCCGGAAGGTTACGCCCAAGGAAAAGAAAGTCTCTTCTCTCTAAACAACTTATGACAGCTACACTCAGTGTCAAAATGTTAGATACACTTCAGAAATTGTTATCCCTACCCTCACATCTATTCAAATTACCCGTAAAACAGTATTAAAATAAACTATCACTCACCTGAAGTTAATCAGCAGCCTACTTGTATTTTGGTTCTCAAGCCAAAAATATATACATTTTTTTTTATTTTTCAAATTAAGGTTAAGACCCGTCAAAATGTTAGACACACTCCCTGATAAAAATAAATAAAACTCCTTTTAATACTTCGTGGTCTTTCCACCACCATTTATTAATTCAAAAATTCTGTTTGGTAATGAATCGTACAATTGGTTGATTGTTTCTTGAGATAATTGTTCCCATGAAGCCAGAATTGCAGATTTCAAATCCTCGATTGTTCCGAACTGTCTGGACTCAGAGAACAGCCTTCTTGAAAGAGTTTCTCAAACATTTTCGATAATGTTCAGGTCTGGGGAGACAGCAGGCCAGTCTAATTTGGCAATTTTGTTGCGAGTAAACCAGTCTTGAATAATTTTTGCTGAATGTATTGGAGCGTTATCTTGCTGGAAAACTGGTGTGTCTTCAGACATGTCATCAAAAGTCAACTTTTGTTCCTCTAACAAATTTTTATATTCAGCTGAGTTTACTCTTGATGAAACAAATACCAAATTTCCTTTCTTTTTGTAACCAATTGATGCCCAAACCATAACTTTTCCTCCTCCCATTTGACGCCTTGATACAAATTTTTCTTTTTTTCTTAAGTCATGAAAATAATATGAAAATCCATCTGGTCCATCCAGATTGAATCTTTTTTCATCACTAAAGATGACTTTCTTCCACTCCTCAGTCCATGACATCACATTACGAGCAAAGGCCATCCGGGCTGATTTGTGACGGGTACTCAAAACTGGCTTTCTTTTCAATTTTTTTCTAACTATTGTTTTTGACTTTTTTAATAATCTTTGGGCATTCCCTAGTTTTGTTTGAACTCCAGCTTCCTCAACAATTGCTCTTGCTGTTTTACAAGAGTTGGATGCGATTCGAAGAATATTCCGTTTCTCTTGTAATGTCAAAGCAGGGAGCCTCCCAGTTGAACGGTGGGTTCCCTATGTCTCCCCATACCGAATAAACTTCACGACCGATGAAAAACTCCGCTTGATTCGGCGGGCTATTTCCCTACAACTCATCCCGTCCTTGTGAAGTGAAGAAATCAAACGGCGCTCTTCTTCGGAGAAAGACTTATTTTTTCCATAACTCACGTTCTTTTTAGGTCTATTTTGAAACAAATTCAACACTGCACTGAAGTATAAATGGTATTTTAACGATTTCAACTCTAGAGGATTAAGAAAATAGTAAACAAGTGTGTCTATCATTTTGACGCATATAAAATGTCAATATTTACTAATATTGGATTTAAATAATCCTCAAGGTCTGAGAAGACTGTCCCCATTTCAATATCATAATTTATACTTTAAACTGTGCTTAAAAAAATAATATCAATCAAAAATAAAGAAAACATGAAAAGTTTTTTTTAAATTTCAATGGGCGTGTCTAACATTTTGACACTGAGTGTACCTCGTCAAATATACCACCTTGAATTATTTTTAAAACACTTTCATTTGTCTTACCAACTTTCAATCACGTGTACTAATTCGTAAGTTGATTGTTTTTCAATAACATAATGTTAGCCGCATGCGCTCTGAAAGGTCCTTTCTTAAGTTGCTTTAGGTATGCTATAGGTACATTTATTAAAAAATATATATAAATTTTTTACCAAATATCTTCTGTCGTTATGTTTGTAATTTCACTATTACTTTTTCATGAAAATTGTTTCGAGAAATAATTCACAATATCTCTTACTAGTCAGTCAGTGGGTTATAGAACATGAGGACGAGTGTAATATTGGTGAAAACGACCAATATTTACTTTGCCAATCGTTTTCACTTCTTTTCCGAGATTCAAACCTTTGATTAAGAAAAGGCGCATTCCCTGCCGGAATTTCAATTCAAGCGGCTTTTGGATGAATACAAGAACCATATTTTCCAGTATAAAATGTTGCGTTCTTATAAAATCGAAGCAAGTTCTTGGTCATAGTTCCAGTTCGCCAATGAAATAGATCAATTGCGAAATTAACTGGAAGGACGAGTATCTTGTATGAGTCTGAAGGTGAATTACGGAGACATTCCCTCACGCATTTTTATTTTATAGTATTTAAATGAGTTGCTTAACCATATTAATTGTAAAAGATTCAAGTTTCCGTTTTTTTGCGAATATATTATGCGGGTAAATGATATAACTAATAATAGAGCAAGAACCACGATATATAAGTAATGGTATTTATTAGCCATTAACTGGGCACACTCACGCCTCTGGAATGGATGGTGTCTAGTCCTAATCAAAATCAGGAATTTGATATTTAATAAATATGATCTTAGTGAACCTTAAAACCAATAAAAAGAGGGTTTTCCAACGATTATGCAATTTTTTTTCTCTATATTTTAAACTTCTGAAATTTTGCATTCAGATTTAGGAACTTCTAAAAGCCTGTGGAAGTGTAGACACCATACAAATAAGAAATTTTGGATTTCTAAAATTTCAGCGATTGAAGAAACAACAATTGCCAAAAATTTAAATGATATCCTACCGTTTTTCAACAATTTCAAATAAATGGATTTTCGGAAAGGTCATATTTTTTTTTAAATAAGGCATCTTAATCATTCATTTGAGACATGAAATTAATTTTTAGGTTTAATGTAATTTTGGAAATGAGGGATGTTGAAATTGAAAAACATTAAATTTACAAAGAAATGCTATATTTGATACACGTATCTTTTCCCCTGTGTTGCAGTTGCGTACACAGAATATTTTTTCTGGAAATTTTAATTTTTTTTTCGGGAGAAGAAAGGGAGAAAGTGATTTACGAAGATGGCAAATAATCACTTAATGTCTGTAATCATCTAATTTGATTAAGTTGAGTAAGTTTTAAGGATAAGCATGAAAATGAGATCAAAAGCTATTGTTAAAATTACCAAAAATAGTACTCAAAATACAAATCTTATGTAGGCGTTTATGAAAATTATATTTTTTCGTACACTCGGGAAAGAAAAGGGGGGGGGGAGATATATCTGCCTGACCAACGCGTACGCCCCCGAATGATGTATGTATCTTATTTAGCTTTATCATTGTTATATCTTGTTGATTCAAACCTTCATATAAATTAATTAATGTTCCAAGCTCTATATTTTTTTTAGAGCTCTGATCTGATTGCTTTCACTTATCGAGCAATTAAATTAATTTGAAAACGTTTAAGAAAAATATTTTTCAATTAAAAGATAATAACTTAGGTAAAAATTTTTGTTTTATTTTGATTTAATGCTCTACCGTTCGTCTTGTGGAAGAATGCGTTGTTTCCTTCTTCTATTTTTTTTTAATATTTCTTTTTAATGTGGGAATATAGATAAGAATCTGTTCGATATAAAAATAACCGCAACGAAGGCCTGAGTGGTTGTATTGAATTATCTAAAAAACTTTCAAGAACATTTTTTTTTTAATATTTCAATGCAGCCTTTGCTTTCAACACCTTTGGTGTATCATAGTCATACGATTAATGTGACTAATTAACTATATTATCATCTGCTCATTAATTATATTTTTTGCAAGCGGAGTTAACGATAGATTTGTATCTCAAAAAATATCATGTTTTTTTATGGCACAGAAATAGATCAGATAATAGGCATTTACCTCAATTATCGTTTAGAAATTGTAGTTTAATTACTTAATTTTTTTACAAATATAAAAAACTGAATAATGAAGTTATTGGAATCCAAGACTATTTTCGTTCTTCAGTTTCATAAGAAACTCAAATGAAATATTTTTTTTTTTCAAATATTGGTTCTGTCTCGTCCAATAATAATAATTTTATTACTTTTGTTTTATATGTGACCATGGAGCTGCTTAAAGGAGCTAGACCGGAAAAAATACCCACATAAAAATAATGTAATATCGAAATCCAATTTTCTCAAACGATAAGTCTACTTCGGAGTTAAAAGTTATAAGAAAAATTTACGAGGTCGTGAGTAAAATATTGGGTCGTGGGCAATGAAAAAGAGCTGTTTGTTTATAGTGAGGGGGGGAAGGGTTTATTGCATCTGAGTGAGGCACCAACTGCAAAGGATTATATAATGCAACGGTGCAAATATTTACTTCAATGCAATGATTTTATTTAGTGACATTCTGAGTCTGGAACCGATTGCACACTGTCGAGTGAAGAACAAGGTTTGTTAATGGTGCTTATATATTTCCTATGAGAAAATCCTTAAAATAAAAATACAGTCATTTTTTATAACAAAGAGCTACAGTCGTAGCGAACTGCGTATGTCCATTGACTGGAACTCACCATTGCCTGGACTAGGATAAAGTAGGTATGGAAATAACCGGTCGATGTAAATAGGTTTTTCAGTTATTTTTTGTCCAGGTAGTGAAGCTCGATATTTATTCCTTTGGTCCTCTACGAAATACTTTAAAAGTTAACCATCCCAGGCCGGGTTCGAACAAGCGTCACTTCAGATTCGAGAACGCTAAGGTCCTGCCGCAACAAGGCCTCTGCCAAGTTCTAGCACAAATTTTAAAGTTTATTATGCAATATTGTTTTCGTATTTTTTTTTCTCAATAAACTTCATAAAAATCACCTCAAGAATTTTCATCACAACTCATTTTTGTAGTTTTCGGCAAATAGCTGAAATATCCAGAAGAAGTAAAAAGACTAATAGGTCACTGAAATTCTGTTATTTTATTTTAAATAAATGTAACTTGGAGCAAAAATATCTTTTAAAATTATGTTTGTGAAAAATCCTTAAAAATCATAAATAAAAATCTGTTTTCGGTAAGTTTTTAAAAACCATGAATTGCAGCATATTTCATATGAATGGACACTATATTCCTATATTCAAAGGTAATTCCACATTGAATAGCCTCTGATTGAATCTGAGCCTGTTAATCGATTTCAACTGGCCGTTTAGGGGAAGAAATTACGATGGGCCCCATGATTGAAAATTCTTAATTTTTTTTCCTAAATCTTTTTGATATGCCAGCAAAAATCCACCTAACATATAGTTCATCTGTATATCAAATTGAACTGCAAAAGTCACTTGTGATCGGATCTGATTTACCCGAGTTATCATTATAAATAAATCATCATACAGTTATTTAAAAATTACAAACTTTTTACCACAAAGGGGCATTATCTACGGTAAATTTAATGTTAATAAATGCTACTTACTGTTCAACACTTGTTAGAAATTGTTTTAACAACTACAATATTTTTAATAGTTTTAGTTATTAATAGTTTTAATAATAAATAGGATCAGCTGTTAGGGACCAACATGAGAAGTTTAGCTCGTCTTAAAGTGTTGTTCATGTAAAAATAGATTTTATGTTGTGGAATTTGGACAACTGGAGGTTGAGTGTTCCATTACTAAACAGAAAACTTAGAAAATCACAAGAAGAAATCAGATTAGACGCTTTAAGTGCCCACAGTTTTTGGCTCTGTTGCGGCATCATCAGGCAGACAAAATATCCACAATCTTGTTTTATCTTTATAATAATACGTATGCTCGTCAATTTAGCATGGAAGCTTCAGACTTAAAGACATTTTTCGTAAAAATGTAACAGCTATTTCAGCACTTTTTAATACCATAAGAGATTCGATTTACTACGGGCTGTATCAATCGAAATACTACCGAAAAATAACAAAAACAAAAAATCGATTTTTTTCACATTCGTAAGTTTGACATGGGACCGATGATATTACTTAAAGCATGTGGATGTGTGTTTTACAGTCTATCTTTGATAAATCTGCCAAGAGGGGTAATCAAGGATATTTTTATTAAGAAAATAAATATGATGTATAAAATTATTGAAAAAATCATCATGCGACCATATAATAATAACAAATGTAGACAAAATAAAATGAAACAAAACGAAATTTAAAAAATAAATAAATAGCCATTTGTTTATTTTATAGCTAGATTAATGTGGAGTAGAATATTAGCATAGCACATATACTAGCAGATTAGCACAGAACAATTTTATAAATGAAAGGTAATAAATTCATCATGGTTAAAATCAAGACTTGCACGTGTTAATATATATAAGTAATAGCACTAGTCTCTGAATTATTACGAATCAAAAGAGACAGTAAGTCTTGATAATCGCTTTTTCACCTCTTAAAATTTGATTTGGTTGATGGCATTCCACCAGAATATATAGCAGAGATACAAGAACAGGATGCGAGATACATTGGTAAAACAACAAAGCAATGAAACGACCGAGATAGCCGCGTCTTATCTGCCTACAGATGTGGTCCGCCGCCAAAAACATTTGATAATTTTCCGATTTATACATATATATATATTGGCATAGCCTCCGGGAAAGGTGGCTACAGGCTGATAGCTTATCGGAAACAAATAAATATACTGTAGGATGTATATTTAACGGTTTGTGAATAACCCATCATATAGGGCTTATCTTACTGTGGAAAAAAAGAAATTGGATGGTTCCTTTTTCAATAACTGTTTTCAAATATTGATGTCAAATCATTTAGCACTATATTTTCGTCTTCTATTGAGAAATATTTTCTATTATCATATTATTGGAACATTCCAAACGAAAACTAAGTCTCTCAATTACCAGTCAATAACGAAGCAGTCGACGTTTACCCGATCCGGGCATCATTAGCACAAAAAGAGATAGATAGCACATCCTCTCATCAGCAGTCAAAAAAAGACAAAGCAAGCATCAGTGTAAACAGTGCATCAGTTATCAGCTTATCACTTGGTTTGACAAGGCTGAAACTGACGTTTTTGTCTGAAATGAGATTATTGCTGCTTCTGACTCTCCTTTATCTAATGTACTAAAGAAACTAATTCTATCTGCGATCTGTTGAGAAATATGTGACAAAGTTCCTTCTGAAGGACTTTATGTTGTTTGATAAGGTTGTATCTCGATTGAATTTGAATAATTTTGACAGGATTAAAATAAATCAATTTTAAGTACCTGCGCCTTATATCGATACTCACAATCAGTTGTTAATTTTGACAAGTGCCAAAGATCAAAAGTGTTTTTGTTTTGTAGTGAAAAATTTACAGAATGCAGTAATGAAGACTTGAGTTTAATACTTTGTTTAAAATCTAGAGTGTTGTTATACTGCCCTAAAAATCTAGGATGAATGCTCAAATGTTCTTGTAGTGAAAACAGATATTCAGAAACGAAGTATGGAAATTTAAAATAATAAAAATTGGTTATTTTCAATACTTCAGTAACAACTTTGTCAGTTTTTGCATGTTTAAAAAGAATGAATGTATATGTTTTACTTGCTTGTACGAAGTAAAGGAAGTATTGTAATCGCGAAAATTTTCGGTTTTAAGATTTCGACGGAAATATCTCTGAATTCATTTTGACTAGTTTCGTCGTGGCGTCTGTACGTACGTATGTTCGTATCTCGCATAACTCAAAAATAGTTACCCGTAGAAAGTTGAAATTTTGTATATAGGATTGTTGTAAAATTTAGTTGTGAACCTACCTTTTTGGTCACATCTTGATCACCGAATGTGGTACTTTACTTGAAGGTCATAATTGATTTCCATCAAAAATTTTATTAAAATACTATGAGAAACTTCTCAAATTTAGTATTTATAATTTATATATTGATTTAAATAAGATTTTGGTCTAAATTGGAAAACCGGAAGCGGTTCTTTACTTGAAGGTCATATTAGACTTTCATCAAAAATTATATTAAAATATAATGTAAAACATCTCAAATTTGGTAAATAGGACTTTTATATCGATATGAATGTATTTACTAGATTTTGGTTAAAATTGGTGAGCCGAAAAGAGTACTTTACTTGAAGGTCATAATAAGCTTAAATCAAAAATTATATTTAAATTAAATACATAAATCATATGTTTCGGTAATAAAGGTTACAAACGCGATTTGGTTTCCAATCCAATTAAACATTTTTATTACTTGTTTTAAGTGTTAAAATTGAATGTAAAATATTGGTTTTCCTCCCCATTCGTGAGATCAACAAGTTTGTAGCAGGAGAATAAGATATTAGTTAAGTGGGTTTTTCCGCTTAAAATGTCGAAACTGTCGATTTCCAATGCTTTATCTCGTGATATTGACAGTTTAAATGTTGTCACGGAACACGAAGAAATCTCTTGGAAACTAGTTACCTACTGAAGGAAAACGACATATAATAATGGAATGAGACCTCCAGTAACAAGTGTATGTTTTTTTATTTTTATTTTATTTTTTTTATTTTTTTTTATACAAGGGTGGGTGGAAATCTTCAAAAGACACTACACCTCTTTCCCACCCTCCACGGGACCTCCGTTAGGCATTACTTCATGGAGAGTGATTGGCTTTGTGCCGCCTCATTGTTTTAGGCTGCCGCTATTTAGGTGTGCCTCTCCAGGCGCTGTGCGGTAGACAGATACCATTGGTCTCCTGTAGGCCAGTGTGTCCAAGGCCCCACTCCATATCGCGGCTGCGTAGAGCAGAGTAGATGGGACCACACTTGCTACCAATAGTCTCCGACTACTTCTTGATCAGCCTACGTTGGGCATCAGTGGGGCCAACGCTGTGCTCACTCTAGCCGCTTTATCGCATGCTTGTTGGATATGCTCCTTGAACCGCAGCCTCTCATCGATTATAACCCCAAGATACCTCAGGGAAGACTGGGACCTAATTTCTTGTCACTCTTAAAGGTTTTTCTTCCTTCCTTTTGCGACTACTAATAAGAAGGGCCTTTGTTTTCCTGTCTGCCAGCTGGAGCCCCACCGATGCCAGCCAATCTCGGATCAATGAAATGCTCTGGTTGGCCTTCAAGGTCACTTCATCTTTGTATTTTGCCTCGATCACAACTCTACGATGTCGTCGGCAAAGCCTACCGTCTTGGCACCCTCTGGCAGGCTAAGCCTGAGGACCCTATCGTACATGACATTCCACAGAAGTGGCCCAAGCACTGAGCCCTGGGGTATTCCATCAGTCACTTTAAACCTTTTTGGCCCATCCTGTGTTTAATAAATCAGGGTTCTGTCCCTGAAATAATCACGAATAATGCTCGTCAGGTAAGTGGGGACACCCATTTCCTGCAGGGCATTCAGAATACAACTCCATCTCGCCGAGTTGAAGGCCTTTTTAACATCAAGCGTGATAGCTGCGCAATAGCATTTCGCACCTCTCCTCCACCTCTTCCCCGCAATAGCCTTCCGAGCCGTTTCTATCACTATGGTGATTGCGTCCAGAGTTGATCTTGCTTTCCGGAAGCCAAACTGAATCCGTACTAGGCCCCCTACACCTTCTGTGGTCTCTTGTATCCTGCCAGCTATAATTTTCTCCAAAGCTTTGCCAGCTGTGTCCAACAGACATATCGCTCGATATGCTGAAGGGTCCGATGGATTTTCCTTGCCTTTCGGGATCAGCACAAGGCGCTGTCTTTTCCATGGCCGCGCAAAGGATTTGTGTGTGTGTGTGTGTTTGTCAATAGATGGATGTCGGGACGCCGAGTGTCGTTTTTACTGCAATCTTCGGAAACTAGTAACCAAATTCATTATCACTTTTTGAGCCACGGATTTATAATTTAATAGGCGTACAAGGAATTCATGTGTTGCCCACATCAGATATTTTGTTTGTCTTTTTAAAAGTTGTATCTTCATAATTTCAAACATTCCTTTTATTGATTATTCCTAATTAGAAGAGAAATTAAACTACATTTTCTTCTGTAATAAGAGATATATTATTAAAGCATAAAGGAGGAATCGATTGATAGTTTTAGTGTTTAGGGATTTTTCGGGATTACACAACCACATAATATAGAAGAGAAAAGAAGCACACAAGAGCCACCGCCCCCACTTCACCCCCACTCCAAATATCTCACGCCGCCTTACAATCTGAGCCAAGTTTCTCATCTCTTTTGTGATAATATTGCAAGAGCTATTACATTCTGTTGACCATATTTCAAGTTTGAGGATTTCGATAGGTCTCCATTTCATACTTCATTAAAAATATCTGATGGCGACATCCCATGACTTTCTTGTACGCCTATTAAACTATAAATCGCTGACTCAAAAAGAGACCCTGAATTTTGTAATTAATTTCCGAAGATAGGAGTATCTCAAAAACGACACTCGGCGTCGCGACGTCCATCAATTGACACATATAGACAGACACATACACGCACACACGCACACACGCACACACACACACACACACACACACACACACACACACACATACACACACACACACACAAACTCTTATTTCTGGAGGTCTCATTCCATTGTTATATGTCGTTTTCTTTCAGTTGGTAGCAAGTTCCCAAGAGATTTCTTCTTGTTCCTTGATAACATTAGAACTTTCTATGTCACTAGATAAAACATTGGAAATCAACATTTAACTTATATCTTATTCTCCTGCTGCAGACTTATTCAGCTCACAAATGGGTAGGAAAAAAAGTATTTTATACTAAATTTTAATACTTAAAACAAGTGATAAAATTGTTTGACAAGAGTGAGAAAAAAACGCGTTTGTAACCTTTATCACCGAATATGATCTTTTCATTTAATTTTAATATAATTTTTGATATAAGTTTATTATGGCCTTCAAGTAACCGGCTCACCAATTTTAACCAAAATCAAGTATATTATTTATATTGATATAAAAGTCTAATTTACCAAATTTGAGATGTTTTAGATTATATTTTAATATAATTTTTGATGAAAGTCTAATATGACCTTAATGTAAAGTACTACTTCCGATTTACCAATTTCAACCAGCATTTATTATGTTATTTATATTAATATGATTCGTAAAAAAATTAATGTAGAAAATTAATAAAGATAATTTAAGGGAAGTGTGTTTGTTCAAAAAAAATAACTACTTAATGTGGTAATGAAAACTTCCGTAAAATAGTAGAAATTTTATAATTCTATGATTTTGTTTTTATTTAAAACTAGTTTCAAATGATATGCATTCATTTTCAATGCTTTTATGTTTGATATGATCTACTTAAACCTTGGTGAGTAAGAACATGTATTTGATCTCTTGTCTTAATTAAATTCATAATTCATAAATATTTTATAATACTAATTTATATTTTATTTAATTTAATTTGTATAATAATATCAACATATATTTTAAATTGCTTATTTTTGAATTTTTGTGTGTTTTATAAAACTGAAGATGAATGTATAAAATTTGAAACTAGTTTTCAATAAAAACAAAATTATAGAAGTGGCAAATAATTTATCAATCCCTAATTAGGTTGATTCTTCTATACTAGCATACGTACGTCAACTGATTATTTAGATTATTTATTTAGTTGGGCATTTATTTCAGTTTTTTTATTTATTTTTTTGGAATAATAGTAAATAGCTCACTTCAAATCTAAAAGACTCACCTCAATCTTATACCTTCTAAAATTAGATTTTTAAAAATTTGGCAACGTCTCTACCATCGCAGTTTCCAATTAATATTTCAGTTATTCTGTTTCCAGTTAGAAACTCTGATAATGTCTCTGAATTAAACAATCATATTTTATAAATATTGTTGATGGATTTGCTCTAAATCCAGCCTGCTCTTTTTTGAACGACATGGTGTTATCTTTCATAAATACTACCTAAAATACAGAATAATCTTTAAAATAATAACCTATCATATGTTACTCTATATCATTTGTTGCAGACAATTTCAAGGAAATTGATCAAAATGGCAATCAAGTTTTATAAACGGCAGTAAGTTTCACGTTTTCACACTTTTTTTCTCCTTATTCCTCCCTGTAATTTTATTTATACAATATCGATTTCACACAGTAATTTCATACTGATTTAAAACTTTGTGAATTCAACTTGCTTCCACGGATATGAAGTTGTCATGACGACTCGTATGCAAGTTGGACAAGAATTCTCTTAGTAATTCATTCATAATTACTTCACTTTTGCTATGGGTCAAAGCGTGATGTTACACAGCCTAAAGCCTTCCTCAATAAACGGTCTATTTAACGGAATAAGAATTGTTCAAATCGGACTGGTAGTTTCTGAAATTAGCGTGTTGAAACAAACTCCTTTATATATTAATATAGATACTTATAAACGTTTCTGGAATAAAACTATACATTCTTCTTTCAATGGATATATAGATACAATTTGTAATTCCATTATGAAAATATCACTGTTTCCTAAGTCGAATATTCCTCCAAACCGGCAACAGAGGCCATAGCTCATCGGCGGGGACACGGAGCAGACAGGTATCCGATGTATCTATAGGTATCAATCAGAAAGGAATCGATACATTAATTGACGACTTTACATTAGCAGCGGCGATCGCACATATTTCCACCTCCCCATCCCCATCCCCTCTTTGCCCAAAATGACGAGTTATATGGCGGAAAGAGATTCAACTGAAATACGTCCAGTCGGGTTTCGATTCCGCAGTTGGTTTTTTTTTTTAGCCCACCGTTCGTTGGCGTCAAAGAGAATATGGATGTGCTGTGCCAAAGTCGTTATTTTTACATATTTGCTCTGGCGGAAGCTGATTGGGCGCAATCCCTTATGAGCCATTAAATACATTAATGACTGCACAAGTTCGAGCCCTATCAACATCAACGCTCAAGTCCTCGCTTCCGTTTATTCAAGCTTTTAGAATACTCTTTATTTGGAAAAATCAGAGAATAAATATTTCACAGCTATTTGATCGCTACAGTTAAAACTACTTCTATTAGCAATCACCATAATTTAAGGACTCAGATCACAATCATGCTTTATAACCTGAATCTTTTGATTACAATTAATTAACAATTAGGACATTGGCTTATTGAGCCTGATACTGAATTCACACAAGTATCATTGGGACCGAACATTTATATATCTGGTTTAATGAACATACAATGGGTACCATCAAAAGTTATTTTTAAAAATCCCAAGTTTTAACAAACAGATTGGTAACCATCATCGAGTAGCAATCTCTTTCTATGTTCGCAGTCAAGGTTAGAATTTACTTTTAACAGTTCAACACTTTTTGAAATACGTTATACTTGATAAATATCCTAATAATAACTGTTAATAAATGGAAATTACAGATTAAAAATTAGCATCCTACTTCGACTTAAATAATTATTATTTATACCATGATAATGTATAGAGTAGACTTCATCAAAAATGATAATTTGTTAGAAAATAGCTGCTAATAATCAGCCTAAGAAATTGTACTTTCTTTGTTTTTGTACTTACAATCCTAATAAACTATTATGTAGCGGTGTTGTTACATTATCCAGTTTTTCAAATTAAAATATTTAGTCGAAATTTCCTATGATACCTGTCACAAGTTACTTTAGCATAGTAACAGTGATTTTTTTAATTCCACATGGCATTGCTCCACAATTGGTTGCGTTTATACCCTCCTTGAAAGGCCAAAACTAATATTACCTAAGGCTGATCATGTGGTATACTGTTAATTGTCACTATTTCGAAGTAATCACACGGTAACACTTGTAATAATGAATATACAAACCATTTTTTTTTTTTTTTTTGTCTGAAGAAAGCTTTGTAGTCATCCACATACTTCGATCTGAACTGAGATAATACTAGTAAAAGTTGATCACCTAGTCCACAAAATGTGTAACCAGCGCCTTCTACGAGTGCAATATCAATCCTAGACAATTAAAATGTGAAAACATTTGTAATATAACACTAGTGATGCGAAGTCGGATAGATAACCGGTTAATGTATCGAACAAAAACAGCATAGCGCTAAAAACCATAAACAAGAAAAAATCGGAAATTATTTTTAAGAAGTAGTAGTATTAATCCTCCAGCTTCCATTAGAGCAAACGAATTGTCGCTATTGATCTCTATCGGATGCTAAATTCTTTACTACACTCCACTACCCTCCCAATGGGTTCGCATCCCTCAACACCGATCTCCTCCATATCTTCCTGAGTCGTCCGAGTTTCCGAATACCCTGTGGATTCCAATCAAGTTCATGTTTCTCTTTGGAGTTATACTTCCTTAAGATGTGGCCGATCTAATGGATGCCAACTGTTCTCCTCAAGCATCTATTAATAAATACTTGAAGTTTTTTTGTATTCCTTTTAGTGACTCATGTTTCTGATGCATACTGCATTCTGATACATTTATTTTAGACAGACGCAATTTTGTATACTGGGGGTCACCATTATTCCAGATGATGTATAACTGGACGAATGGCGTCTGTTTCTTCCATAGTATGCATCCTGTTTCTTATATCGTCTACAGTTCCTCTATATTTACAGACGATGCTCCCAAGACAGAGGAATGAATCGATTCTGTGGATGAGCTCATCTTGCCCCAAATACAGCCTACCTTCAACTTTGGCGTTTTAAGAGGTATTACTTTTAATTATTCATTTTAAGTTATTAATCCAAAATAGTATCATTTCGAAAGCGTCCATCAATACTAAGGGACGCTACACTTGTGAACATTTTTAAAATTTAATAATTTTTAATTTACTATCTAAAAATGTTAGAATCAGTAGCTACTGCTTAAAATGTTTCTCTTGGTGAGAGGTACATAACTACGGTATATTTTACATTTCTATAAAATCTAAACAACTGGATAAACGAATTGATTTTAACTCTGGAGCATGCAAATGATCATTTTTTGTGAAATCTATCCTACTATATTTGCATAATTACTCTCAAAACAAATTAAAAGGAGGAGGAAATTTTTTTTAACATTTTTTCTTAGTAATGACGAAAGCTTGAGCCACATCAGCCCATTTTCGAGTGGAATTGCTGGTCTCAACTACTTGCTTGGTCAGTCGTTTCATTAGTTATCATACTCAGTTAATCCGTTTATAAGCAGGCACGTCGATTCGTGAATATTAAGTGGGCAGGAGAGCTACTAAAGAAGAACCGACAGCCGATCTGCAGAGAGATAGGGCGGTACTAATAAGGTTTGGATTCGAACCCAGCCGAGCGTGGACTGACAGCAATCAGTGTACCTAGGACCTTCATTAGCGGCATAAGCACTTTTTGTCAATCTGCCCCCTCATTTCGTTAGCGCTTCCTTCGCTCCTCCTCCGCTATCTCTCTTTTTCGCCTCTCTTTTCTTCATTGTTGTTTTCGCTTAATGATCTCATTTGCCTTCCCGATAAGGGACCATTTCGGGGGTTGCTTAATGAAAATACATATTGTCGGCCTCATTTGGTTTGAAGTTTGAGTTGCGGCTGTACTCAGTGGTATTTCCCCCACCTAGTGCCATCCGAATTAATGAGAAAGTTAAAAATACCCCTAGAATTATGATTACGTTTGGACTTTTGATAAAGTTGTAAGTTTAAACTAACTAGAAATCCATCCTAAGCAAGCAGTTGAAAATATAAAACTAACGATTAAAAGGACGATGATGCTGTGCTCGGGAGTATTACTTCGTTTTATCTTAAGATGTAAACGTATCATATGATATCTTAGAATACGAGCTATATACTAGGCTAGTTTCATCTCGAAAAACATTCTACAAATAAACTCAAAATTCCTATCTGCTTGATTTTTATATAAGTAATTTAACATGTAAGGTGTTCCGTGCCCCAAAATAATATGACTATTTTGATAGTATAGAATATGTATAATTTCATTTATATTCATTCCCATTATACTTTATGGAATTAAACAATAACTTGGAAAATCATAATTTCCCGTGTTTCAAACAATTAAGAATGTAATACTAATGAATAGAAAGGTAAGCTAAATTTAAGCTACCATGCTCATTCATTCTGTATGTTTAATAAGTGATCAGAAATATTTAAAGAGCTGATAGCAGACCACAAAAACAAGAAACAAGTTCATACGAACCATGGCCTGATTCCACATAGAGAAGCTGGAAATTTAAATACTGCGATTTTCGAGTAACGTTTTTTTTCTAATGAGAAACAATAACTAAAAAACTGTCGGGTAATGCCAAATTGCAGTATCGTAAGCTAGATAAAATTTTCTTTTAAAAGAAGTAGAATTTTTCAAGACCCTATACATAAGATTTTGCTATGTCCGATCTGTGGGCAAGTCAGAACTAACTCATGTCTTCTGAGTCGGCTGCTGTAAGTCTGATTGGATTGGTAGTACACAGGATTAATCTTTTTTTAATTTATTATATCTTGTTCAAAACCAAAGGCACTGCCATTTCTCACAAGCCTTTCCGCTTATGAAAGTAAACATTTCTTTGGTTAGTACGGCTGTTACTGCAATAATCATTGCTTTTTTAGCTCTGGTATCGGCAAGCCTCTAATCACTGTGACCTGGCAACCACTAAAATTTTACCTTGTGAATTTAATGATAAATTAAATATTGATCATAAATAATAATATTTGTTTGATTCTGAGCTAAATATTCCCTCTCATATAGGATTTTCGGAAACTGGCTTCTGCCCAAAATCTCACTTCAATAGCGAACAGCTGTTGAAGAAGACTACAGCAGAATACGACAGAGAGAGGGAGATGTGGCCATCAGAGAAAGAGAGGCGAAGCAAACAAGATAAATAAAGGAGAAGCACTAGCTATAAGCCGGTCCTAGCTATAAAGGCTCCTTCTAATTTAAAGTTGGGGCGGCGTCTCTGACCTTATGCCGCCTCGGGTCCAATATTCGCCGCCCCAGAGTAGATTTACTGTTCTGTTTTCCAAGCCGCTAACTACAGAACCCGGCTAGTTCACTACTATCTCCCCGATGGCTTTTTCTACTAAGTAGCATATTTCCCTTATCTGGGAGAGGGAAATGTATTATCCCTCTCGGGTAGAACTATATCCATTTACACTTGGAGGCCATTTTCTTACGATATGCCAGCATTCGGCGTGCTGTTAGGCCATCGAAATATTCCTATAACTGTAATTTATAATTATAATATATAGTTATAAGTTATACAGGGTATCTTTTTTAAATGACCCGGCTAAATTTTTCTTGAACCGGTAAAGTTATAAAAGAAATAATAAATACGTATTTAATATTTTTCAGACTAGTTTAAAATTTCGACCTGTTTTTGAAAAAAAAATATATGGGGTCTCTCAGACCCAATGCAACATTAAAATTTCGAATAGGAACCTATGCCTTCCGATATATCATTTTAACAGATTTTTGAAACTGAAATCAATGGTGAAACCAGATTTTAAATTGGTCGATAAATTACAAAGTTATGGCACAAAGTTAAAAAAACAATACATTTTGTTTATTTTGGAATTAATTCTTTTAAATTGCCTTTACAATTTTGTTTTTGTTGCACAGGAATCAATTAATTTAATTATTTTTTTTTGTGTCTTTGAAGAGGGTAGGCATTTTGAACATGAAATGTACGTTCACCAACCTCTGGTTGTATGTGGTATTGAATTTTTTTATTATTAAAAATAGCTAACAAAATGCATTGTTTTTTTAAAACTTTGTAATTTATTGACCAATTTAAAATCTGGTTTCACCATTGATTTCAGTTTCAAAAATCTGTTAAAATGATGTATCGGAAGGCATAGGTTCCTATACGAAATTTTAAAGTTGTATAGGGTCTGAGAGACCCCATATATTTTTTTTTTCAAAAACAGGTCATCATTTTAAACTAGACTGAAAAATATTAAATACGTATTTTTTATTTCTTTTATAACGTTACCCGTATAAAAAGGACACCCTGTATACTCATAAAATTTATTTGTATGTAACTCAGCAGCCAATGAAAACAAAATTCAAATTCACTAAAAACCACAACTGCACCTCCACTACATAAGTGCAGTTCACATAGAACATACTTAGAAGGCGGAAGAGATATTGGAAGACGTCCTCCTAGGCTAATAAGGCAGGCTATTAAGCCAGGAGGTGAGTTAGGCTCTGCACTACTTTAAGCTTCTTACGCCTTGTTCATTAGTTAACAAGTTTATCCAATTCACTAATTTTCAATTTCACTAATTAACATGTATGAACATATAAAATAAATAACTGGCTAGGTCGGCTAGTCAGCGTTCGCCGAGGATCTCTCACCCAAGGGACCTCAAAAACAATAGGTTTATATTATTTTTTACTCAGGTATTTTTTTAACAACACTGCTTTATAATTAGTTGGACAAGAGTCATTTTACTTTTAACCAGGATGCTTACATCTGTACCATGAACTTTAATCTGTTGTTGATATGACAGTTAATGGTCACTAAAAGATTTAAGTTTAATTTTGATTTGATTTTTAACACATTAATTATATATTGCACATTTTATATGAAATGAATGGGGGAAGTAAATAAAAATATTATAGCAAGCACACCATTCAATTCAATATCCTTGGTTTGCCGAGGCTAGGTGGATTGAAAGGAAAATAAGAAAAAAGACGTTATTTACAAAAAAATAAATTTTTTATTGTAAAGCTAGTACTATTATAAATCTGATTACATTACTTATACCACCATATGTTTTTTTTTTTTAATTAAGTCACATTTCTTTAATATTTGATACTTGAATTCCGAAAATATATTCCAAAGGCACTTAGAATGTTTATCACTTCTATGCTTCAATTATTAGAACTCTTCAACGAAACAACCGGTTCGTTCAAAACAAATATTTTGACTGTAAATATTCCACGGCCAAAGTGGTGAAAATTTTTCTCGGTATTCGACTGCACTGTTTAGAATTCATATTATTTAATTTAGACGTTTTCTAGTTACAAAATCAAAATGATAATAAATTTGTCACAACGGCAGTAAAGCACGGCAGTGTCACGTTTTTACACTTCTTTGCTTAATCTCCGATTTTATTAGCAAATGACGCTTTCACTCTTGTTAAAATGTTTTTGTAGTGTTTTTACTTCCACGTGTATGAAGTTGCAACGATTACAACGATTACAAAATTACCAAATTTTTAAGTTTTCCTCATTTCTTCCCTTAAGAGGAGCATTTCGAAAAATTTAATGCATACAAATCTTCTCGAAAAAATTCTCTAAATGATAGTGAAATACACATCAAAATCGACTGTTTACTTTTCGAGTTTTGAGTTCAAAAGCATACGAAGGCTGAATTTTAATATACAGATTATGAAATAGGGCGCTGAGCTAATTAAGAACTGGTCAAAAAGGAAAAAAAAAAGTTAGGTTAATTCTTGATTTAAATTGTATATAATTTATCAGGGCCATTTTTTCTTTTGATTAAATAACCGTAATCGCAGTAAAAGACAATTTTTCCTTACAAATATTTGCCTTACTCATTAGCGTTTTCCCTAATTATTATTTTTTTTATTGATGTATACCAGTAGGATTTAGACGATTGCTTTAGCTTTGTTAAGTTGTCTAAACTAAAAACATTCCTCACTCTTATTTTCAAGTACTAAACCACTTGTATTTGATTAATATTTGTTCTAGTGTTCACCGAATTTAGATATAAAAGGTAATATAAAAATGTTTTGTGAACAGAAGTAAACGACAACAGAAAAGCTCAATAAAGATCTTGCCTTTGCTCAAAAAGTTTCCAAGGAATCACCTCTTGATAAGAGGGACCCACTTTTGTCTTTAGCCGTGGGCCCCCGGAGGAGCCAAACCGGGTCTGCTTTAATGTTTGATATTTATTTTTTATTTTACTTGCTTATATCATGCTACAACTTTCTGAATAATTTCATAATAAGTCCTACAAGAATGCACGATAGCTCGAATATGTACACCAGTGCTAAGGTCCTACAATTTTTTTTAATTTTAAAATATAATATGAATACAACAATCTGTTTTTTCTTTAGTCAATATAAAATATACACAGTGTATATGTTGGTGTGTCCCGCCCTGTTTGCTGGCACCTACGGCTCTCGGAATTTCAACTTCAAAGTTCCCCCCACTTTATCCCAGTCTTTAGCCATTCGACTTTTGTTTATGTACGCACTCAGTAATACCTCAGCCTTTATATTAGTAATATTGGTTCGAGTTATTATCGTTTTCTTAAGAAACATAATACATACTATAACAGCAAAACCTAGTAATAACAATTTTTTATACGTATTACCATTTTATATTCATTATATTTGTAGAAAGTCTTATTTATTTTTTAAAAAATTGAAATTTTTTCTTTATTTTTTTTCTTACTTTCGAAATCGATCTTTAATAATAAAAAAATATATATTACATTTTAAAGTTAAACATTAATTAAATATTGGAATTCACATTTTTATATGCTTAGTTTATTTATTAGAAACTCAATTTTCCTAAGACACGTAACGCCCGCGGCAGAAGGCAATCGGTTATTTGCCATTCGTTGTACCAGGGCCATGATGGCGCTAATATTAGAGTGAATTTAATGTAATTAATTCACAAAAGTTTTTTGAATATATTTTTTCCAAAATATGTATATATATTTTTTTTAATACTATAATAAATTCTTTATTTATTCCGGTACATATCGCTTTAGAATAATATTATAGGTGAAATAAATAGAACTTTAGATCCTTAGAGTAGAAAAAAAAAGAATAAGATAATGAGCAAATAAAAAAATAAATAAAAAATAAACAAATAAGAAAAAAAAATATGAAATTATAATAAATCATGACATAACTTTTAAAGCTTTAAGCTCAACCTGAGGGCCGTGATAAACCTAAAGGGAGGCGCGAGTATATCAAGAAAAAATGAGAAAAATATATCGACAGCAAATAAAAAAATTATTTATTTTACAGAAAACATTCTGACATAATAAAAAATTAAATACACTTTACACTAATATAATACACTTATAAATAGGTATTGCACAATGTATATAATAATTAACTTAAATTTTAAATTTAAATTAAATTTAATCAAAATTAAATTAAAAACAAGATTAATACTTATTAGTGACTCCCTTGGCTGTCTTGAAGAGCAAAGTTTTTCAAATAGAAGTTTAATATTAGAAATTGCCACTCTATGCTCTTTTTCTATATTTAGCTGAGATCTATATTTTTTCTTGGTAGCCACTGTAGAAAATCCGGTTTCGCAAAGGCAGGTTGTTGAAATAGGAAATGCTTTATTTTTTAGTGCAGATACCTCATCATCCAAAACTGCCCAAAATCTAAAGAGTGATTTATTACTAAATTGTTTTTTGATTTCGCCACTTGCCGTGAACTCTATGTAGATTTCTTCTTCGACAGTTGAGAGACCTTCGGGAGTACTTTGAAATGGTCCCTAATCCATTCGTAACTTCCTATCAATTTGAAGTCAGCAAAAAAATATTTTTTAAAATTCTTTGCCGGCATGGTTAAATGATTTTCAATGGTAACAAAAATAACTTCCACGTGCTGTTCTTCAGTTTTGTAAGTTTTAACACATTCATCTAAATTTACAAACATTTCTAGGTTTTTTTGCTTTACATTTCTGTTCCACAATTCAATTGTTCTAAAAAAAAACATTAACTTTATCACTCGTATCGAACAAATGTGTATTTTTTCCTTGGAACTGAAGATTCAAGGTATTTAATTTCTCAAATATGTCGACCAAGTAGCTCAATTTCATTCACAAATAAACCATCTCGCAACATCTTGGTTTCCGGTCGGTTTTCCTGTTCTAGAAAAGTGGCGATTTAATCTCTTAATTCATAAACACATTGCATAAATCTCCCACGTGATAACGATCTTGCCTCGCAATAAAATAGTAACGCTGAAAGTTCTGCAACCATGTCTTTACAAAGTGCAGAAAACATTCTTGATTTTAGTGGTCTCATTTTTATATAATTTACTACCGTTATCAACGTCGTTAGCAAAATATTCAGATCAGGACTTATTTCATTGGATGCCAGAGCTTTTCTATGGATCAGACACACAGATACACTCTGGTGACTTTTCAAATGCTTGTACACCTAGGAATCTTCCAAACATTCTATAGAATGACTTTCGGTACATATTCCGACGCAATTTTTCCACTCTATATTTGCCTCGTTTAGAAAATTTATGATACTAAATAATACAGATGCAGAATAGTTGCAGAATAGTAGTTCTTCTACTGCTCACATACCACAACAAAAACGAACATAGGCAATCAAATGAGCGTCTTTATTGGATATCTGATGCCTCATCAAGCTGAATAGAAAATAAATTGACACGCAACTTTCCGAAAGGCTGATGTACATCTTCAGCTATGTCACCAATTCGACGGGCAACAGTATCATTTGATTGAGATATGGACCGAAATTGTTTAACAAAATTATCTCCAAACATAGTTTCTACACAATCTTAATTTCATTTGGCAGAATAAGCTCTTCACCGATGTTGTGAGGCTTTTTACATCTGGCTATTTGATATGAAACTTTGTAAGAGGCGAGTAAAGCTTTTTCATTCATAACAAAGTTTTTTTTAAATGTGATTTTTGAATTTTATATGATTTTAATTTTAATTCCAAGAATTCTCGGAGTTTGCTAACGCACTCACTATGAAGTGTTTCTAAATGTCGTTTAAGTTTATTATGTTTCATGCTGTCTGCTGCCAAAATTTTTGAGCAAATGACATATAAAGACCTTTCTTCTCCATTTACATCAGTGCTGGCAAACCCAAAATTTAAATATTCTTCAAAATATTTTCTTGATTTCATCTTCAGAACCACTGTAGTCTGTGCACTTTTTGATGATTCACTATCGTTTAATGCTCGCTTACGCTCAATTGAAAATTTATCCATGATTGCATATACGTACACTGTATAATTCTACAGGTATAATACTGTGTTGTATCGTTAATTGCAGGTAACACGAAAATTACAATATACACATTCACGGTAGAGGTCACGACATAATAAACATTCACGACTCGACTGAAATTGGCGGGAACGAGATGCAACATATATAACGTTCACGCAGACGTTCTCGAATGTTCGAGACAAATTTATAAATTCAAATTTTGAATATTGAATTGATATATGGTGTATTTGAAAATCAGAATTTATATATGCATTATGTGATTATGTAAACTAAATTAAATTTAAACTAATATTACGATATAGCACGATTAATCATGAGATTGTGCGCTGCTTGCGGTATTTGAGGAGACGAAAGAAGAGAAGGCAATGAGTGTATCTATACTATTTATTGAATGCAAACATAGTTCTGCCATGTTCGTGGCTAATATGTACTACAATTACAGCACGATTTCAGTGAAAATTATTGCTTGGGAAGGCGCGATGAAAATTGATTGAAAATTGGGTCGCAAATACTAAAAGGTTGAGAAACACTGCTGTAAGCAAAAACAAACTTCCAATATTAATACATTAAAAATAAATACAGTTAAAGAGAATGAATTTATTATAATAACAAAAGTAAAAATAATGTATTAATACATAATTAGGTGCAAATTATAGTTGAATATAAGGAGTACCTATTTACAAATCTTTTGGAACAGCATGGAATGGACAGGGAGTGACGGAATAACAGGATTTAAAGGCGGAAAGAGTATTGGAGCAAGTGGTGGAAGAAGGAATGGAATTCCATAAGGATAAGGACCTGTCAAAACGTTATGTTTAAATCTGAAGACCTAGAACGGGGACGGCGAGAATGAACAGAGGATTTGAAATGAAGAAAATCGAAAATGTAGGATGGACTGTAGGATTGGATCGCTTGGTAGAGGAAGAATGCCAGGAAGTACTTATGACGGTTGGAAGGGTGTCACTTCATCTCTTCATAGAATCGGGATACAGAGGCGTCCCTCGGATCCCGAAGATAAATCGTACAAAGAAGTTTATCAAACTTTTTATTTTAGAATGTACCTATGTATACAAAAATATATGTATTTTAGTTTTAACCCAAAGCCAAAATACAAATAAAAAAATTAAAGTGACAGAATCAGGTGGCAGTCAAGGTGTTAATGAGTTTTCCTGAATTTCAGGTTTCTTTGAAAGAGTTTTCGAATCGCTGGTTCTTGTTTCGGATTTCTATATTTTTATTTTATATTTATTTACTTTTTTGTTTCATTTTTTTACTTGCCAATAATCCTTAATTTCAACTTATTGTTGTGGGTAGAATATTATTATACTTATAAATACATAATATGACTTCTACAGCTAATCGGAGTATTCTTGTAATTTCCACTAGATATCGATAACTTCTTGTTTAACACATTTTTATAATAAGAAATTAACTAAATTTTAGATGGACTTTTAGATAGATAATTTAATAAAATATTTCAGTCTGATTCCTTATTTAAAACGTCTGTGGTCTACGACACCTTGTTATGTAATGTATAATTTGTAACAATCTATAACCGTACCGCCTACAACTAGTCCTTGAGTTCAGCATTAGAATTGTTTGATTTCTACCGCAATTGATCGTAAAGACTATGTGAGTCAGATCAGAAACTCACCATTGAGTATGAACACAAAATTGGAAACATTAGAACATCAATTTAAATATGTAATGTATTAGCAAAATAAATAGGAAGTTAAGAATTGTACCTATACCAAAATCTGTAATATTCAATTTGCGCTATGAATCCTCTGAAGCAGTCTCCATCCAGAGACCCTAACGGGGGGCTAGTTTACTTCCGGATAATGAGCGTTTTACTTCAGACAGATCCATGGCTATTAATGGTATTTTGTAAACTAAAAATATGAGAGCAGGGCGTTAAAATCTTCGTCATACCATCTAGATAACCTGGTGTAGAGAGAGGAGCTTAGCCGGGAGGAACTTCCAAGGAATTTCCACCAATCATCTCCACATCCGCCACCTCAGGGAGGCTCCCCTACACGATAATGAGATCCGCGTGAGGAGAAAAATTGTAAATGATGAAATATTCTTAGAATAGACTTCGAAATTAACTAGTTCGGATTTAACTAGTAATTTAGTCTAATGGAGAGTAATTCAGTAGCCAACTATATCTGAACAGCTAATTGGGAGTTGGAAAATACAATGAACATACCTGGATTTTCTGAGAAGGAAATTCAATTGATAATTGAAAACATCAGATTAGTGTGCGAGTATACATTCTTTCAATAATTATTTTATTTCAAATGTATACCATCTATTATTGTTATTACCATTAAGGAGTTTCCCTGTTTCTCATCCTTCGCCGGAAGCAGCACTACCCGGATCTAGGTCTAGAGTAAGGCTACAAAAATTTAATCTAGGATATTCATAAATTTCCTAACGATGTTCGCAGTCCCGAGCAACACTGTTATCCATCTCTTCCACAATATTAAGAGAATGATCCAAATCGTTAATGATGTACGCCGTCATCTCCGGGACAAACACATTTGTCGAGATGATCAACGGCAAAACCTTTGCTTTGCCAAGTTTATATAGTTGCTTCAGTTCCTCACCTAGATCCTGATGTTTTCTAGTTTATTCGGCAACCATCTTGTGAAGATTCCAATTTTGCAATATCTATTATAACAATAATATCTATTATTTTTGATATTATTGTTATTATTACAACAAAATATTAATAATAATTTCTTTCAAGATCAACTTTTCCCAAGAGTTCAAATTATTCCTTCGATCTAACGCAATGTCCTTCAGCAGAGAATTCGTAGCTCCTAATTCATCTCTTCTATTAAACCAATTTCGTATCTATAGTTGTTGTTTTTTTTTATCAAACAAATTTCTCCTCCCACCTATTCTAAAATTGCTATTACAATATGCTTTATTAGATTATTCACTTTATTGCGTTGTAGCCTGTTCACTTTGCAAAACACCACTCACTTGTGCATTGTGCTCAACAGTAGTGCGAACGATTTTTTTGGACGAGTATGGAAGTAAATAAATTACTGGCCTCTCGGTTAAATAATCGCAATTCAGCACAATACTATAGGCCTTAGGCATAGAAAAACATCATTGAATTTTCTTTTCCTTGACTACTGAATGTGCTTAGAACCATCAGCAGATAAGAACCATAAATTTTTTTTCGAAAATTAACATTTGGCAACGAAAAAGCCAAAAAGAACAAGCGCGTTGATGGTTTGAAATTACATGGAGGTCACTCAAACATATTTTCATTTTTTTGGAACCTGATTTACAATTTGTATTTTTCTTAGCCGCTTTTCGAAGACATTTAACGTTATTATATGCCATATTACATTTTGAATAAGCCCTGATTGTTTTAAAAATTAGGCGTTCTCATTTGATATCTAAAATGTATTAATAGATTGAATTTCGGACGAGGAAGTAGGATTTGATCACGGTCAAATATGTGTATAAATGTTTGTTTTTTTATTATTATTGTTTTAATTTTTACTAAATCTCTTAAAAAATTAAAATATTGGGACAGTTTTTAGGTGATGGTAATAATCATACAATTATAAAAATTATCAGAGAACACATTTTTAAATACAAGTTTCTTGCATTGGCAATACAATATACTGGAATACTTTATTAAAAAGTAATCCGCGGTAAAACAGTAGTGCAGGGCTATACTAATTTGGTTTAAGATGTAAATATTAAATTAAACACTGCAATGTTAATGGATGCTGCTAAAGAAGGTCTTCAAATGAAATATAGACAAAACAAAATATGTAGTAGTTAGTAAAAACGACCAGGATTTCTGATAGATAATACATAATATAGAGATAATTTGATTATATATTTTTTCAAAAAGAAATTCAAGGTTAAACGCAGGAAGTAAATGTATTTCTCAGTGGCTAAATTGCTCAGCTCCCGCATACTGTTGCGAATACTGAAAATAAGAATTTAGAAGATTATTATGCTATCTATTATTGTTTACGGGTCCGAGATGTGGCCACTTACTTAATGAAAGCCCGACCGTGTCCATCGTTTAGATAGGCTAAACCCTCGCAACCGTCCAGTTTTGCGGGTACTGTATTACCTGCCCCGTGTCTATTTATAAGTTATATCAATTTAAAAATTTGAACATCTGATAATGAATATACAGAATAACTGTAGACAACTTTAGTGTGGGGGCATATATATAAATAAGAATAATTAATTATAAAGGTGAATTAAATAAATGTTGTTTTTTTTATTTTTCCAAATGATTACAATTAATAAATAATTAAATAAAAAAGACTAATTAAATAAATGTTAAGTTTTTTAAGCGATTATAACTGTCCTTAGGGCGTGACCCATTCCTAGTACGATATAAAAACAACTGCTTTAAAGTTTATAAAATTCATAATAGTGTAAAAATATTTGGCTAGATCAAATGAAGAATTTAGGCAGCCACATAACGCGAAATTTAAAACGCGCGTGTAAAGTTGTTGGGTGAATCACTAAAAAGGGAACCGACAGATAGACTGAAATTTCCTTCTAATTTTTAATTCTTGCAATAATTAGCCAAAGGAACACAAAAATATTCGATTCAACTATTTGTTGTGTAGAAACCATCGTATATTAGGTATTCAAACCAAAAAAAAAAAAAAAAAAAAAAAAAAAAATTTGAGTTGGTTCTGAATCCTGAAATCTGATAACAGTATTATTCTATCACTTATAATAGTTTCTCAAAAAGACCTGGTGAAACTTATTGAGCATAATAATGACTTTTTTAAACTAAAAAATTAGATGAACGTCAGATATAGATGAAAAATAAATTAATGAAATTAAAAAAGGCACACATTAAAGGTGTATAATTTATCTTAAGGTTTCTTTTCGAATCGCAGGCCCCCGTCAGAGAGGGGTAAGGAGAAAGGGGAGGGGGGGGTAAGAAGAGAGGGGAGGGAGACAAAATTCCTGCTGCCCCGAGCTTCCGAGGTGCCCGATAAGAGTGGATTATACAGTGTATACAATGCATACAGTCAACAAGTTTGTTGAATAAATAAATGCAAATAAAAAAATCATTTCAAGCTATAATAAATAATATCACGTACATATATCATTCTGAGAAAGTGTACTCAGAATGTGTACAGTGTTGCTTATAGTTTTACGAGAAAATAAAGTGTTGTGTATTGAGTCTAGATTAGCAAGAGGACTGGATTTTGTTTCGATTTTTCAAACTTTGGCTGAAATTATGGCAAGAAGAGTATTGTTAAGAACAATTGCTGTAAATAAAAAACAGTTCAAGCTCTACTAGCGTTATTATGAACACATTACTTAAGTAATTATTATTAAATTATACTATACTACCATTACTAAGTTATTTTGTAAAAAAAATAAATTGATATAAAAAATAAATAAAAAAAATAAACTTTTGTCATTATAATGTGGTAATAAATTTCATTTTCATAATCTCATAATTTCATAATAACCAATCAATCATCAATCAATCAATCCATGTACTGATATTATTGAAAAAATTAAAATACATGAAATATTGAGTGGGAGGTGGTGAAGTGAATAAAACTGAGTCCGTACTGATTCTTCGAAAAACTAAGCAAGTGCTCTGGTTCGTTGTGAATAAATAGAAGTTACACAATGAAACACATAAATAGTGATTATTATTTATTTAAAAACGATTTTCTTTCAAGATTAATTTTCTTTATTATTATTTTACCATTTTGTTTATTATTATTTTACTAATTTTATAGAGCCCCTGCTACACAAATATGGACTCACAATGAGTATTGATTCTGGTATTCATTGAAACTCTTTCGTAGACTCAACATTTTACTGAGGATCTACTCACATAGCATGCATGATGCATTCTTACGCTTTATTCACTTAGAATGGTGAACAGGTACTCCGAATCAATAATAATGAGTACCTTACTCAGTTTTGTTCACTTCACCAAATAGCGGGGTCTCCTCCCACACAATAGTTCATGTGTTTTAGTTTTGTCAATTATATTAACATATGGATCAAGTTATTATGAAAACGAAATTTATTGCTACATTATAGTTTTTACATCAAACTCAACAATTATGTTTTACAAAATAACTTAATAATAATAGTATAGGGTAATTTAATAATAATTACTTAAGTAAACTGTTCATAGTAACACTAGTAGAGCTTGAAATATTTTTTATTTACAACAATTATCCATAATAATAGTCTTCTTGCCTTCTTTTCGGCGAATGTTTTAAAAACCGAGACAAAATTCAATGCTCTTACTAACCTGGACTCAATACAAAACACTTTCTTTTCTCTTTTAACTATAAACAACATACATATTTATAAATTAGGGTACACTATCTCAGAATGATATATGTACATGGTATTATTTATTATAGCTTGAAATGATTTTTTCAAGCTATAATAAACTATGAGCTTCACCTGACTGATCACAGAGGCTCTGCCTGATCGCACCCCAACCATCTTCTTCCTTAAAAAAAAAAAAGAATTAATGTCATAACGTGATGTAAGCTTTTATTAAATATTAAGCATGAAAATAACCCATATTACATAACAAATGTAAAACCAATAGTCTTTTGGCTCAAATTTTAATTTTCAGTTATCCTGAAATATGAACAAATACACTAATATGTTATACCAAGTGATTGGCACATCAAATATTTCTTTAAATTATTCAATGTAGACCATCCTGTCAAGTAATTATTTTCTATTTATCTGTCCAGCTACTTATTTAAAACTTTTACGTAAAAAGTTTATTTACAGCCAATTGTATATGATTACAAAAATTTTAAATTAAGTGAATGCTGGTTAAAAATATATACTAAATTATATTATAACACCGCCGGTAATAATTGGAAAGCTCAGTTATAGAGAATATTATATTGAAAATTTACATTTTTTAGAAACAAAGACTTTTGATAACAGACCGATGTCTCATGGGGAATCGAGTTACTAGGCGTTTTATAACTTCATTATCTTGCCCTTAACTGTTTAGTCACTTTTCTACCTTAGACTGGTCTAGACCGTGATGAATGTCGTTATAAATGTTATTTTCATTTTTAATAATTGTCAAGTGTTTGATAAAGTGTTCATTTTACAGTGTTCTTCAAGAAAGGAGTGACATTAAATTTAATTTGGCTGTAGATACTTGTGTCGTAACTTTGATTGTAAGTTTAAATATATCAAGTTACTTAATTTTTAGGTTCTTCTGAGGTGAAACTAACATATTAAAAACTCCAGAATACACGTTTTATTACTTATTTAAATATATAAGGGTAATTTTCTTTAATTTTACTATCGTCTATATTTTTTGACATTTGGTATGCACTTAAATAGTCTGCTGTAAGAAAATGCTGAATTTCAAAGAAAATTACGGTACGGAAATAATGTACTAATCCACTTTTTAAACTTAACAAAACAGCAATTGTTTCACAACTGGCAGAAATATTCACAATTGGTAAATAAATAAACATATATATACCATAAAACTTCAGTCCACTTGCTGTTTCACATTAAATACATATAAACATGGACGCACATGATTTCATGCTTTCAATCACCTTCATGTTCAAAAATTTATTTTGTTGATAATTGGAACAATTTTTCATTAAAAAAACACTATATTACTAATGCTATCTATATTATCTTTATATAAATTCTACAAACTTGAAAATATATAAACTATGTTCAGAAAATCATTATACGTATTTAACTTCAAAACAAACTTTTCTTTTATATTGCTATTAGAATGATTCCTTTTCATATTATTAACTCAATTTTAATGGTTGATAATATGAAATGGTAAATTAATATGGTTATTAATTTGCATATTCTAAATCGTAAAAGAGATTGATAACTTTTTGACTGAAATTAGTTAATAGTTTTGCTCAATAACCAGTACTGTAGAAGGCATTAATACTACTTAAATGAAAAGTGGACTTGCAATAGATGGCGGGATCTCGGCCAGTCGTTTCGCGGTATTCTCAATGATCATATTGCTTAGCCCTATCTTTCAGTAGAAATAGTTTAAATTAATTTCTATAAGTTATCCTATTTGGTGCGGTTCAAATCTGTGTCTCTCATTATGTATTTCTTTCAACATATCTTCAATGTGATGATTTTAGTTCAATGCTCTCTAAATTAATTAATCGTTTAATTCCATTACGTTTTTTTTCTTTTCTACTTCGAAATTTGCATGGTCTTGATTCTTGGATAGAACTGAACTTCAATAATTCACTGAGTTCTATGGTAAGTTCAACAATCTCAAGATAATTGTATTATTTCCATTTTTAAATTTACATGTTATCGATATTCTTTTATATGTAGCTTAAAAAATCATCTCGTTTAATTGATATCTTTTAGGCGAAATCTTATACGCCAAAGATAACTATTAGAGGTATAAACATGATTTTGTATATTTTTTTTAGGTTTTTCGTTCCATATTTAAAACCTAAAAGATGTAAAACGGTTTTACATATTTTTATGTGGGTTTAGCTGAATACTCTGATTTATTATTTTACCTTATTACGGATACCTTATAAGTTTTCAAAGTAGTAAATAAAAGATAATTATTTTTAGAAGTAACGGAGGCTGTAAATACTCAGTTATTAGTCACTGTTACAGAGTAGCCGTTACAGAGGAACTATTGAGTAATCATAGTTATAATTTTTATATATAGTTGTATCTACATCGTCGAAGAAATGTTGATTTTATGAACATGTTAGAGGAAATAAGGTATTTTTTAAAGTTTTATAAATAAAATATTGAAAAATGTTTATGCAGTAATACATAGGATATTTAAACTGTGTCTTGATACAATTATTGGAATTATGGAACTCTTATCAGTTCTAGCCAGAGTACTCTGGCTAGAACTAACTAGAGTTGTTTTTATTCCTTATTCATGGGTTTCCAATTGTTAGCCGTTTAATAAATTAGTGGTTTCAGAAGGTACTTTCTTAAACTCAAAGGTTTGTAAAAAATTACCCGCCAAAACAAACTTTTAAAAGGTTTCTGTAGCAAAATGAGCTATTAGTATAGTAGTTCTGCATACGACCACTAGGTCACACTACTATCCACCATCACCTAACAATACCTAACTTGTTTAAGAAGTTGTAGAAATACACATATTTATATATTTCAAATTACTCTAAACTTGTTAAAATAGAATCAATTGTTTATGTATGTCCATTTAATTTTTCATTTGGTTTATCACTTTAATAAAACAAAAGCAAAGATAGAGTTAGATTGTAGTTAATTGGTAGTAAATTTAGCAGATTACAGATAAAACTACAATGGCTTGATGCCTTACACATAATGATGACTAGTCATAAATGATATGATAACTTTGTAAGTAGACACCATACTGCTATATGTATACTGATATAATCGACATATTTTATCAACATACTTTTTGGTTTTCTTTACAAAACCTGTGAATTGCATGTAGCTAAACCCCTTATGGGCTTTTTGGGGTGGCTCTAAAGCTATCTAGAGGTAATCTTTCTAAATATGAATAAACTAAAATACATCTTAGTAAGTATCAAACCAATCTTGCTCCAAACCTGACTCTGATGTCCTTCCCACTACATCCTTGCCTATTACGATCGACTATTATATAAATTTATTCAGTTAGTTTATAGTTTATATATAGTTTATAGTTTTATAGCCAATAGAAATAGTAATTATATCCTCAAATTAATTTTGAGATTATATATATATTTTTCAACCTTTTATATTATTTTAATTATTAGAGTGATTTGGAGCCATACATGTTAATTGATTCATTCTGATTTTAGATGTAGTTGATTTCAGAATGATTAACTTGTAATGAATGTAATTGAAAGCTACTTTATTTAATGTTGTAGAACAGGCTCTGTTAAAATGATATTTCTGTTTAATAATAGATAGACTAGTATATAGATTGAAGATAGACTAGAATATAATAAACTGAAACGAATAAAACATGACACAATGATAATTCAATAGTTCAATATCAGCTGGAGGCTATTTACAGTTACGATACAAATGAAACACTCAGTGGTAAAACATACTAGCTTATATTTATTGTGAATTAAAGTTTTTGGCAACATTGGATTCCTTACAACTCCTTTCATAGGCTGTTAAAAGAATAAAAGATGATAGTCCAGGGTGATACAATAGAGTAATGGAGCTGATGGCACTGATTACTCTGAGAAAATATTTCTCCACTTTCCACTCCAGGCTACTTGCAAAATGGGTCCTCCCAGATTACTGGTTTTACAATTCCTCAGGGACATAGAGGTTTTCGAGCCAAACTACAGAGCCTTGATCAGGATGTTGATCCCCAATGACCCACATGTGGAGTTCCGGTCGGCCTGCATTGCATTAGAGAGGTTTAGATTCACAATAGTGAGAACCACGGGAATTTAGTGAGGAGTTTCCTCAGTTGGTGAATTAGGAGAGCTTCCCACGGTTCAAAAAATTAATTTATTGCTGGAAGATGGCGGTTGGTCTTGATGATAAGTGACTGCTGGTTGACGGTAAAATATTGTAATTAACAAACATTTAAATATTGTAGAAATTTTCATTTTGTCAGTTACCATGTTTATAATCAACTGCCTCAAATATAGAAAATAATATTTTATTAGGACTAGTACCTATCGTAATCCTCATCTTTTTACTTACACAAATAGTGTGTTAGCTTGCTTCATTATTTATTTTATAAAAGAATTTTACGATATCGAAACATTGTAAATGTTTATAATTTTATAAAATTACAAAACGATGTTCCAGGAGAGTAATACTGCAATTGAATGCTGAAGTTTTAGGTAAATATTGTCTTTAAAAATAGGTGTAATCACAGTGTCAAAGCTGAATATAATTTATATTTTCTATAATTTTTAAAATTTATTTCTATTTATCTACTATACCTATCAATATCTACTTATTTTTATGTACTATAATTTCCTTAGTTCTATAGCACAGCTTTCATTTTTTATTCTTATTGGCTTTTAGTGTTGTACATTATTCTGTCAATTTGCATTTCAATTTTTTAATTTATTTAATATTACTGCATTAAAAACTATTTTTTTTTTTGTTTTACCAAATGTAATTGGGCTTTGGCATGTTGGTGGATGCATCTTATAAATAAATAAAATTTATATTTATATTTTATAATTATAATTATAAATTTTTATATTTATAAATTTAGATTTATTTATGAACTCATTTAATGTGTTCATTTTCTTATCAATGATAATGTTTAATGGTTTTAGTACATGAACTTTTTTTGAAAGGATATTATTTGTCCAAAATATCAATAAACTCAGATACCTATTTTTTTTTTTCTTTTGGATGCTAATTGGTAACTATTTATTTGTTTAGTAACTGAAAATGTATCTAATTTTTAATCTTTTACCCTTATGGTTACCTCATAACCTTGCCAGGTTTCACAGTAAAATGTTGATATTTTTACTAATGGTATTTGTTAAAATCGAACCTCAACACCCACGTGGTTGATCTTATCTTAAAATAATAAAAGCAATGTTTGGTATTAGTGATATTATCAAAAATGTTTTCCAGCTATCAATTTCTTCCTGACTATGAACCAGGGCCGGATTTAGGATTTTTTCCAGGGGAGGCAAGCTTAATTCTGCCGCCCTTTCATCTCCTCTCCCCAATAAAGTCAACAATTTTATAACTGTATTTTAGGGAATAAATTTTGAAATTAATATCATCTCATAACATAACATACTTTATTGACAAAATTTAGGTCAAAACAACAAAAAAAAAAAAGATATATTAAAATTATAAACAAGTTCAAATAACATTAAAAGTTCACTTTCCGAGCTTTTTTTGCAGTAAAAATGTTTATGTTCTCGTCATAGTTTATAGAAGCAGCTCATTTATACCCTATGGAGATTTTACTCATATTTCTTAACCATTGTGGAGTAATCATGCCTTTATCATAAAGGGAAAAAAATTAAAACATTCTAGTATAAAAAAGTCAATGTTATTTTTTTTTTACTCAAAATTAGTTTTAGAATGTTTTTTAATGCAAGAAACGTGAGCCTGATGCCAGTCATACAAAAAATAAATACAAATTTGTTATAACTTTTAAGTTGCTAAATATGCCTGACCTTGTTGGGATTGCTGCTTGTGCAGTTCTATTTATGTGCATTAAAAAGAAGCAAAAGAGGTGTTGGTGGTAGCATGAAATTTTTGTAAAGAGTCCTCGTTTCGGTTGCAGTAATATAATTATATCTTTATAATAGTAATATAATTATATCTTCATATTTTTGGGCCAGCGCTTTGATTAATATTTATTTTTAGGTACAATTTTTATCTTCGGGATTAGTCACTCCCCATAAAAAAGTTCCTTTGTGAAAATCTTCTGTAAATAATAACACTTTCTCCATAGGTCACATCATGATAATAAAACAAAAATAAATCGAGAGGAGGAAACTCTTTGAGAATAACCTCGTCTGACCGAGATGTTCACACTATGAAACAATACCCAACATTGTTTAGCTATTGTCTCATTGTCTCGTGTATTCCATTTCAAACAGTGAGACGAATTTGAATAATAAATATATTTATTGAATTGTATTGCTTTTTAATTGCACTTGTTTTAAATCTATTTAGCTTCATGACCACAAATTTACATGTATTTATAGCTTTGCAAATGTTTAGATCTATGATGAGAGGAATTTAATTGTATTAATTAAAATTGAGCAGAAACAAATATAAAATATAATTTTAAAAAAAATCACTCAAAATTTGATAATCCCTCATTCTGCCTCTGGGACAAGTTCCCCTTTGCCCTCCCTCTGGATCCGGCCCTGCTCCGAACCATTAAAGGGGAACTTGTTGCCTTGAGGAAAGACATAGTTATTGTTATTGATTCTTGCTTTACTATGTATTGCCCTATAAAATTAAAAATTTGAGCAACCTAAAAAAATGGTATTAATCAAGATATTGTTTTTCTGACTGCTAAGTGCCTAAAAGAAACATTAAATTTTATGATTCAATACATTTGTTTGTTTTTATGTATTTATTAAATTACTTGATCCTATCGCATGAAATGGCCATTTTTCAAGATAAATTAAATAAAAGATATGATTCTATCGATTAATAAAAAAATATTCCTGGGCTTCTAGCAATTTTTACAACAAACAATTTATCTTATACACCCAGAATATGAAAAAAATGAAGTTTGTAAAAAAATATTTTGTGACGCAATGTTAGTTTCAAACATTTAGCTTCTAAGAAAGCATTAAAAATCTTGAAAACAAGTAATTGGTCTAGATTTTGTATTCCAGAACTCATGTATTTGGGAAAAAATTATCAGAGGTTCTGTGAAACTAACCTAGTATTTCGTGGTTTATAGTCAACAGTAAAATATTCATGATTGTGCTAAGACGTCTTGATTGGCTGTATGCTACAGTTTTTTATTTAGTCAGAATTGCTTAAATTTAAAACAAATTAAAGTGATAAATTTAATAGTAGTATATTTTTCAAATATGTTAAGCCTAGCATTAATTATTTACCTCACAGTTTAATTAATTAATTATTCCACCTATATCTTTAAGGGTCTTTGACATGTTTGTTAAATTACTGTAATTAGATTCTACTGTAAAACATTGATCTTTTTAGAAAATCTGGTAGTCTTCTTACTGCATCTTCAAAATCTTGGAGGATTCCTTCCATTGTTGTAGCCGTATGTAGGTATTGGTTCAAAGAAGAAAATATGGTGCTTCTTTCCTGACATTTTGGTTATTCAGGCATGCTAAGGTTTCCAGTCCTCATAGTAGGTAAAATAGTTTTATTATTCTGTTGGGCCATTCCTTTAACAGTGATATTTTTATTTATATTAAATAACTCGAACTGACCTCAAAGACTCAGAATAGAATCAGGTTATAGATAGTTTTAGTTCTGATGACATCATCAAATTAACAATAAGCATTTCTCCTCTGTTTTCTCTTAATCCTTCTTCACAATTATAGTTTTTGCATTCTCTATTTAAAACAAACATATCTTCTCAAAATTGATTGAGCCCAATCTCACTATTTTTAAACATTATAAACCCCTTAAGTACCATTAGTTACAATTCTGCTATATGTATACCAAAATTGCAAAACCAAGTAGATTAAGCATGAATTTAATTAGGGATTGATAAATTATTTGCCACTTCTATAAATTTGTTTTATTGAAAATTAGTTTCAAATGTTTTAATTTTCAATAAAACAAATTTATAGAAGTGGCAAATAATTTATCAATCCCTAATTAGATTGATCCTTCTATAACATCATGCAGATGTCAACTAAACATGAATTGGTTGGTTTTTATTATTTCATTTAGAAATTATTAACAAAAGGATGAATATGAGCTATGTTGTTTTTTTCTTATTGTATACACTTTAAAGGCAACTCTTTGCACAGTTTTATACCATACCAATAAAGGCTTGTTAGTGATTTTTTGTTTGTGTTAAGAAAGAATATAAATTTATTTGTAATAAGGCTTTTTATCTATTTAAATTTTCAGAAATCTTCAATTCTTTCGAACTTTTTTTATTTGGCTTCATGTTTGGTTGTTTTCAATCTGTTCACTCTCCTTAAATATACTCGGGCATGTACTTTATTACGGAGTGAAAAAAATCCTCATTTCGATCCTTTTCCTAATTTTTTTAAGCTAATACAATTACTTTCTGTCCACACTATTTACTCTATCTTATCTGTACTGTAAACACCTACTGACACCAGGTGTTTTTTTATTTAAATACATTATTATATTATATTAAAACTCTATCATCAGATTGTAATTATTTGCATGTATAAAGTGTTGGGTATCTATAAGATTCAGTTTGCAATAGAACTAGTATATGTTTTTTTTTATATTTATCTATTCATCCATATTTTTCCCTCTTTATTGCTGTTTATGTTTATTGATTGCTCAATTGCCTAGGGTAAAAGAAATATGGTAAACTTTTTGGAATTTGGATCTGAGAGCTCAATTAATTTAAATGATTTAGGGCCCCTTAAGAAAAATTATTAGTAAAAAAATTCATTCTGTCACTCCTTTTGTCTAAGGACCTGTCGTCTTTCTGATGAACTGTTTTAAACCCTGTTTTCAATACTAAACCTTCGTCAGTTTGACGAAGTCAACCAAACAATTATTGGTAAAAGCTTTACAGTTACCGTTAAAAGGCTCAACTCTGCTTAGTGTTTTCTTGAACTCACCATTCCTTGAACCATACAAAAGAAAGGACTATGGCCTTCTGATTATAACCAGGTTTGCCTAGACAAAATTTACATCGTTGATTAGATGAAGGTTTAGATTTACAAGGAAAAATCTATTTGTAATTTCGACGAAGGTTTAGTAACAATGCATGTGTATGAAAGTTTAGTAATCCAAGTAGATTATTATTAATTTATTTTTCCTTTTTATTCTTTCATTATTCTCTAATTTTATTTATATATCAAATTTGAGACTATTTATTACTTTGCTTTTATCAATTACTGATTTGATTTACATTTGATTCATAGTTTGACCTATTTTATTGACCATGCAAATAATTTTTGTTTTATCAGCTAGCTAATCTATTAAGTTTTTATACAATACAATATAATTTTTACATTGTGGAAGAATTTTTTTTGTTTTATATATTTCTTTGATCATTATGTTAATAGTTGGTCACACTGATAATAGAAAAGATGGTCTGGATGGTAGCCATGAATAACACTTAAAATAAATAGTAGGAATTATTTATTGAAAGCCAACTATTTATTCTTTACCGCCTCCCAAACCATCATCTCCTTATTTATTGGTTATGTTGAAGTGATTTCTTTCTTTTTGTACATTAATGTTATTCTTATGGGAGATAGTCCCAGATCCCTGATTCTGCACATTTCCCCTTGGAAACCTAGTCAACTTTTTTTAGTTTTTCTACTGACTCGAAAACTATACATTTCCTGGAAGATGCTTCTTTGAAAGATAAATATATACTTTATAGGTCTATAAAGATTAAAAACTTTTTTTTTAAAAATCCTTATCAGACCAATATACAAATTTAGATACAGAAAAAAAAAATGTTTATAGGACTTTACACGCAAAACGGTAAGAAAAGTCTTGTGAATGGACATACTTGATATTATTGTAAACTGTTAGCATCTGCATGGTTTAAAAAAATGGACCACTAATAAGAAAAGTATTAATAGATACAAGAAAATTCTTAAAAGAAAAGACCAAAAAGCATCAGTTATTTACCGCAGACTATGTTGTTCCTTATAGTAAGCTTGATATGGAACTGACAGGTGGAATAAGAATGCAGCATTCCTGACAAAAATCTATTACCAGGAGATTTTAACTGGATGCATTTAACATAAGCACTAGTGATCTGTACCTCTGATAATATTAAATGAAGTCTCAGTGCTACCAAAAGACTATGGTTATCTGTGTAGGTTTTAAAGCTTTTTAAATATAAAATGAAACTAGAAATTCGCCTAAATTATTTGGTTTCAGGGTGCTTCTGAAAGTGACAGTATGAAATTGAAGATGGTAGAGAGCTGAAGAGGCAAGTCAACCAATTAATAACATATCAAATTTCTGAAACTGAGGTATTTGTGGTTTCTCTCATTTCCTCCAAAAATAAACTAGTGATTTATAATGGACTAAGAGGTTTAAAAACTAAAAGTAAGGCACTAATTAAAGCCTGGACAATCAGTAACCAGTCATTATGACAGATGGTGAAATTGTAAAATGAATTTTAAAAAAGATGGATAGCATGACAGCTCCAAGTCAGGTTGGTATTCAGAATTATTGAGGGAAATATAAAACACTTATATGCAACAAACTTTTTAATGAAATTCATATTTTAAACAAAATACCTCCCTCACGGTTAACATGCACAACTTAACATGCAAAAAATATACCTCTAAACCTTCAAGAAAATAGGCCAATAATAAGTCTGAATAAAATTACATTTATCATAGCAACAGAAATAGGACTATGTGCATCTGTTCACAATCTAATATCAGAACAACTACAGCACAAGAAATTGAGAAAGAGATCCAAAGAACTGTTAACACTCAATCAGTCCGTATACAGGCCAAGTAAAATAAATAAATAATTTACACGAAAATATTGTGACAACTGCAGAAAATAAGTAGAATCAGCCAACAAATAAAAGTAATTGCACCAAGACAGATAATATTATTTCAGCTATTCAAAATCAACAGATAAATCCTAAAAACAGAGATGTAATTTTTCAATGAATATTCAGAATGACATATTCAAATAATCATTACTCAGAAATGTAACAGCATATTCAATCAATCATTTAAAATATAAAAAGTTAAGCAATAATCCATGAACAGATTAGGAGGCAGACATTGGTAGAGGTGCCTGATTTTGACAGGATTGTGGAAGGCAGTATGGTATTATCCTCTGTTCTCACCCTAATTAAACCTACCAATTTTCATATAATATACTGCGTCAACCCAGGATTTGAACTGAATTAAATGGCAAGCCATCACTCTACTAACCAGGTTGCCTTACTTCTACACTATTCGTCATCAAACTATATATTAATAATTGAAATGAAAAAAAAAAAATCAAACATTACTTCATCTTAACCTATTCCATTACATTACTGTCAGTATTTCTGTTTCCCTTCGTCTTTCATTTATTCATTATTTGCTAGTTCTTTTCTTTTCATAAGACTATATAATAAATAAAAATGTATTACTTTCACACCAAAGCACAATGGTTCAGGGTAATCCAAAGGTATTGCTAATTAAAATGTGATTGACTAAACCTATTATGGCGATAAGAATCATTGTGGTCTTTAAATTTAATTTGGCAAGACTTATGGTGTTTCTCAAATCAGTCAACTTTATAGAAATAAATATGTGAACACAACAGATAACTGAAATATGACTGGCTCTTAAACCTACCTTCTATTTATTATTTATGTTACCAATTAAGACAACTAGGGTCATTATGGTTTAGAAATTTATAATTAAATTTGTTTAGCTAATCAGGTTTCTCAAATCACTTGACCGAAATAAGGAAAATTATAATTATGTATAAAAAGGGTCTATTTATGATGAAAATGGTTATAAAAAATATTTTGAGTAAATTAATCAGCTTCTGATTCTTCATTCCTTGCACATGTGAACCATTGGTATATATTTCTCAACTAGCCACCACTATAAAATATCAAAAATGCATCAGACATCAATATCGGATATCCATGGCTATGCTCCCAAAACAGGTGTCTATCTCAACAGAATGAAAACCCATCAAATTTTAAATGTCTCCCAAAAAGTGACAAGGATTTCTCTAATCATCAATTCATTTTATTCTGACATTTCAAGGGATTTCATCAGAGAATGTTTTGTCTCACTCTCATAAGGAATCCCCTGAAACATGAGGACCAAATATTTAAATGAGAATAAAATTAAAACCCCTCTCGTCCCTTGGAAAAAGCCAGAAGAATGCTATAATAATATTTTCTGTAGTTTCTATTTCTTATGCAATGGAATCATTAGATTCATTCAACAGAGTAGTAACTATAAGTAATGTAAACTGGAAATGTCTTCAAGAAATAAAGCTCTCTTCTGAAGAAGAGCTTTTTACCTGAACTTATATTCTGTCAGGATTTTTCATAATAACATTTAGATCATGAATATTACACATTCTTCCTCCAATTAACCTCTCATACTGTTAGATATTATATTAATCAATATGATTGCCCATTGGCAAACATCATACTTGCTATGGATGGCCTGTTAGGATTAATAAAAATATTACATAAATATGGGAAATCTTTAATAAAAACAAAAATGTAACAATGAAAATTGTAAAAGATAAAAAATAAATATTGGCTAGGTCTTTTTATTAATTATTTTTTGTACAGATAGTTTTTTCCATCGAGCTTGATAATAATTGTAGATCATGTATCATTATATTATACATTATCTATTGCAATATTATTAACTAGCATCTTAAATATGTTATCAATTAATATTAATAATATCCCTTGATAAATGTTAATAACAAAGCAACAATTTTACACAAACTCAATGAATTTTAGCCTATTTATAATATAAATTACTACTCGAATATTACAATGAAAATTATTTAAAAAAAAAGATATTTAAAATACTTAATTAAAGACTTTTTTTTTTTATATTCAGGATTGTACATCCTATATTTTTATTATCCTTATAGATTTCCAAAAATACTGCGAAGACTTCATCCGAAAAATGGATTTTTGTCTTGAAGTATTTTTTTCTTCTGTCTTATTAAGCACTTGATACTGCTTCCACAGCCTAACGTAGCCATCATCACCAGCAGAAATCAAAATATTTCCAACAGGATTCCAGTTTATTTTCCAAATTGAAGAGTTGTGACATGGTAAACTATACATGAAACAAAACTGCAATTTGAATGATGACTGTGATTGATTAAAGAATAGATATAAAGCATAAATTTTAATATCTTTAGCAGCAACGGCTAAAAGATCATAGGTCCTCCCATGACGAGCAGCAAATGCCAAATCAAAGATGGGATTAGTAATTTCAACCATATATTTATCTTTAATGGAAAATTCTGTTTTGTTCCACCTTTGGTACCGAGAAGAATACAGTAATATTTTAATTTTATGTTCACTTTCACAATCCTCATCATCAAATCCTACAACTAACATTGGTTCCTGAGATAGAGCAATGCATGCATTTGGTTCATCCATTACTCTTGGATATAATGAGTATATACTTCCAACATCTTTATTTAATTCATCCGATTCATCAATGCTATCAATTTTAAAGTATTTAAAAGAATAGTTACCACTTGTACAATTAGGATTCCAAGTTATACATCTTGCTCGATGTCTATAGCAAACTTCTTGTAGAAGACTCCATCGAGATAAATCTAAAACATCAAGAGACTTAAAAATTCTAACAAAACCATCAGACGAGCATATTGCTAACAATAAGCCTACAGTCCTTGGTGCAAACTGGATGTCTGTAATAAATGTAGTAGATCCATTTAGATTGGCTTTCCGTACCCAATTCTGATTTATTTTGTAGTCATCATCCAGCATTTCTTCCCATATTGCAACAGACCTGTCAATAGAGCAAGTGGCCAGGGCTTGTCCAAATTCAGGGTGTACCCATGTTATTTTCAATGGAGGATTTTCATGAGCTTTCCATTCTGATGTTTTCTTCCACTCTTTCCAATCATTGACTTTATTCCAAACTGTCATAAGTTGATCACTAGAGCACACGGCCATTCTGTTACCATAATGATTAAATGCTATATCATAAATAGTTACTTTTTCTGAAGATGAAATGGCTTGTATGTAAGAAAACTGTGCGTCCATTTCTAAAACAATATCAAACTCAACACCTTATTTTTCACAATTGAACATTAACAGTGCTACCAACAAAATTATGAGACCAATTACTTTGTCTAAAAAAAAATCAATTTATTGTATTTTTTTCTGTCTATTTATAATATTTAGTGTAGTTTACATTTTTATTTTGGATAAAAATAAAGTCACAAATGAAATCAAGCCAAAAAAGAGGAAAGAAATAGTAATGAAATTTAGAAATCTGGGATCATTGACATCCATAAGTTTATTGTTTCTTGGGTAAGTATTCATAGTTTTCAGAGATGTCCTAAAAGTTAGTAAAACATATTTTTTTATCGACATTTATGGACATTAAAGCATTGTTCTAACTTATATTAAATTCTGTATCGACCATTCTTTCCTCGGTGCTTATCTTACGTTAGTGACGTAGTGAAAATTTTTACATAACTCATTGAATAAGTTTATAAATAAACATTTTCTTCGTGTTTAATATGATAGGCACATTAAATTTTTTCATGTATTCGTTAAACCTCCTTTCACTCTCCCCTCTCCCTCCTCATCCCTTGTAATCCAATAAAAGTGTCGACAGTTTTATAATAGTATTTTAGGTAATATATTTCAAAATAAATATTATCATCTCACACCATTAATTAATTTTATTGATTGAATTAAGGTCTAAATCAGGGGTTCCCAGACTGTGGTACCGGTGCCACTGGTGGTACGCAAGGACGTTCTAGTTGGTACGCGAACAAGCAAACAAAAGTTAAGGATAAAATCATGTTTTTAACGCGTTCAATGAGGAATAATAATTTATTTTAAACTATTATTAAATTTATTATTTATAACATGAATAAACGCGATCTACAACTAATAAAAATAATTCTGTAAAGGCGAAAGCAGTCGGTGTTTAAGACTTAAAAATAAAGTTAAGCTCCATCAAGCCTAAAATTGATATTGCGAATTGCAATAACATGATTCCAACTGAAAACTATGGATGCTTTTCTTAACAATGCCCAAACTTCTCACTTTTGATTGATAAATTTTCATTTGCGGAATTTTTGCTGTTATGTGAAACTAATAAGGTTTTAATTTTTGATTTTTAAATTTATTATTTTCTCAAGCGAATTTACTGTATATAGGTATATTGTTTTGTTTATCAAATAAACTTTTATAAATCAGTTCGTATTTTTTTATGAAGACGAATCTTTAATTCTAATATCGTAAGATCAGATAGTGGTACGCCCTGTTAACTGAAAAGTAGAAGTGGTACGCAGTGACATTAAATTTGGGAACCCCTGATCCAAACAATCAATAGGCAGCAATAGTTTATTTAGCTTACAAAAATAATTGTCACTCGAATTTTGTCACTCGGAGCAAGTGCCCGCTTTCCCCCTCCTCACCATATAGTTCTGGCCCGGATTGCAGGTATCAATTAACGATTATAGACATGATCTAAAAAATGATTTGCGGATTTTTATTAACAGAAGCGATTTATCAAGTAACTTATGTTTTACAATAATTAGATATAATTCCTATACAGATAAATTCAAGGCAAGAAAATGCGAATGTGAATTTGATACCGTTTTGAAAATACGAAATTCAAAGATTTAACCACCCTGACCCCTTCTAAAAAAATAATGAACTATTATATCTTAAATCGGGTTCTTCTTGGCTACCTTTTGGATATGCTAAGAATCTGTTATGTCATCATCACTAAATAGTCCGGAATCATATGGTAAATGTCATTTTCATTTTAAATACTGAATTCTTCTGTGATTCACCCGTTTATTAATATATATTTTAATGGAAAAGGTTTCATATACCTATCTCATTAAACAAATTTAAGAAATGCCACATTAAGGTTCGTGTGCATTGTTTTATACTAACTAACTTAATAATAGGCCTTCGAAATTTTACATAATTTAAATTGCTATAAATAAACATACATTTACAACTTAAATATTAATAATCAAAAAATGAAGTAATACAAACCTTGTTTTTTTTTTTTGTTTTTTTCACCACTTTCAATTCATAAAGAACCTTTTTTTTTCCATGTTACTGATCCTCATAAGGATGTTCGATTTGCCATCTGAAGAATTCTGTACAAGTTCTGGAACAGTTATTTGGACTTTTCGCAACAAGATTAACAAATGGTCGTCATCAACAAAACTTTTTTTAAAACCTTTGTCTTCAAGACAGTAATCTCTCTCATGGAATTTTGGACCATTGTGAAATATCATTTCCTGCTTTTTGACATTTAGACCCTTCCAGCCAAGTTGGTACTTATAAAAGAATGTCAAATATAAAACATTCTTGAAAGCTAAATGAAAATGGAATTACTGGCATATAAGAAAAAATTATCCTGATTAATACAAATTGAAAAAATACACATAAAAAAAAAAAATTAAAAAAAACTGTACCACTACAACCCGTGTCTTGGTACCCTTTGTTACCCATAGTTAGGTGTAATTCATTAACATAGAATAGAATAGAAGAAGAATTTTATTCTGGGACTAGGTCCCTTAAGAATAACACAATAAATAAAGATCAATTTATATTTACAATATTTTAAATAAAATATAAGCAAATAATATAAATTCTTGTCTTGAAAAGAATAATTAATTTTAACCAAAAATTAAAAAAAAGAAAAGAAAAGAAAAGGAGAAAGAATAAAAAATACAAAAATATTTGGCTGATTAGCAAAGTTGAAGCTAGTGCATTAAAAACTATTATTTACTTCTGATCTAGATGTTAATCTTAAATTGCAATTTCGTCAAGAGCATCATTTTGGAAAGAAAGAAGGTGTTGGAAATGGAGGGATTTGAATGAGGTTAGAGAAAAAGCATTTCGGATATTAGAAGGAAAGGAATTTCAGAGGATAGAAGAGAGGGCGAGAAAGGAACATTAGAATGTTTTGGTACTATGGGAAGGGGTATGAGGTCAGAAAGGTGGGATCTTGTTTCCTGTGCGTGGACCCATGTTGGAATGATGCTGGGTGGTGATAGGTGGTATAGAAAAGATCCGAGGAAGAGCCACTTTAACTCGCCGCAAAAGTGGCCCACCTCGAGATACTGAAGATAAATCTTAAAAAGCCGTTCATGATCCGCTTCAATCTATCCTAGAGCATTATAAACAAGTAAATCAGCTTCACAATACCCCATGAAGGAACTAGAGGGCAGGTATTGTAGAGGTCACTGACGGATTCAGAGGAAGATGGGGGTTTTTTGTGCTAAAGCCTCCCCACCAAAAAAAAAAAAAATTGAACTTTTTTTGCATTCGTTCATTTTTGAATCTATGAATGATCTGAGCCAAATATTTAAACAATTACAATATGTTCTCTTTTTAAATCATAACTCATTAATGCAATCCTAATGTTAATGTAGTCCTATAATTAAATTTTATTTATTGTGCTGCAACATTCAAGTTTCAAAGGAGGCACTTGCCCCAAGCGGCAGAATTTAGAGAACGGCAAATTTCGAACAAAATTTTATTTTTAGGTTAAGCAAATAAATATTTCCTTCTGCTTTTTGATTGTTTTGACCTTGATGCAGTCAATTGAAATGAGTTAATGTTATGAGATGATGATATTTAATTAGAAATATATTACCTAAAATATTATGGTTGACTTTTATAGAGGGGAGAGTAAAAATTAAAATTAAGCTTACCAAATTAAAATTAAGCTTACCAAATTAAAATTAAGCTTGCCACTCCCTGCGAAAATCCTAGTTCTGTCCCCGTGCAGGTATTTATCACATCTACAAATTTGTTTAATTACTGATGTAATTAACATTTAGATACTAGTTTTCTCGTTTGCTTCCCTGTCAATTATAAAAATATAATTTGAGTTTTTAATGTTATTTGTTTTTATGCTTTATTCTGTGATTACTATTGTCATGGTTCATCTAACAATACACTAAGTATTAAAAATAAAATTTGTGATATCTCTTTCTAACTTTTTTTTTAATTTTTAATTAAATTGTAATTTATATTTCAGTTCTCAGTGTTGTGATTCATGCTAAGCATCTCCTTATTACTCCAGTTCTGCTTAGTACAGGTAATTATTAAGTTCATTTTAAAATTATTTAAATACTAAATGAGTTTTAAAATGTTTGAATTTAAATTCTTCAATTTCCTTGATTATGAAAAATCTTCAGATTATGAAAAAATAATGATTGTGCATGATGTAGTTTAATGGATCTCAATTAAGGAGATGATAGCCTGGGGATTGTCAAAATGAAACACATAATAGTTGTGTATTGTTGATTGCCAGCCACATGTTGATATACATTGAATGACTTCTTCATGGCTGCAAACAATTCTACGTACATACATATTTGGCACTGCAACCTGCTAGCGAGTCTGGGCCTCCTCGAGCAGCCTCCACTAGATGGCTCTGTCTTGTGTTGCAGCAGTCCAGTTTCCAGCAAGGTTCTCCACCTTAATAAGTATCCGCTTTAATACAGTCCAGCCATCTTGCCTTGGGTCGCCTGTCTCTCCTTGTTCGGTGTATGTCCTCCATTAAAACCTTTTTGGGGATATCGGAGTCATCCATACGAGTGACATTTACAGCCCAGCGGAATCGGCCCAGCTTGAAAACCCGGACTATGACATTTTCCGGTATTCAAAAACAACGAATACCTCTTTCAATTCCTGCTCCATCGGCATATCCCAGCAGCTGTTTAATCCTGGAAAAGATGGTGCCTGTTGTCTGTAGTTTTGATTTTCGTATAGCCATTTCTAGTGGTATATTGAAAAGAAGACATGCAAGAGTGTCTCCTTGTCTTACTCCGCAACTGGTTTCAAATATTTCAGACAGGTCTGACCCCACACGGACTGCACATTTAGAATTTCTCATCGTCATTTTTATCAGTCGCATGAGTTTTCCTGAAATCTTAAGCAAACAATTCTAACAAGTGATATTTAAGAATAGTATTGAACGTATATACTCTTAGAAACAAAAAAAAAAAGAGAGAGGAATCCAAGTGACAAATAAAATAGAAAAAAAAAGCGTTTGAGATGTATAAAAGGAAGAGAAGAAAAAAAAAAAATATATGATGTACACATGTCATATTATATGATAGATGTATATCATAGATTATGACACATATGTCAGATATGATATACATATGTCATAAAATGATATACATATGCCATAATATATCTCTATCTCTTTGAATTCTCTATTTTATTTGCCAAATGTATTTCCTTCCTTTTTTCTACCTAACTCATTGCTATCATATTTAAATTTATGGATGTGTCTAAATAATGTTCTTAAACATTTCATTTATCTATATCTATAGATTTGATGAAGATAAAAATTTGGATAAAATGTTGGCTAATAATAAATAATACATATCTATGATGTGTTTTATTTTTACTGCATTCGAGCATCACCTCTCTTGATTGAAAAAGTACTTAGTCTTATTTCTTTTAGGGGAAGGAAATAATTCTTTAAGATCTATGTTTTTGATTTGACTTTTGATCAAGAGATTGTAATTTTTGTTATGAAGATCAGCTTTCTTCATCATAATAAAAACAGCCATTGTACAATTTTATTATTTGAGTTTCAGCGATGGAATTGTCTTATGTATAATAAAAAAATACAAAATGATTTTCTTTTTATAATATAATCATCTAAATAGGTTCCTAAATTTTTAAACTTATGCATAAAATAAAATATATTTGGGGTAGGGAATCGTGTATGTAAGATTGTGATTTTTTTTTTCATAGCGTAGTTTCAAAGGCATCTTTAGGCTTAGCCAAGTGACAAATGTGGGCAGGTGGAACAAGAGACTGCCTGGTGTCATGCTAAGTATAGATAACTTCAAGGGTGCATTGTTGCTATCTAAATATGGTACAAAATGAGTATAGAGCATTCCTTATATGTTTAGTTGGAGGTAATATTTTGTTGAGTTTACGTAATTTAAAACCAGCCATATTTATTTAAAAAATATATTATATGTAAGATTATCCATAGTGTTCTATGGTTTTGAAAAATAATTATTGCACATAAAAATTGATTAGAAATAATGACATTGAGCCAGGAGCTGTAATGAATTTTGATGAGTGTACTATAGTTATTATTTAATTCAGTAGTGTTTGTACAAAACTAAATCAATATTATCAATTTTCCTGGGTTATAGTTCAATATTCCACATTATTTTACTTTAAATGTACTTCTTTATTAATTCTTCGAATTTGTACTTTATTCATTTAATTTATTCTCTACTTTGATATGTTTCCAACCTACATAAAAACTAGTTTTCACTATACTTTTCACACCATTAAGGTTCATTCTGAATGCTCTATTTTTTTAATGAAAACATAAAGAGACTTGATAATAATTTTAATAAAGTTAATACAATTTTTACAATTACAAACTAATATGTAATGCATTAAAACTTAAATTAACTCAATATATTCCAAGAAACTTAAAGCCTGAGTACCATAATTAAACCTGATACATGATTGTGAGACTTAGTCTCTAGCAGATACACAAGAAAACAATATGAATAGATATGAAAGAAACTTCTTCAATATAGAAACAGAAGAGGCTTTGGATCAAACAGTGAGAAATTATTTCAATCTTTCAATATTTTGCAATATGAAAAGAGATTAAAATGAGTAGTTATCCAGGGCGGCTCAACACGACCAAGGAGGCCACTGTTTATTGACACCTTTAGATACCTAGAACCAGATGAATAGGCAGAATAAACAATGATGCCAATATGCTATAGGTTGCACATTGGAAAATTATCATCCTAGATAGAGATTGAGCTGCGTTTTTTTTTTTTTTACTTATTTTACTTAAGAGGCTAGGTAGAGCAGAGAATAGAGGGGGAGATACAAATAAAAAATTGTAATGGTTTGCAGGGCAGCAAAATGGTCTGTAATGCCAACAGAAAAATCCTAACTTTTGTTAGAATTTATATTAATATATAAATATATTTATATTAATTAATACAATATAATTTCGCCAAATTAATTTTTAGGTTAAAAATGTTTTATAGAAGTTCTGTTTTTAATAAATATTGTTCTCTATTGCATTGCTGATTTTTGTCTTTAGTTTTAAATACACTTTTATTTATATTTAAATGATTATATTTCAATCAAGGGAGGGGCATGTTTATATAAAATGATGAACTTATATTGTGTTTGTTGTTATAATTTTTTGGTTTCAGTTTAAATTATTTTTTATGATAGAAACTAATTTTTGTTATGGCATACAATCTATATTGGATAGTTAATAAAATGTTAACCAATGATTTACTGTGCCAGGAATTAATAATAAGTAAATAATTTTAGTTATAATAAGAAAAATCATTTCTCAATTTTGAAGTCTTATTTTAATAGTTGAAGAAAAAAATATGTTCTTCAGCCCTGAAGGTCTTAACCCCTGTTTTTATTTTATTTTTTTGTATTTATGGTTTGTACTTGTCAGTCTTATATTTTAAGATACAAATAAGTTTAATACTGACTCTTAAATGGTTTTTCTTTGCTCATGACCATCTAAACTCTATTTTAGTGTACCATTTATAGAAGGTCGAGGACTCGGTAAAAGTACATAATGATGCATAAGGTCTGGCTGATGCTCCCTGACCTTAAGAAGCCTTAAGAGGACATTGCAAGAGGATTAGTGATATTTTAAATTAGCACTACCTGGGGGGATTAATGAATGAGACCGATCGTTGCCAACTGGCAGCCTCCTCTAGTCGGCATATATTTAAAACCCTTTGTCTAGGACAGTCTGACTTTCTTCCTCGCTTGCGATTTCATATGATTCAATGCAAATAACTTATATAACTTGAAAATTGGTGTATGTGTTTTACTTTAATAATTAATTGAATGTATTTAAAATCAATTATGTATTGATTTGAAACAAAACTTATTTATACTGTTTCCCTTCTCAATATAGAAAGTATGTAAGATGGAACATAATCTATTCTTTTGATTTATTTTGAAACGATTCCATCACGGTAGAATTTATGATGCTGTTGACTAATTTTTGTCAAAATCATTCATTCTTATATTAAAGGAGTGTGCTAGTTGCAATTTCCCTATTTGGGTTATAAATGAATTGCTATAATTTGTATTTATTTGATTACTACAGATATTTCATAAGCAGTATACAACAGACTTTGAGCAGTATGTCAATCAAACAAGATGATATTATAGATCAGTAATAAATAAGTAAATAAAGCAAGCTTTATTTTTATTAAGATTTATTAATATACCTATAATTTAGGTTTATTAAGTTCTCCAGTTAAAGAATTTGTTTTTGTAAAACAAAAACTTGGTATCTATAATAGCATTGATAATTAATATTGATCGTTTATTTAATGAATATATGTTTTCTTTTCGGTCAAGAAAACTAAATCCGAAAAATTAAGTATATATTGACTATTAAATTAAATTCATTAGTTAAAGTAAACAAATAGGAGTATCTAAGTCTATTTATTTATTAGTTATAAAATAATTACCATCCCAATCATTGTAGTGATATGAGAAATTTTATCTATGATAAGTAATCTTTTTTTTTTTAGGCCTTTTCTTCCAATTATTTTTTTGCTAATTAGGAAAAGATATCTTTTTATATTTCACACAAATTAGACAATTTTCTCTGAAATTTTCAGACATGGGGACTGAAGCACTAAATTCTCTCTTAACTGTAAATCAATCCTATATTAACAAAATATTTCATCCAGTTCAACGTACAGTATTCTTTATTAATCAGATATAAATTAAATGTTTTCTCTCTCTCTTTCTCTCCCTAATTTTCTCTCTCTCTCTCTCTCTCTCTCTCTCTCTCTCTTTCTCTCTCTCTCTCTCTCTCTCTCTCTCTCTCTCTCTCTCTCTCTCTCTCTCTATATATATATATATATATATATATATATATATATATATATATATATATATATATATATATATATATGCTGACATGACAGTCAGTTCCTTAAGTTATTCCCAATTTATGTCCTTCCATTTTTATTACATCGGGCTATAATTTAAAATATTTTTTTTTTTTTCCTATGAACCCAATCGCTCTCGTTATCCTGCGGATGATTTTTCTTTTCTATATCTCGATTTTGCTTTCTTGAGTGCCAGTCTGAAAGTAATGCATTGATCATGTTTACCTTAATGAATTTACAAATAGTAAGACAATTGGGATTGCTTTGAAATTACCAATCAATCCAAACTCCGATTTTATTTACTAGAAAATAATAAACGTCACTACTGTCTACCTCTGTACGACTTACTTTAATAATCCATTGACTAAAGCCTAACCATCTTATTCTTCTTTTATAAGATTTCTAGAAATCATTTCTATTTATTAAGAATATATTCTTAAAGGTCTTCTTTCCTTGGTAAAACAAAAAATCCACCACGACCTCTTCTGCTACAGATCTCGTCAAAAATAAATATCTTTCAATTCATTATAAAGCTGAAACCGTTAGCCCTTAACATGGATTTGCGATCTATTCCTGATAATCATTCAAATGTTATGAAAAAAAATTATAATCGAACTTATTGCTATTACAGGCTGATGCTTTGAGAATCAATCGTTTCGCATTTCTCTTATGATCACACTGATTTATTTTGTTAATTACAGTTCTTAATTTCAATAGACGAATAAAGAAAGGTTATTCGAATAAAAAAATTTAAGTAACTTAAATGTAAAATACGACAATGATGAGTTAGTGCCGAGGTGAGACAGGTTGTCGGGTAGACAAGAGCCAGGAGGGGGAGACTGTCTGGAAATAGCCCTCAATCTAGGGGTCGGCTCATAGGCTAGCTAGCACTTTCCAAGAGGCTCTTAGATCTCAGCGGCTCATATTGATGACATTCGATTCCTCGTTGATAACCAGTATCGATATTTTTTGTTGGACTTTCGATACAAAAGGAAGAAACGCATGAATATGTGGCATTTAGTGGGCAGTTTGTCCTTTGAATTAATGCGGATGCTCGATGTTAGAAGTATGAATCAGTTTTTTGTTTTCTTTTTTAATTTAAATATTAAGAAGTACATAGGTAAAATCGCATAGCTATCAGATCCTGTTCGCAAGATACAAAATGTTCATGCTAACTGAGGTTTTGATTTGAACACACATGGAAGTAGACTTTATACCTTTTTTAAGATAAACCTCAGTCATTACACTCTATAGTAAGTATTAAAAAAAAAGTTTACCTAGTAGGTCAGCATAGCTTCCTCACGATTTATATCTAGAACATTAGGAAATGCAAACAACAAATGTGTAAGAAAAAAAATTTTAATTGTTTATTTCGACATGATTCGGATAATTACAAATATATATACAGCACATTAGTTTTCGGCTTTCCTCTAACATTGGGCCTAATCAGTCGAGCCGTTTTTGAAATATAGGCGTATAAGGAAAATATGTTTGTGCATGCGTAAGCAAAAGCAGTGGATGGAATTTGATAAAATCGATTCCTGACTATTTTTAGACTAATCCTCACCTTTTCTCCAAATTTTGGCCAACTCCGATAAGCTGTTTTTGAAATAAAGGCGTGACAAGGAAAGTACTTGATGGTAATTCGATCAAATTTGTATGGAACCAACGAAGTATAAATCCGTACAACCTCTGAAAATATCATCAAAATTGGAGGAACTATAGTACGGGGCCTCCGTCTAACCATAGAGAAGCAGAGGATCGACAGAGCTCCAGGATTTGATGGAATAAATGCTGCTATCCTCAAGAATAGTGCCCCTTACATCGAGAAATAACTCCTTAAGATAACTCCTAAACGAGTGTTTAGGCAAGAGGACTTTCCAAACAAGTGAAGGATCGCAGACGTCGAAGGTTTTCCGACCTATTCGCCTCCTCCTAATCTTCAGAAAGATTCTGGAGGATATGATTGCTGCCAGCCTTAGACCGACCCTCAGTGCTGCAAGCCATCCACCGTAGTTCGGCTGAACCCGTGGCAAGGGATCAACAAATGCTCTGTTGAAAGTACTCAGGGTTCTTGAAGAGAAAACGGAGGAGTATGCCTTATTGATCCTTTTCGACATACCCTTTGTACATGGCCTTTGTCAGCGTCTGGTGGCTTTGTGCACTTCAGCGGTTGCCAGAGTTCGACACCTCTAGCATCCTATATTCCTTCATAAGCAGTTACCTCAATTAGTAGAGCGCAAGCAGGGTTAGCTTCTACGAAGTGGAAAAGAAGATAGAAGGAGAATGCCCTCAGGGCTCAATCCCATGGGTCGGTCCCATCGATCCCCAGGGGCCCTGCCCTAGGGATGTTAGTGTTCTATCAGTTGCGGAGGGAGCTGGAAAGCCTAACGTTACTTCCAACGGCCTACATTGACGACCCAGCCTATGGTGGGTCATAGCTACAAGATAATCATGGCCGAGGATAACACAGCTATTTTCTTCAAACCTGTTGAGCTAGTTTCTGTGCACCTTTCTATGGTGTACCTTTCTCATCACAGGAAGAAACTGAGTATGACCGCAGCCAAGACACATGCTATACTCATAAACATCCACATGATGGTATAGAAGGATCAGTCTAATTAGGGATTGATTAATTATTTGCCTCTTTTATAATTTTGTTTTTATTGAAAAGTAGTTTCAAATTTTATACATTCATCTTCAGTTCTAAAAGCACACAAAAATTCAAAAATAAGCAATTCAAAATACAGTTTGGTATTATTATACATATTAAATTAAATGTAACATAAATTATTATTATAAAACATTTATGAATTATGAATTCAATTAAGACAAGAAGTCAAATGCATGTTGGTACTCACCAAGGTTTAAGTAGATTATATCAAACAGAAAAGGTTGCATTGGTTTGTTCTCGCATTGAACTAGTAATGGAAATTACTATAACGGAAGAAAGGTAGGGTGTTTGCAGGCAAATAGTATGGTTTAGGAGTCGGGGTTTTCCAGTAATTCCGGTGAGTAATTGTTTTTTCTGTTGTGGATTTAAGATTATTCGTTGTTTGATTTGTAAATTTCAAGGATTCTTTTATTTTTACATATGAATTATTTTTTCAACAATGACCTTTGCAACTTGATTGTTAAGAAGTTCAAATATGTTCTTTATGTTATTAATTTTGTAGAAATATTTTTTTAGATATTTATTCCCCGAAAAAAAATAGACTATTGCAGTGGGTAGAAGGTCGGCGGTGAGCGACGTTACTGCGTTTATATCCGTTTCATAATTCCTAGAGTACGATTATGGAAGTTTTGGAGATATATATATATATATATATATATATATATATATATATATATATATATATATATATATATATATATATATATATATATATATATATATATATATATATATCTGTGTGTGTCATTTTATTTTTTCTCAGTAGGAGATTTAAATAACTATTTTAACGATAAAGTTTTGTCAAATGGGCGAATGTAATTTTTTTTTCTCTTTTTTATTAGTACTCGTTTATATTGCATCACAAGAATTCTTTTTTTCTTTTATATTATTTATTACTCTTATCTTATTTCCATAGGCAAGCCACAATTGTTATTTTTTGTTTGTACAACATAGTTATTCTTTGAGGACTTCGTCCGGAATAAAATTCTCTTTTTTTATTCTATTCTCTCTATATATAAGTGCATATTTTATATATATATATATATATATATATATATATATATATATATATATATATATATATATAAAAGTGCATCCTTGGAGCAAATGCATATATGGAGATTTATTCAAATCTAGTTTGTTGCCATCCATGGGGATTTTACTATTTCACTTCAAATTCTCTTAGAAGGTATCTCTCAAATCAAAATAAATTTGAAATAAATCGGCATAAATGCACTTGCCCCGATTTTGCACTTAACTGGACTTACCTTATATATATAAATATACAATATATATAGATTTATTATGCTTTGATAATATACTTCATATTTTTCCTCAATGTTCATAAATTGCTGAATTATGGCCGTATAAAATCTAATCGGATGGTAATGTCGTGTCTCGTGGATCACGCCAGCCAGACCTATGATGACAGATACCAAATCTAAAAAAAAAAAATAGGTCCTTTAGTCTCGGAGAAAAGCTAAGAACGGCGGACTGATGGATTTTTTAAAACCGATTATTGTATTTTATGTATCATGAAATGTAAAACCTCAAGTTTTGAGGGGGGAGAGGAGTTATAATTTTAAGAAATTGTTTTTTCTTGGTCAATTAAAAACGTTCATTATTGAAAATAATTAACCAAAACGTTTAAAATTAAGTATATATATGTTCATCTTCACTTTCATATATGTTACATATCAACTAAATATTTGTATATTTTTTGCTTATTACTTTAATAAATGCCATTAGTATCAAGAATTTTTTATTTACTGAACATAACATGTCTTATTCGGAATTCATGTTTGCAGAATGGCTTTGCCCACATTATTCCGCATAAGGGGGGCTTTACTCTGTTAAATAGATATATATGTAATTGCTAATCCGAAAGAAAATTTCAAAATATTGTTGAGATTTGCAGCCTATGTCCTCGTTGGACCAATAAAAGTGCAAAACGTCTTCTTAAGGGTTATCTTAGAGTCCGGGCTAGCCCCTCTTCTTACAGTGCCTCAGAATATTTACATTCTTCAAGAAGTGTTTCTTTATATTTTAAATAAATAATCAATCATAGATCTTTATAGTTTATCTATATATTTACTTATCTAATTTTTGTATTACTTTTTTATTCCATCTGTAGTTACTTTTCTGTTCATTCTTCACCCTCTTCGTCGCCGCCTGTACTTCCAGACGACATACTCCTCGCGACAGACGCCCATGTGTTCCTGATGACCTTTCCTCGGCCGTCAGTGCTTATTATTGGAGTAAGACTGTTGCTAAGAAGGGGACTGACTCAGCGGTTGCCCTAGCCAGGAGGGCGCACTATAATAGAGTCGATGCCCGCTCCTTCTGTGCCAAAATTAAAAGTTCAATTTTTTTATCAAAATGAATTAAAGTCCTCTGGCCGGTTGCCAATATCTGCCGTAGCGTTCTCTAGTCTCACGGCCTTCGCAGTTTGTAGTGGCGTCAATTACTTATCATTTTACTAAATATTATTCCAATAATTTTATACATTATTACTTTATGATCTATTAAAATTTCGTTGTAAATAAGACAATATTATTTTTTGAAATATTATGCTTTGAACAATAATAAAAAGGCATCAATTTTCATTATTTCACAAACCTTTTTAAAGTAGGACATTTAATTTAAAGTACGATTTATAAATTTAATAAGTAAATTTAAAAATTATTAATAAATTTATTTTAGTAATTTATCCATTTTTTTTTTTATTTTACAGTGTCTATTTTTAAATAATTGCCTCATCATTTTATTCTTTTGCTTTATTAATTTTTATTTCTTATTTTTATGCTATTGTTATAGTATCTTCATTTTGGTTCTTATAATTCTTTAGTTCTCTTTCTTACATAAACAATTATGTATTTATTTTCCATATTTTCTTTCTCTCATCATATCATTCTTGTTATTATTTATTTTCATAATTTTATTTTATTTATAATTTTTGCTTTTGTTTTATTACTTTTTCGTTTTTTTATCTCTAAGGTGGGATTATTCCGAAATGTTACTAGTGTGATGCTTACCTAGATTTACACCGGTCAACAGAGAAAATTTAGTAACATTGCTAATAACAACGTTTCTTGGAAAAATGTTTATTATTAATAGCATTTTGATGCCTACAGTTTACACCGGTTACAGAGAAATGTTATTATAATTTTCAAGGAATTGGTGTAAACGAAATCGAATGTTATTGACAATAATATTATAATTACAAAGTTATCTCCGGTGTACACGCATCTTTAAATGAACTCGTTTTTTGAAAAAAGTGTAAGGGCCATTTAGCAAACTTTACAGAAAACACATGAAACGATTTTTCCTCAAATAACAAATAACAATATATTTCAAATAACAATATATATTTTTTTAATTTAAGTTTTTATGGTATACAGTAGGAGTTTATTTACCTCCCAAAGCCTTTATAATTACAATATATTTTTAAGGATTCTAGCACTAGTTTAGGCCAGAGTGACGACTGAGAATCGTTAGTATTTGGTGCTCACATCATCAATATTCGATTTTTAGACCATTTCCAATTTTTTTTCGATTGCGGGAATCGATAGAGGCAATTTTATGGCGCTTAAGCCATTTTCAAAAAACGACGTCGATATACAGCACGTGATAAGGAAAGTTATCTCCGGTGTACACGCACCTTTATGTAGGTTGTTACAAAAATCATTGTGCATGAACACAACCCTTAATTTCAACTCTCATAATTAATCCTATAAGAATGTTTTTGTTCATACTAATTATGTCACTATTTACTTTGCCTAATCCTTTAATTCCTTGTGACTTGAGTTGGCTTTACGAGGCCATTTACATTTTTAAAACGCACGTGCAATGTCAGAAGAAAAAATCGTGATTCGCGGTGTTTTGAGACATAACTGGAAAAAAAGGTTTAAACGCAAAGGCAGGCGCCGAAGACATTTATGCCATAGAAGGAAAATCAATTATCCATCGAAATACTGCCGCACTTAGGCGTTTCAACAATGGGAATATGAGCCTTGCAGAAGAACCCAGATCAGGACGCCCATCGGCGATGATGACGTTCTTCTTGAATGTGTGAACCAGGACCCTCATGCAACTACTCATGATTTATCGGCCGTAATAGGGACTTCTAATCACAATGGCTCGTCATCCCTGGGCGTAAGGAATTTAAGACAAAGATCCGACCCACATGATTTGCAGAGGCCCAAGCCCAGCAGCGAGTTGATATGTGCAAAATTTTGCTTCAAAATCCAAAAGATGACAGATTCTGGAAAAAAATGATCACAAGTGACGAAAAGTGGATATTTTTAAATACCCTAGCAAACATAAGCTGTGGGTACGGCCAGTTGAAGCTGGACAACTAGAAGTACGCCAAGATCGGTTTGGAAAAAAAGAGATGCTTTGTATTTGGTGGAACTTCGAAGGTGTTTTGCATTTTGAGCTTATTCTTGATGGTCGGGCAGTCAACTCAAACCTTTACTGTGAACAGCTAAACAGAGTTTATGCAGTTTTGAGTGCAAAGTATCCCGTTTTGGCCAACATGAACTAAGGCATTTTGCAAGACGACAATGTCTCTGCACATCGTTCTCGCTTGACCAAGGAAAAATTATCGATATGGCAAGGAGTAAACGTTTTGCCTCATCCTGCGTGTAGCCCAGATATCATACCATCAGATTATGGTTTGTTTAGATCAATTATAACTACGAAGACATGAAAATTGGATGTGAAGACTTCTTTGCCCCAAAACCAAAGGAGTGGTGCCGGTATCAAATCCAATCACTTGCCGAAACATGGGTGAAAGTAATTGAAAACAATACATTTTACTTTGAAGAGTATTATTCAAGAATGTTTAAAATATGTAATCTCAAATATAGTTATACTAATGCAAAAGGACTTTTGTAACAACCAGTATTTCTTATAACCTAGTTCAGCCCTGAGGATAGTCAACATTTTTGGGTTGATACGTCAGCTTTTAATAAAAACTTATTTAATGTCATCTATTTAAAGTCACAGGGACTGATTTCCTAACTAGCTATATAATCTAATATATATAATCCTAAAATATACTTTAAATTAAACCCGGAGTGTTTGGCTAATTACATATCATTAATCATCACATTTCTATTATTCTAATATGTTCTGGATATGTATATTTCTTAACATAAGTTATTGGAAAAAACAAAACACAAAATACTCTAAACATATAAACTTTGTGCTGTTACAAATTTATCGAAATTAAGTTAGTAGTATTAATACCTCAAAGAATTAAACGACTTCTGATGTCCTTCGATGAAAAGGTAAAATAGTGTTAGTTTATTGCGTATAAAGGTAGTTATGGTATTTTATTGTATTTTATTTAAGTTTTTTTTTTTTTTTTTTTTTTTTTTTTTTTTTTTTTTCAAATCACCTTATACCTTTGGACGATTTTCCATTCAATTTTTAATTTCAACCTCGCTATCTAATCCTTTCATAACATGACTATTTGAGTGAGTTCCTTTTATAAATAATTTTTTTATTTCATTATTATCACTACCTATTTCATTTGTCATATATTTTTATTAAACAAAGAATTCATTTGTATTTCAAAAATATCCAAAAGTATAAATTGTTTGTTTTTTTACTTGAGATGATATAAAATTAAAAAAAAATAAAATAAAGGTTTGCATATAGTGTTCTTTTCATTAGAAAATTAAAATATTTTGCATTACTTTCTCATTTTAATTAATTAAATCGTATATAATTGGGACAAAAAAATATAACTTTTATTATCTATTCTACAAGTCAGAATGCCATCTTGTCAAAAAAATTGTATACATTGTTTGTATTTTTACTTTTTGTCTTGACAAGCAACCTCGAAACGTTAAATGCTAAATGCTAAAACGTTTAAAATATAAATAAATGGTAAAATGGAACCTAGATTTGATTTAATCCCTATAAAAATATGCCGACTTCCAAAAAAAATATGAAAATATAAAATATTGTATTGACCCACGAAACGACAATTTCATAAAATATTAGTGAATTTGAGTATATATGAATGTTTGAGAGGTGCCACATATACTGTACGCTATCGATGGGAATTCAAAAGCGCCTAATAGTGTGTTTATTATTGAATTTTATAGACAAAATGTTGTTTAGAAATTGTAATTATTTAATAATTGCAATATCTTATCGATTACATTACATCACCTCCTGATATGGCTCATTACCGCGGGGAACCATTATTAAAATAGTTATATTTTATTAAATATTGTGTATACAGAATTGAAAATGGTATAGTTTTATATTTTCTTCACAATTGTTTATTATTATCTATTTTTTTTTCTAATTTGCACTGAACAAGAAATCAGTTTCATATCTTCTACTTCGTCTTGTAAAATAATTTATTAGACTTCCTATCAGCTGCTCCTCTATACTGGCTGTGAATGGAGACGAATAGCAGGTTTCTTCAGACCAGTGGTTTTATTTTCTTTCCCACAGATATCCTAGCCATTGACTGACCGACATTTTTTTTTCGCATTGAGGCGGCAGTATATACATGTAGATAATGCCAAAAGGACTGACTAGCATGAGTGCGGTTTTCAGGTACCCGTTTTTGCCTAGCCCTAGGTGGCCGTGGAAGGCGTGAGCCTGGGTAAATTATAAAGCCACCTACCGCAGTGCTCCTTCCTCTCTTTAAGCTCTTTTCCGCCGACAGTTTCTCGTGCGATCATCACTCAACTTTCCGGATATTTGCTTAGGCATAGCTATGCTTATAATATCTACACTTCACCAAACATACAACGGGAAGAACATATTTTAAAGACTTCAGAAATTCGGAATATGACAAGGATTTATTTATTGCAATTGCTTAGCTTACAGGTAATATTGAAAGCTAGCTGACGACTTAAGAATGAAGCACAATCTCTTTAATTTTTTTATATATCCTTTATTTTCCTATTGAGGATAATTTTATTTTTATGTATTCCTTAATGTATCCTAAATCCGCTAATGTACGGATGTTCTTCATTGCGGTTGGAATGAAGAAAAATGTAGTAATTCGAAGTATAGCTTTGCGGGACAAAGTGATTTATGTGCCAAAAATCACTTCAAAATGATCTACTTGCTATTTCCTATGTCGAGCCAAAAGATTTAAATCCAGAAATGATCTCTATTCAGTTGAAATGAGAACCATAACATGGAGTTGTCAGTAAATCTCACCTACTGAGCTATTAATTATGCGCAATTAACGCCCAGGTAACTTAGGCAATGCCTAGGAGCGTCGGACGTCGGACGTCTTTATAATTAAAATTAATAACTGATAATATGTAAATATATAATAAATGTTTTATAGTACTAATTTATATCACACTTAATTTAATATGTATAATAATACCAAACTGTATTTTGAATTGCTGATTTTTGAATTTTTGTGTATTTTTAGAACTGAAGATGAATGTATAACATTAGAAACTAGTTTTCAATAAAAAGAAAATTATAGAAGTCGCAAATAATTTATCAATTCTTAATTTGTTTAAATTATGTTAACTTGAATATGTAAGATAATATATACGAAGATGGTGTTACAGTCTGGTGTTGTTACAGCATGATGGTGTTACAGCCGTCGGGATCTATGGCCTAAATTTATCAGGGAGATTCGAATTTCATGATGGAGGCTGTATTAAAAGAATAACTGTTGTATTCATAGAGATTCGTTCACATTGCGGTATAGTAGGAAATGATAGGGCTTAGCATGCTGATCGCTTGACATGGAAAGATAAAGAATATATCTTCAAAACTTTCTTTATAATAACTACGAAGAAAATGCGTAAACAGCATTGCTCCATCACTAAGGTCAGATTTTCGCTAAAATACAGAATTGAAAATATCAAAATGGCGGGCTCCCATTCCCGTAAAAAGTTGAAGTTGAACCCTCAAAAGGCTCTTCTCTAACACCCTCCCAATTTGCATACAAATTTTTATTTGTATAAAAAGAATATATCTTCAAAACTTTCTTTATAATAACTACGAAGAAAATGCGTAAACAGCATTGCTCCATCACTAAGGTCAGATTTTCGCTAAAATACAGAATTGAAAATATCAAAATGGCGGGCTCCCATTCCCGTAAAAAGTTGAAGTTGAACCCTCAAAAGGCTCTTCTCTAACACCCTCCCAATTTGCATACACATTTTTAACCCTCTAACTCAATTTGGAGGGCCTGTGTAGGTGCACAAAACCTTAAAAACCGCGGGGAATGAGAGAAAAAAGTCGATACCCTCAAAAGGTATTTCCTTAACACCAACTCAGTTCACATAGACATTTTCAATCCTCTATCAGACATCCTTTAATAATATAGATTGAAGTACGACCGAAATGTAGGAAAATAGTAAAACAAATACCCACTAAATGTATCATAGATTGTAGACTCCGCTTCGGGCATTGTTTTATTTTAGACCTGTCATGTCATCATTAGTATAGTTGGCACTTTTTTCACAAATCAACTTCTTATTTGAAATTATTACTATCTGCCACTTTAGGTTGATGCGTATAAATAATTTGAAATTAATTTAAATTATACAAGAAATTAAACATAAAAAAAAATGAAAATTAAAAATAATCTCATTATCATAGCCGTAAAAGATTAAAATATTCAAACTTAACTCACGGACTCAAAAACCATGCTCTACTCCCACCTACATTGGGCAAAACGTACTCCAAGAAAATCTAGCGTCCACTCTGAGTTCCAGGGGTAAAGGCAATAAATAAATGATTAAGAGTTATTGGTAAAATATTACAAAAATACTAGGTATTTTTATTCTATAATAAAAAATGCTATAAGCCGCTTTAATTTTTTTTTTTTAAATAACAAGGTATTGTGTAAGAAATGTGATTACTGCGAGACAGACAGATGACAGACGGACAGAGAGCCTATAAAGGGGGCTAGACGGAGCGCTGGGGGTTGGGCGAGGTTAGTGACACCGCGGGCCAGTAAACAGGAGCCCTTAATGTCCCCTCCCTTTTATTGTTGCCGGCGCTACTGCCTGTCCGACCGGCAAACAGTCTACTTAATATTGTTTTCGGCCTCTTCTCCAGCAAACAGTCTCGGCTCCGTCTCCTTGTCTATAGCTATTCTTCTTCTTTTCGGCTATCCGCTATTTACACCGAAAGAAAACTAACTGAGGACAATACCATACATCAAGGACGTTAGCTCTGAGAAAAAAAATAAATGAAAGAATATTTATATCTCCCTTCGCCTCCTCCCTCACGAAAAACACGTAAAAGAATAACTAACTATTCAGCATTAGCTCATCCAGTATGCGTGGATTGCAGAGAGTCCATGCAAAAAAAAATCGTTATTATCTGAAGAAAAGTTTGATAGCAATTTTTGGAATCCTTATAATATTGACATTAAAGAAATAAGAATTACCAGTGACGCTACCTAAAAAAAATGGCGCCCAAAAAACTCGAACTTTTAGTCCTTTCTTTGTTTTTTCACCAAGAATTCCTAAACGGTGTATTCTATCGAAAAAGTTAGAGTGCTTTAAATTAAAGACCATCGAATTCTGCGTGCAATGAGTACCAGAACATAATAATTTGGTTAACTAGTGTGGTCGAAAACTACGTTCAAATACGACCATTTTGTTAAAAACAAGGACGGAGTACTGTATATGAGTCTACGACCGTAGTTTTCGACTACACCAGTGACCCAAATTAGGTGTTTTGTGAAGACGCAGAATGTGATGTTTTTTAATTTAATATACTTTAATTTGTTTTAGACAAAATCCACCGTTTAGGAATTATTGGTGAAAAAACTAAAAAAAGTCCTAAAATTTCGTTTTTTTCGAAAGAATGCACCGTCTCTCTTTCTATCAAAGTTTTTGAGATAATGACATTTTTTTTTTGCACGGACTCCTCTCGTTCTAATATAAAAATATAAAAGTGCAATAATGAGATTCCGAACGAAACTAGAAAATATCTAATTTATCGAATGGGATGTAATTCTTATTGGGTTGGGGGCTGTTTTCATTTTATAATAATCAAAAGTACTATCAAAAACAACTTTAATATAAAAGGTGTAGGAAAAATAGCTTATTATGCTCTGTGACACCTAATAACAGGTACAAACTTATATAATAATAAATTCTTTATTTATTCTGGGACAAATCTCTTTAGAATAACATTACAGGCAGTATTGTTGAGCTTCTGAGCCTCAAAGAAAAATAAAAAAGAATAACAGAAATAAATAAATAAATTAAAGGATACAACTTTTAAGTCCTTAAACAAAAATAAACATCAAATATTATTAAACTGAAAATAAATGTCGTTAAGAGGGAATGAGGCTATCATATTAAAAATTTACAAGCACTTTGGAGATCTGTTATTATTTGGAACAAATTTCAATTGTTGAGGAACACTAATTTTCGTTTCCTTAAAAACTGAATGGATAGGAAGTGACTGAATAGGCGGGATTTGAAGTTGGAAAGACTTTTTGAGCGTCAGATGTAAGGTTAGGTCAGATGTAAGTTCAGATTCCTTAAGGATGAGGATCGGATAAGGACAGATCTGTCAAAAGCTACGGATCGGTGGTCCATTGTATACATATCTGAAGGCCGAGAACGGGCATGGTGGGAATGGACAGATAACTTGAATTGAAGAATGTCGGAGATGTATGAAGGGAGGCAGGACTGGATGACTTGGTAGAGGAAGGATGCATAGTTATGATAGTAGGATCAACTTAAACTTTTCATAAAATCGGAAGACAGAGACGTTCCTCGGGATCCCAAAGATGAATCGTACAAAGCAAATTTATCAAACGTTTTATTTTATTTTTTTGGCTCTATCCCCAGAGACGTCCCCTACATCGTACAACAGTAGTCAAAGTGGAGGAATATTTAGGAGTTTTCGAGTGTTAAATGGGCGACGACGGAATATATAAGAGACATGGTTTTTCCAGGAAAGAATTTGGTCAAAAAGTGATTTCAAAATTGTTGATGGTTGGATAGCATTTTATGGGTACAGTATTGGGATATGAGTAACAGTTTTAATAAGGTGATTGGAACCTACAACAATTGCTTTTGTCTTCTTTGCATTCAAATTCAGCTTGCTTGTAACGTTCCAGAGACTTATTCGATTCAAGTCCTCTTGGAGTTTTTTTGTTACTGGTAATAGATCGGAAGGCGGAAAGGACAGGTAAAACATTCCCTCGTTCAGAATGTTCTCAAAATGGTTCACCAACCTTTTCAGAACCAACTCTCTTAGGGCATGGAGTGTTTCATCTTTGTCTTTACAAGATCCATCTCCCGGTTTTTATGAAACTCTTTCTTTATTGAAGAAGGTGAACAGTCGGGTCTCACTTGAATTCCTATGATTTTCAGCATCCTATCACTTTTTATTCTCCCATTTTCTCTTACTTTTCTTGCGAAGCTTATGTCTTCACGTCTTCTTTCTGAGTAAGCTTGGGATGAATGCCTCGTATATCCGATATTCGTCATTCATCTTTGAGTTTGGTTGTTGAAATTATTCATCAAACCATGGAGCTCTCCTTGTTCTTTCCTTAATTTATTCAGCTGCGCCATTTATGGCCTGTAAAACTATATGGCCTGGGAGTACCTCTCCCATATAATTTCAAAATTCTCTTCACCTAATCTCATATTTTCCATTAATTTCTCTTCCAATCGTTGCTGATTAGGCATTTGGATTTCTGAGTCCTTTATTTGTTCAGTTTTATATCCATTGCTGTTTTGTCTTCTTTGGGATCTGGTGGTTGAAATTCTTGCTCCCATTTTAGCAATACTCAGACTGTGTCTTATACTTCTATTAGTTGTCAATTTGGTTGACTACGTTTGCTGATCTCCAAGTTATCTTTTGGCTTTCAGGTCAGAAAAGAGGGTTGCACCATTGGCTAATTCATTAGATGAGGCAAGATGTATGAGTCTTTGGCCTTTGTCATTGCTGTGTCGTGTAAAATTTAAGCACCCACTGTGGGGCGGTCGACCGTTTTTTTAGCTGCCTGTGAATTGAGATCATCAACTACAATTTTAGCGTCATACCATCGCAGCAACTGTTAACTCTTCATTGACTACTTCTGTGGGAGCGTAACAGTTTATGATGCTATAATTATATAACTTTCCTTCTATCTGAATTTTGCATATCCGTGCATATTGGAGTAAAATGGATCACTAGTTGGCGGGAGCATCCTCTCAAAACAAATCCTGTGCCAAATGTTTGATGCGAATTGTGCCAACTATAATATATAGTCTGGTATAGTTTTCGTTCCATTTCCATTTCCTAGCCATCCGGTGTGGCTAGGGTGTGCTGTAAATAGCCTTATGTTTAGTATGCTGTATTTAAAAACTGTATAGTGTAGTGTATTTACTAGCGGCGCCTATTTTAGACACAATAAAAATGGATATGCTGTGATGGTTTCAGATGAATCAGATCGGGCAATGAAAGAAGTTTTCCCAGAGAAATGTCTTCTCCACTATAGCAAATTGAAAACCAATGATAGGATGCTAGAATAAAGTGGAGAAAGATATGCTGCAAGAGTGCATCACAATTATAAAAAACAGAGCCCTGTGTTAATGTTTTTATCTCCTGTACATTAACTAATAATTAGAATGAAGAACCGTTCATTCAATCTTCCTGCTTTGCCACTTTAATGCATTTTTCTCTTCAGTTGTTGATAAGTTATTACAAGAACAGAACGTTTTTATAAAAATGAAATCACGAGGCTAATGGTCTAGCTCGGTGTTGTGCGGAGGGAGCGGGGAATCAGGGAGATATATCCATTCTCCCTCGAAACGTACGAAAAAAATTAATTTTTACACCCACCAACATAAGATTTGTGTTTTGGTAATTTTAACAATAGTTTTTGATCCAATTTTTATGCTTATCCTTAAATCTGGGGATCAAATGATCATTTGCCTTCTTCATGTTAAATCTCCGCTCTTTCCCCGAAAAATAATTTAATCCTATGTAGGATTTGATACTAAGGAATATAGGAAATATTATCTACGGAAGGAATGGTAAGAGCCACTTCATTGATTGAACAAACTGGTTACATGAGATTCCCTGTGGTATACAAAGACAAATCAGACAAAACACTTCATCAAGCGCTTTTGGTCTATCATTTGGTCCTCCTGTGAGTCCACTGCCTACTAAACAGCCGTAATAGAACTGGATGAAACTAGAAGAGACGAAACAAGGAGATTATGTGTTTTTGAATGAAAGATACGAGAGGATCATCGAAACTGATACTAGACAATTTTCGGATTTGGCCTAGGATTATACCGAGGTATTGGACTGTTGTTCAAACAGATATTGGTTGTTGATCAATTCTTAAACTAGAGATTGGAGAAGGGAGTATACGTTTTCTTTAATTTATAAATCCCTTCATTCGATTTCTTTGCAAATACATCCTTAGTGTGATTATTGGCGATCTGATGCATTTCAATCAGCCTACTTTCAGGAAAGGTCTTCTGTCTTTGCTTAATTTGTCAAAAGTTATTTTAAATAAACAAATAAACAATGCATATTTAAAAGAATAAACAAATTTAGAAAGGTCTTCTGAATATAGCAAAGGTTTAACGCTCTTAATCTCTCTACGCCTTAGAATTGCCGCAATACGTGGTCTTGTTCCGTATGTTACTATCATTGTAATGCATTAGTAAAATTTATTTTTTAAAAAAGTTTCGATAATAAAATCAGACCAAAGTGAAGAAGAACTATTTGATGCATTTAAAACTATTGTTCAGTTTAAGCTCACCGAATAACCAAGTAAATAGAGATAGTAAATATAGACTGGATGATGGAGTGGCAGGCAGCTGAAGACTGCGGTAGCAGCTGGAGGCATCTCTGCCCCTCTCTCTTCGGTCTGTTTTCTAGATTAACTGATAACTTTATCTCGCCAAGCTTTGTGGATTAAATAAAACAACGCGGCAGATTCTTGTCTTACATATTTTTCTTCTTGTCTTAGTTATTTTTCATAAATCCGTAGTTTCAAGTTTATTGAATAATTGAGATCTGTGTTTCTTAACAAAGGGAGTCCTTTATAAAACAGTAGTTACGATATACAGACAGTGGAAAGTTTGTTTATTGCAACTATGACCAGAAATGATAAGGTTATTCCTGGGTCTTTCAAGCTGAAATATACAAAGTATGCAAACAGGCCAACATTTTGACAATTTATGGCATTCTGGATAAATTATTTTTTCGATACTATTTTAGACGCAAAATTGATTTTGTTGCGGCTTATTGGAGCAGAATTCCACTCATTATAATTTCAGCGGTATTAAGAATTTTTTTTCAAAATCGCATGGTACTTTGTGTTTTGAGGATATCTGGAGAAGCTCTTCATAATTTCAAGCGTTTCAAGAAAAAAAAATTGAGATCGGTCGCAAATGTTGGCTTCTTGGAGTAGAATTCCGCTGGTTATAATTTCGCTCTTTCCAAAAAAATTATAACGAATATTGATCAATTATAAAAAATAAGCACGAGTTTTGAAAAGTCTCCTCACATCTTTTTCCAAATTAATTATCTTATTTTTATTCTTTATCATGATTAAATAATTTATATTTGTCTTTTAATTTTTAGGAGGAGAAGGGAAGAAGACAATAATCTCTCCTGTCTTCTCCCTCCTCTCCCCCTCTGCGTGCCCCCACGATAGTGAGTGATTCATGCAAGAAATAAAATCTAAATACATAAATCAAAAATAAAAATACTGCTGAATATAGGCAGAAAATGTCTTCCCAGTTTGAAAACAAATTTCTATATATACCGGTGGAAAGCTAAAAATTTTAGAAAAATTAATATCTAACATATAAAGTCGTAAAGGTAATAGATAGTGACGGAAAACGGATAAACTTAAGTGGTTATTGTGTACAATAATTTCAACTTATATATTATTTAATGGAAACTAAACACTTCCATGGAAACTAAATGGAATTTCCATAGAAACTAATTGGAAACTTTTAAAATGTATTTTGAAAAGATGGTATATGAACGAAATGGAAAGCGGGCACCAGATTTTTATTTAATATGATGTTAAATTTAATGTAAAGTTAGGAGAAGAGGAAAGCGATGAAATTTTTTTTTTTTCGAGCGCACAACCGTCAAACAATCGATTTAGTGGGTTTTGATAGGAAGGCTGGCTTTTGAATGTTATTTAACGGGTTTTGATTCAAGCCCGTACGCAGAAGACCGTTTGAAATTTAAAGTTTGCAAACTCATTGAAAAAAAAAATTAAAAACCAAAATTGTATCATAGGATTTAGCGAGTTTTGACTCTAACGGCCTCATTTGTATTCTTATTCAAGCATTTTGCGACTATTGTATTCAATAGATATGTTATACAAAAATGACGCGAAAATCGTTTGTTGTTTATAAACGAAAGACGAACCCAGAACCGGGAAAATTTGATGTTCTGAGATATTTCGTTTTCTACCTACTGCGCTGACATTGACAAGCAGCAAATCGCTTCTGGGAGCTGTTGAGATATTCAACTCTTTCACACCTGTTTCCTTTTGAGCTAGTTGTTCACCTCGGCATTTGGGGAAGTTGTAAAGATATTGGTGCCCTGTATACCTGGACAAGGAGCTCAATGGATTATGGGCTTATAGCCTATGCAGTTGTGGACAATCGTCTTCGGTACCTGCTTTGGTACATCTGTCAAATGGTCCTTCTCATTTTCCTGTCAGGTGCTCATTGACCAAGTAATCTTCCGGAAACCCAACCAATTTGAAGAATATTAACTGTTTTGTGAGAAAAAAGAACGGTAACAAACTGTCTACCTACCTCGATTGTACAAACTATAACTCAAAATCCAGTTTACAAACTGACTTAGTTCATCAGCTAATATATTGTAATGCTCTACAGCTCGGTGTGGTCCATGCCTTCCTCAACAGTCCTCATCCATCAAAGGATGTCGCCCTGTGATTTTGTTAATTGATTCCTAATGCTTTCAAATCCTTCTAAAGGTCTATTATCAGTATCTCCTAGAACGATCCCCTCTTGTTTTTCCTTCTGCAAAGCCCTGGCACGTATCGTCTGTGAATTTTGAAATCTGGCATTCCTATAATATGTCCTAGGCCATTCAATACATTAAGTTTTTATTAATCATTTTGCATCAATAATACTTTTAGATAATACGTTTTACAGTTGATTCTAATTCTATACCATCCAGGCAGTGGCGTAGCCAGAGAGAGGATCCCGGGATCCCTCCTCCTCTTCCAAATTACAAAATACTTTTACTTATTCCTCATCTATAAATAAAAATTGTATAAATCTATTTGAATGTTATTTTATGTAATATACCTAGCCATGGATAATATTATATTTAGAGAGGGCTCCCTTACATTGGGATGAGTTTCTTTAAACTAGATCCTTTGATGGAGCCTCTCCCTCCGAAACAAAAAAACTACATCACTGTATCCAGGGCCATATATATTCCTTAACTCCTCTCAAAAAGTATGGGTTTCATCCATATTAATAATAGTTTTGATCTAAAAACTTTTAGACTTGAAAAATATCTATTATTAGCTGCAATTCTTTTACTCACTTCCAATTCCGATCTGTAATCATTATCCAATTCACATCATAAGTATATATACCTATTCAAATATACTATATACTCTCAACAGATCATTTTTTGGGTCTCTGAAAATTGATAAACATGTCTGATCATATCATTTCGTAAGATACAGTGTATTAATCCCAGTATTAATCTTATTTAGCATTTCTTTCAGTATTCGGATACTTCTTATTTTTTTATAACAGTACAATAACCTGCCACACTGAAGGAACAATAAGTATTAGGACTCTAAGATTCCATTCATACCATACATAAAAAGTTTAAAATAAATGACATAAGTATGGCATGGGGTCCGCAAGTTACTATGGAACGACAGACCCTTAACAAACTACTCATACTACTTTTTTCTAGATCTTCAATAACGAAACTGAGACAGAAACTAAATACATGCACGTATTTACTTTAACCTATACGTACATACGACTCACAGATATTCGGTGTAGCCAAAAAGACCCACTTACAAAAACCCAAAACTTTCCAGTTAAAAATATTACGACTCATTAAAAATGCACCACGGTAAGTGATCAACAAAACCCTGCTTACTGACCTACACCTACCAAGCCGACGAATATATTAGGACTCTTTATAAACGATTTTATAATAACTTACATGGATATATAAACATACTGATTAGAGATATGGCTACAGCCTACTTGCCCATGAATAAGAGGAGATGACTAAAAAAGTGCTGGATGGTAGATCTCCTTCCTTAACTATCAAAGATAAGAAATAAATTGATAGATAAATTGAATAACAGAATAAGTAAACAACCAAAAAGGAAAATTATGTCAAAATAAAATAAGTTAACTAGAACACATTCATATCTCTTGAGGGACTTCACCCTCTCCCCCATAGAAATTTTATATTCGTTCACGAAATATAAATGAATCGCTCATTTTGAAAAGTTGTTAGCTCCTTTTGAAGAATAACCGAATTGACTCCTCCAAATCAAGCCTCGAGCAAAAATTATCAGGATTGTGTAATATATCGTAACAAGAATTCCTTATAACAAAATTCCAAAATAACAACAACAAAAATTAATAGTTAGGGATTGATAAATTATATAAATTATAATTTATCAATCCCTAGCTAGATTGATCCTTCTATACCATCATGGGATGTCAACTAAAAAATGAATAGTCTAATATTTTCATGTTGTCTTTAATGTTATTCAAATTTTATTTCACGGTTATTTCTTCTTAACTCTTGGTCATTTATTTTTAGTGATTAAATTGATAATTTAAAAAACATTATAACAATTATACCTACCTATATATTTTTAAGAATTAATTATTTCTTCTGCAATAAACACGCAAACTATAAACGAAATGTTATACATAAATAAAACAACAGGGAAAAGCAACATTCATTCATAGAGACAAAAAAAATAAAAATAAAAGTTCTAACATTTATATGCTTCCCAGCTGAATGTAGAATATTACAAGTTATATATTCTATATTATTTTCTAATATTTTTCCTGAAAGAGAGCAAATAAAATTACTTTTTAAAAGAAAGAAAAATTTAAAATTACTATGTATAAAAATTTAACTTATGTCTTTTATTTGAGAGGTAATTATTTTGGTTTACTGCCGCAATGATAAGAAACGTTATAAGGATTTATTTTCTTAGCATCAGTAATTTCACTTCTTGCATTTAGAAAAAATGGTGTAGTGAAATTTTAACCATTAGTGTTAACCATCGTTCCAACCTCCTTTACTAAGTTCCTTCGTACACAAGCTCACCATCTGTTGATGATAGCTGTCCAATGACCTCAGGTACAACAGATAGGATAATAAAGTAATAAGAAGTATCTAGAGGAGATGGTTAGGAGAGTTTACGGGGACTGGCGGTGATCCAATACAAACTGGACCTAGACTAAACTATCGAAACACCACGTGGGCTCCAGCTACGTCAGAAGTTGAGCAGGACTCCTTACGTCGTGATGTTGGCCGACGTTCCGTCAGTACGGAGGCGGGATAGTTTTCACATATCCTGGCCACTTCCTTGACGCACTAATCTTCGCCGATAATACACAATCTTCAGTATTTTAGGAAACTGTCAATTTATTTTTAGGAACGTTGCGCAGAAATATGACAAGATGGGAATAACAGTGGTTTACTTTTCTTGAGTAACTGACAAGAACTTCCTTTGACTGAATTGAGTTAGATATAGACATAGGCTGCAAAGGAGCCAGAAATGTTAACAGGCAACTTGGCCTGATTCATTTTTATCTCATATTAATCTATCATTTTATAATTTAATTATAATTATCTGGTAAAGGATTATATATTTATATTTTATTTATTAATATAACTTTACGAACAATAATCGAATTATAAACTAACTTATCTTGTATATCTTCAACCTAAATGTTGATGTTTAAATCATGTCTGTAGGTGTTATCATAATTATTGAACCTTTTTTTTTTTAAATCTAATTATTTTTTCCGTCCTTTTTTTTCTTATATCGCTTATTAAAAAAAACTGAGAAAGAGGAACATATTGTAATCAAGAAGGCAAAAACTGGTTATAAATAGGAGAGGAAATGAGCGTTTTTCTTGCCAATTTAAAACAATATTTTTTTTTTTATACACAAACTGTACTAGAATATACACCGTTCTATGATTTGTTGCCATCTCGAGACTAGCTGTCGGTCTTCTTCACAATACCACTCTTTAGGTTTTGAATGGAAGATTTCAGCTTCATTTTGAAGCTCGAAAGAAAATTTAAGGTTTTGTCTTAAAGATCGTGAGCTATCGATCGGACGAGATGGTAGTATGAAGTCCGGTCTATAAGTAAGGTGAAGCCTATTGAGGGAGAAGCGCAATCCCATACAGTTCTGAAATTTTATGTTTCGTATAACGTGAAGTGTAAGGTCGGGCTTTATCTTTTTGAAACAAAACCCAGTTTATTTGCTGATCATGGGCCACAAGATCATAAATTCTTGGTGACTGATCACTATAAAGATTTGAATCAATGGTCAAGAACCTCCTGGAATGAATTATTCTTTCGTGATTCCAAAATACGTAGATCATTGTCGTTTTTTCGAAATGTCATAGCTTAGCAACTGACCAGGCTGATTGCATTCTCCAATATATCCACTTTTTTTCGCACGTAACTATTATTTTAATGAAACGATGGCCATTTGCATTTTTCAGCTGTTGGTGGCAAATTTCTACTCCACATCATGCATGCTCAGTGGTCAACTCGTAGGTAACCATTCTTGATGAGCGATTTACTTTTCCCAATTTATAGTGGATTGGGAAACTCCAAGTTTTCGTTTGGAATGCCTCAGCGGCTCATAGTGTGGCCTTCTATGGATAAAAATAAAGGAACCAAGTATTTTGCTACCGACTTTTAATCGTAGGATCTGTTTCTGAGATGCATTAACAAGTAGTTATATACAAATATAAAGCTTTCTTTTATATTTAGACGACTCGAAAATGTTCTAATGGAATTGTATTTACTGGTTAAAAAAATGGTATTTAATTGTGTGTTGGATTTCTCTTTGCCTTCTTACTCGTTTCAATGATTTATAAAACATTTAAATGACGAATTAAATTTATTTATTTATTTATCCGCATCTATCCTTTTGAGTCATTAGCGGTCCACAATTAACAGCATTATATGTTGTTCAACATATTTATATCTCCTAAAAGTTTTAATGTTCCAGTAATTTGTTCTTCGATGTTACTTAACCCTTCTGTTATTGCGGAAGGTATGTTATGTCTTGTTCTGGTGTCAGTATATAGTGTGCACGATGTTACAATGTGCGTTATTGTTAATGTCGTATTGCATTTGTCACAGAAGGAGGAGTGGTTCAAGGCCTCTCATAAGGAATCCATGCGTAAAGGCAGTATGGCCAATCCTCAAACTTGTTAGGATAATTTCTTCCTTTCTGCATTTTCTGCCGAAAGTTTTCATCGGCAGGATGTTTTTTTTATTTCTTGCAATTCGCAACTTAAACATAACCATTTTGTTTGCCGCTTGTTCATTATTGACTGTTTCGAATTTCGCTTCCAGTCTTCCGATGTTATAAAATTAACAGTTGTAATCTCTGGCTCTTTCAGTCTTGCCCTAATTGCCTCTTTGTTAGCGGTTTCATGGCCTGCAATACCACAGTGTGATATTACCCTTGCTAGTACAACTTTCTTGTCCATTGACTCCCTAACTACATTTGTCAAAGGCAGTTATGTATTTTCCGAACTAATGCATTTTTTAATGAAGCAACTGCTTTCCATGAACTCAAAGAGTCCGTTGCAAGGAAAAAGTGTTTTCCTTCCATTGACTTTATTCAAAAGCAAATCTTAGTACATTGAAAATAGTTCTCCAGTAAATATACTGCTGATTTCTGGCAAGATGAATTTGATCTAACTGTTTCATTTACCATAGCATATGCAATTTCAGCATTGGTTTTAGAGACATCCTTAATAACGGTCGAATAATTTGTATACTTTTGTTGTAACTTTAAAAACAGATTTTACTAAAAAAAAAAAAGAGATCTACTAAATTTTTATCTCTTTTCGAGTCAATATTTATATGGGTTATTCTTCATGGATATAATAGTAAATCAACTATTGGTAGAATAGCGTGTAAGTCATGTAGAAGTTTTTAAACTCTTCCTCTGATGCCTATTCCATTAGTGCCTTGGTCTGTGCTGGATTTAACCTAGCGACAGACGCGCTTCCAAAAGTCGCACTTCAGGGCGCAAGTATCAAAATGATACAACCGTTAGAAATTCACATTTTTTTTGTACTTGAATGATTAATATCAATTGTATGTGTAAGGGACATTAAAGAAAAATTTTCATTTAAACAAAAAAGAGGTTTCTTTATTTAACTAAAATAAGATAAAAATATAAAAAATCATTTTCTGAGAAACTCTTTAAAAAATAATCTATACCTGAAAATATCTTTGAAAATAATTAGAGCAACTAGTTAGCCCAAAGAAATAGGAACTAATAAATTATTTAAATAAAAAAAACATTGTAAAAGTTTACAATATCAAAATAACTATTACTACTAGAATTACATTAGGTCAGTTATCATCAAAGATTACTCAGGTACAACGATTTGTTTTGTCTGGTTGTTGCCCTGCATAAATTTCTAAATTATCCGTGTAAAACACACGTGAATCAGCAAGGGCATAAATTTTGACACCGTACTTGTTGGGCTTGCTTGGAATGTATTGGATAAAACTGCAGCGTCAGTGAAAACGTTCCAGTTTCTCATCAATAGTTGTGTTTTCTCCAAGGGAATAGCACTTCTGACAGTTCGCAATGAACTTCTCAAAAATTTCTTTGATGGATGCTAAACCATCATATGGCACCCGATCTGGGCGTGTTCTGATGTCATCAAATCTTAGGGTTCTACAGAGAAATGAAAACCTTTTAACCTCATAACCTTTCAAAATTGGTAAACTGCCTGCTACAATTCATCACGATTCAAGTGATTTGCTTTGAAGACTCCTCCCAAATATAAAAGTCCTATAAAAGCTTTAATCTCGGCAAGATCGTTAAATTTGGCATCTCTTGCTCTCGAAAAATTTGCCTGGATTGAAGATATGTATATGTTAGTACATACCACAATTTTATTGATAATATCATTATCAATAAGACAGCTAATATCTAATATATTATTATATATTAGATATATTATTCTAATATATTATTATATATTAGATATATTATTCTAATATATTATTATATATATACTAATATATATTAGGTATCTAATATATCAGAAATATTTTTCGCAGGACCGATGGTACCGGGAAGATGCATCAGAATGTTGTGTTTCCCTCTTCGTTTTCTAGTGTTCATTGGGTTTTCATTCCACTTCCATTCACCTTTCCTCTTTTTTTGTTATGAACAATGTAAAAATTGTCATCGTTATTAGCATCTTCTTCCTCACTAGATTCTCCACTTAACTCAGTTTCAGAATCTCCTTCCCTTTCTTGTATTTATTCGCACTCACCAGTGTCACTATCCTCGTCATGTGAAGAATCTGGGGTATCATGTCTTCTGTCGTCAAATAAAAAAATAAGCACGGCTTGCAAGTCGTCTGGATTGGACAAATTGTAAATTTTCTTCTCCGCAAACATCGAAAACTGAGAAAAAGGGAAAAATCAATGGTCACTTACACGGAAAGGCGCAAGTATCAATTTGATACCAATGGTGTTTAAAAATGGATACATGAAGAAAATTTGATATATTCGAAAATATGTTACTTACCAATGAAATAGTAAAAGTCTGGGTCGAAAAGAAGTTATAATCTTGAACTAGTGAACAAACATACTAACTGGCGCAAGTATCAATTTGATACAAAAAAGTGTCTCCAGAGAAAACAAAACAATATTCAAAGTCAAGAACATCACTGGCAGGTTGACGGTTAAAAGTCAAGAAGGTAGTGGAGAGGAGAGCCCCACTAAACGATCTCGTGCCTTCAAATTCGCGGAAAACTGTTTCACATGTATCAAAATGATACTCGCGCCCGTCGCTGGGATAATGTAGAATTTGTAGTTAAGGTGTTCCGTTTTGGAAAAAAGAATATGTATATGGTAGGGTCAAATAAGCCCTATTTACTAATTAAATTTAAAAAATATATTAATATTGACTACAATTTAAGTTAAAATTGACTATTTATGTAACACTGACCTACATTTTGGGTATACTAAGGTGCTCTCAAATATTTAATGAGTTGGTAAGTGTCTCATATGATCAACCTACAGAATTACCCTCAAACAGAGACGGCTATTCCATTTGTACACATGAGCACAAGAGAACTAAGGAGACCTAGCTTTATAAAAGAAAAATACAATTATTTTATAGTAGTAAAACGAAATAGGAAATAATTATTTAAGGTTGAGTAAATCAACAGAAACGGAACGCCATCATTCTGATAGACGCACCTGCACAGCTTGAGCAGTGCTGCCTCAAGATCTAGCTGAGGGACAAAGAGGGGGCAGTATTTCGAAGTGGAGGGAGTGAGGTCTGATCGCAATGTATGAAACAACCAACTCGACTCTGGGGTACAAGGATTTTATTAGAAGAGCAAATTTAGCGTACATAAGTTAATTTCATTTCCAGTTAATGTGCTAATTATTTATTTTCACCTTATCAGCAAATGTGTAAAAAATAAATAAATTACTCTTTTTTTCCCAACGAAAAATAGCGCTGAAAGCAATAACGGCATCTAGTTGTTTGGAAATACCCTGCTCCACACTGACTACCGGAGTAGTAAAATTACAAAACTGAAGGCGTCTTGTGACTGGTATTTTGGATATTGTATACAATTATAATCTCCATCATCAAAGGTTAAAAACAAATATGGTTATTCACAGACAAAAAAAAAAAAATAGACAAGGCATAAAATAAAAGAAATTAAAAAACACAACCAGACATATTTAAAATATTTACGCTCAACCTGGAGAACTCCAAACCAAATATTCTTCCCAACGTATATAGAGCAAAGTCAACCCGATCTGAATTCGGCTTGAGCGGATTGATTTTTTTTTTTTGTCTTGAATATGTTGGTAATCTATTAGATAGACATTTATGCCTTTATGCCATTTTTGTTAAACATAGAAGCGTTAAATTGTTTTGTTATTATTACAAAGCACTATTCCTGTATTTCGAATATTTTATCGCGTAACAAAAGATGGTTCCTGTATCCCTGAAATTATTTCACCGTTGTAAAAAACACTTATCAAATTTTGTTAAATTAAGACTTATGTTTAATTAAATGTGAGTTTTAGTTCTTAAACGGAAGAATATTTAATTATTATTATTATCCGCCTTAAATTTATAAAAATAGTTTTAATATTAATACCGTGTTTCCAACAGTTTTTATATATTTTCCGGAATAGAGACACAGCCTTGGATTGACGTAAAACGGTACTTAAAAATAAAAAACGTTAAAATAATTAAGGGAGAGTGAGAGAGAACCTGTGAGAGAGTGACTGACACGGGGGGCAGGTGTACCCCTATAATCCTCCCTCTTTTGTGACCACTCACGTTTCGGCCCTAATCCTGCCAGGACATAAATCTATATGGACGGCTGTGAGAACTGTTTACTGCTCACTATTTGTTCACTGCTGCTCTTTAGGGAGAGGGAGGAGGGAGGGGCTTATCATCAACACAGTTGATATTCGACAATATAATTATTGTTAGGTCTTACACAGCTGTCTCATAAAATTCTCTCTTCGTTCAAAATTTGCTATTGTCATTAGTAATCCAGGATTCCATCCCTTTTTACTGCCGCATTCATTAAATTATTTTATAGTTATTAAATTAAAATATTTTATTTATGATACATCTTGAGCTTAAAAATTGAACTTATATCATAATTTCAGTTTTTATTTGTTTTGTTATCAACAAAATTATCTGAGATTAATTACCAATATTTTAATTGGCGATTTCAAATCCTACGTTTAAGTTTCTGATCAGTGGACCCGCTCTATGTAATTTTGTGATAAACATATTTAACTTGTTTTTTTTTGCCTCCTGAATTTCATAATTTAACGTTTCCTTCCCCGAATAATGAAATAATGAAAATAAATAGGATATTTTTGGCTCCACATCACTTGAATCGTTAATTATCTGTCTAAATTAATTAATCAATAATTATTGTAAATAATCGAATTGATTTTATTCATTCATCGTATTTGGTGATATACCTCATTGATTTGTATCGATTAATAAAAATAATACCTACGTGGCTGGACATACCTTTTAATGGACTAGAGTCTAGTCACAAGACCTATCAAATTGTTTGCTATTGTAATAAAGCGATAATATCATTCCTCACAATTTAATTTCAGATTTCAAGACTACATTATTTGCTGCTGCTCTTTAGGGAGGGGAATGAATTAGTTCACAGGGTGGTGCACAATATCCGAAAAACGTTTTTTGTTTTTTTTGCTGTAGCGCAAAAATTGCTCAACGATTTCGTTGTAACTTCCCTAAAGTCTTCTACATAAGTCTTTCTAACTATTCATATATGAGGTACATCTAGAAAATGTAGGAAAACAATTTATGGCGAATAGTATATTTTGCTTGCACATAACTGGAAAAGTATGCATTTTATGACAAATTTTGCATAAAATAATTTAAAATAATTACTTGAAAAATATCTAAATTATCTAAATCGGACAATTATCAGCAAATATACGAGGCACTATACATAATAGCCATGTTTTTATTTTCCTACAGCTACTGGGTAAGGAATATATTGTAATCGGATCAAAATTACGATGCGCAGTTTTCAACAGATCTATGCGGTTCAGAGCCCTCTGAATCGAAAAAACTCGGTTTTTTTCATGTGTAACCGAAAGCTAATTAAAATCATTAAATAAATTAGATCCAAAAACAACTTTCTGATCCGTTTTAATTAATTTATCACTGATTGATACAAGTCACGATTTTGGTCACGAATTATACGGAAAAAAAACGGTTAGTAGCACAGAAGGCATCGATTTTAGTTATATTGATATTATCTGTGAGGAGGGGAGAAGAAAACGTTTAATTATGAAATTAAACCTATATTTAGGGAATGGGGCAGAGCTTGGTTCGAAGTTCTCTGGGCAGATTGTAAATATTGCATATAGGTATGAATGTGTTTAAGATGACTTATTTTATTTTTACTTATCTTTATTTTTCTTTTCTTGGTTGTTTACTTATTTTGTTATTATTTAAATTATCTATTTATTTTTACTAGTAATGTACATTTTTTTTTCTTTTTATATGATATTTATTATTTTTATTTTATTTTCTTGTTTTTTTTTCTTTCGTTTATCTTGTACATATGGTATGAATGGATTCTCATAGCCCTAATACCCATTGCCCTTGAGTGTGGCAGCTTGTATTATTTTTCAAAAAAAAAAAAAAAAAATTAGGGAATAAAAGCAAAGTCTCTTTCACAAAATTATATAGATCGCGTCTACTCATCAGAAACTTAAACGTAGGATTTGAAATCACCCAAATAGAATTTTGGTAATTAATCTCCGGTAATTTTGCTAATATCAAAACAAAACAAAAGCTGAAATTATGACAATGTGCTCTACATTTTTTTACGTCGCAACACATCGCCTTAATGGGGAGGAAAGTACCTAGTCAAAAACATCGCAACTATTAAATGAAAATGAACGTAAACCAAGGTTTTTAGCGCTTTTATCATCACTAAGCTCTTCGTAACCATAAATAGGATTGGGGTCCCCTGGTTATATAACAAGCAGCCCTTGTTCCCTACACATCCTTATTTGTGGGGCCTATCACCCCACCCCTTAGGTTTTAAATAATTGATGATAATTTTTGTTTTTTTATTATAATAAAACTCATCAATATTTCATTACTATTATGAATTTCCATGCTGTTCTCGCAATTCTAAAAATGGAAGAGAGATAACTTTCTAAAAAATAATATTGTTTCATTTTAACACGCATGGTAAATTATCAGAATGACGTTGTCCTTTCGAAGTATGATAAACTGCTGTGTAGGTTGATTATACGAAGAGTTAGTCATCCAAACTGAAGCCGTACCCTGTGAAAAACAGGAAGATTTTCCCTGTCCGTACTTTATGCCCAGCCGTGTCAACAAATATTTCCACAGCACTATACTGTTTGTTTCCACTCCAGTATTTCTAGGCTATTTTACGGCCTCTTGCATTCACGTCGACCGGGTCCGTCTTCAGGATTTATTTGGCAGTCATCGGAGAGTTTGATTCGACATTGTAAAAGAGATACGAGGTGTATATATATGGTTTATTGACATACTCCTATTTGTGCTGTGGATAGAGCAGTGGTTTGAAACAAAAAAAAATCTGAAATGATTTATATACCATTAGCCAACAATATGAAAAAAATAAACCTTTTAGTTGATTTATAAACAAATTGGTTGAACGATAATCATATTCTAGATCATCATCAGGGCTAAAATTATTTAAATCACAAAATATGATACTGATTAAATTAATACAAACGCCTTACATAAAAACTAGAATATTTAAAATACTGAAAAAAAAAATTAGTAATTAATGTGATAAGACGTCACTCTTAAAGGAACGATGCATAAATAATACTTAAATGAAGAAAAGCAAAGTGCTAATATCTGATGTGGACAACACATGACTTCCTTGTACGCCTATTAAACTATAAATCGGTGTCTCAAAAAGTGATCCTGAATATGGTTACTAATTTCCGAAAATTGCAGTATCTCAAAAACGACACTCGGCGTCGCGACACCCATTTATTGACACACACACACACACAAATGGGGAGGAAAACCAGTATTTTACACTCAATTTTAACACTTAAAAGAAGTAATAAAAATGTTTAATTAGATTGGAAACCAAATTGCGTTTGTAACCTTTATTACAGAAACACATGATTTATGTATTTAATTTAAATATAATTTTGGATGCAATCTTATTATGACCTTCAATTAAAGTACCCTTTACGGCTCACCAATTTTAACCAAAATATATTAAATACATTCATATCGATATAAAAGTCCTATTTACCAAATTTGAGATGTTTTACATTTATTTTAATATAATTTTTGAATATGACCTTCAAGTAAAGTACCGCTTCCGGTTTTTCAATTTAAACCAAAATCTAGTAAGTTATTTAAATCAATATATAAGTTATAAATACTAAATTTGAGAAGTTTTGCATGAAAATCAATTATGACCTTCAAGTAAAGTACCACTTCCGGTGATCAAGCAGTGACCAAAAAGGGAGGTTCACAATTGGATTTTACAAAAATCCTAAATACGAAATTTCAACTTTCTACGGCTAACCGTTTTTGAGTTATGCGAAATACAAACGAACGTAGGAACGTACGTACGTACAGACGCCACGACGGAACTAGTCAAAATGGATTCAGGGATGGTCAAAATGGATATTTCTGTTAAAATCTGAAAACCGAAAATTTTCGTGAATACAATACTTCCTTTACTTCGTACAAGGAAGTAAAAAGTAAATATTCAGAAGCAGGCCAATATTATATATTTTAAATTAATATTTGTATGATTAAGTTTTATTTATTTTTGATTACTTTAACTTTTCTTTATTGGCAGACATCTTTTGATTAGTAGGTATTGAAGTATAATTAAGAGAGGAAAAAAAAACCCTAAAATAATTATCATAATTTTACTATTTCAGGAAGTATTTCTTTATTGTTTTTTCAGAAAAAACAGAAGAATATTGGAATTTATATATATAGCTAAAAATATTGAAAATAAAGTGAACAAACCAGAAGCCAATAATTTAAATAATAATTATGCAGACATCAGTAACAATTTAAATATATTTTAAAGAAACAGTACCTAATAAATAACATTAAGCATAAGATTAAAAATTAAAAAAAATATTAATAATGAAACAAATAAGGATGTTGTTAATGATTAGCTAAAAAACATGTAGTTCTGGATAGTCCTAGGCAGTTAAAAATGTCTAAATATTATCATATATAACATATTAATAACCAACAAAAATCTGAAGGTTAATGAATTAACCAATAAAATTGATGATAATATAATATACTAGGGTAAGTTCGAAATGTTGAAATGAAAATAATTGCGTGAAAAACATTAAATAGTTAAGAAAGATTTGTTATACATTAATTATAAATTAAAATAATGGTTTTGTTTAAAAAAAAATAATTTATTAGTATATATTTATTATTTTTTAAATTTAGGTGAATATTTAAATATTCTCATTGGATTGATTATTAATTTTACGTATTGTTCAATTCTGATATCAGGAACAAAGATATGTTGAATCATTTCTTATAAGTTAATTTTGAAAAAGTAACAATGCTTATATATTGTTTAAATATTTTAACTGCCGTCTGCAAGAGGCACAAGTTCATGACGGTACAGGTAACAAGAAATACCTTCTTAGGCAGCCATGCGCTTGGAGTTACCTATTCCTTCCAGGAAAATGAGAGTACAGCTGTATGCTTCGTCTTGGAGTGACAATAACGGAGAAAATAACTAAAAAATATAATTTTTTTCTCTTGTTCCTTCTACAGTATCTCCAATAAATGTTTGATCATTTTTTCGAATACCGTCAACCGGGGTGAGAATAATCAAAATGGTTGTTTCTCTGTTGCTGTACACGCACCGTTCGACTTAAAATACGCCTCCTTGGAGGGATATTTTACAGTTAGTTCAATTATATTTCTTTTATTTTCAGCTATTTTAGGCTACGCTCGAGAGAGAAAAGAGTGAGAGTGAGAGAGAGAGAGAGAGATACAGACAGAGAGAGGGAGGAGCGAAAGAGGTTGATTGATTATTTTATTGTCTTCGGGCCTATGGGCTTTTCTAACAAACAAAATATTAACTTAAAAATACAAAAATAAAAACCTTATTTACACTACAAATATATATATTATTAAAGAAAGAAAGAGAAAATAATAATCTAGAGGGAAAAAAAAATTAAAAAAATTAATCATAATAAATAAATAAAACGAAGGGGTTTAGAAAGGAAAAGAGAGTAGCTAAATGCATACTGAAAGCTTCAAAGTGCACTCGTCCGACCGGCATCCAGGAATCGTTGGAGGATGCAAATATGATCTCTACCGGAAGCCGATTTATTTCGTTCGCTGCCACAACGTGGGAAGCATTCCTTAAAGAATTAGACCGGCAGGCTGGCAATTGGAATGTCCCCTGCAACCTTTCACTACGTCCCTCCACAAGCCCTTTTCTTAGACCCTCAGGAACCTCTGAGTCTAGCACTTTTCTGGCGAGACACATGAGGTTAAGCCTGCAATATTATTTCTCCCAGAACCAGCCTAGCTCCTTTATAAATGGAATGATATGGTCGTCTCTTTTGGCACGAAAAATGAAACGGACAGCTGAGTTAAGATCTTTCTGGATTCCGGCGTCCTCAGTATCAGGTATGTCGATGTAGACCGAATCACAATACCACACTAGAGGGAAGATTAGGGCATATATTATTTTCTTTTTAAACCCCGGCCCACGACAAGACCCGCATGGTCTTGCCATGACAATGAGCCGCTGACCATCTCTCCAAGGACTTTTTCTCTTCTGATCGGGGGATGGCCTGATGTAAAATCGTTAGCGAAGGCAACACGGCATCCTTGTCAGCCTTTGCAACTAGCTTATGACTCACAATCAACATCCATTGCGATTTGCTGCGGTTGAGCTAAAGCCTGTTTGAGATAGTCCAGAGCTGAAGTAACTTGATGTTTTTATTTACCTGTGCCATAATTTCAGATACATCTTATGGCAACGCAGAAGCCCGAATGAAAACATCATCTGCAAACATACGAATTTGCAGTGTTTGAGGATCTTAGTAACATCGTTAATGTATACAAGAAACAACAAAGGCCCGAGTATAGAATCTTAACACGTTTGTTCGTCCGCTCAGATATGATCTCAGCCACTGCAATAACTGCTCTCTATCGCCAAATGCTTCCAAATTTCTTTTACAGCAAACCGTGGTCAACAGAGTCAAACAACCGAGTAATATCACATGAGACAAAGATTGTAACCATCCTTTCGTCCATTGCGGTTCACATTTTCGTTAAGATTGCGTGGAGTGCGATACCTTTTTTCCGCCCCAGTCTGGGCCTGAATGGAATGGAGATAGAACACTGTTATCTTCAAGGAAAATCCTTAACTCTCTCTCAACATTCCTCTCCAGAAGCTTTGACAAAATGAACAGTAAAAAATGGACAGATATGATTTTCGAACGGTATTCTGAAAGTGTACCCAATCAAAAAAATCAAGAAAAAGATGGTCAGAAATGAAAGACGCGGTATGGTGATATACGTCGTTAATTCCATTAATATTGGTATTAATTAATTATGTTATCAAATAATTTGTGCCGAAATTTTGGACAAAGTTGTAGGTCTTCATTAGGGCCAAGAAATAGAAGATGCAAGAATAATATAAAAAACAAGGATAGTTGGATTACATGGGGAACTTTGTAAAAATAAATTATTATTTACTTTTTCAATTTATTTCTTCTTTTTTTTTAACTTCTATATTTTCATGTATGCTATTTTATTTTTTCATATTCACTCATGCAATCCAACTATTCTTGTTGTTTTAATTATTCTTGTATCTTGTTTTTCTGAGGCCTACAATCTAAGGCCGAAGCGTTGGCACACATTGAAACAGGACATCTCACAGTTTTCATATTTCACCGTACTTCCTGAAAATAATAATAAAGCTCATCTAAATCTTAGTTATAACAAAATCGTTCATGTTTGCGGTCATTACGATTTCACTGATACTCGCAGGTAAGACGTATTCCTCTACCCTGAAACATTTCATTTTCACAATTTTTGGCGGTAAAGTTGATTTTCAGTTAAGAAATTTATTTCCTTAGTTGGGGGAGGTTTCCTAAAAATACGATAGATTTTGAAGAAGCAATTTATCATAAATGCAAAAATATTGAGGTTTTACCTTTCTTTCTCGTGTTGCTCATATTTTTAAAAATGGTTAGATTTCGATTTTTTTTACGACATAGGATTCTAATGGAAACAGATTTGATATGATACAGATTAGGGTTGTAACCTAACTGATGATTTATGAGGTTTGTCAAACCTGTGTATGTACTGTATTAAACATGTCAATATGTATAAATCAATTATTTATTATATCAGATCCAATCTTGTCAGACGTTAATTTATAATTTAGAAATATAACAATTTTGTAAAAGTAAATATTCAAGTACATTAAGGTTAAATATATGATTGCTGTAGGGGCGCAGAGTACTTTGAAGAACCGCGGCCACAAGCAAACAGAAATAATCCTTTTACTCTTGGTAATTAAACCTGCCTTTTTGGGCCATTACTCCTCTAAGGCCTTAGGTCTCTTTAAAATGACTTTATTACTAATTTCTGAGGGCCCCCGGCAGTAAAGATGAGGAAAAGCTATTTCTTATACCGAGAGGTGCCCGTTCTTTTCACTTTTTCTTTCCGTTCTTTTTTTTTTTTCAGATCAGCCCGCGTGTGGACACAACAGGTCATTCACCAGTGATTACGTCATAAATTGCACGGATGCAATAACTTCACGGGGTATTAACGGGAGGTAAAGCAATATTGCACCGCAGTGCTGCCATTTTCCGAGCGGTATTTCGGATCTTCTAGAATACCGTTACCATGCTTGTATGGTCTTGAACCGGCAGGTAATGACGCGCAACGAAAATAATTTTTTCGAAAATAAAAATGAAATTATAATTTTGAGAAAAAAGATAAGCGATTTATGAGAGCCTGAGCATTATATTTCATAGCGTTAGAAACAAAACATAGATTCGCAGTCAACAAAAATTTTTAATTTTCCTTAATCTACTTTTCAGTCGTATTTTCCCCGAAAAAAATAGACTATTGCAGTGGGTCGAAGGTCGGCGGTGAGCGGCGGGACTGCGTTATATAACCCCTGGAGCACGATCATGGAAGTTTTGGAGATGTCTTGGAGATATATATATATATATATATATATATATATATATATATATATATATATTTCGTTAACTTTGAGCACTTCCAGCGGCCCCCTTAGGGTCAAAGGACTTCCAGGCAGAACGATACCATTAAAGAATGGGTAAATTCCAGTAAAAATTTCGGTATATTTACCTGAAATTTCGACGTTTTCAAAGTTTTGCGCATTTCTACAGTTTACTACTATATTAGTTTATAGGACTGAAAATTTGTATGTAATATTCCAGCGGTGCGCTTTGTGTCAAATGAGCTGAAATTCGGTATGAAGGGTTTTCTATATCGAAGGTTAGGCAAAACCATATAATAAAAGTATAGGTAAATTTCGCTATGTTAGGGAAATTTCGCTATCATTTGTGGGTCTCGACGTTTTTCTTACTCCACCGTTTTTATAATATATTTTTTTAAGTGAAAATACGACTTTAGTGACGGAGTTCTGCTGCTCACGGATTTTTTTAATGTGCATACGTTTTTGTATTAATTAATGTTTTGTCAAGCCTTATTACTTTTTAATCAATTAAAGAAAGTTTTTTTTTGGTGATATCAGCATTGAATCTCATCACCATTTAAAGATATTCACAGAAAAATATATTTAAGTATTTTTGTCGTTTAACACCAATAATTCGTTTTTTTTTTATTGTGATCTTTTCAAAAATACTTAATAATGCCAGAGGCGTAGCTGAGGGGTGAGAGGGAAGGGTCGAACGTGACAGCCGTTCCTGGCGCCGCTTAAACGGGGCGCCAAAATGCCGAAATGAAAAATTATTTTATTGATTTTATGTTGGACATACGCTTAAACTAGAATTTCTATGAACAGTAGACCTCACGAACCAATTCAGGTTTTTATTTTATTTTGTATCCGTTGATTCCAATCAAATGCATATACCTTTTTCGCCTCAGTTCAGATTGTTCTCTTGTAATAATCAACGACATCAGTAATATAATTGCAAATCTCAATGTCAAAAAATCGTCAGCATTCGACAAGATTTGAGCTAGAGTATTAAAGAAAATTCACAAATAATAACATAATTCATTAAACTATTGATACAATTTTTTTTTATTCAAAAAATCATTTTAATCTCCTCACAATTAATATTATTATTAGCTTTTGGTTTATTATTTTCAATAATAGACCTTTATAATCGACCAAGAAAAAAAATGTTGTAACCACCTTCAAAATTTGAGATTTTACTTTTGAAGATACGTAGAATCCAATTATCGAATAAAATAAAATCCGTCCGTGGTTTTTATTCATTTTTTGCTGGTTTTATTGTATTCAAATGAAAGCTGATGAAATTCTTTACAAAAGGAAAATCATTTAAATCGCATCAGTATTAGCTGAGATATAGCGTATTGAACTTCGTAGACTAATATTCCGGCGCTGCTGGTCATCGTGGCCCTAGATCACCTGACTTATGAGTAGAAATCTTCTGACTCCTCGCATCTCTCCGCTTTATCGTTCCTTGGATTATTTCTGCATTTCTTTAGCTTCCTTAGTCTTACTTTTTCTTTTCCTACTGAAGTGCACATCCAATATTTCCTCTGTACTATTTTACCATCTGATTATATGTCCTAACCATCTCAGCCTACTTGCATTGGCACAGTTTCTTCTTAACACTCCCAGTTCGGCACTCTAACGGAGATCATCTTACGAGTGACGGAGAAACAAATATAATATTGATGATACGGGAGCATTAAAACGACCACCATTTTGAATTGGAAATAAAAATTCCTACTCATACGTCTTTTTTTCCTGACTTCAACAAATATTTTTGCCAAATTTGATCCAAATCGAATAACGCATTTGGTCATGATTGCGAAACGAACAGATCTTTGAGCATACAATGTCATTAAAACGACCGCCATCTTGAATCGAAAATAAAAAATCCTAACCATGTGTAATTTTTCCCGACGTCAAGGAATTTTTGTACTAACTTTGAAGAAAATTGAGCTACGCATTAGGTCCTAATCACGTAAAAGAAGGGGCAGAAAAGCGAAATGCGTTCGAGTTGAAGCGACAGTGATTTGTGTAGTTTCAATTGCTAATTGTTGTCAGATGTCCTTTTGATCTAATGGAAAATCTACAATTATTATGAGCTGAAGTTGACAATGTTCTAAGTAGTGTAATCATCGATGTAGCTTAGTAGCAGATGATAATAAAAAACAAAAAAAACAAAGATATTAGGGGAGAGCTGATAAGGAGGTACTCGTTGCAAAAAAGTATCAATACCAGGTATGAGTTTTGATAATTTTCTTTTGATCTACTGATTCAAGCATGAGTTCTAGTATCGATGACATAAGTCTGTATCGGAGAATTTCCGAAAGTGAAGTTGGTCCTCTAAATTAAAATTTTTCAAATTTATTTTTAAAATTAAAGAATTCTAGAGTTCTCTATAATTTTTAGAAATAGTTCTGTTGTTTTAACTACAAAAAATAGCAATTAAATTACCGGGGGACAACTTCAAACTTCCCGAAACTTTGAAGCCCTATAACTTTTTTGCTGTCAACTGTAGCACTTTGGTTAATCAGAATAATTGATAGAACCCTTTAGGAGAGCTACCAGAACTCTAAAAAAAAAAAAAAAAAAAAAAAAAAAAGGATACCGACAAATTTTTCCAAAATATTAGTTGGCCCCCCAAAGTGAAATTTTTTTAACTTTTTGTAAATTAAATTTAATTTTTGCTTCTGGTTTATCATGTCCGCCGTCTGCGGCTTTTCTCCGTGAAATTTACTTTTCTCCGGACCAATTTTCTGAAGATTTTTCAACAATACCACAGGACACCTCAGAATGATCCTAGAAACTAGACATTACCACCCGTCTTTTAGTTTCAGAATGGCGGCTGATTAGAGATTTTTTAAGCCCATACCTCTGTCATTTATAAAGGTAGAGGGAAAATGTAAAGTTATTTTGAATCAGCATACCAAAGCATTAAAAAAAAAAAAAAATGTGTTTATTTTAGACAGAGTTCAGCATTGCTAGACAGAGATATCATTAGAGAATACGGTTGGCTTTCTGTGCTAAATTTTAAACTACCTGGCTTTCTTTCATGATTTATGAGGCATATTTATATGCTGAAAAAAAAGTAAAAATAACTTTTGCCTGGATAATAATAGTTTATTTACCTATAGCTCCAATGTTTTCGTCAATTGAGAAAATATCTATTGCTCGCAAATGCTAGGAAATTTATGAAATCACTCTAAAGAAAATAGGCATTTCGTTATCCTTTTTTCAGCTGAGTCGGAACTATTCCAAGCGTTCTTGCTAATACATAAACAGACATTAAGCGCGAACGTTTTGATAAGTTCTGTATTTCAGAGTAAGTGTCTTGGGGCTGCCTTTGATTATCTTGTACAACCTTTGCCAAGTTAGTTACTCAATTAGAATTTTGAAAGAAATTCAAAATTAAAATTAATAAAAATATTTTAATGCAGCGTTATAATCATAATGGTATCATGTGGTTTGTGATCTGTTCATTACTGATTCACATCTGTAGAAAATTGCTTTCTTTCAGGGTATTGTGGAACCATGAATCAATTTTTTTTTAACTCATTTTTTAAAAATGATATTTATTTTATAATTTATGCAGCAAGCGAGCTCATTTCTTTTTTTAAAATCTTGATTCACACTTTTCATAGAAAAAGTAATAATCAGAGAATAGATGCTAATATGTTGAGTACATGTTAGACATGGCAACAGTATCCCTGTCGTCGATATGTAGTTCATGTTCAAAATCCGCAAGGTTTAAGGGTCGTTGGAGTCTGATGAATCGTATCGTTTCGTGGGCTTTTATATATTTTCTCTTTTTCCACTTCACCTTTTGAGTGCATAGTTGTCAAATCGCTTGTTCTACTGATCTTTTTATGGCGTTCCAGTGATGAGGCTGACCTTACTACTTTGCCTTTCCGAGTGGTATTTTTCTACTTGATGTCGGGGACAGGAGATTCGTCGAATGTCGAAACTGCATTTGAAGTTCCCGGGGAACAATGTAATATTTCAGCAGTCTCATTAACTGGCATAGCTTGAGTTCTTAGTATGATGAGTCATATTTGGAACCCATATTTCCACCTACCACATCTAAGCACGATGGCCACTATCACATGCAACTTAAAGCCGTTCGTGAGTTAATGCTTGCTTCTAAAAGTAGCTTGGGATCCCTGCTTTCAGGATATCGCTATGAAATTATTTTAAACTAACCATAAGGGCATGAAAAGAAAAAATATTTCTTACGTGTCAAAGATTCGCAAAACAAGTGTTGTAGCTAGAGAGAGGGTTCAGAGGATCCGGACGCACCTCCCCTCTCTCGGAAATTACAAAATCCTTATTCCTTATCTATAAACAAAAATTATATAAACCTATTTGAATTTTATTTTATAAATAATATGTTTAGGCATTGAAAATATTATATATAGAGAGGGCTCCTTCACATCTCCGGTTTGGGTGGGTTTCTTTAAAGCAGATCCTTGGACACTTTATAGTAGACCCCCTTCCTCCCGAAACGAATCCTGGCTACATTACTGGGCGCTGCAACCGAACTACTTGAAATTATGGTTCCAACTGCCCTCTCCTTTCTTAATCAACACGTGGTGCCGTTTACAGTCCTGGATCCAAGTCTGTAGCACCTCTCATACTCCCTTGGGGAGGGGTACCCATATTTACACCTGCACCCGTCTTTGCATCTTTTTCTATACTTATTTATAATTTCAATAGAGTTATTCTTATTAGTAATTTTTAATTGGTATCAGTTTGTGTCAACGAACATTCTAAAAGAAAATTATATTATCACTGCAAGCTTCCATTACATTTTGCAAAGAATTCACAAAATTATTTATACGATCGAAAAGAAAATTACATAATTTCATTCAAATAAAATTTAATCATTGCGATATGATCAAATTATGTTAATTGAGTTTTATCTTGCAACAGATTTAGCAACGATTGTGGCCTCTTGCCATAACAGAAACAAGCCACCTACGCTCAGATCTGAGCAACTAGTTCCTGGTGCTTGGTCTGGAGGGGAACTATAAAAGAGGAAGTTTCCTCAAACAAGCGGGATATTTTAGTCATGACTGACCTGGAATCAAATTTCATAAAGTCTAATCAACCTTCTCTTTTGATTTGGAATTACATTTGGAACGTTTGAAGTCTGTTTAATTCTGGAGGTTTTCAACTCCCGTATTTTATTTAGTTTAGCACTAGATTATGACATTAAAGATGTAAATAGAATTGATAAAGACTTTATAATAGCTGGTGCCAGGGTCGGATCTGGAGGTTTGATGGGAGAGGAGGGGAAGGGGGGTACTTGCTCAGGGCAACAGAATTTAGAGAGCGGCAAATTTCGGACGAAATTTTATGTTTAGGTTAAGTAAAAGAATATTCTATTCTACTAGTCGATAGTTTTGACCTTAATTCAGTCAATAAAAACAGTTTACGTTCTGAAATGGTGATATTTATTTAGAAATATATTTTTTTAAATGCTTTTGTTGACATTTATTGAGGGAGGAGAAGTGAAAGAAGAGGCGGCAAAATTAAGCTGGCCCTCTCTGGTAATAATCCTAGTTCCGGCCCTGGCTAGTATACTTCCCCTGATAACGCTTCTAGTATCCGGAATGTATATATGTATGTATCTCATTGAAGTTTAAATATGTTAAAATATGGCATCTATTTTACTATTAATGGTTAAAGTGATTGAAACCAATTTTTACAATAACCTTCTCGATTCCAATCCTGTTGTTTTAGCGCCACTACTCAACTTCCACAGGCTTTATGATTGATTTTATGGTTATTATAGGTGATGAGGTTGAGAGAGTTCAGGACCTACCAGCTTGTTATTTTTCCTTAATGGAGAGAGGAGCATGGTTAGTAGAGGTCCACAGACTGAGATTATGTTCCCTATTATGATTGTCTTAAAACAACTATATATATGTGTATATATAGCTACAAATTATTATTCAGTCGACGGTCTCTCTCGCCCTTTCAAGATTTGATAAGACGCATGAATGTCACTCTATTGATAGTAATGTTTTACATGATAAAAGTCTTTTGTTGCTCAGGTTCATGTAGGGTTTTTAGCATCAATAACGACAGGAATATTCCCACAGATGTATGAAAGAAACTTTTGTGTCCCGTACGACTCAAGGGAAAAGCAGAATGCATAATTTACTGTTTGCCAACATAATGGATCTAGCGTTTCTTTATTCGTTAAGGAATTCCGATTTGGAATCCTCATCATATAAAATTTAGCCATAATATAAGAATTAAAATTTTCTCGAAAAACATATATCGTTACAGATCATTTTTGAAGATAGCAAAGATTGATATGGTTCCTTACAGAGACTAAACAAACGTGTAGATATTGCATCCTTTTTTAACTCTTAATACATCTGAATTATTTCAAGGTCATCAAGACCCAACCATAGTGAGATTCGTTTAGGATTTATGGCTGCAATGCAAATGATACTTTTCGTCATTTCAAAGCTTGAATTATAGATAAAAAAGTTTATTTTTTTTCGGCAATGTAATATTTGCTGTAATTGTAAAAAAAGTTGCCGGGTGAACTTCGTGTTGAAGAGTTATGCCATGAGGTTCATTAAAATATAAAATTTTTGACCATTGTTTCCAATCGATATTACTATTTTACTACTTATGTAATAAGCCTTTGTCAGTCTGATTGAATTTATGTTTGATTCATAAACGTTCCTCCAAAAGATATCTAGAAAATATTCGTATATGCTTAAGGAGTGTTTTAATATGAAACTTACTGGCGTAAAGTTAAAGTGAGAAAGGAGCTAAATTTACCATCCTTATTTCTGATCAAGTTTAGATTAAGCCTAAGGGAAGACTCACCTTCCGAGAAATAGATGGCTGCCTTATTTTTAGATTGCTCTCTCTACATTATATACATTCGCCGATCAAGCTGATTCATTCTGCTTAATTGTTCGCTGACTAACTACTCAGAGATGTCAGATATATTTTGGTGTTTCTTCAACAGAAGCATTGCTTCTAGGGTCCGTCTATAAAAAAGTTAAAGAGCTCTGAAATAATCGTATGTTACTCTCGATTTCCCTCTGTGTGGATAATTATCCGTAGTGTTCATTATCTACTACTGACTTGATAAAATATGTATCGCTGGGATAAAATAAAATTGTTCTTATCTTCAATTTTGAATAAAAATCCAATTGTTGTTTCAAACCCTCACGATAGCCAATCATTCTCGACCGTAATTCTCTCATCTTCAAATATTTATGTTTAGCTAATAAATGTAGTTAGAATAGAAGGGATAGAGAAGAGTTCCATTAACTAATCACAATTAAACATTTTTTTTAATTGGTTCTCATGTTTATTATCTACGTTTACATACATACTCTGTGATTGAGAAATGTTTTAAACATACCTAAGTATGCAATGATATAACTTCAGAAGTGCCTTTTAAATGAAGATTAAGTGGGGTAAATGCGTAATTGTCTCGTTAAATCCATATCCTGAACTGCCCCTTTGGGAATAGGAAGTCTAAACACTGATGTATCACAAATCGGTCACGAGATTTCACCAAGATGAATAATAACGAGTTGTTAACATATTAATTCCAAATCGTTGATTCTGTTGGATCTATCAACTTCTGATGAACAGCTGTATCGGTGTTTATCCACCTCTAGGCCATATTCTTGTTTTTAATTTATGCTGTGAGTGGAACCTTCAGAAGCTGTTCTTCAAGATACTATGAGATTTATATTTATCCTTGACAATTTTCTAGTTTTTAAGTGCTATTAAGTATTTCCCTGGCAAAACATGAAAGCAATGGTAAGTGCAGACCTCTGTTGTAGGAGAAGTTTGTTTGTTGTAAACTTATCCCTACTGTCGTGTTTTGTCGTGGCAACCTTTTTTTCAATAACTTTATTCAATTATATTTCACAATCCTTTTCATAATTGTCACTGAAAATGGTAAAGTGTGATTCTCAACCAAGTTTTATCTTTTTTCGATAATTATATTCGTATAATAATCCTCAGAAAACGAACTATTTTTCACTTGCCTCAGAACCGCTCCAGCTTGAAAAATGAGTCTTTCAGAAACTTTGTATGCGCTTACCCCTTAAAGCAGGGACAAGTGTGTACAAAGTACTATTAAATTGAATTATCGATCTCATCAAAATGGAGATGGTTGAAACATGGGCTTGAATGTAATATTTAAACAAAATCGTCTTTGGAACATTTAAACAAAAAAAAAGAGGAAAAGTCTTGGTTCAAAAATAAAGATTTTACATTAATGTAAAGTCAAACTTTGTAAAATCTAATGCGCATGTCCCAATAAACTTATATTTAAAAGAAAACCAAAAAACATTAGCAAAAACAATTGAATATTTACCATCTGACGATTTTGTGGCTTTTGAATTATTACAATTTTCCACCGTTGGTTCCTCATAAGAAAATATCTGATGTGGACAACACATGACTTCCTTGTACGCCTATTAAATTAAAAATTCGTGGCTCAAAACGTGATACTGAATTTGGTTACTAGTATCTGACTAAGGAACCTAAAGGAAGTAAAGAAATAATCCAAGGAAGAATAAAATAAAACAGAGAGATACGAGGAAGTTAGAAGCCCAATAAATAAGTCAGGAAGCAGGATGACTAGCCGCCAGAAGAATCAGTCTCACAAGTTCCTTACGCAATATCTCAGCTAATAATGGTCCGATTTAAATGATTTTTATTTCGTTTTGTAGGGAATTTCATTAGCTTTCGTTTGCGGACGGATTTTTTTTATTCGATATTTGGATTCTACGTATCTTGAAACGTAAAACATCATCAAATTTTGAGGGGAGGAGGGGGTTACAAAAATTTTCTATTGAAAGTCTAATAGGACCTTCAAATAAACTACCTCTTCCGGTTTTCCAATTTAGACCAAATTCTAGTATGTTATTTAAATCAATATATAAAGTATAAATACTGAATTGGAGAAGTTTTGCATAATATTTTAATAATATAATATATAATATTATTAAATAATATATTATAATAATACATTAAATTATATTAATTAATTAATATATCATAATCAAGACAGGGAGAGGTGGCCCTGGGTATGCCACAGCATCTACTTTTTAGTTATCAAATTCACTGGTTGTGAACATTGGCAGGTAAAAATGCAAAAATAGACTCATATGCAAAATAGGTTTTCCTCCCCATTTGTGAGATCAACAAGTCTGCAGCATGAGAATATGATATTAGTTAAGTAGGGTTTTCCGCTTAAAATGTCGAAACTGTCGATTTCCAATGCTTTATCTCGTGATATTGACAGTTTTAATGTTGTCACGGAACACCACGAAGAAATCTCTAGGAAACTAGTCACCTATTGAATGAAAACGACATATAATAACGGAAAGAGATCTCCAGAAACAAGAATGTGCCTATGTGTGTGTGCGTGTGTCAATAGATGGATGTCGCGACGTCGAGTATCGTTTTTAATGCAATCTTTGGAAACTAGTAATCAAATTGAGGATCACTTTTTGAGCCACCGATTTATAGTTTAATAGGCGTGCAAGGAAGTAATGTGTTGTCCACATCAGATATTTTTGTGAAGCGTCGGTCCAGATGGTTTTAAGTAAGTGCAAGTGTTCGATTTCTGTCTAATTATAAGTTAGCATTCAAAGAAAATTGAATATACTATTAATTTTCCTCTGAATAAATTATAAAATAAACCCGGTATTTATAGAAGAATTAATAAGAAGAATATGCAATTTTATTATTGACATTTCTGGAATATGCAACAGAATATCCTTATAGAAATACTATCTTATCCTGCAACAATGATGGTGTAATATACATCTTGTTCTCACTTTCTTACAGTAAAGTTATCTAGGAGTAATATAATTGCGTTTTAGACTTATCTCTCTTTTTTTTAACATGATTATTATTCAACTTTCAATATTGATCCGCTCCTTTCGTTCAACCGGTACTGATTAATGGATGAGATAGATAAATTAATTTTTATTATCATACCACTACCAGGTACGGAAAGTATTGCAATTAGGTCAATTTTTTTCAGATCTACGTTTCAGAACTCCCTGGGTTAAAAAAACGCATCTTCCGCCATTAGTCTGTATGTCTTATGTCTGATTATCTTTACAACGGGTGGGCCGATTTTTTTTTTTTTTTTTTTTAAAGAGTTTCTGCACTTGCTGCTTATATACTGAATCGGCGCCAAAACGACTAACAATTTTGATGAAACTTACTTATAGACTTCTCCTTTCATATTCCATTCCCCATTTAAAGCAACATAAACGTTACCAAGAAAAATAAATTTTATTTGAGCACAACTCGAAAAGTATCCATTTTGTGGTAAATTGTGTATATAATCATTTGAAAGATAATTAAATTATCTACAAAAAAAAAATCTTCTCAATCAGATCACTATTAGCAAAGATATGAGTTATTTGGCTTTGTTTGAACCCATGTTTTAAAGTGATATTTTTTTGTTCCTATGGAAACTCGGTCGCGTTTTTTTAATTTTTCGGATTACTCGAACACTATATATCTCATTTGAAAGCTAATTAAATTATTTTCAAAGCTAAACTTAAACAAAAAAAGAAAAATCATAATCAGGCCAATATTAAAAATGAAACAGCAAACAATTTTTGTACTGGACTTAGCACTTAGAATTGGGCAGAGTACTGATAATGAGTAGCAGAGTATGATTACTTTACTCGTACTCAAAATGTTTGGGTACAAGTAAAGTAATGCGAACTCAAGAAAAACTTTAGATATGAGTACTGGAAGGCGATTCTCAAACCAGTCTGAATACGAGGATTTGTAATTAATACTAAAAAAAATGTTGAATAAAAGTAAAGTAATCTTACTCATCATTTAATACTTTAAGTACATTTAACATTTTAAATATTTTTTAAAATTTTATATGAAAGAAAATCACTTAAAATATTATTAAAAGATTGTTTTTCTAAATATGTAGATGGGAAATTCTAAGCATCAAAAATCGATATAAAAATATATTTTTAGTTGCAATAGTCGTTGTCTTCTTTTTTTTACTTCTTCAGATACTTTTTATTTTTGATATTTTATCTTGTATGTTATTATTAATTGTTAGTACTATTATTTAATGGCAATAAATGACAAATTTTAATTTTTGCCAATGAAATAGTTTTTAATTTAATTAATAATTAAATTCCATTCATTACTTTTTGAAGCTATATTTTGTTTTCGTGACCAAAACTATGCTACAATATTTGGAACATCAGCACAAAGATTGATGGTACGGCATTTCATGTCGTTTTATAGGTTTTTGAAGATTAAATATGAATAAAGTGAACTGAGGGTTGAGAGAAAGAAGTTATGACGATCCATTATTCAGAGGATTGTGCTTTTCCTATATCTCCGATCCTCGAGATTTTTTCGTGAAACTGCCTTATTCTTGTCTGTTTACCACGCGCATAGATTTTCACCAAAAAAGGTTAAGTTGTTTAGAAAATCATGAGCAATTGTTTCTACTAAATGTAGAGTGTATTATTTTCAAATGAAACGTTAATTATTTGAAAAAGACCTTCAGGAGAACAGTGACATTAGTCTCCGACAACAGAGGTAGTATACGACATTTTCTAAAAATATATTTTGTAACTTAACTTACCCTAAAACAGAAAAATTAAATGGAATATCGTAATAAATATTTATTCGGTGAATGTTCCTCTAATTAATCATAAACATTATATTCATTCGCAGCACATTACTTCTTCTTCTTCTTCCATGGCTCTACAGCCCTTGTAGGGCCCTGGCCTCCGCAACAACGCCTCTCCAGTCTTCCCTGTCAGCAGCTCGACCTCTCCATTGTCCGATTCCCATCCTCTGCAGATCGCTCTCAACATCACTCAGCCATCACAGCCTGGGCCTTCCTCTTCTCCTTTTGCCTCCTGGTTTGCCATATAATAGTTTCTTCGGGTACCTATCTTCTCTATATTCTTTCTACGTGCCCAAGCCATCTTATACGGGCTGATTTGACATAGGTGACTAGGTCTGGTTCATTGTATAGGTCCCGAAGCTCTCTATTATTTCTTGACCTCCATTGGCCTTCATAACATACTGGCCCAAATATCTGCCGAAGCACATCCTCTCCCAGATCTGCATCATCTTTTCGCATTCCTGGGTCAGGACCCACGTTTCACCAGCGTACGTGACATTGGTCTTAGGATTGTTTTATAAATCAATAATTTTGCTTTACGTGACAAGTTCCGAAATCTTAATGCTTTTCGCAATGCAAAGAGACATCTGTTGCCTGCTGAAATTCTTGCTTTAATTTCTGCAGTGATGTCATTCTTTCGTGTCACTAAAGCTCCCAGATACTTGAAGCTGTCCACTTTCTTAAATGTGTGGTGGAGCAGTTTCACATGACTCTGCTCTTCCTGCCCATCATTTTTTGTGGAAATCATGTATTGGGTTTTTTCCTTATTTATCACCAGACCCAATTTTTTCCCAGCTTCTTCAAATTCCTGCAAAGCTCCTGAAAGCGCCGCCTTTGACCTTGCTGATATCACTACGTCATCAGCTAGGTGTTGGGTCATCCTGTTACATATCGTTCCTCCTGGGTTTGTCCTGATTGATCTCGCAGCTTGTTCGAGTGCTATGTTGAATAATACAGGTGAGAGGGGATCTCCTTGGCGCAGACCATTCTCCACCTCAAACTCTTCTGATAGCATCTTTTGGATTTTTACCCTACATCTGGTGTTCTCCAAGGTCATCGCACTTAATCCGACTAGCTTTTCTGGGACCCCTAGAGTTTTCATTACTTTGAGCAGTTCTATTCTGTCGAGACTATCGTAGGCCTGGCAGAAATCTATGAAGAGGTGGTGGAGGTCAATATTGTATTCATATGCTTTCTCTAGCATTTGCCGTATGGAGAAGATATGATCAGTTGTGCTTCTGGTTGGCCGTAAGCCACTTTGGTATTCGCCTATATTTCTTTCAGCCCATGCGATAATTCTCCTATTTATTGCGACTGAAAGTACCTTGTAGACAGTAGGCAATAGAGCGATACCTCTATAGTTTTGGCAGTTTAATCTGTCTCCCTTCTTATGTATTGGGCATAACACTGCCATATTCCAGTCCTGTGGCATCCTCATCTCCATCCATACATCAAATACGAGATTATATATTTCCTCCAACACTGCCTCACCCCCATATTTCAGCACCTCATTCGGGATACCGTCTATTCCAGGTGCTCTGTTGTTATGGAGTGCTCCAATTATTTCCACTATTTCTTCCCTATCTGGTGGTATTTCTTCTTCATCCACGTTCGACGAATCTCTTCCATTTTCCAATAATACTTTTTTATTATAAGTTGGTTCTTCTTTATTCGGATTTAATAATTGTATGAAGAACTGCTTCCATCTTTCCAGGACAGATCTTCTATCTCCAATCAGGTTCCCCTCTCTGTCTTTAATGAATTCCAGCCTTGGTATATATCCATTTCGGAATTCTCTGGTGCTTTTATAGAACTTCCTGGTCTGTTTGGCTGCAAAGTCTTCTTGAAGCTTATCTAGCTTCTTTGTTTCCTGCTGCCTTTTCTTTTGTTTGCATATTGCTTTTGCTTCCCTTCTTTTGGTTCTATAATGTTCCGCCGTAGTTCGGATCCTTCGTTGGATCATTTTCTGCCAGGCACTGTTTCTTTCCTCTATGGCTTTTATGCAGTCCTCATCAAACCAGTCATTGCTTTGTCTTTTCGGTGCTGCGCCAAGAATGTCCTCTGCTACACCTTTGAGAGCATCTTTAAGGCGTGCCCATCTTTCTTCTATATTCGTGCCAATAGATAAGTTGTTGTTTAATCTATCTGCGATCCTATCTCTGAATTGCTGGGCTACAGCATCCTCCTTTAGCTTTTCTACATTATAGATGGTGGCATTTCTTGCATTTCCTTTTCCTTGTATAGCCAGCTTCTGTTTATATAAAATCTTGACCAGATAATGGTCTGAGTCACAGTTAGCTCCCCTGTAACTGCGAACATCAAATATATCACTGGCGTGTCTGGCAGCAATGAGTACATGGTCAATTTGATTTTTGGTGATGCCATCCGGGGAGGTCCATGTTTCCTTATGTATTTACTTATGTGGGAAAAAGGTGCTTCTTATCCTAAGGTTCCTTGTCATCGCAAAATCGACCATTCTGAGTCCATTCTCGCTTGTTTCCTCGTGCTTGCTGTGCTTGCCTATTATGAGGAAGAAAATCGTTTCTTTTCCTATCCTACCATTGAAATCTCCCAAAATTATTTTCACATCATGCTTGGGTAGGGAATCGTATAGATTTTCTAGCCTTCCATAAAAGGTTTCCTTTTCCTCTTCATTGTCCTTGCCTTCTATGGGTGCATGTATGCTGATAAGAGAGATATTGAAAAACCTTCCTCGCAGCCTTAGTAAGCACATTCGCTCATCCAGTTTTAAGGCGCTGGAAACTCGCACATTACTTCTAGAGTGGTATAATTATACGGAATTTGTTGCAATGGCAATGGGTATCATATTATACAAAATATCATAATTGTATATAAATCGTATAAAAAGTGTTTTAGGCCAGCTGGCTATTTACAGTTATGCAAAATGATAAATGGCATTTAATATTAATGAAAAAAAGGTATAAAAACAATAAGAGGATAGTTGTAATTTTTTTTCTTTCTTAATTTGTCTTTTATCTATTTGCTTATATTTTTAGGAAATTAATTTTGTTGAATTTAATGTTATCTGCATTATTACTATTCATTATTGCTATAATTTTTCAATATATTTATCTACCCTATCTATTCGCTTAATACTCATATCTATGCTTTTCCATCCTTGCATATCAAAAGTAGACTCTAAAACTCATGTACAACTGTTATTAGTAATAAATTAAACACAAACATCATCTATACTGTGATTGCTCTGTAATAAATTATAAAATAAAATCTTTCTCATACTTCTTGGAACTAAAAATATCAACAATTGCGATTAGTTCAACTTGATAAGTTGATAAGTGCAAGTTGATGATGGTTAGTATCTGTAACACCTTATCCGCTTGGTAAAGGTTATTGGCCTGGATAGTTTTTATACTTTGTCCAATGAAATTTTCTCAACACATTCCTTTTCAGTCTATTTTTCGTATTCTCCAATGTGTCAAGCATGATGAGCTTGTCCACATCAGTTCAAACAGGTAAAATGTAGGTAATAGTAAGCATGAAGTTTTCACTTAGCTACGGTATTTTTAGTAAAAAGGACGTAAGCGTTTCATATCTTGACATTATAGAAATTTAAATCAAAATTCATAAATTTTAAGTGAAATAAACAAGAGATATATAAATGAAAGAAAAAATAACAGTAGTATTCTCCGTTAGAATAATAGTTTCATTTTTCAGATACCAACCAATTCTTTATTGTTGAAGCTTCCTAATTTCAAAGTCTTGGAATGAGTTCGAGCCCTAATCCTCTTGAAAAACATTCTAAAAAACTTTGAGAATCAAACTTGCACTTATAGTAGTTGAGACTGCATCCCTGTAATTCATTTGTATTATTTGATGCAAACGTTGTGTCGGCTGAAATTCAAAACAATTAGGTAACCTAAAACAAAAGAAAAGAATAACTTGTTTTCCTTCTGACATAATGAAGGATAATATACTTCGCATTCAGTATATTATACTGTTCCTAAAAAACGAAGAAAAATAAACTCAATAGCTTGAGAAAGAAAGTTTGTTGGTCAACAACCGTCCAGAGACAAAGAGTCGAAGAAGTCGGCGAGACTGTCGAAGATTTGATAAAGTCACCCCTAGCCAAGATGACAAATAGGATCAGACACAAAAAAAAAAAAAAAAAAAAGAAAAAAGAAAGAAGCCACATAAAGATCGGCGTTGGAGACAGAGGGTGGAACAAACTCTAAATGGTGACTAAACGATTCGTCGTTCGTAGTAAAATGGGTCTACTTAGAGCGATAGACGCGGGTAGAGGGTAGGACCAGCCTGATCGATAGAGGTAGACGATCCTGTTTACAAGGAAATATATAGTTGGGATATATCCCACAGGCGGCCGATGACCCACCATCGACCCGGGGTCTGTGGCGCCGCTCCTCTGTTTTCGAAATTCTTGCTCTGATCGATGCCTAAACCCTTCGATAGGGATGGATGGTAGCTGATAAGTCGTTGTTTTCATCACCGTATTTTATGTGTGGAAGCGATTCTTCTTCACTTTTGAAATGTTTGCTTAAAGCCTTCTTCTCAAAAACGATCAGCATATGAAAGTAGTGTATCGTTCCCCATCCATTGAGTTATGTTCCATATCACATTCAAAATCCTTTAAAAAATGGTGCCAGACAGCATTAAAATCAATATCCAGAAAATCGTTTATACCCTTCTTCAGTTGTATTTCTACATCCCGACTCACCCTATCCTGAAATATTATGTTGCTTGAGATCTATGATTTGGAAACTGCATTTATTTCAATCAACAAGAAACTCGCGTAACGCCTAACCATTCTTCTATGTTGTAGTATTGATGAACATTCCTCAGGCTCTGGATACTTATGGTTTACTAAACAGATGACTTCTATCTGGTAAAGTTTGCTGCACAACTAAGGTATAAGTAGCAGACCGAAGAATACATTCTTTTCGTTTCGAATCCTTACACAGGCATCCTTTTTTCAACATTATGTAAAAAAATTGCTTGGCGATGACTCAGCATCGAAGCTAGAGATCGCCGATCAGATCTCTATTCCCCGGGCATTACTGTTTTTCTGAGATTGGGTGGGTGAGAGAATCACTATCCTTCCCGATAGAGAGTTCAGAGTGGTTGCTCTTTTCGGTGAATCACGACCACCATAATCAGAACACATTTTATGTTGTTTTTTTTTTACGTGATTACGTTTATGAATCTGCTACTGTAGTGTAGTTAATTTTAAAATCCAATGATAACAAAACCGGAGGATACAATTTAGCAGCTCCGAATGTTTCCTCTACATCCAAAATTTTATTGTACCACTCGAATCAAATAGTCCAACTAAGGATTGCAACGGTTTGCGTGCTGCAAAGCGGTGCGGCGTTACACATTTATGATTTCCGCGTTGTATACCTGTGACACGGTACAGTTTTGACGTTTTAGTCATATTTTACACGTTTTAAACGATAGTTCTCGATTTGAAGTGGTTATAATCATGTAAGGATTAAGTTAAAAATTACCAAAACGCAAGACTATGTAGGCTTAAACTTGTTGAAAAAATGATTTTTTGTTTTAACTTTTAATTTCATAAGAGCTAACTTGCTGAACTTTTTATGCAACATAGATATTTGTGTAAGTGGTGAAAAATAATTTTCAAACATATAATGTAAATACAAATACTAACTGTATTCACAAAGATATTTCCCTAAGAATATATATTTTCCAATAAAATAATATGAATATAAATATAGGTATTCGTATTTACATTTGTGAATACTAACACTGTTATATTTTCATAATCTTATTATATTATTATTTCCAGTATTTAGTATAGTATTTCCTGATTGTTATTCACCTTAATATTCGTATTCGCAAATTTGTATTGTATCCACTGATGGACGAATTTTCTATTCTCTTCATGAATATCGATAGCTTTATGCACAATAGTTCTAAGTCTAATCTGATAAATTGTTTATCATTTTATTTCTCATGGAATTCTGCTTTCAATCCGTAATGCCCCAAATCCATTTATAGGTCCATTTACACCTGAAAAGCCAATAAAATCCTCACAAAAGTAATTAAGTGATATCATAACATGTATTTGAACCTTTGTTTTGAAGTTTCCCACGTAAACGTACTATTTAGTTACGATATTCTCAGTATTTGGGGATATTACCACAATTAATTGGTTATGCTGGTATTAAGTATTGAAAAATAGTTATGGACTGTATTATATTATATTGTGGTATAAAGCTAATATTTTGAAAATTTTTAATAAAACATAACTAAATGATTAAAAGCTATAATTAATTAATTATATGCGGCAAATGGAAAGGTTATTGAAGATTGTAGATTAGCGTGTTAATAAAATTTTTGTTTATTAAAAAATATGAAATTAATACAATTTTAAATTGGTTCACAATGGTAACAGGGGCGTATCTATGCTGGGTTTCCATTGAGCTCTATTAGGGTTGAGCTCCATTAGTAGTTTTCCATTAATTCAAATTATGGTGAATCTTAGGCGTCTTCATGTTGGTCTCCACAATCCCCTCTTCACACCCTCTGCTTGGCTTGGGTCTTGAATTTACTCACTCATCTTTAATTAAGTGTAACATAAAATGAAAGGTGTCACAAGAGCTGAGCTCAGACTTGAAGTCTGCCTGAAATGGAGAAGAATCATCTACCTTCTTCTAGTTCTCATGGCTGGCCCAGAGATAGCAGCATGGTCAGTATTCTTGAACTTAACATAGATTATTTAAATAAAGTTTCTTCCCTTAACACGGGCTTTTTCCTTTTATTCTGATTCCCATTAATATTGTAAATAATGAAAACTAAAAGAACATGGTCGAGCCAAGGTCCTTCTTTTGCCGAAGGCATTCTAAGGATGGTTCTATAGGCCTGCTTTCTGCAGCGATGGCATAAGTGGGCAGATCGCCGTCTTTCTTCCGACGAATGAGGAGGGTTCACTATGCTGGTGGTTGTGCAGATGCGGATCTGGCACCGGAATCCAAGCCTCTTCCCTCAACGGAAACGTCCGCCAAGGGGATGGTACTTTGCCATCTTCAAGGCCTGGGATGATCTCACGGAACAGAGGACTCGGACATGCTAATACGTGCTTGGAACTATTGTGCATTAAGGTATCGGTATTTAAACTGATTTTCCGAGCTTAGAGCACAATAAGCCTTAACTATATACACTGCATAAGCAAAGTTAATAGAATCAATCTCTTCAAAAATTTTAACTTAATGTTAGGAAAGCTTGTGGTAATAAAAAAGATGGTAATAATTGAGATGTATTGATTGGAATGTATTTTGATAAAAACTAATAATAAAATAGCGGAATTATATTTTGTAAAAATATATTATTGTTTGCATATTAATTTAGAATATTATGTTAGCTCAGTCGTGACACGAAACATCATTGAATAGGTATCTGGTGAACAAAATAATAATAACGATAGTGATTTTTTCAGGGACAATGAAGTTTTATTGTAGGATTCGTTTTGAACAAATTTAACGTAACGTTGAATTTTAAAGGATGTTTGGAAGCTTTTCAAAATAACGTGGAGGCGAGCCGAAAAAACTCATATAATTTCGATATAAAGTCGAGAAGGATTAATTTTATAGTAATTAATGATGTGGACATAGTAAACATTTCAGAAGTTTGTAAAAAAATCTTCGGGCATAAAAACATAAAAATAAAAAAATCTGATAACTAATTACAATATTTCTTCTTATTTTTCCTAGTCGCATCCGGGACAACGGTCTGTTTAGTATATATGCACCTATAAATATAAACACTCCCGCTTGGCTCTTTCTTGACTCCCGCTTATATATATATATATATATATATATATATATATATAAGTTATAGTCTGAAGCATAGTATTATTGTATTTAATAGCAAATCTCTTATGTAAACAAGAACGAAATGTATATAAGTAGGATTACTAAGAGGAATAAAGCAGTCTTGATTTTGTCTCTGAACGTGTTGTTTCTTTAACCTTATTCTTTTTTTTATCTGTTTTAACTCGCTGTCACTTAACTGGTGCCGAAACCCGGGACAAAGTACGGTCGGAGCTCAAACTTTCCGAAACCCGATATTTGATTTATTTTTTTTTGAATTTCGGTTGCGTGATTAGACAGCGTGATTGAGAAAGAGCGAAGATATGGCGAACAATGAAATACTGAGGCCACCAGTGTTAAATATACAAGCGAATGTTCCACCAATGCCGGAGATCCCACCAATGCCGGAGATCCCACCTCTACCTGAGACCACCTTGGCGGCAGCGCATGCGAACGCACTAGAGTGGCTGAAAATTAAAACAGCGACATCACAGGACCTGAGGAAGGCGGTATCGGACCTGGAGAGATTCACCGGAGAAACAGGTGAGCTTAATCATTTTTTAAAAGGAGGAGATCGCTTAATAACGAGAATAGAAGCGAAGGCATCGGAAAACCTGTTGGGCCGTGAAGACGCAGAGGCGTTGAAGGCAGCCCTAATATGCAGGATAAAAAGAAGTATCTTGAATCAGATCCAGGCAGACGAAGAAACACCGTGGACGATAGTTAAAGAGAGGTTAAAGAAGGCGTTCGGAGGAGGCAGGTGGACTCCGGAAGAAGACATCTTCCAAATGTTCCGCGAAATCAAACAGCCACGACAGTCGAGCGGGCAATATGCAGGGACACTCTTAGCCCGGTACAATAGGATTACAGAGAAAATGCGGGAGACATGGAGTGTGGAAGAAGTGGAGGCCAGAATGGCCTTCCTGTCGACGATACTTAAGGTGCAACTAGCCAAAGAGACAGGGAAGAAAGAAGGCCTACCTAGAGAGCGGACCTTCGTTGAATGCGCTCAAGAAATGGTAGATATGAGCGCGAGAGATGAGGAAGCCCGGATGGAATTCGAAGAGACCGGGTGGAGCAGAATGGTATATAGACGACCCAGAACTGCACAGACCAACTGGAAGAAGAGAGAGTTTGGAGATAGTGGAAGAGAGAGGGCCGCACTGGGGGAAAGAAGACCAGGACCATCAAGACCAAGGAACGGCGGTAGGAAAGAAGATCGGAAGTGTCACGGTTGTGGGAGAACAGGACACCTAGTAGCGCAATGCCCACGCACCAGATGTTTCGAGTGCGGAACCGAAGGGCACATCGCCAGGCAGTGCCCCTACATCTACAGGAGGAGAGAGACAGCACAGCCGGAACCAATGGAGGTAAACGCCCAAAGGGTTCGGCGGAGAAGTATCACACGGAGACTCAGCGGATCATCAGCTGATTCAACTGGAACATCCGAGAATTCTGAATCAGAAGACGAAGTAGACGATCCGGACAAGAAAAGCGGACAGAGGAGCGGGAGGAGCAGTTGGAGGCGAGTTTCGGGAGGAAGAAAGCACCGAGAGGATGTCTGAGGGGAGTGGCGGCAGAGAGGCGACCGCAGATTGGTAAGTTACAACGTGAGAGGAAAGCACAGCGGTCTGCCTATAATCAAAGTGGAGGGCGGAGTGAGATGTCTGGTTGACACCGGGAGCTCCAACACCATCATGTGCCGGGAAGCGCTAGAAAAGCTGAATGGCGGAGAGAGGACACTCCAGATCCAGGTATGTTGCTGTAAATTAATCACCCTGGGTGGCCCATGTGAAGTAGAGGGGGAAGCAGAGATAGGGTTAGATAGATGGGGATCTAGGGAATCTAATTTAAGAGTGCATATTGTAGGGGGTATGCCGCGAGACTACCAGGTCATTATAGGGTGTGATCTATTAAGAAAGGTAGGCGCGAGGATTAAGAATAGCAAGGGAAAATGGAACGTGAGGATAGGGGGAGAAAGGTTTAAATGTCAAAGCCTCATAAGGGACCAGAAGGCACGGGTAGGCGCGATAAATCGAACGGAAGACTGGAGACAAACGTTGAAAACAGAATATGGGGATGTCTTCTTCAGGGAGGGCGACATACTGGGAGCAACGGGAAAGACAGTGCATGAAATCCCGCTAAAATAAGAAAGAGTGACCTACGTCAAGGAAAGGAGATATCCACAAGCGTTACGTCACCATATCCGGGAAGAGATAGAGAGCCTAAAGAAACAGGGAATAATTATAGATAGCACATCCCCCTATAACAGTCCGTTGTGGGCAGTGAGGAAAAAGAGTGCACCGGGCGAGGAAAAATACAGGGTAGTGATAGATTACCGAAAACTAAATGAGAACACTATCGATGAGAAATACCCGATTCCCCGATTCGAAGACATTTTAGACAGGCTGAGCGGGGCAACTATATTTAGTACATTGGATTTAAAGGCGGGGTACCACCAAATAAAAATGCATCCGACGGATCAACCCAAGACGGCATTCACGTTTGAAAGAGGTCACTATGAATTCACTAGGATGCCGTTCGGATTAAAAAACGCTCCCATTACGTTCCAGCGCCTCATGGATGAGTTCTTAAGGGGTATAGATGAAGCGGTGTGCCAGATCTATATGGATGATCTCTTAGTTTTTAGTAAAACCGAAAGCGAGCACATAGAACATTTGCAAAGCGTATTTAATAGGATGCGACAATTCGGACTAAAATTATCCAAGGAGAAGTCACTATTGGGTCAGGAGCAAATCAATTTTTTAGGACACACCATTTCAAAAGAGGGAGTCAGACCTGATGCGAACAAAGTTGAGGCCATACGGAAGATAGCGGTGCCCTGGGACGTCAAAGGTATTAGGAGGTTATTGGGGACGCTGAACTACTACAGACGGTTCGTACCGGAAATGGCAGAATATTTAGTTCCCCTCAATAATCTACTGAAGAAAGGGCGGAAAATAATAGTTACGCCTGTGATAGAAGACAACATCCGGAAGTGTATGGAGAAGTTACAGATGGAGCCAGTACTCGCGTTCCCTGATTTCGAAAAGTTATTTACCATCACAACGGATGCGAGCGAGTACGCGCTGGGGGCGGTATTATCTCAAGACGGAAAAGAGGGGGAACGTCCCGTAGCATACGCCAGTAGGCGCCTTACGGAGACAGAAACCAGGTACAGCGCCCTCGAAAGAGAACTGTTGGGGATTGTGTGGGCCATTGACCACTTCAGACCCTACGTATTCGGGAGAAGATTCCGAGTACATACGGATCATAGACCACTGCAATGGATTGGGAAGTTGAAAGAATCCTCCGCGAGGGTTACTCGGTGGAAAGAATTCCTAAGCCAGTACAACATGGACATCGTGTACAAACCGGGGAAAGAGAATGTGGTGGCGGATTGGCTGTCCCGAGCATTAATGGTCAACGTGATAGAGGAAGAGGAAGGGAAATCATCCAGGGACGTGAGGCAGTTTCTGCGAGAGTGGACATCGGAAGGGGAGGGTGAGCATGGCACGACGGACGACTGACAGGATCTTTCAGAAGATGAGAACCCAAGCGACGAAAGACCGACGGACATGGAAGAATTAGAAGAAATTGTCAACGACAAGCATCGACAAATAATCTGGAAAACCAGGACCTCAGGGTTGATGAAAATCGAGTATACTCGGTATGGAAATAGTCGCATCACGATCATTTGGTCGCAGCCGGGAGCTAGGGACGACCAAATCTGCAGAGCTCTGAAGGATGCATCCAAACCTGGTAAAACCCATCATCTATATGTCGGGAATAACACTATTTGGGAAAAGATCAAACGAATATGGCGATCCGAGCGAATAGGGGTGGATAGGACGTTCGTTTGATGTAAATTTATGGTCGAAACGCTCAGGGATGCCGAACAGCAGAAAGAGGTGACGCTCGCCTATCATCAGGGTAAAACGAACCACCGCGGCGTGCACGAAACATTGCAGGCGTTGCGAAGAAGGTACTTTTGGTGGGGGATGAAAAAAACGATTGACGAAACCATAAGGGGTTGCGAAGTCTGTCTCAGCACGAAATACGACAGACACCCACCAAGAGGAAGACAAGAGGAGACACCCACCGTCAATATTCCGCTGAGCGATCTCCAGATTGATACTTTTACCTGGAGGGGTTATAAGTGGGTAACCATGATTGATCTCTTCAGCAAAATAGCGATGACATACCAGATTCAGGAACGATTGTCAGAGGCAGTGTTAGAGGCCCTAAAATTGTGGTTCCAGTTCTACGGAGTTCCAGATCGGATCTCGTCCGATGGAGGGCGGGAGTTCGATAACGCCAGCATCAGAGCGGAGATGAAGCTGTTGGACGTGGTGTGGCATCTCAACACTCCCGGTCATCCCAAGAGCAGGGGAAGTATTGAAAGGCTACATAGCACATTAAGCGACCACCTGAGGGTGTACCAAACGGATAAGGGGCTAGAACCAGACGTGGCGATGGCAAAGGCTATTGTGGCATACAACCATTCTATCCATACAGTAACGGGTTTTTCCCCATTCGAGATACTTTTCGGGCTTCGCGGTCATCGGCGGGACTATCGGGGCACGACAGCGGACGAGGAGGAAGTGGTCAATAACACTATTGAGCGGAAGAAATTGTGGCTGAAAGTCCAGGAAAAGATAGAGAAAGAAAAGAGCAAGAGGGTCGCTCGAGACAATCTCAATCTTAGGGATATGATGGGAGAGGTGAAAATAGGGACGATAGTGTACAGGAGGCTAGGCACTAATAGGGGTAAAGAGTTACTGCGTTACGAGGGGCCATTCAGGGTGGTGGTAATTAGAGAACATAATATTGTCACCATTGAGAGTGTTAAAAAAACCCTAAAACGTAGAACAGTTCACATCGAACAATTAAAGCTACCAGCGATAGAAACACCTTTGTAAGCTGGAGTATCCTCGTCTCATTACATAAACTTTGTATATAACAAATTGTTCAACATTTTTTTTTGTGTTTTGTTTCGTAGTATTATTATGATTTTGCTTTGTGACCATAAGTGCGCGAGAGTGCGGTAAGTGTTCTAATACGGCTATAAAGCCACAAGAGGTTTCTTTTTGTTCTTTTAAGGTACAGATAGCTGTAAGTAGTTTTTTTTGTTGTTGTATGTATATAGATATTTCTTTTTTATTTATTTATTTATGACAAGACAGACGAGAATTGTTTTATAATTTTTTTTTGTTTTTGTGTGTGTATGTAAGAAGTTTACGAAGAATGTCCGTAAACTGGCGGGGGGGGGAGTTATAGTCTGAAGCATAGTATTATTGTATTTAATACCAAATCTCTTATGTAAACAAGAACGAAATGTATATAAGTAGGATTACTAAGAGGAATAAAGCAGTCTTGATTTTGTCTCTGAACGTGTTGTTTCTTTAACCTTATTCTTTTTTTTATCTGTTTTAACTCGCTGTCACTTAACTTATATATATATATATATATATATATATATATATATACACACATATATTAGAGGAAGTCAAGAATTGGAATGGATTGATATGGAGGAAGTTCATTGCGGAAGGAGCTACTGAACTGTGTAGAAACCCTACCTGATGCCGCTTTTATTTTATGTTTTATATATCTGGTTGCCTGAGCAGGCTGACGGGCCTCACCTACCCGAGGAAGATCTTGGTCGCCGTTTGGTACTCGACTATACTAACTTATCTAAGAGATTACAATATGGACTCATTTTATTTATTTGGTAGTTCGTTCATATAATTGGATAGCTGAAAGATTACTGGGATACAACTTATTTTCTTTATAATCTTGGCGCAACTTTCACCAATAAACCCTGAGAAACAAACCTCAGATCTTACAATAATACAAGATCTAAATCTAGATAATACTAGATCTAAAGAACTAAGCTACATTCTGACTTTAAAGCTAAACCTCGCCGTTTTAGTTCATTTTATAGTGTGTCCACCACGTTAGGAAAATTGACAACTGAATTTTCTTCGAAATGGAATGTTCGATTTTCGTTCTGTAAATTGCATCTTACTCCTAATTAACGCAGAATTGCCAAAAACTAAGTTAGGAGGTTGTATTGTGTCAAATAAGGGTAGTAACAATAGTTAAATAGAAAAATAAAGGTTTTAGAATTTGAATTTAAAAAAAAGAAGAAGCCTGTTATACAGCTTTAGGGATAGATTATTGTAGTATAGTGTATAGTGTAGATTATTTTTGTAAAAACAAATTGATGATAAAAACCTAGTTAAGCCGTCTAATTAGTAAAGTAAAATTTTCTTGCCAAAGGGTTGGACGGGAGGGAAGCGCTTAGCTAAATGGGTAAGGGCAGATACTGGTGAGGAGAAACGTTTTTGGCTGTCATACATCACTATCAGAGACTTTGCTACAACAATTTTTTGAAAGTGGATGAATCAAGAAGAAGAGTGGAAGAATTTCCTACAATTTTTGGCTGGATTTTCTAGCTATATTAAATATATTAATTTCCCCAACTATATTGTGAAATATTATAATTTTTCCCAACTTTTTTGAATTTTAACTCTTCACTTAACTATTGCGAATGTTGACACTTGACAAAAATATTTTTTTTCTATTCGAACACAACATTATGTCTGGCAAAATGTATTGGCATTGGTTCAATTATTGCAAAATTGCTATAAACAATTAAATAAAGTAGATTTAAAACAAAATTTTAAATAAACAATTTTCATATTCGGATTCAGCACCCCAAAAACAAAATCAAAAAATTGAAATTTTTCTCTTACCGGAGAGGGTGAATTTGTTTTCAAATTTCGCTTGATCAAACCTTCGCCTATAATTCGTGCATACTTTGACCAAATTTTCATTTTTAAAACTATCATTTTTTTCTCGGCTCCTAGGTTCCATCGGAACAAATTCCGGTAAACGAGTCCAATATCACAAAAAAAAAAATGTTAAAATCGGTGACCCATTCATTGTGCCTCTTGTGTTACGTTCATTCCATTTCTTGGTTAAAATAGATTTGTACCAACTGTCTGTGCCACTTACCGTCGAATGTTGTTCATTGATGTCCTGCTGGAAAATCTTGCCCCACCTAATAATTTTTATTTTATACTTTACTTTGAAAACAAATTGTGTGCCAATGTGAAGAAAAAAAATGTTAGAATATAAAATTTTGCCGCGTCGTAACACAAGAGTGGATCCCACAACGAAAAAAAAAATTTATGTAATCCTTTTAGGGCGAGCTGATTTAAAATTTGCCAATGTACTTGAGTTTAATTGATCGGTGTTTTTTTTATTTTACATAATTTCAATGTTTTATTTCTGTTTAATTTGATTAACATTATTTTAGTGTCTTTTGGTCGAAAACAAAGAAATTAACTTGGATTTATGATTTTTTTTATTTTGATTTTTGCGAAAATAAAATTATCAAAGAACTGGAGCCAACGCAATGAATTTTTACTATAACTGGTAATAAATAATGGATTTGTAAAACTTTTTTTTAATATTCACTAGGATTAAATATAAGTATTATTTCTATATAAATTATATCAGTATTTAAATATGTGTAAGATTTAGTTATTAAAATAATTAGTAACTAGTATACCCGAGCGAGAACTCTCGCATTAGATATCAATCCTTCTTCTAATCTCTAATACATAAGAAGTAGGACAACATATTTATTTGTGTAAACAATATTATATTACCAAAAAAGTTTATTTATCACACATATTTGGTGAAGCTACATAGTTTGTAATGACTATGTTGAAATTACAGTTCATATTTATAAGTAATTAGCTTGCCCCACTGGAAAACATCTCTTCAATTTAACAGTTAGGCAATTAGATTACCATTTTCAATGTGTAGTATTCATACTTAACAGTTACCTTTAGGGTTGGAGATGGGAAACATTATATAATTTCCCACTTATTAAAAGTGTTTGTAAACAGACTCAAGTTGATATAAAGTTGCCATGACAACGGCACGTACGCAAGATGGCACAAGACCCGTGCAGACCTATATCGTGCGTTATCTCGAAAACGGTAGATTTTTAAGCTTCAAAACGCTGGACCAATACGCTCCATAGGAGCGTATATGATCTTGATGCCCGCGTCAAAATCTTTAAAACCCAACTTATCCCGTCTCGATCCGCCAACTTTTAGTCGTCAAAACTTTGAAACCTCCCAGTTTTTTCATCACTTTTATTTAAGCCCTAGTATGAATTTAAGAAACCAAATCAGGATTTCTCCGTGAAATTCCCTTTCTTTTGATACCTCATTCGTCAAAATCCATCGCTCCTGAGAGCCGGAAAAGGGATCTATACTACCGTAATAATATATAGTAGTGATATATGCCTAATGATTAAACATTTTGTTTTTTATGGTTTAAAAATAATTGGCTTAGAACTTATTGAATTAAAAAAATAAATAACATTTTAATTATTTATCCTTTTACGACAATATTAATTTTAGGGATAAATCTCAAAATACAACTCATGCAAATCCCGACGAAGAATATGGAAATTCGCTTGTTTTTTTAATAATTATTTCCATCACTTTTAACTCCTTCATCTTTTACTCCTAATAAAAGGCTGCGGTTTGAAATGCAAAAAGGAATATAAATCAAATTAGAATATTATTGACAATAGTTGTTATAATAATACAAAGAGATTATCAGCACAACTCCGCTCTAAGCACGGTTGAAAAATTATTATTCCCGATACTCCAATTTTCCGAGTAAATTAGACGAAATTATAAATGAAAACATTTTCTTTTTCTCTTTTTTCATAGCAAATTTCAAGTTAAGCAATAAAAAATTATCAGGTTTATCAAAAAACTATCTCTGCTGATGTTAACTATATCGCAGCCCATTGTAGCTGCTTAGTCGAATTTACTAACGTCCCAATTTCCATATTAATTTATTTATTTTATTTATTTATCCGCTCTAAGCACTGTTGAAAAATTATTATACCCGATACTCCAATTTTCTGAGTAAATTAGACAAAATTCTAAATGAAAACCGCTCAGAACATTTGCAAAATTTTATTTTCTTGCTTTTTTCTTTTTCTCTTTTTTCATAGCAAATTTCAAGTTAAACAATAAAAAATTATCAGGTTTATCAAAAAACTATCTCTGCTGATGTTAACTATACCGCAGCCAACTGTAGCTGCTTAGTCGAATTTACTAACGTCCCAATTTCCATATTAATTTATTTATCAAAATCAAACCGCTGGTAAAGTTTATTGAATTGCCTTCCAATACTTGTCTTTTAAAAGGTCAATTTAATTTCTTAAAACCTGTAAAACTTAACTATTGTGTCACATTTATTAAGTGCGTTAACTACGTTCTTACTATATTTATTATTAAAATAATTACATGATTAATTAATTTTAAATGTTATTTCTAATTAATGAATTATCACAACTAATAGTTTTGCAATACATATCTTTGCCAAATTAAAATTAAAATTGTTTTTAATGATAATATCATTGGAGCCTGGAGGCATAGCTTTATCTGAAACTTTGGGTAATCTATGTAAGATTCCCGATGATAAAATTTACTTAGATAGATTACATTTTAAAATAATTCGGGAGCTGATACAATGAAATTGATAAAGTGTATTTTGGACAGGTTTCTTCAAAAATACTATAGAACTCTGTACACAACCTCTGCCGTGCATCCACTCCACTCAGTTCTTCCAGGTAGCCAAGAAATCAGTAGGGTTACTGATTTCGCGACAAATCAAATGAACTTGAATAAACTTTTGTTTGTAAACGACCAAAAATTGAAACTTTTTTGTTGTATAATTAATACATAGATGATTTGCCATGGCTGTATAAGAATTAAACAAAAAAAGTTATCTTATAACAATTAAAAATCCAATTAATCAATTAAATTTTGTCATAAAAAATAGTTATTCGATATTCTATTATAATGAAATTATCGAATCAGCAAACAAAATTTATTTTCTTTCAGCCGTTTTAAAATAAACAAGCTTCTAAATCTCGCATGAATTTTGTCGCCATCTATTGAAAAAAAAAATCATACTAAAAGTCGGCGAGGTTTAGATTTAAACAACTTGCATTGATTCAGATATGTGTTTATCTTTAGTACTTTTATTTTTAATTATTTGAGAGACATAAATCTGAAACGTAAAACGAGAAAAATTGTTGAGAAAATTTAGCGTTGGTTTGATTATGATATAGCTCTTAGCTCTTCGCGAAATTCCAGTTTTCAAGAATCATCCTGACAAATATGTTGTTTCCAACGATCGGCCAGATCCCGCATGGCTATCCAAAAACTATTAGCAATCAAAAACTAGTTGATTCAAGTAAAATTACCATAGTCATTACGTTTTTTTATCCAGACTGGCCACACTCTGTGCCGGTCTGTTTGAAGATATAAAGGTACATAGGTATTAGCGGTTATGTTGTTAAGACCTTTCTTTACCTGGGCTTCACCTGTAGTGAGGTTGTTAGTTCTGCCAGCAAGCTACCCACAGCTGCCGGTCTCTTCACAACGATATTATCTCTTGTTTACCTTTAGGCTCCTCTAATCGATTTTAATATTTAGTGCTCCTATATATTGCCAATTATTTTAAACTTAATAATCTGAAGGCGGGTTTACAGCTTATCCTAAGCTTTATCTTATTCGGAAAATCGCATCAAGCAAAACTGAGCTTGCAAACCGTTAAACGCCCATCTTTTAAACCTGCATATACACATTTTACAGTCTATAGACATCGTTTTACCTTGCCTGATACGATTTGTCGAATCCGATAAGTCGTAGGTTGTAAACTCCCTGTAAGTATTTTTCCGCTCCCTTTATCGAATTTATGTCCTACTAAAAACCTAACTTTCATTTTACTACTAATTAAAAAAAAAAAAAATTGTAAAATCATTCGAATCAATGATACTATATTTATTTTCTACAATAAACCGTACTATAAAGGTTTATTTACAAACTACAACTAATCGATATATTTTTTTTTTGTATGCATATTTGCTAATAGAAACAAAAGTAAAAAGATTATAAGTTAAAATAAGGGTTTAAATGCGACTAATGATAATATAACTGCTACAAATAAAACACGTACAATAGAGAGTAATTGAAAACAAAATTAATAAAATAATATTATCATTAGAAGTAGATACAGAGCCATTTTGCATATGTGATTCTTCAACTGCCTGTTAGTTCTATCTATCGGTGATTTCTCTCTGGTCTGTTTAGATAGTTTTGTTATACAATAAATAAATAATCAATATTATTTATTTTCATTTTTATATCGAGATTATCTTTTATTTTTATCAAGTTTATTTTTTAAATAAAATATTTTAATTTTCGAAATAACAATGAACTATGTTGAGAAGTATAATAAGTATCATTCCCCAATTTTTTTTTTTTAATTTCGAATATTAATATTTTATCTAAGCGGTAGAGAGGAAGCGGTTATTTATGTACGTAATATTTTATCTATAACATTTTTTTTATGTACTTTTTTAATTTTGATAATCATGTTTTATTGAAAATGATCCTACCAATTTGTGTTTTGTTCAATTCAATTGTTTTTGAAAAATTCAGAGGCTTATAGTTGGAATTGGTAAGAGCAGTTCGAAATAAAACACAAAGTGATTAAATATATTGTTTAATATGTGCCGACCTTTCGGCCTAAATTGTAGGCCTTCACCAGTGCTAACTAATGTAACATTCGAAGAATAATGGGAATGAGAAGAATGAATATAGTAAGATGACATTTTGGAACATGAAAAAAAAAATTAATAGTGTATTCATATAAATATCAACATAAAATATAGAAATTATATAAAAAATAAATATACAAATTCGAAATAGTAAATAGTGTTATATCTTTGGTGTTGTGGTAGATGTTGATAATTCACGTTGTCGGTAAAAACTAAAGTAACATTTTTGATTTGTTTATATTGAAATATAAAATAGCTCAATCAAGTTTATCAATCCATTTTTTAAAGACTTGAGATTGCATATGAGTAGTATTAATTAAAAAAAAATTGGATTGATAAACTTAATTGAGCTATTTTATATTTCAATATAAACAAATCAAAAATGTTACTTTAGTTTTTACCGACACAAAATACGTCAATTTGCCGAACATCTGCCATAACGCCACAGATATGTAATCGTAGGCGGTAAGGAAACGGAAGGGGTTAAAAATGTAAAGAAGAATAAATCTGAAAGTTAACATCGGGTAAAAAGGAATAGATAAAACTTGAATTATAAAAAGGAAAGAGATGTACAAATGATAGATACAAAAGAGAAAATTTATATTTTACTCTACCGTTTAGTCCTGATGAAGGCCAACCAAAAGCTTAGGCCGAAACGTCGGCACATACAATTATATTTCGCCCCTACCATGTCCATCTATCGAATTTGAAACTATGCGACTTTCACATTGTTTTAAAGTTACAATATGAAAATAGCATTTTTTAGTAAGCGGCACGAGGCCTGATAATAAACTGAGAACTCAGAAGTTTCTTTAATTTGAACAACTATCTAAAACAGGAGACATTGCAGGACGTCGAAGGATTATGATTTATTTATGTTATCGTTTTCGGGCCAAAGGGGAGTCCGGGGACCCCCGGATCTCTCCTCTCCTCCCAAATTACAAAATATCTTAACTTATTCTTATCTATAAACAAAAATTGTATAAACCTGTTGAATGTTATTTTATAAATAATATACCTTGGCATTGAAAATTGTATGTATAGAATGTCTCCGATTAGTCTATGATTATCTCTAATCCCCGGTTAGTTTGGACCTCTCTCCCTCTGAAACGAAATTCTGGCAGCGTTATTATCCCAACTAATCCTTGTGATAAAAAGCTATAAAACTTACTTGACTATTATCTTTCAAAACAATAATATTGTCAAATCAGCTAGTAAATAGTAAAGGGTTCAATATAGCGCTGATTGTGAAAATAAGAGTTATTCAATGTGTAATTGAATTTTTAAAGGTGTCCATACTTCCCATGAGCGGCAGGGAGATTGCAAATATAGTTTATTCAAGCTACAAAGATTAGTTTTTGAGTATTTATTTTAGTGAAATCTTTAAATTAGTAAATTATTTCCCTTTGCATAACCTTCGGGCTTGACGTTAACTTCTCACCTCCTGGAGATGGATTTTCATATTAGGGTTGTATTATATGTTATTTTTTAACTTTTATTTCCTATTAGCAGTTTTAAACTGGTTTATGGGTTGAATAATGATTCATCTTAGCGTAGGTATCTGTGCAGAGAGAGAGAGAGAGAGATGGCCACTGAGTGACAGCTTTCGGCGACTTCAAAAAAGCTCCTTTGGTAACGAGCCCCTCGCCTCACGGTAATGGTCGGTGTATCCTAATGACAGAGCGCCCGGTCTAGTTTACTGTCATCACCAAACATAAATATTAGTTTTTTTTTCTAATGTAAACGGGTTGATTGTCTTCGTACCCTTGGTCAGATATGTTCCCTCGACTATTTCAGAGCATAATTGGGTGGGTAGGTTAGCCTCTGTATTCTGGCATACTTCAGTAATTAATAGTAAAATCTATTTGTTCTTTTTATTTGTTCGTTTTCTGTAAAAAACTGATTAAAATTAATAAAGACGATTCTCTTGTAAAAATTATATAGAGTTAAAAACAATACAGCAAACTGTTGTATTTATTTAATAAATACGAATTCACGAGGTTTTATCCAAAAAAATAATGCATTTATTCGGAATCACATTCCTGGTGTGACTAACACTTTCACTACTCCATTGTTCTGGATACTAAATAAAATGAAAAAAATAATTTTTTTAGCAATACAGAGTTGACTTATTCTTGAAATAACTCTACAAAATGGCAAATTCTAAAACGATTTTTTTTTTTTTTTTATACTACACGTTTAATAAACAAATCTTTGGTTTAAGAGAATGTTAATGAATACTAAAATTGTTATAGTTCATCGGAACAAAATATAAATATTAAAATAATAGAGCCAAAGTATAGGCGAACTTTAGAAATCAATATTTGACTTCCATAATAATTATGCATAACAATTCTCAAAGTTTTGCTGCCAAAATCGTTTGAAAAATTTTTTTTTTCTGAATTACCGACCAAATATATGTGAATTTATGGATATAAAACATTTTAGAGCTCCTTCAGAACAATTTTCTACAAAAAATAATGTATTATAAAAAATATAACAGTTTTATCTAAAAACTTTGGAACTATATTTATTGAATATTTTTTAGCATATTTGAAAATTTAAATATATTGAAAATAGGTTTAAAAAATGTAGTAGAAATAATGATCAATCGACTTTAATGTTGGTTGAGGAGATACATTTCATGAGCACCGTTAGAAGTTATACTTTCAACAAATCCTGTTCTTCGTTAAAAATTAACCAATTATTGATGTATGTCCATGAGGTATAAGCAGGTATAAAATTACTTACCTTCATGGTTTATACCTTAGAACCATATCATGATTCATAGTTAAGTTCAAATATGAATGTATAGTTTGTATATGACTATATATATGACTACAATAGTTTTGGCTTTACTCCTCTACACACAAGGACTTCTCTTCGTCTTCTTAGACCAATCATCATGTACGGATCATTATCGACTAAATTTGGCCGAAAAGCTGAAACCTAAAAATTAAATATCGCAATAAATCCAGATAAAATAAATGGCTTAGTATTTCGTTGTAGAAAGGGAAGGAAAATATATCTGAAGTTAAAATTAATAATTATATCCCTGCAAACTCCCCAAAAATATAATTTATCTTCGTATTACTTTTGACAGACATCTAAGGTTTTCAGCATATTTCATAAAAAAATAAAAACTGTAAGGCTGACATAAATGGTATACATAATCATTTTATTATTTACGTCCATTCTGTCATTTCGATTAAAAACTTTAATAATATTTAAATTAAAGTTTATATTTATAATGGGTTTCCTATGAGAGTAGCTGCACATTTGTTTTACTCTTTGAATTATATAACAAACCCCTCTTTCAACAAACTTACACCTACCGGCGTCCCAAAAAGATGATGAATTGTGTTTCAAACCTAATAATTACTTTAAGAAGATATAAATGTGTAACTTTTAGATACGAAAAGAAAATAAACAAAAAAAAACATAAAACTTACCAACACCTAATAATTTGTTAGACATATTTATCACTGATCAAAAATTAATCAGAATCGGTATCTTTAAAATGATGCAGAGAAAATAGAATTTTCAGATGCAAGGAATTTCAGAAAAAAAAAGAAAGGGGTTAAAAAAATATATGTATATATTTATAAATATATTAAATATATATATATATATATATATATATATATATATATATATATATATATATATATATATATATATATATATATTGATATTAAGTCTTTTTAATATACGTACATATACCAATAAATTACAACACAAATATTCTATAAACTGAAAAACACCCATAAGTCTCGCTAGACCAAGAAATATGAAGGGAGTTAAATACTTAACAAAATAAATGAATAGAACTTCAGAAGAACCTAAATAAGTGCCTTTATTTATTTTTTCTTTGGTCCAATCTTTTATTGCCTGAGGTTAGGCTCATCGAATCGGTTGTCGTCTTGGCAGATGTCTTAAAGAGTTTTATGATTCACTGTTGAAAGTATATACATACATTGTAATATGTCAAGTATTATTTCTGAAATAATACATAATTAACCATCTGAGAAAATTAAATATATCGTACAAATAATATTTCATAACAGTTATCTTTGAACGAATACATAATGGGATTTTGGTCTTCAAATGGCCCTGTGAGGGAACGTTGCTCGACAAGGATGGCAAGCCGTTGGTAACAGGCTTGAAGAGACCGGAACTCTGGATTACCTAAATGGTCTAGCACCTGGAAGGAAAATCCTCATTACTAGAGAAAAAGGTAAAAAAAATATATATATAATTCTCCGGTCTAGAAACCTTCCAACGTTCTGCTCTTCCGTCTATAACATATTTTAACAATTGGCCTTCAGTGGGCGATCGGTAGCGGAGTAAGGCGGGAATAGTAAATTTCATTTTCCAAAGTTGTTATTTTCATAACTTTCCATATTCTAAAAAGAAATTCGAAATTAAAACAGCAACAGTGTCCAACTATCCGAAACCCGCTTGGACATAACTAAAACTTTTGGTATTTCATACCAAACGGATCTCATATTTTATATTCAAAACTCTCTAAGAACGATAGCCTAAAGTAACCTTTTTACTTCCTTGTACGAAGTAAAAGAAGTATTGTAATCGCGAAAATTTTCGGTTTTCAGATTTCAACGGAAATATCCATTTTGACCATCCATGAATCCATTTTGACTAATTTCGTCATGGCTTCTGTACGTGCGTACGTTCGTACCTCGCATAACTCAAAAACGGTTAACCGTAGAAAGTTGAAATTTGGTATTTAGAATTGTTGTAAAATGTAGTTGTGAACCTCCCTTTTTGGTCACTATTTGATCCCCGGAGGTGGTACTTTACTTAAAGGTCATAACAGATTTCCATAAAAAATTATATTAAAATACTAAGAAAAAACTTCGCAAATTTAGTATTTATAACTTATATATTGATTTAAATAACATACTAGATTTTGGTCTAAATTGGAAAACCGGAAGCGGTATTTTATTTGAAATTACATCAAAAATTATATTAAAATTAAATTCAGAAATAATATGTTTCGGTAATAAAGGTTACAAACGCAATTTGGTTTCTAATCCAATTAAACATTTTTATTACTTGTTTTAAGTGTTAAAATTGAGTGTAAAATACTGGTTTTCCACCCCATTTGTGAGATGAACAAGTTTGCAGCAGGAAAATAAGTTGAGATATAAGTTGAGTGTTTTTTTTTCGCTTAAAATGTCGAAACTGTCGATTTCCAATGTTCTATCTAGTGATATTGACAGTTTTAATGTTGCCAAGGAACACGAATTAATCTCTTGAAAACTAGTTATCTATTGAAAGAAAACGACATATATTAACGGAATGAGACCTCCATAAACAAGAGTATATGTTTATGTGTCATAGATGGATGTCGCGACGCCGAATGTCGTTTTTGAGATACTCCAATCTTCGGAAACTAGTAACCTAATTGTGGATCACTTTTTGAGCCACCGATTTATAGTTTAATAGGCGTACAAGGAAGTCATGTGTTGTCCACATCAGATATTTTTTGTTCGGGAAATGACACATCATGCATTGTTATATTTCTAACACAACGAATGTACTCGGAATCAGTGCTAGCGATTCCTTACTTGAAGGGGGCAGGAACAAATTTAAACACTGTGATAATGTTTGGAAGGAGATTGATTAATGAAAATATTGCGAAATCGTTATTACTGCTCATCATAACTTCGTTCATTAATAATTTTAACCTGTTAGAATCATGCTTTTTTTAATATAATTTATTATTCTTATTTTTCGATGTGTATGAATATCGAATGTAAATAAATAAAAAAAGCGTACTTCACATTTACTTGTTGTATTCTTTTTAAGTTAATACTGTTGTAAATTTCAATAAATAAATAATAAAAAAATCAATAAAAAAAACTCCTGTATTGTGATAAATTATTTTGTGAAGGACAACTTCCCATTGATCTTTAACTTTATATTCTAAAAAACATGTTTTTTTAAAATAAAAATTTAAAGTTCAATGGGAAGTTGTCCTTCACAAATTTATTTATCATAATATACTTCCCCAAAAATTAGAAATTATTTATTATAATCTTATGTTGATATTGAATACATTACGATAAAGGAAGGTCATCTCAATAAACAAAGGGAATACCCCAAGGCTCAAACATTTTGCAAAGCTTTCTAGTAACCTGAAGTACTGCGTCGATGTTTCTTATAATTTAATTATTAAAAGTAAAGATGTTTGATTGCGGTGAAATGTTAATTTAAAAAAATATTTCTTCATATGAGATTTGACTGGAATAAATTATAGCGGTTTGTTAGTTCGCTCCTCGATAAGGATTTTCCCGCCGGCTTTCATTTTTTATGTTTTACTTCTTTTGTCGCGAAACGGAAGTTCAAAAGTGCCTCACCATGATAGATGCTAGTAACTGTCACGTTAAATCCTAGATATAAACGCTTTTTCAATTAACTGCCATACCTTATCTGCTCATCAACCTAACCTTGCCAACTTATGAACTAGTTTGTATTGATTACTACTTAATCAACTTAACATTGATTGTATGCAACGTTTTGACGTTATTTGACTCTTGGAGGAGAAATAAAATCTATGTAATTTAGTTGTTTTGTTTTTTGTTTAAGGTTAATTTTCCTTTACTTGACAGTTTTCTAAAAGATCCTTTTAAATCTTTTTCAATTATCTGGCCAATCCAACGTGTAAACGGAGTAGTTTGGCTTGGCTTGGTATTTGTGTCCGATTCGGTTTTTGCCAGAAGTGCCACATAAGCGGTAGTGTTGCACCCAAACTAAGCATTTGTTTATTTATTTAAATTAGATAGTTATATATTTTAATTTTATATTTTTAATTGTTTCTTTTTAATCCAAAAGTAACAGGCAACAAATATTTAAATAGTCGGAACAGAAGCGTGTAGGTAGGTTAGATTTTATAAGCGTTTGTAAACTGCGTTTACACGTTTGTGATATGGCTCGTCTTAGAACTTTCTATAGTTTGGCAAGGTGTAGATGCGCCTTTAAATAATTAAAAATATTTTTTCGCTAAATTTGAGATGAGACTGAAGAGACTAATGAATTGCTTCATTAGATTCATCTTCGGAATCCCCAGGCGCTCCCACGTCTCCAGTTGGTATGCCGAGTTGAAGTGGCTTCAACCTGTTTTCCGACGGCAATACTTCCTAGGCATCTATCTTTTCCGAACCCTCAAAACCAAAAAGCCTCCTTATATTCTTGATTTGTTCACCCCGTGTTCCTCTATACACTCCTTAAACACCAGATCCCAACCTATAAACTTGTATATACCCTTTCATAGAACTGCCTCTTTCAAAAGATCATATACCTTTCGAGCTACTTCATTTTGGAATTCCTTACCCAACTCCATTCGTAAATCCTCATCCTTAATCTCCTTTAAGCATCAATTATTTTTCCACCTCCTTAACTATCAATCTTCCGCATTTATGTAAGTACCATAATTATAGCTATATAGATTCATTCTATGTTTATATCTTATATTTACTGTTTATAGTTTTATGTTTATTATTATTATTATGTCTATTGTTTGTTAGTTATGGTCTATTGTTAGTAGACAGGTGTACATTTATATTTAATTACGATTTAAATGCCTGTAATTATTAAAATTTCCTTTATTTTATTTTACTACTTAACTTATCTTAATTATTCACTGTATATAAGCTAGACAAATAGTACTAATACTGATCATTTCTGTTATTCTAAGGGGACTAAAAGTCCCAGAATAAAGTTTTATTTTCATTTCATTTCATTTCATTAATTTCATTTCATTTCATTTCAAATTGTTTCGCTATGGTGTATTTCAGTACATTCACGATTCATTTACCTGGAATAAAGTGTATTTACATTCCAGATTACGTAGTGGTGCACAGTTTATGTTTTTTTTAATTTGAATTTTCAATTGTGAATATTCTAAGTTATTATTTTTCATTTGTTATCAACTCTATATTTAAAATTAATACCTGGACCTATTAAGGTGGCATTAGTGTGCAACACATAATTAGAACATATGTTTTTAGTCAACTGTTAATAATAATATTGTGAGTTTAGAAAAACCTTTTTGCTTTAAAACTGTAGCACAAAAATAAATATTTTTATTTAATTGCCTTACATATTTATGAATTGTTTGTTTCGATAATTTCTGAATTTGACATTGATTGTATTCATCGTTTTGACGTTATTTAATACTTGAAGGATGTAAAAAAACGATATAATTTATTGCCATTAACTAACTTTAAAGCTTTAAAAGTTCCCCTCAAATATATATATATATATATATATATATATATATATGTTTATATTTTATTTTAAATTTATATATATATATATATATATATATATATATATATAATATATATATTATATGTATTTATATAAAATTTTATTTTATTTTTAATGTCCATATTGTCTCAGAAGATTCTAGCCCGATAATTAAATTTTTCATGGAACATCAAAATTTAACGATTAACAATAAATCCGACAACCTCAAAAACACGACACGGTACTTCCATTGATGCTGTAGTTACGCAATATTTGAAAGAGATCGATTAGAAGATATTTATCTTCAATTTCTATATATTTTCAATCAAATTTTACATTATAATTATCAAGAATCAAGAATAAATATCAATCATTAAACTGCTATTAAAGTTTTATGAATTGTATTTATCATCTTCTTTGCATCCTATTAAAGGATTGCAGTCGGATCAAAATTTCGACGTGCAGTTTTCAACGGATCTACGAGTTTAAGAACCCTCCGAGTCGAAAAAAAGCATTTTCGGGCAGTCATTCGTCTGTCTGTGCCACGATTAACTCTTGAACCGAGTTTGTTGCTTATTTGTTTATTTATTTTTTGCTATGCAGTGTTTTTTTCTTCAAAACCAGATTTCAACGGATCTGTGCACTTCAAAGCCCCTGAGTCTAAATTCTCTACAAAACAAGATAAGAGCTATCTAAATCGGAACAATATTAGTAAAGATATATCTTATTGAATTTCATATGCATGTTCAATAAATTATTATGTACACGGTCCTTTAGAAACCTGTTCACCTTTGTTTAATTTTTTTTTTTAAACTTGATAATTATGACTCTTTCGGAACAATCTAAAAGCTGAATTTTATAGATAATTCAGATGTCTACTAAGCTAAATATAAATAGGATTAAAATTAGCGAAGGTACAGCAAATTTATTTTGATATATATAAATACACATTACGATGCAAATTTTCGGCCTACAAGCCATCATCAGGCATCTATGTAAAAGGCCCTTATTTAAATCAATTTACAACATATCACAGAATTAATTTTACTTAAATATTCTAATAAATACCATATATATACTAAAATTATTTAAAATGCATATACTGTCATATCTAAGTCCATTCCGGACCAAGTCGAAATATACAGCGTCACTAAAAAAAATAAAATAATTATAATTAACACAATAACAAAATTGAGGTTGGATCACAGTTTAAAATGCAAAATTCCTATTAAGTTGATATCAATAAAACACTTACAACTTCAAAAATAAAATAACAATAAGGGAGCCATCTCAGTCATCATGGCCATCACAGGTGAAACTCCAAAGAAGAAGGCAATGCAATGTTACAGCCAATTATGACAACTGAATAATTTACTAAGCTATCATTAATAATTATAACTGTCGGAGGTTCACAAGAATTTGATATAAGAGTTTAAGCAAAATTTTTCCGAAGGATACCGAGATCCATTTCGTAGACTGTGACAGGAATTGCTCCTATTAGAATAAAGAATTATATAATTGTCTATGAAAATGCAGTTATTATTGCACTATTTATAAATACTTTGTTATGAATAAATAAATGGGATTAATAAATAAATAAAAATATATATTTTTATAGAAAAGGTAGTAGCTGCCTACAACACCTCTATCCTCACCTACCTGTGAGCTCACACCGCCCCCAAAGGCGGAGCTAGACCTGAATTTAATTGGAAGGGACCACCTTAGCGGCCATTTATAAATTGAGATTACAAATTGCAGGGGCGGCAGAAACAAACAGAAGCAGCGCTCTGTCATTTGGAAAGGGCTCTCGTTAGCTGGCTCTCTTTAGCCGTTGACATCTTCCTTCTAATGGGACCACCCGCCCAGCTCCCGTCTGTAATTGCTCAACATCTATCGCCCTACCGCGCATCCCCCCCCCCTCTATTTTATACCATCTTTTGTTCTTACTTAATATATCAACGGTTTATATCTATTAAATAACAGTTTTATACGTAAATGGGCATCGTTTTTCATTGTTTCCCCTTAAACATCTTTATTATAGGTTAATCAACTCAATCGAAGACAATTAAATAGTCTAAAAAAGAAAGCTCAGTAAGCTGTTTTTTTCGATTAAAAAAATCATGATCCTTGTTAAACAGGACAAAAAAAGATGAAATATATCGAGTCTTATATAATATATCGAATCTTAAGATAAAAAATTTCGAAGAAAAAAATTCTTAGTCGAATGGAAAATAAAATTTTAATTTGATTTTTTGGTGTCAAATTATTAAAATAAAAAATAATTGATTTTTGACAGTATCTAAGAATATTTCCTTTTTGAGCTAGGCTGCTCACATACTCGTACATCGTGTAGTTCAATACGCTATACCTTTGCTAATAATAGTCCGTATAAAGTTTTTTTTTTTAATGTATTTATTTATCTTTCATATGAGTACAAACATAATTTACCATAAAATGCATAGTTTTTCAGTTATGTACAAATAAAATTTTCTTTTCGTCCCATTTCCCCTCCATTTACTCGGTAATATCGTGCATCGATAAAAGGCTTAAGGACCTTAAATAGAAGACTTAAGGCGAGTTTTATCAAAATCGAGCCATTTTAGAGAAAATTGTAAAAAAGTGTAAAATCGAGTATATGACGCGGCACTATCGTTGATTCGATTTTAGCGAAAAAGTTGCTGTAACATCCCAAACATAGACCTATCTTAAATATGTAATTTCAGTTTTTAACAACTTTTCTTCGTTTTTGAACTAGACTATTCACATACACATCCCACACAAAGACCATTTTGCGAGACGGTTATTTGGACTAAGGGAAAGTAAAAATAAGAAACCATGTTTTGCTTGACAGCTTGATGATTCGATATCAAAATGATAAATGTTTTGCTCAAGAAGTATATATACATATCTGATAATTTGGTCATATGGTTCCAGATTTTTGTTTCATAATTTTCGATTATTACGATCATTTTCGATCAAATATAATTTTGGTTAACGTAACTATAAGGCAATGTTATTACGTCGCACAAATAGACCTCTCTTTGTGCAGTTATTAATTGTATATATACAGAAACCTTATGGCTTCGCGGTAAATACAAGTTCTAGTATACTTATCAATATATCGTCCCTACCATGTCCTACTATCACAAAATTTGTCTCCTATCATAGCATACTTTGCCACAATGCGTGTCTCAACTAGAATGTGACGAATGTGAAAATCCAATTTTTTCATATTCGCTTTATTTTATCTAGTATTTTTAGATGCAGGCAATTTTGAGATGGTCCGTTGAAGATACACTTCGAATGCGGGTGTTATGAGTGCATCATACAATTGTAAACGTTACAGACGGACGTATTTATTGTTCCTAGACGACGCCAGATCTGCGAATAGCTGCCAACGTGTAAGCAACTTGTTCGAAATCAACATTTCTGTTTCTGTCTTAGAGGTCAGGGCATCCTTGAGAGAAACTTTGCAGAATATTGTTGGAAGTAATACATAATTAAAAAAAACGCTTGCTTCAGTGATACAGCGTATAATAATTCGAAATACTACTGTTTTTTAAAAGATCTAAGACAAAATTATCCGGCATGAATGATTTTGAAGAGTTCAATTCTACATACAAGTTATAATCACACTCTTACAAAAACCACCACAGTTATTAAAAATTTATATCATCTTCTAATAAACATAAAAACGTTTAAATATTGTATGACAAAAAAAATACAATAAATAGTATGCAATTATACAATAATTTGGCTTTTTCCTGTGGTAAAAAAGTAAAATGTAAACGAGACCAGGCTGATAAAAATGTAAGCAATAACGTATTAATAAAAAATGTGTCACATATTCATATAAACTTTCAATGCTTGTATTTTTATTAGGAAACATTTGTGGACATATCGTATCTGTCGCAGAATAAAGGTGAAACGCAAAATCTGAATTTGATGGAAAATCATATTTAATTTTTTTACAATACCTGTAAATATGATTTTCCAACAAATTCAGATTTTGAGTTATATCTATTCTAAGATAAATGCGATTATTTTTTTCCCTGTAAGTGGAATTAGAAATATGCTCTCAAAGTAAGAACCTTCAGTCATGAAATAACTGGTATATTAAAGAAATCAAGATCTTAATGATCTTATATACAAGATACAAGATCTTATGTTACTGGCAAGAATTTAGTATTGAAAATAAACATAATAAAAAAATACTGTGAAACTAAAATGAAATGTAAAATGAAAAAATGAGAGTAAAAATGAAATGAAACGGTATAAAAAATAAACCGGAGTAAAAGTAATAAATATGACAAAAGGATGAAAGTATAATAAAATGCAGTAAAAATATGTCATGAAAAGTGAGAATATGTCATAAGAAATAGAGTAAAAAACGATGTTTTTAAATTATCATATAAAATAATAAATTATATAATAATATGGGAAAATAATTTAATAATTAAATAATAATAATAATAAATTGAATACAAATCATATATACTTAAATGAATAAGAGAGATTACCCAAATGGATTCAGCGTTTGAAGGACTGGTATCTAGCAATAATGATCAAAGAGTAAACATATAATAATAAAACATGTATATTATAATAATTTGTAACAGAAAATGTTTGTTTGTTAATATTTTGATGAGAAATCAGAATATTAACAATCCTTAATTCCTTAACAACCCTTAAAGAGGGCCTCTACAAGGCTCGGCAGTCGTACCAGAAATGTAGTTGCGATGAGAGGCGCACTGCACTTCGAAACGAGTACAAGCATACAGCCAGAGTATACCGATGCACGTTGCACAGCCAGAAACGGAAGTCTTGGGATGATTTCATTAATGTGGAATCTGCCTAGAACCCCTGGAGTATTCCGTACAGGGTAGCCACGGGCAAGTTGACTCCGCTGCAGACCATTGCAGCTTTAAAGTACGGAGATGACCAAACTACTAATCTTGAAGAGGCTGCTCGGATATTCTTTGAGACGATATACCCCAGAGATGACCCATCCCAAGACAAAGAAGATGAGGCGTTCATAAGACGCGCAACGGTAAATCCACCTAAAACGGGCTTGTGCCCGCCATGGGACGTTTATGGTCTCTGTTGTGCCATGGATTGGCAGAAGATTGGTCGTGCTCCAGGATTAGACTCTATTGATGCTACGATATTGAAGAAAAGTACCCCCTATATTGAAGAACGTCAGTTGACCAACTTCAATGTTTGCCTGGATAAGGGGTACTTTCCGAAAGAATGGAAGATCGGCAACTTGAAAGTACTCTACATGGGGCGTGACAAGAGACAAGCAGCTCTCAAAATCATATAGACCAATATATCTCCTCTCTGAGATGAGTAAGGTCCTGGAGCATCTCATACAAACCAGTATGCGACAGAGTCAGCCATCCACGGTAGTACGGATCCACCAGAGGTAAGAGAACCGCCGACGCTTTGCTGCTGGTGCACCATGACGTTGAGATGCAGAAGTATATAATGTTGCTCCTGTTCGATATATCCTCCATCTTCGATAGCGTTTGGTGGTCCAATTTGCTTTAAGAACTACAGAGTTACCTAGAGGATCGAATAGTGAAAATTCCTGGTAATTTCTATGAAGTTGAGGAGAGCCTGGAGAGGGGATCAGTCCTTGGTCCTGCCCTCTGGAAGTTAGTCTTCCATGATTTGCTGGAGGAGCAGCGGATGAGCAGAGGAGCGATTCCCTGTCACGTCCAATATTGATGACGGCCGCAGTGGTGGCTCCCAACAGCAGAGTCGGCTTAAAAGGAGAAGCAGAAAGATGTGCCAACCTCGTAGGGGAATGGTGCGAGAGGAAAAGGATGAGAATGGCTGCTGCCAAAACCCACGCCATTTTCCTGAAAGATAAGGATCCTAGGGCTCACCCAATAATCATGAATATACAAGGCATAAGAAAATGCCCAAGTGATATATTTTTTGTAGATTTATTTAGGATTTATTTATGATAATATTTTTGTAGATTTTGACATTTGTTATCATGCACTATTCTGCCCTGATAAGTTAAAACCCCATTATTTCAATTTATTATTCTGAATACATTTTTGTAGTTTACCCGAACCGGTATTAAAAATACACATTTTTATAATATTAGAATGACCTAAATGCAATGAACTGGATCCAATAATTGAATTTAGGCTTTTATATGGTCATAAAAAGATTTAATTATTAGACCGGTTCAGGCACACTGTATAAATTTACTTAAAAATTTAATTTGAAGTTAAGGGCTTATAAAATATGAGGGCAGTATTGTCTCATTTTACTTTTTACGTTTTTATTAAAAATAATCCACGAATTTAGATGAGTAGTTCTGATGGAGGAGGGTGGAGGAGGGAGAAAGGGGAGGAAAGGAGACTATTTTGGAACATATAAAGCTTGCATGAATTGCAATATCAAATTGCATGATGATTCCTAGTTTTTTTTCACGATTAATCTGATTGTAATTTTTTCCTAACAATTAGGTATGATGAAGTTCATCTACATACCATAACAAATATAATTGAAAAAGTCCCTTAATATCCGGTATTTTTTATTCAAGTTAACTTTGAAAAAAAAATCTTGTACAACTACAACCCATGAAGGGTCTTGGATTCAGTACTGTTTCTAAGCCAACGGTTGTGCAAGGAGATGATTCGGCCGAGATCACACTCAACCGCCCAGGTGTTTTCCCAATTAAGGTTGCCCACTTTTAGAGGAGGGTCTCCCGACAACAAAGGGATGATCTGCGGTTGATAACAGAATCAATATTTATCTGTACAGCTGGTCTCGAACCCGGGATATAGAGATTAACAGCAAAATGCCCTGCCCTGCTCTCTATGTTATCGTTATCGATTTTACTTTGACTGCCTATGTGTCCGCAGTGGATGATGTTTTTTTTGTTTGCTCCTAAAGAGAACGGAGTATCTTTGGAAATAGACTACAACAAGGACAGTGCAAAACATTTTTTAAAAATCACTTTGTATCCTAACAGCCCATTGCGGTTTTGATAGATATATTTTTTAAATCAATTAGCTGTCATGCCAATATTATTTTTGGGTATCATAAATGTATTCCTGGGGATTTCGGCATATGCAAAGGCATGACATAAATAGGACACACAGGACTCCAATCCATAGTAAATGTGGTGGAGGTAATGATGTCTTGTCAGCATCCTAAAGGTCTCCTATTGCACACGAGGTAAGTTCAGTGGTATGTCTTCTTCTTCTTCTTCCGTGGCGCTACAGACCGGTATGGTCCCTGGCCTCCTCAATGAGCCTTCGCCGGCTCAATCTTGTGCGGCTGTTTTCCAGTTTCGTACATTCAGTAGGATCAAAGCGTCCTTAGCAACAGCTTCCTCCCACCTGAGTCTTGGTCTGCCTCTACCTCTGGAGCAGTCCAGCCTCCCCTCCAATAACTTCTTGGGAATCTGGACATCCCTCATTCTGGCGACATGACCGGCCCACCTCAATCTTTCTAACTTGATGGTCCGTAATACGTTTGTTTCACCGTATAACTCGTATACTTCATTATTATGCCATCTTCTCCACTGGTCCCCTTGTCTAATGGGCCCAAAAATCCTCCGTAATATTTTTCTTTCGAAAATGAGGATTTCTTTTCTTCTTTGGCTGTCAAAGTCCATGTTTCGGATCCATAAGTAAGGACCGACTTGACGAGGGTTCGTCGAGAGATTATGGGCTTACCGAGATGCTTTCTTAAGCCAAAATAGCATCTGTTAGCCATCATCATTCTCTGGCTTGTTTCCATCATAATCTTATTTGTAGAGCAAACAACTGATCCTAAGTACTTGAACTGGTCTACGCTCTGGAAACTGAACGAACCAATAACTAGTTGTTGAGTTCTTTTGACGCATTTCTATCACTCTGGCCAACTCTCATGTACTTAGCCTTTTCTTCATTTATAGTCAGGCCCATGTCTGCAGCGGCTCCTGTGAGATTCAGGAATGCGTCCTTAAGTGCGTTGAGCGAGCGAGCGACTATGGCGATATCATCCGAAAAGGCAAGCAGTTGGACGAGTCAGTCGTAGATGGTCCCTGTCCTTTGAATATCCGAGCTTCTTACTACTTTTTCAAGGGCAAAGTTAAATAACGAACACGCTAGGGCATCTCCTTGTCTCATTCCACTTTTCGAGTCAAATTCTGGTGACAAGTTTGACTGAACTTTGATTTTGCACCTCACATTTTCCATAGTCATTTTTATGGTGCGTATTAATTTTAGGGGGATTCTGAACTCACGCAATGCTTCGTAGAGTTTGGGCCTCTTGATACTGTCGTACCGAATCAATGAAAAGATGATGAGTGTTCATTTTGAATTCAATTGACTTCTGGAGTATTATCCTAATGCTGAATATTTGATCTGTCATCGACTTTCCTCTTTTGAATCCCGTCTGATACTCTCCTATTTCTCTTTCTGCAAAAGGAAGTAACTTTGAGCACAATATATTCGAAATGACTTTATATGCACATTGGAGTTGGGTAATGCCCCGATAATTTGAACATTCTAAGATATTTCCTTTCCTGTGAAGAAGACAAATTAATCCCTTCGTCCACTGGTCTGGTATTTGTTCCTCAACCCATATATCCAATATTATATCATAAATAGCCTTATGGAGTTGCTCACTTCCATGCTTTAAGAGCTCTGTCGGAATTCCATCTTCACCTGGGGCTTTGTTATTCCTATGACCTCCTATTGCCTCTATGACGTCTTCGTATTCTGGAGAGTCAATTCCTTCTTCTTCTTGTTTATTTATTTATTCTTATTTATCAATACTTGCTGCAAAACTGTCTTGTACAATATCATCTTCTTCATTCAGAAAATTGTTAAAGTGTCGGGCCCATCTTGACAGGATTTCTGTTTTCTCTGTAGTAAGTTAGCCGTCCTCTCTTTTACAGGCCTCCACCCTGGGTTTAAAAGGTGCCCTACTGCTGTTTAGTTTCTGGTAGAAGCTTCTAACCTCATTCAGATTTCTGTGCTCCTTTCTATTTCTTCTAGTCGCTTGCGTTCCCATTCTGACGATGAAGTCTCTTTTCTTGTCTTCTTCTGTCCCTATATTCTTGTGACACCAATCTTGTGTGTTTCTTCTGCACCATATTTCTTTATGCCTTGTTCTTATTTTCTATATGCGCATTCATCGTCAAAACCAACCTGGTCTTGTTGCCCACTAGTCTTCCCAAATTACACGTGGTTTCTGCTGCTTTCTTGCAGCTTATTACGATACTTCAAGCTTGTCCATTGCTCTTACTTAAGCTACTATTATTGTAGGTTTATTAAGAAGACAATGTGTTCTCTCTGACATTTCCTTTCTTGGCCAATTGGCCATTGAAATACTAACAATTGTATCATTTCCAATTTAATTTATTTCTAATAAATCAGGGTATTAATTCACAAATAGCAATAAAAACGACTATTGAACGATATCTTGATATCACATGAATAAAAGGATGGATTGAAAAGTGCACATTCAGGTTAAATAAACCGAAATAAGGAGACTTCTTGGGCGACAAAGGATATTCATCGGTGCTACATTAAAATTATGACTTGAAAACCAAATTGAAAACATCTGTTCGCAAGACTATTATTAGGCCGATTTTGGACCTACGGGCATGAATATTTGGGGTCAGTAGCTACCTGCAATGTTACAAGCATAGAGTGTGATATTCTATGTCAATAATTTCAAGAAATTACTTTTATTTATTATATCATTTCTAAAATCAGAGTATTAATATAAGAATTAATAAAGGAAAAGAATGCAGTTGAAAGAGAAGCACTGCCGCGATTTCCTGGAGTCCTCCATATCCCTCCAGGAGTTCCCCTGGTTGTAAACAGTGAATATAAGTATGCTTGCGTTTAATATGTTTATTTAAGTTTAAGTTTAATTTTTTTTTCTTATTTATTATTTTGCTTATCACTATTACTAGTTTCCTGTAATGTAATATTACACAATAAAAACAGTTTTTCCAAGAAATAAAGACAAATAATAAAATGATTAAGCAAGTGTATAAAGATACAAATAGATCATTATAAACTACTATATTTATATTATTTTTTTTGATGTTATGGTTATAGCATCCTAATTTTGGTTTATATAACTCTTCAGTTTTACATTTTACAAGCAGTTTAAGCGTTATTACATATTTATATTTTCTCATCTTACCACTCTATTATTTATTTTACTATTTATTATTACTTATTAAATTTAATTCTTGTTTATTATATTTTTATTTTTTTACTAACATTTTGTTAGTTAACTCTGTTTATTCCGTTTTGAGTATATTTCTCTTATCTTGTATATTTGATCTGTTTTAGTCATGAGGTTGGCAGAAACACCTGCCGTTTTAAAGCAAAGTTGTATGTTTTTTTAAAAATTACTTTGACTGATTTCTTGGCAATCTAAAATCCAGGTTTTGTTTACAGATCACGAAAGTGAAAATTAGAACTACGTATTCCACAGGCTCTCCTTCATTAGATCCTTATATCTACCAAAAGTATTAATTCGTCGCTATAGTTTTGATAATAATTCAATTGAAACATTTTAGCAAAGATTCTATCTTGTATCTGATCAATAGTTGTTCGAGTTTGCTATTGAACCTCAAAACTAAGCGGAGGCCGAAGAACCAGACCAGGATATAAATTACCAGGTGTTAAGATGTGTCCTTAATAAACCATTGTATGGGATTAGCATAGCAGGCTCTCGCCCCGATAAAGAATGGCCAGAACTGACTGCTAAAATTATATCATATATAATCGAACCCTTGCGTCTTGCAGGCACAGAACTGTATCATTCATTTTTCTTTTTCTTTTTTCATTTTCTATATGGCAGCAAACCAGGATTGTTTATTCTTGATGATATTCCTTTGTGGCGGTCTAATCCGATACAAGATCATGGATGGCACTTGTTATACTCATTATTCAACTTTAAATACTGTCATTCCATTAATTTTCTGGTATTTATAACTTATATGTGTATGAATAACCCATATACTAGGAGTTTTATAGCAAATGTAACGCTGAACGAAAAAGTTCTTACGAACAAGGTCCTGGTTCACACATTCAAGAAAACGTCACCATCAACAACCGATAGTCCTCATTGGATCAAAGCCTGGACCCAGGTGTGGCAGTATTTCGATGGATGATTTACTTCCTTCTATGACAAACATTTCTTCGGCGGGTGCCTTTGCGCTTAAATCTTTTTTCCAGCAATGTCTCAAAAGCCCGCGAATCACGATTATTTCTTCTGACATTGCAGGTGCATTTTCAAAATGTAAATGACCCCGTAAAGTAAACACTGGCATAAATAGTTGGAGCAAATACTTTTGCAACAGCCTAGTAAATAACAAATTTATTGAAACGTTAAAATTTAAAGCCATGATTTTTTAATTTTTTTATTGAGAAATAATACAAGCTACCACACTCAAGGGTACCACTAAAAAATATGAACAGTACAATGGAAATAAATAGATAGACAATTAAATAATAACAAAATAACAACCAAGATTAGAAAATTTATCTTGAGTAAAATAAAATAGATCATCATGAACATATTAATGCCTATATACAATATTTACAATCTGCCCAGGGAACCAGCCGCGTCACTGGTAAGGAAAGCCAGTGGAGACTGAGTGAGGGCACTGGAGCCAGAGATCTCCAGGACATGAGTGAAGAAGCTGGCCATCGCCAAGACTTCAAAAGAATATTTACAAAAGGTCTCGGGGCCACTGCCATTTCAACCTTCGAGGTGGGTTATAGGGATGTTTGGGGCTAGGTAGGGATTGTACTAAGGTGTTAGGATGATGGGTAAGGTTCTGATGAAACATGGAGTATTTGTATGGAATAAGGTCAAGAACATATGGTATATTAAGGTCATGGAGTAAGGTATTGTTTGCTACATAACATGGGGCATGGACTATTGTTCGGAGGATTTTAGACTGAAAGGTTTGGATTGGATACGTTTGATGCTCGAAAATTTAGCTTTTCCCACTTTAGCTTTTTATAGTATATATATATATATATATATATATATATATATATATATATATATATATATATATATATATATATATATATGAGTGCTGACAACTAAATATTACTTTATGCTAAATAATGATTACATTACAGACGTATGAGGAATATATGGATATGTAAGACCCGTTGTGTATTTCCTAGCTTTTAATGAAGTTGATAATGCTCTGCCTCCAATAACTGGGGCAACCTTGGCCGTATTTAACTTACGTGCTCATTTGTAATCTTAAAATAGCAGTCCTATCTGTGAATGTAATAATAGAGCTCTCTAAACTAATATTTTTTTCTTTAAAAAATTAACATTTACAATTTCTTTATTTGAAATTGCTCTAATTAGTCATGATTGTTATAATTACATTTAAAAATTATAAAATAATCAGCGACTGTTTATTAATATTTTGATTTTTGCTACAAATTATTGAGTCTGGTTTTCCATGGAACAAGGTTTAGGCATTTAGTTAATAATGTTTCTTCAAATTATTAATATATTCAAATAAGATCTCGAAATTGATATAAAAAATGATTCGGATAATCGGTATGTAAAATAAAATTATATATATATATATATATATATATATATATATATATATATATATATATATATATAAGGTTTTGTTGTCATGTACGATATTGGTTCATAAGGGTATGTAGTAATTTGTAGTAAAAATAATATCAAGGACATATAACCCTTCATACTTCACTCTTTTTATTTTTATTTTAACAACGATGTTTCGTGCCGTTTGGCTCATTATTACTAGAATCTTTTTTAGTAATCCTTTTCACGAATATTATTATTCAAAAATGTTTCTAAAATTGTTAGACACTTGTTAAAATAAATATTCTATGATATTGCTTTTTTATTTTATTTTTTTATTTCATAATCTCAATTAGTATTTATAACGTTTTAATTTTGGCTTGTTCATTATTTATAACATTTTTCCGACATTCTCTCTTTGTTTGCTTACACAGGACTTTAATGGCGAAAAGTTTAGAAAACATTTTTGAATAACAATATTCATAAAAACGATTACTATGAAACAAGATTCAACTAGATAATTAGACAAATGTTTTGAAACGTCGCTGTTTAAAGCAAAATACAAAGAGTGTAGTATTAAGAGTTATATTTCCATGACATTATTTTTAATCCAAATAAGTGAAATATATATATTTTTTTTTCAATTTTTGATGCCCATAAAATGTTGAAAATATTAATACAACGCAGAGGTTATACGCTATTTTTCTGGGAATTTCTTTGTCAAAAATTAAATCATATTTATTTTTTTTTCAGTTTTTAAAATAAAAACAATTTCTGCTTAACAATACAAAGGATTTTATACTTAGTTCTAAGAATTGAAGGGGTGAGTGGATGAAGGAGGTATGTAACATTTTTGTTCAAATTGAGTTACTGTTAGGAATGAAGGAGGTGTGTTGGCTTCAGATTAATGCTGCGGACGGAGCACATTGGTTGAAAGGTGGAAAAATCTTATTTTGTAAAGGTATTCTAAAAATCATTCTGTTTTCACTATTAATACATGAAATAATTACCTAGAATATTTTACTAATCTAATCAAAAATATTTCAATTTTTATACTTGTAATGGGTCTTCAAATCGAAGCAAGGAATAGTGTTATATTTTCAAGAATAAATTGTCCTTATTATTGTTATTATTATAGGTACTCATATTTTTTTTTCATGGTGTGATTTTCCTTTGTAATCAGCAACAGCTATACTAGACAATATAATGAGTGAAAAAATAATCATTTTTTGTTTTTTTTTTAAGCCTATTATAATATTCGGAATAAGTACCAAAAAAAAAGCCAACAATAAAAACTTTTTATTTCAGTTTTTCTTTTGTGAATAGACATTTCCAAATTTAGCCCTCTGGATCAATGTTAAAATTTTTTGAAAGTTTGTATCTCAATGCAAATTACATTGTGATTAAGATGGTATCCAAGTTATTTTTTTATGGCTCACAGATCGGTCTTGCTAGGTTTTTTTGTTTTCGATTTCCATCCATTGTGTGGCGGACGGGCGGTTTTGTTTTTTCGTATTCTGTATGGTATACCTTGAAACGTAAAACCTCAAATTTTGGTAGAGGAGGGATATTTTGGTTTTTCTTGACCGATTATAAAGGTTCAATTTTTAAAATAATAAACCAAAATACCAATTTTTTTGAGTGAAAGAAGATGGTCTGTACAATATATATATATATATATATATATATATATATATATATATATATATATATATATATATATATATATTTTAAACTCAAAATTAAAACGATAATTCATACTGAATAAAATTGTTACCACTTGTAGGAATAGTGTATTGTAGTAAGAACTAAAAAGGTTAAATATTAACTTTAAGGGTTAAATATCTCAAAGCACACTTGCTGTTAAATAGCTTCTTCATCCACTCAACCCTTCAATTATTATAGTTTCCAATGTTGTTTATTATTATTTTGAATTAATATACTTTTTTTTCGTTATTCATTACGATTTTTGGAATTTCTTGGCGAAATGATTTTCAGTGGTTGAAATGACCTTATATATTGTATTTGAATAAATAAAATTATGTTCTGGAGGATTTTTTCCAGAACATAATTTATAATAATTGAAGGGAGTGGATGAAGGAGGTATTTAACAGCAAGTGTGTTTTGAGATATTTAACCTTAAAGTTAATATTTAACCTTTTAAGTTAAAAAATTGTTTAAGTTCTTCCTAAAATATATTCCTACAAGTGGTAACAATTTCATTCAGTATGAATTTTTGTTTTTGTGTTTCAATAATATGGTACCACATTTTTTTGGGATTTGGCAATGGTATCCGGTATCCCTTCATCAGAGATTTTAGTCGACTAGTCATCTGGATTCTATTTGTTAGATATTTCTTTGACTAAAGGCGTGCTCTCCGAGAGCTGTAATGTGACGTTACAGAAGGTGTAAGCGTTTACTCCCTCCTCTCGGAGGGTACCCTCAGGAAATTCATACTTGTTTTGAATGATAAGAACAATTGTTAGATCGTTTTTGACGAAGAAAATTATTGTGTACGTATTATATATATATATATATATATATATATATATATATATATATATATATATATATATATATATATATATATACATTTTCGTTTACGAATGAAAATGAAAATTTTTAATTAATGTGGGGTAATCGTCTCCTTAAATTTCTATCCTGAAATGGTGAAAGTTTCCATTCTGGGAGCATGAATTATAAACACAAAATGTTTCAAAAATCACCCACGAAATTTGGCTATACATTTATTCAATTATATTCCACATCCCACTTTCATGATTGCCACTGAAGATTGTAAAATGTGAATCTCAGACAAGTACAACTTTTTTGATGATTGCTCAGCAAAAGAATCCTCTAGAAATGAACTATTTTGCCCTGGTACGGCAATCTACTCCACTACTGCTTGAATAAGTCTTCCAGATATCTCAGACACACCCAGGCAGGGGCAAGTGCCTCCTTGGGACTATTTAATTGAGATATCAATCTCATAAAAATGGACCTGATTAAAGCTTGAGCTTGAATCTAATGTTTAAAACATGAACGTTTCAGAAACATTAAATAATTACCAAGACATCAATTAATTTTTGCTCCATCCTGTAGTATTTAAAAATTCAACAAAATCTGATTTGTCATATCTTTTGCTTAAAATTATTGAAAACAAATTAAAAAGTTTTTATACGTAAAATTATAAATTATGAACTCTATATTTGTATCAATTATACAAAAATGATTAAAACAACATGTATTATTTGTAGAGCGTTACAATATATGTATAAATTTCCCCCTCCTCCTCCCCCTTACTCGACCCACCCTTCCTTATGCGATTCCTAATATGCTTTTCGGGCCTAATAGCATCAACGGGTATGAACTCGGAGATTGTTAAAAACAGCGGCTTTTCGTAGCGGGACCCTCCCTCCCTACCTAATCTAGCGAGCTTACCTAAATAATTATCAAATCTATTTTCTTATACGGGAAGAAGGATTCGAATATTAAAATTGACTATTTTAGCGTTTATTCTAATGTCCCTCTACTCGCTAATATAGTCCGTTCCGATTTAATAACAAGGCAGGATCTAGCCAAGCATTTAAAAACCGACTATTTTTGTTATAAGGACCTCTCGAAGGACCTATATCCACGCCAAAACTAGTATCAATGTCGTTTTTTGAAACATGCTTAAGCGCCAAAAATTCAAAATTTAGGTTTCCCTTTATAATGAGACATAAACACCTCTATCGATTTCCGCCCATAAAATATCGAGAAAAAAAATTGCAAATGGTCTAAAAATCGACCATTAATGACGTAAGCACCAAATACTGACGACTCTCAGTAGTCACTCTGGCCTTAACCAGTAATAGAAATCTTAAAAATATATTTTAATTATAAAAGTTTTTGCCGTCTATATAAACTCTTATTCTACACGATAAACAATAAATAAAAAAAATAATATGTATATAATTATTTGGAGAAAAAATTTTCACGTGTTTCCTCTAAGGTTTCCTAAAAGGCGCTTACATCTTTTTCAAAAAACGACTTTGATAAGACTCCTCCATTTGGCCCTTAGCAACAAACTTATCCAAAACTGCCGAACCCAATCAATTCAAAATATCGGCAGTATACCTTCAAAACTTGTTAGTCCATTTTTATTTAAATAAAAGTTTTGCATCTCTATAACAAATCAAAAATTTCCGTATCCAATGAACAAAATCATTTTCTTCAATCATCAGCTTTTATCACTTGTCTATTATCAGTTGTCTAAAGTTTCTAAATTTAGAAGAGTTCAGAATAGGGTTGGAATATCGAAACGCGATATATCGATATATCGGATTTGAAAAACCGATATATTATATCGTTACCCTAACACCCTATATATCGATGATATCGATATTTTATGCCGATATATCTGTGATATTGATATTATAAACTTTACTATTTTATTTTAATTAGAAATTTCCTTTATTCTTTATTATATTTTTAATGTTATCCGTAAGCTGTACTTAACATTATAGCTTAATTATTTAATCAATCTAGGACGCTGTCTTTGAGCTGTTGTAACTTCCTTACAAATTGGCGTCACTAACGGCCACTAACCTGTTGTTCATTGCTGTTGTTAGTGTGGTGATTAAAAATAGAAACTAAAATGTCGCCACCAAAAAGTGAAGCGTGAAAACATTTTAAATGGAGAGACAGTAAAAGTGCGGAGTGCAAATATTGCCACAAAATATTTCGGACATCGGGAAACTCAACAGACCTGCAGTCACACCTCAAATCTTTCCATTCGCACGTTTTTTCGTCTCCATCAGGGTCAGGTTTTTCTGCAACACCATCTACTTCTAAATGAAGCAAATGAAATAATTCCTCCGTCAAAAGCTTCTGACATAAGAGTTTCCAAAATATCGCATCATTGGAAGAGGGAGACGAACGAAGAAGAAAAATTAATGATGCTATTTTATATTTTATCTGTAAGGATACTTCCGCCGTTCTACACAGTTGAAAAGGAAGGTTTTCTCAGCTTGTTTAAAATTCTAGCCCCTTTATATAAGGTACCTTCTAGAAATACATTAAAAAAATTATTGAATGAAAAATACTCAGAACTGCGCTCTCTTATTCAAAAACATTTGAATGAATTAAATTCAGTGACATTGACTTGTGATATATGAACGGAGTCCCACCAGATGAAAAGTTTAATTGGTGTCACTGTTCATTTTATTTTAGAAACAAATGATGAAATGTCCTCAGTGTTCCTGGGACTTTGAGAACTTACAGACAAGTATACGTCCCAATACATATCTCTTGTTTTGGAAGATGTGTGCCGACGTTTTAACATCTGAAATGAAAAAGTAACAAAAATTGTCACTGACAATGGGGCAAACATTGTGAAGGCAGTGAATACGTTCTCACAGGCCAAACATGTACACTGTTTTACTCACTTGTTAAATCTAGTGTGCGAAAAAACTAGTTGGAAGAATTATTTAGAAAGCTTCGTACCATTACAACTTGGTTTGCTATTGTTGGCTGTGACCAGTTAAGAAAAGCCACTGAAGGTGGCACTAAATGCAAGCTAATTTCAGATGTTCCTACCAGATGGAACAGCAAATATTACATGGTCCAACGTTTCCTAGAACTTCGGCCTCATATCAGCGTTATATTGAGTGAACACACAAGTGCTCCAGATATGGTGACTGCACGGGATGTTGAAGAATATTCAAGAATAGGAATCGAGGTATATTAGGCAGATGCTAACAACTAGCTTTAAATTTTATTGTGTTGCAGCATTTCACAGTGTGTCATATGCATAGTAAATCATAGGTCTACTCGCAATTGTACTTTCGTACTTTATTATGATATAGAATCCAGGTCTTTTCTCCTTACCCTTCAAATAAACTCAAGAGTTTATGATCACCAAAACAAAAAATAATATGGATCAATCACTCACCAAATTGAAATAAAATAGACAATACTATAAATGTAAATAAATTGTTGCAGATAATCATTGGTTAAAATATAGTACATGCTGATTTATAAATATAATGGCGTAAATATGAGAATAAGTAATATTTAGTTGCCAAACAATAATTAGTAGATAAGATTGAAATACATATACTGTTAATTAATTCTATGTAAAGACAAACAGGTAAGAATATAAATGGCGAATGTACTAAAATATATATCAGATGAGTTACATGTTTTTATATAAATGTTTTGAGAATGCTCAATGTATGCATGGAAACTTTATGAAATACAATTTTTTTTTTAGAAAAATAAAACAAGATTTTTTTTTTTAAATTTGTAGAATAATATAATATATGAAATATAGCAAAAAGCCTTTAAGATAAAAATGTATTATAATACTTTTTTTTTTCCAAAGTATTATTATTTTCTATCTTTTTTTATACTGATTCATGGATAATAAAAATATTGTTCTATAAATAATAATTATATTATTTCATAATCTTCATCACATTTTTTTCATCCATTTCCTTTCGATATATCGATATTTTTCTACCGATTATCGGTGGATATCGATATTTGGTTTTGCGATATATCGGAATATCGAATATCGCTATTTTCCTTTCGATGTTACAACCCTAGTTCAGAACCTTTGCAAAGTTATTTTTTCGTTTCCTGTAAAATTAATTCAGACGTATTTACGTTTCGTTTTGCAGGTATTCTGTGAATTGTGGCGTCCGACCAAAATAAGGTTTGTATTTTGAGTAATATTTTTGGTAATTTTTAACAATAATTTTTACTCAATGCTCATGCTTATCCTGAAAACCTACGCCCAATTTGGCAATTATTAACATCTAGGTGATTATTTGTCTTCTTCCTTCATTAATCCCTCATGTCCCCGAAAAAAAAATTAAATCCCTCCAGAAAAAAATTCTGAATATGCCTCTGACTCTGACTGTCGTTATGCATTAAACAAGAACAAGTTCAGACATAGAAGAAAGTGCTCTCATTTTTTTAATAATCGATATAAGTAAGTGTATTTTAATTTTTAAAAAACGTCTTTTAGCCTAAGTGCTACCGTAATGCGAAGTGACAATGATTAGCTTTCGCGAATCACTATTTCTTTGGATATTCATAAAAAATTAATTGCAATTACCGTTGTGGCACATAAAGAATTTGGTAGATAAATATTAATTCGAATTGTATTGACAATTTGGATAAGGATTCGATTGTGTACCATTTTATGAGCCTTTTTTTCTGATTTCATCGATTTTCCTGTAAGATTTATGTTAGTACTTTTACCAAAAATAATAAACAAACAGCAACAAGGAACTGAAAAGATGAACCCTATAATCCGGTCGGAGGACTTGTTTAAGGATAGGTCCTAAATAAATGAATTTCCTAAGTTATTAGCGGAGATAGCCATCTGAGGATCCAGATTAAGAGAGCTATATAATGGAATTCTTTCAAGTTGGTGGGCCGCTAAGGGTTCCAATGAAATATATCTCCGCCTCCTAGAACAGTTTCCTTTAATTAAACATACTCAATCACACATGGCCACGGGAGGGAGCCTTCATTGTTATACATACGGGGTAAAATGCGGTTCCGGCTACCATTACTTCCGTTGATTGTCCTTCTAATTGTAAAAACTAAAACAAAAAATATGAACTCTGTTTCAATTTTTCAATCTTTCTGTTCCAGCAGGTTTGCTATAAAAATATAAATAATTTAACAAGTTTGAAAAATCTTGTATGTATGAACTGATTATGACAATACTAGACAATAGTCAAACCACGTTTATATTTGTATTACCTAAATATATTATTTTAAAATAATAAACTAAAAAACGTCAGTCCCATGCTTCTTGTATGTCCTTCTAATGAATTCACCTGAAAAACGGGTTTCCTATAAATTACCTAGCTGAAAATATTTATTATCAATTTAATTATTACTTTTTATTGAGAAATGGTTGTAGTTTCTAAAAAATATATTCACAGCTACAGATTTAATTCTAACATGCCAGATTATTGAAGTAAATATGTGTGTCCGCAGCAAAGTGCATCAATCCCGTCTCATAGTTAGTTGACCATGTTCTCAAGTGACCGTAGGCATTACTAAAAACGTTGTCTTTGGAGATGAGGGATACTATTAGCATAGCTACATTTGATTCCTGGATCAATTTGATTCCTGCTGGTGTTTTTATACCGCGTGTCTCCTATTCTTGTTGGTTTACTATCAAATGAACATTTACATTCAACACAAATTTACTTATGTATATATATATATATATATATATATATATATATATATATATATATATATATATATATATATAATTTATTTTTAAATCGTAAAAAAAATTGCAGAAACCTTTATTTCGTCTGTTCCCTGTATTCAGGCAATCTCCTGTCCGTCAATATTCGGTGCTAATCAACTCGTGGAACAGATCCATCATCAGAGGATTGACACCACGGACTTATCGGTCGAGGTATCTCGGCTTAATTAAACGGCGAAGTGCATGATATGTATTAGTCCAGTCAAACCAGGGGACCAGAAAGGGGTCTAGGTGGAAATTTTTTCATTTCATTTATGTTTTTTGGGATGCTGATTACGAATTTCAGCTTTCCCACCTCAATTTTTTTCTCCGGAACTACAAGAAAAAATGCAAAAACATTTGATATTATTTCGTTTTTTTTTTTTCAAATAGCATGAAACCCATGATTTTTTTTAGCAACATAAACCTATAATAAATTAAACCAGAATAAATTCCTAACATTTTTGTACTCTATAACTTTTTTCGTATTAGGCATCGTTTAGGAGCACCTGTTCCAGTAAAATAGGAACCAGAAAGGGATCTCGGCGGAAAGTTTTGAAAAATTCCTGAAAATTGGCTCGTTTGTTTTTTTTGGGGCGCTGATTACTAATTTAAACTTTGTCACCTCAACTTTTCCATACAATCTCAAATTATCTTTTCCCAAAATGTTTTATTCTTTATTCAAAGAGGCTATTAAAGCATATCGATTTCTGTTGATATTACTTCTTACATCAATAATGCCTATTTTTTTTCTAAAAAATAATTTGTTGCTTTTTAGAAAGAAAAATAATTTTTGGTGGGCCATACAGCTTTTGCTAATTGAAAAATTCTCATATTGTATATACTATTTTTAGTATACAAATGGATGATTCCACACACGAAGTCTTGTGTTTGTAATATACTGATATGCAAATAACATGTCGAACTTGTATCATATACAGGTATCATCAGGATAGAAACAATGAGATCACTGCATCATTTATGCAGACAAAATAAAATACATCTTACACCAACAGTATTAAAAGAAACATCAACTAAAGACCGTACCTCACTCTTAGACATCTACACACATACTGAAAGAAAAGAGAGTTAAGGTAACTTAATAACAGCTGGGAAAGATTATATTCTAAAGAATTGGGTAATTAAACATTTATTCGAATTATATAAACAATTTAAATAAGGATTCGATCTGTGCAGGGCCACAACCGTCCTAGGATATTCCACGCCCGTGGGCTACCAAAAATAATGCGATATGCAGACATATCATATTTTCTATTTCATTTAGAGCAGATTATTTGGTTATTTTTCATGACAAGACTTTGAATAAAAATGACTAATAATAACAAAACGGTATAACACCAATAAAAATTGCCGCCCCAAAGCCTTGCGCCCCGGGGCCATAACCCATTTAGCCCTTTGACTGGGTGGTCAAAGGGCTAAATGGGTTATGGCCCATGCGTAATAGCAACTACAATAATACTTAGCAATTACAATATAAGGAATTTACCTAGTGTGCCTTGAAACCACAGGCCTTGGTACGAAGGATCCGGGAACCTTCCCCTCCTTGTGGTGGCCCGATGGGAGATGGTTTTAGTTTTTAGTCCAAACTTGTAAGTGCACCCCTTTATTTTTTATTTCAATGAAGTTAATTTTTACTAGGAGATTATTATTAAGGAGGAGATTATTAAAGTTTTTGGAATTTCAATCTAAAAAAATTATAAAGTAAGGTGATCTCCGTCCTGAATTTTTCATGGCAGTCCCGAATTTTTTGGTCATATCCCAAATTATTTAGGTCATTCGAAAGTGGTATTCGAAGGTCATTAAATTAGAGATAGAATAAATGTATTTTTTATGTAGATTGTACTTAATTAATAAATCATTACAAATATATTAAAAAAAAAAAACATGAAAAAGAAAAGTAACTATAATATATATATTTTTTAAATTTAAATAAAAAAAAGAAGACTCAGCGAACTGAGGGTAGAAGAATTATGGTTATTTCGGAGATCACTCATTCCTCTAAACATAATTAGAAACTAATTACAGAAATCTGAATATCTCAAAACAAGATTAATTAATTTATTTATTTGACGTACGTGAATATTTATTAATAGAAAAAAAATCCAGTGGCACATTTCTAGAAGTAACAAACCCAACAACGCGTAACTAACTCCTAGAAACAACTGAAATGAATCCTAATTATTTAATATAGTTTAATATATCAGATTTTAATTGCGTAATTTTAGATTTTTCCTAATATCTAGGCCAATACTTTATGCTAGTTTGATTACTGGCCATGAACCATCTCTGGCGTGTCGAAAATATTAATAATTTATTCATTTCGCAATAGAACAATTAAAAAAATGTATTCAAAACCGAATTTTTTTAAAGCTCGACCAGTAAAGGATTCTTTAAACTACAAAAAAAAAAAAAAACTTATTTCAGTATCTTTAGCATTGTGTTTTATGGTAATTTTTTTTTTTCACAAAATAAGAACATAAAATATTAAGTTATGAGTATAACATTAAAATTCCTCGATTATATAAGCTATATTTTGAAAGATGGATCAAGTTATTACTGATTACTTCTCTGAATTTACCACAGGAATAAATGCATAACAACAAAGGCTTAACTTAACTATAACAGTGAAATTGAATAAATTTTCAACAAAAGAGCCAGAAAAAACGAATCGATAAATACCCAAATCTCCTTGTATATCAGTGTAAATAAACGCATAGAAACAGTGGTCCTTGAAAATGATCCGAAAACAAACAATGCACTTTTCACTGTTCAAGTATAAACTTCTCCATAAACATTGTGTCAGTCAAGTGCATGTGTATCTGAGATTTTTTTTTTTTTTTTAGAGAGGAAAACATGTTCCGTGTTAGCTGGCTTTTTTAAAAAATTTTTTTCTACTTAAATATCTTCTACACAATCAACTGAACTAAATTAAATCCAATACCACACCAAATAAATTATCTAGCTGTCTGGCTTTATGGAATTAAACAGTGAGGTACTAAAGTTTAGTTTAGTTAAGTCCTATAAAACAAAGTAATTATTAAAATCCTATAGGCCATAAACACAATTGTTCAAATAATCGTGCTATTCTATATGTATTAGACTTTCCTGGAAATAGTGATTCGTCTTTCCATTCTGAATGCACATAAATTTACTAGCTAAGAATTCAAATCAATTCCTGAAAATCCAATGAAGAGTCTAAAAAGAATATTTCTGCGTTATTCTCTTGCAGCAATTTGAGTTCCATACCGACACCGACGAGCAGTAGTTTCTGGATAACGAACAAAAAATTTATCAACTTAATTGAGTTGGCTTTCTCATTTCAAGGCATTTATCAATTTCCACTACGTAATACATGCTGTTTTGTTTGAGCAAGTATTTCTCCTGTTTTGAAATATTATATTTTTAATCGAACCTATAGTTATGTTATAGAACTATAACTTAATACACAATGATTCCAAGTCCGTTTTGGGAAACAACAAAACAATGTTTCAAAAATATGATTCGATATTACTTAACAGTAATATCGAAGGCCTTTTAGGTGTAAATAGGACCGATAAAAGGACTTTGAACATTATGGGTTGGAAGCATATTCGTAATTTCACATGGAATAAAATATCAAAATGGACTTGGAACTATTTTGCATTAAGGTATCGATATAAAGTCTATATTTGTGTATACTGTTGATTTTTTTTTTTTTTTTTTTTTTTTTTTTTTTTTTTTTTTTTTTTTTTTTTTTGAGCCTTATATTTTGGGCTCTATCAACGAGCTGCCTTACTTACCATTTTCCTTTACTATTGACTTGATTATTGACTTACTTCACGTGTTCGAACTTTTATTTTCTCCTAATGCCGAAAGCGTTTTGTATTTTACTGTTAGGTTTAAAATTATTGTAAAAATTAGATTTATGAGGGAGTTTAGGTATGAATATTATATTGCCACAATATTTGACAAATGTTTTTGATTTTTTGAATTTATTGATGTCTTCTTACCTCATGTATTGTTAACTTTTCCTATAAACGTCACAAAACTGTGATCCCATTCTGAACTTTAGTCCTGACAACAACGCGTTCAAAAACGTAGTATCCAAAATATGGTAGATGTGTATTGAATAACTGAATATTAGTATAAATAAAGTACATACATTTAATACTATTTGTTTTGTTTTTCGGGACATTTGTGGAGTTTAATTGTATGAAGTTACTGTACATATCGAACTGTCCATAAACGTTTTATTATAATTTATTGTGTTTATATAAAATATTAGACAGCAATTGATAAATGTGGCATATTTAGGCGAAGCAAATTGAGGATTGGGCAGTATTATGAAGTATTTAACTTTATATTATCATTATATTTATTTATTTAAAATGTTTGGGCTTTTCAATCACCCGAATTATTTTCACCTCTGTGAAATTGGCCCCTCAAAGTCATTTTTTTTTATTTTTTTTAGATTTCTGATAGTCCGATTTAGAAATTAGCTAGAATTCTGTTCCATAAAAAATAACAAGTGAAGCTACGAGGGGCCAACTTTTCACTTCTAGCAACTTTGAGCCCTGTAACTTTTGGGTTCATTATTTTCAATAATAGACCTTTGTAATCGACCAAGAAAAAAAAAATTTAGTTCCCCCCTTCCACTCAAAATTTGAGGTTTTATGTTTCAAGATACATAGAATCCAAATGTTGAATAAAAAAAATCCGTTCGTCCGCCGCCCGCGACTTTTCTCCGAGACTACTGCACCGATTTTTTTGAAATTCGGCAACAAAGTCACACCTCACCCCAGAATGAGCCTCAGACCTCGACATTACCATCCGTCTATTTGTTTCAAAATTGCGACCGATTAGAGATTTTATAAGCCAATAACTCTCCCATTTATAAAGATTGAGGGAAAATGTAAGGTGTTTTGGAATCTGCATACCAATTACAATTACAATGGGGTAAGGGTTACAGCCTACTCCAGTGTTTTATTAGAGTCAACATAGGCATAAAACAGAACCCGACCTTGCAAAAGGTGAAGTAGTTCTATATTTGTTTTTGTTCGGATCTAAGCTAGTTGTTATAAAACAAATTTACTACTTCGAAAATCTTGTGCCAACTGCTTAGTCGCCATAATTCGCCGAACTTTTGGCACTATTTTTAGTTGAACATCTATGTTATACTATCATCAGCTACATCTAAACCCACTTTGGTAGCAATTTCTCGGTTGTTTTCGATAGTTATCCAGAGGATGCGGTTGATATGATCTCCAAACCTTCTCAATGACTCCGACTATGTTTCTCATTGCTACTAAAATATAATTTTCGAGAAATCTACTGTTATCGAACTACGTCAGGAAAAGGTATTGGTCAAGTACTGGAGAAAGGTGTTTTGTAGCTTTGTTTGGAGGCGATTTCTTAGCAGCCACTTTTGAATAGCCGCTAACAGGTGTTCGTTAAACCTGCAGCCAACTCCAAAATTAATCTTGGTCGCTTGTCCCCAACATAGGATGTAGCACAACACCATGCTTACAGAACTTACCAGCAAGTTCAAAAGTGGTTGGGAATTGAAAAAAATTCTATACATTTTGGATGGAAGCTCGATGATCAGTGGCTTACTCTTATCACTATCACCCTGGATTCTGCTCCTCAGATTTCCTGCAAGTGCAAAAACTTTGCAGCTGCCGTAAAGCTGCGCTACAAAGCTCCGTCTTCTGACGATTCTACTCTTACAAATTATATAAGAACGTCCAATCTCTTCAACTAGAGGATTGTGATGATGAGGAAGACACTCCACACCAACATTGAACGAACTTGCACATACTGTTCGATTTGAGAATGCCTCAAATGAACTTGTTTCTTCTTCAGAGAATCATTTCTTTAAGTCTGGACCATTAAGATTAATGACATTACTATGAGTTTTTCTTTTATTCGTATAAATGCAACTTCTATAGGTTTTCTTTTCTTTTTCTAATATACAGAAATCGTAATTATCACTGTAAACGTTCTCGTGAGTTGTTTCCATTTATTAAGAAAAATCATTGAGCCTGCAGGTGCCCGTCAAAGCTCAAATTAAAGCCAAAATTAATATTAATATTCTTTAAGTTCATTCCGGATGATTGAATTCATGGGATTGGTATTTTCGATGATATTTGACAAATTTGTAGACCAAATCAAAGATTTTTCACAAGTGAAAAACAATGTTCAATCTTTGAAGACCTATATCTTAGGAACTACTTAACCTTCTGAGTTGGTTCATGTCTGAAATTGTGGCAAATTTAATTTGGTGTAATAAAGGTAACCATGACGTTTAATTTGTGGCGCAAACTTTAGGATATATTGATCAAAAACTGAAAATCCTGCCAAAATGTTGGTGTTTCTTGGGCTGCTACGTATCTCTCACAGGTGTTTTGAAGTAGACATTTTTTTTTTACTATTGGTTAGGTCCAAACACCATACTGAAAATATTAGAACTACTTAATCTTTTTCAGGATAATTATAATTTGATTCTACTATTGCCCAAAGCGTGATACGCATACGCCCAGAGATACTGGAACAGCTTGGTGAGGGTCCACGCTACGATCAGCTGTGAGCATACCATAGCATAGAATAATAATAAAAAAAACTTCGTTACTTGTTAGTATTGTGTAAATGAGATTTTCATATTCGCTTTTTCGAGTCGATAAAGAGGAACAGCCTTTTGGATACTGAAACGCATCTAAGATTATAATTAACAACCAAGGAACCAAACTGTGATGATCAGCTGTCTTAACATAAACAATTACGTCCTTCTCACGCAGGAAAAGAGCAGGAGTGGCTTCTCCTGCACACTAAAAATAAATAGAGTATTTATTAAATTGTAAGAGAGAGAAAAAAAAGAAGAAAATGAAACTGGAGAAAAAAGGGTGTGTGAAGGCTATTTTTACCTCAAAGCTCGAATTTAATTTTTAAAATTGATCGATCTAATGGTGTTCTGTTGATTTTGCGATGTCTTTTAAAATCTTTGAGTTATATTAGCTTTCAATAAAACCAACCAATGGCATCATTAAAAAATCAAGAAAATTAACGAATAGGAATATTATGCGTTCAATTAAATTATTATCCTCAGGGAACCAAACAGCTGTCACAGGAACTTCTACAACATTGGCGAACATATGCTGAGATCAGGATAATGAAAAACGGAGCATGGCATCGTGGCATCGAGCTGAATTCTGCTCCTGACAGCACCAAAACACCTGAACTAATATAATATTTCAAACAAATTTCTTGGAAAAGGATATTTTATAACGAGCTAACCTCTGCTCCTGAAAGGTTCAAAATCTCGACAATTCGCTTCCGATAATGAAAAATATAGCGAGCTAAATTCTGAATCAAAAATTCTCAAAACACCCAAATTTTCATTCGTTTTTTAAAAATTGTCTTGAAACGGGCACATTATTATACTCTATAAATCTTCAGTACTCGCCGACTTTCATCAATTTTCTTAAATTGATGAAAATTGTAGAAATTAGAATTTTCGTCCGATTTTAAAATATTTTCTTGAAACTGATGAAATTCTGCTGCATAAAGCCACAACACACTCAAATGTGCGGCCGATATTTAATTGTTATCTTGAATAAAAGCGAAATTACGTAAATTACTTATATTTCAGATATATCAGATATATTGTTCTAGGACGGGCCTCCCCCTAAAGAAATTTCTGCGTACGCCCTTGTTTGCTATCAACATTAGATCTTAAGTTAATATAATTCGTATGGAAAGGGAACATTTGGGTGATAGGTGCAATCGTAGGGAGGGCCCTTTGGAGTTGAAATTCCGAAAGCTGTAGGTGCTATGTTTTCATAGGGTGGGCTGTGAATTCGCGCTCTTTCCGTATTCCTTCAGTGAAATACCTAATATTTTCTTGATGATAAAGGCATTTTTTCTTCTTTAAAATCACTCACTGTTAAATCCCACTTTTTACTCGGAATTCACTATTTACTATTTTAACTTCTCTTAATGCCGCTTTTGCTAAATGTTTCGCCGCCTTCGAACCATCGACCTATCGAAGCTCCAAAATAAAATAAAAGGTTCAAGTTTCGCTTTATTTGTTGGACCCATCGCTGCTCTCACCGCTTATCGCAACTTCAACATAAACACAGTCTATGAACGTAAGTTACTAACCTACATGGAGACGCCAGTGGGTCACATCAAGAAGTTTATAAGAATATAAAAATGAATCCTATATTGTCCAATTTTTGTTTAGACGGAAGTCAGTGGTGTGTTTGGTGCTTCCTTCGAACCAAAATATTTCAATAAATTATGTATCATCTTTCCGTTTATGCTATATTTACGAGGAAGAGCGTAACAATAGTCACGGAATTATATTTAAATAGAATAGATAAAGATCGGTCGAATCAGTCTTACCCAAAGGCAGTGCAGGCCGCAGACACCTGGGGCATTTCCAATCCGTCGCAGCTATTATGTTAGCAGTGATTAATGGAGCGTAGAGACCAAGACGGGAGAAGCCGCTTCGGCGAAGGAAAGAGATCCGCCAAAACGGGAGGACTGTCTCCGGATCCAACAGAGCGTGGGCCTGGGGGCACTGCCGCATATAGCCACCCATAGTGTCGAGGAGTCGGCGTTAAGGGTGCGTCCCGGCTGATATCATCCTCTGAATTAATTCTATATCAATCATATCGGACTATATTAACGTGTCCAAGGCCTTGGCCGAAAAAAATGAGTCCATATTCGGCTTAAGGTAGCACTAGGTCACCGTTGACAACGGCAATCAATTTGTCGAGTCATCGCTGGGGATATATTGGACCAAGGTGTTCGATTTCTACCCTCCAAAAGAATTACCCGAAGAGATCCGAGAACCATTCTTCTTCCGGCGTTATTAGTTATTGAAGTTGAGACATGTTTTCAACAAGTTTATTAGGATATTTGCCATATCCTTCCTCATTTGTTGATTTTCGACATATCGTTGACTGGTGCGAATATTTTAAGAGAAGAAAAAATGACTATAAGATCTAGATAACTGTAAGATAGATTTTTCTCTGTTTTTAAAATATTCTTTAGACGATTATGTTTAAATATTTCATTCAAGCTCATTTTTCAATCACGTCTATTTCTATGAAATTGGTAATTCAATTTAATAGTACCTAGTTCGCCCTTGTCCCCGCCTTAAGGAGTAAGTGCGCACGACGTATCTAGAAGACTCGTTATTCAAGTAGGAGCGGTTTCCGGAAAATTATTATACCGAAAAAAACTGAATCTTATCTGAGATTCGCATTTTAAAATGTGTATTGATTTACGAAGGTGGAATGTGGTCAAATATAATTTAATAAATCTATTGAAAAAATAATTTTTGTTTTAATTCTCTAGTCCGTAGTTGATTCGACGAAACATGATAGTTAGGGTAACAGTACACCACACACACTTGTCACACGACAGGTTTCTGCACTTTCTCCTACTATGACGTTTTGCTGGGTGACTGCGGACAAGCGCTTAAAAAATAGAAAACTGTCAAGGGTAAATGCAAATCACAAAGTATTTTGAAGAACAGTGGTTTCTGTAGAGCTGAAAAATCGGGAAAAAAGAAAAGAAAAAAAAAAGCTCATTCGCAGATAAACATCGATTGAGCAGTACAGTAAAAGTTGAAAGATACAACTTTATCAACAGGTTGGAACTAATATATTCACAACTCGTTATACTTTACCTTAGCGAACTATCGTGGCTTATTTCTAATACATCAGTTACTTTGCTATTACTTTACATTACTTCCTTGTACGCAGTTAAGGAAATTTTCGGTTTTCAGATTTCAACGGAAATATCAATTTTGACCATCCCTGAATCCATTTTGACAAGTTTCGTCGTGACGTCTGTACGTCTGTACTTCATTCGTTCGTACGTATCTCGCATAACTCAAAAACTGTTAGCCTTAGAAAGTAAAACCCAGTTGTGAACTGTAAAATCCAGTTGTGAACCTCTCTTTTTTGGCCACTGCATGATTACCTGAAGCAATAATGACCTTCTACTAAAGTACTATAGTCATTATTCATTTTCATAAAATCTTATATTAAAATATAATGCAATACTGCTCAAATTTGGTATTTAAGACTTAAATAATAATAGAAATAACATGATATATTTTAGTCAAAATTGGCAAACCGGAAGTGATACTTTACTTGAAGGTCATATTAGACTTTCATCAAAAATTTTATTAAAATATAATGTAAAATATCTCAAATTTGGTAAATTAGACTTTTACATCAATATTAGTAATATAATAAATTTTGGTTGAAATTAATGAGCAGAAAGGGGTACTTTACTTGAAGGTCATAATAAACTTAAATCAAAAGGTATATCGACATTTAAAACAAAGATCAAATGGTTCGGTGATAAAGATTATAAACGCGATTTTTTTTCCACTCTAATTAAACAATTTTATTACTTGTTTTATGTGTTAAAATTGAGTGTAAAATAATTGTTTTTCTCATCATTTGTGAGCTGAACAAGTATATGCAGTAGAATAAGATATAAGTTAAGCGGGTTCTTCCGCTTAAAATGTTGAAACAGTCGATTTCCAATGCTTTATCTGGTGACATAGACAGAAAACGACTTATAATAACGGAATAAGACCTTCAGAAACAGGAGCTTATGTGTGTGTGTCTGTATGTGTAATAGATGGACATCGCGACGCCGAGTGTCGTTTTTGAGATATTGCTATCTTCGGAAACTAGTAACCAAATTCAGGGTCACTTTTTGAGCCGCCGATTTATAGTTTAATAGGCGTTCAAGGAAGTCAAAGCATTTTTTGTCCTCATTTTAGTGCCATACATAAAAACATCATTATTATTAATAAAAAAAACTTTATATACGTACTAACTTACGAATTACAACGTTCGATGAACACATACGAACTTACTATAAAGAACGCAAATTGTTACATTTAAACGTTAACTGGTGGATTTGTAGTTCCATCGCAAGTCCTGATGATTTCTCACTCATCAAAAGTTGTTTCAACTTCCTCATTGTATTCGACTCATTAATAATATCAACGAACAATTTATTGTAAAAAATAGTCGATTTAAAGAAAATTCTGAAATCTTGACTATTGAATCGAATTATTAAATCTCAGCATAGAAATAAATTTACAAATTTGGATTTGAATATGCGAATTTAAGACATAATGAGATCTGAAATATCCGGATTTACAAATGGTGCTAATCGGAATAATATTAATTTTTAAAAAAATATATATTTTTTTATAATCATTATTTACTATTCGTTCGTTCTATTCAGATGAATATGAAAAAAGTACTTGGCTGTAGACTTAAGCAAGAACCGCCAGATATATCTATTCGTGTCGTGGTACTTGTAGATAATATAAATGTTGAAACTACCTGGCAGACGATATGCTTGAAATATATTTAAACGTGACGTATTATATGATGCTGTGGAAAGGATAGCCTATACAAGACTATTTACGAAATAGACAGAAATAAATTCGCAAACGTTTAAAAAGACAAAAGTCTCTTCGCAACTAAAGATGTGATGTATTTAGTCTGTGGGGAGGTGTCGGTGTTTATAGGTGTCGGATCGTAAGTAAACTACACAGCTCCGACCTTTGGCTATGGTTGCACTCTACCATGGACTGTTTCCAACTGAGGTAAATTTACCTGAAGAGACCTCCAGCGTGTCGTTATCTAATTCACGAGTTCCTCTTCTTTCTTCTCCAATATAAAAATTACACCTATTCGGAAAGGAAAATGGACAAACAAAATAATTAAATGCCCTAACCGGCTGATGGCATGCACAATTTTTCGATCATATCTGGCCGCTAATTGTTTGTCGATTGCATACCGAATAATTGGCATGAATATTCCTTCATGCCCAGGTTTTGCCATGATATCCAACCACCTATTTATAAATAAATGATACACTTTATATACTGTTTTTTTTACTATTTTTAATAGCGTTTTCAAAGAATCTTCTTGGCCTAAATTATACACTTCAAAAAAGTTTTTTTTAGCTTTCCTGGAAAAATCTGCGTTATTTGAAAATATCAACAAATGAATAAATAAACTGATTCTGATAAATTCCCTTAATCTGTTTCTACTTGATCCAATCATTTTTTCTTCAGTTTATTTTATTGATAGAATAAAAATTATAATAATACCGCATCTACATCGGCCATGGAGATTACACTAAATTTGTATGACAAGTATATACACGATACCATCGTTAATAATATACTCAAATATATTATAAGATAGCCAAACACAGAACATTACTGTGTATAGAGTAAAAAAAATAAATGAACATAAGGCCAATATTTGAAGCTACTGGTCAGATACAGCAACTTGCCGGTAGTATATATATATATATATATATATATATATATATATATATATATATATATATATATATATATATATATGCGTGTAAATTTGGATATGCATTGTGTGTTTGTGTGTGTGTATTGGTAGGTAGTTTGAAACATGGTGAGAAAATTATATAATTCTAAGCACTCAGGTGGTTCATTAATGGATTATGCAGTGACTAAAACTGCTTGTTCCGTTGTTCAAAATTTTCCAAAGTCAAAACCTTTAGTCTTTCAAATACTTCCAAAAACTACCCAGTCAACATATTGCCAAATCAGGCATTATCAGGACAGAAATAGATAAGATAAATGTAGACCAGAGATAGGGATGTTATAAAAACATCGATGTATCGTTATTTAAAAAAAAAAAATGTTCATATTTTTCTCTGATAGTTTTTATCCGATATATCTTTATTTTAATATAAAATAATATAATATAAAATTTAATATAGAAAACCGATATTTCTTCCATTTTTTTTTTAAATATACAAATTTACAAAGAACGACAAGTTCAAAAACATTTTTGGTGTCGTGTGTTCATGTTCACATATGTGAGAGAAAAAAATTAAATAAATTAAAGTAATTTTTTCTTGGATATATATTTATTTGGAAGTAATAAATCATTGTTTAATAATTTGCAGCGTTTTTTAATATTGGCCGATTACCATACCGTTTTAAGTAGTTGAAGCTGAGATACTTGTGTTTAATTATATACAGTAGATGTATTGATAAAATTTTATTTCTACTTAAATAAATATTTTAATATTTTCAACTTTATAGTTATTATAAATTCCTTAATCATTGAAGGTTAACTGGCTATCATATTGTGTTTATTACATTGAATTATTTCTTGCTGATGAATAACATATGGGACTAACACAAAATATGATGACTTGAAACAATAATTAACAAGAGTAGTAATAAGAATTAAAAAAAACAGGTAATGAATATAATGTCTTTTGATTTATACTAAATTAATTTTTATTGTAATGCAATTATATTTATTCTTCTTATTTCTATTATTCTCTATTTTTACTTTTCTTATTTCTCTGATGAAGGTCAACAACTTCTGTATGTTTTATTTCTGATAACACCCCCCCAGCCATCATCCCTCTGATTTCATCAACGGTCAGCTATTATTAAATAAATATTAACCGTCATTTAAAAAAAAGTAGATAAGTATATCGATTTTTTTTTTTTATTTTCAAACAAAAAAATAATAGAAAATCAAATGAAATGTTAAAAATACAATAAAATTGTGTTGAGCTTATTTAAAAACAGTAAAATATAAATAAATTATAGAAAAAGTAAATTTAAAAACAAAGTTTTGCATTTTTAAATAATTTTAAATTGTATTCCTGGTATAAAAATTAATCTCTTAAATGATTTGTTAACTCAATGAATTTTTCCTCGTCGGATATTTTATTTTTTAAACATTGTATAGAAAGAATTTCAAAACCAAATTCTGCTTCTCGGATACTGGGAATGCCATAGACTGGGTATTCCGCATGAATCTGGTAAACATCTTCATTTATAATAATTAAAAATTAAGCAAATTAAATCATAATTTTCACTCCAAGGACGTGCCAGCCAGCAATTTCCCTCTTGTAACGAATATAAGGCTCTTTTATTCATAGCTATATCTAGAAAGCGATTCCTTCATGAGTTATTAGATCAGTAATAATAATTTATTGCAGAAAAACCTTCTTTCAGAACACTTCGCTTCCATTTTATTTGTGAATTTAAATGTATTCATACATTGTGCTATTTAAAATTAATATTACTATAATATTGATTAAATACAACAATTGATATTATATTTTGAAATAATATTATATTTTGATGGCCTCACATGATGGACTCGTAATTGACTTTTTTGTAGTAATTTATTTTATTTTTTCAAATTGAATGAAAACCTTTTATCCGATAGCTCCGAGGCTTAAAATTGGTGGAAATCGATTTTTAATTTATTTAGGGGATTTCTGCCTACTTTTAAACAACAGAGCTTTCAGATTAAAGCTTTTTATTCAAATTGAAAAAAAAAAAGATGGTATAAAATGTATTAAGAAGTTGTTGATTTATTATTTGATTATTCAATTTCATCACCAGAACCAAGTAGTGTTTTTCTTTATCTGACTTATTTATTTTTAGTTATTATAAATAGAATGAAATATAATTGAGATTTTAAGCTCTGGCTCATATGCACCCACTAAATGGAATAATAATTATTCTGAATGTTAAAATTATAGAAAATATCATTCCAAGAGGGATTTTTTTTATATATTTAAAAAATAATTTTAGTACTGACATCTGAAATAAAAGATTTACAAAAGAAAAAAGAAAGAAAACGAATCTAGAAATAACTCCAACTAATTACAATTATAAATGATATTTGAATTAGTAAATGATATTTGAAGGCGGATTCTATGGGTCTATCTATCTAAGGCCGTCTTTGTACTGCCGGTCAGTAATAAAATTAGTTTTCAGTCAGAGTTATAATGAAAGCTAATTTCCATTTTGTACAAATAAATTGCTCAAAGCAGCATTGGCTTTCAATTCTTACAGATCATTTGGAATAAAAAACGGCCAATATAGAATATTATACAGTTTGGTTTTGTTGAAATGTTTTTGAAAATAGAGAATACAGTTTTATAGCATTATCAGAGGGGAGGGAACCTGTCCCGAGAATGGTTTTAATCTCTCGGAAAAAATATAAAATATAATATTTAACCTTAATTTATTAATTATTGTAATTCATTTATTATTTATTAATAGTCTCTCTGCAATACAATTTTCTCTAGATTCACTATCAGATTTTCATAAATTTTCTATTGATATATCTTAGAACTCGACATGGGGCTGGCTATATAGTACCCGTAATACTGAACGGTTGTGAGGGTTTAGCGGGTCTAAACGACGGACACTGTCGGACGCACCAGTGGTTTTAGCATATAGAAGACATGTTTACATAAAGACTTTAAACGTTTTAAACTAAAACATGTTTTAATTTAATTTGGAAGGTTTTGCAGCAAAAAAATCGTCATAAAATATTGGATTTTTTTTCTCTAAAATTGCTGAAATGCATTGCATTGAATTTCTTGGAAATCGACTAAAATAATCATAAAAATGCAAAATCTAAATCATAAAATAAAATTTGAGAAATTTTAACTTTTATTGATTACTACAAGAAATATTAAAATTTGGCATTTTGAATTATTTTCTTATTTAATACTTTAAAATGATCTTATGGATTTTTTTATAGAAATTTTCATTGGTGTTTTTTTAATATTAAGTACTACTAATTTCATCTATTTGAGATGATATTTTTGCGGATAGTGGCCTGCGAGGATATCCGTTATTATTTTCAACTCATTTTTTGTCAGGTTTAAGAAAAATTAAGACTTTCGGCAAATTTATGAAGTGTTTGGATTGTTTCATGCCGGGTCTAGTTAGCTGGTCCATTCTCTTCCCTTAATTTTTTTTTTTAATTCAAGGCACACTGTATTGTGAGTGCACTTACTTGTTGGAGCCTCTTTTTGCATTCAAATGTGCAATGGAGTGACAAGCATTACTTTCATGGTTGCTGGACAAAAATATGAGAATCCCGTTAGAACTTTCATATTCGGTTGTTGTTCACAATTTTGCATTTTACTGTGGATTATTCTTGTGATTAGTTTTTTAAAAAATTGAGCTAAGTATATTTTGGAATCGGAATCGTAATAATTTTGAAAAAAAAAAATTCTTGAAATTTACATTGCATGAATATAATTACTAATGTTGATCATTATTTCTATTCTTTTAGTTGATTTTTCTAATTTTATTCATTGTAATTTATTTTTAATTTAATGGTTGACCAAAATTTCAAGAATCATGGTTATGAACAATATAAATAAAGGCTCACAATCTGAAAGTAAAAGTAAAAATTAAAGTCAATTTATTTTTAATCATTGTTTCTGTTAGGGCAAAGCGTGCTTAATTTTCCTTATTTACACTAATATTTTACTGATTAATTAGAATCCATTCATTATTATTTGCATTCAAACGCAATGGTGTTAAAAATAGGTTTACACAAAAGTACTTGAAAATGTTATCGATGATGCATCGTTTTTAACACATGATGATGATGATGTATTTAAGTTTTATAGTTTCAAAAATGTTTATCCTCAATAATTATAGAACGTTTAATTTAATATCTTCCGATTTGTTCTCTGGCTTACCCATCCCTTAGCTCTTTCTGAATCTTACGTTTTATAGCATCTTAAAGTAAATGGCGTCGATCATCTGCCTATAATAGACGTTTATTAGCTCTAGTCCAGTAGTTTCCTGGAAGTCATAGGTCTAATTCTGTCCAGTCAGGAAAAGGCTGGGAGGTCTCCTTTCAGACTAACTGGCCCAATTCTCGAGGGTAATGTGTAGCGAGAAGACTTTGGTAGAAATTGTTTATCATGTGATACACACAGACACAGGCACGAGGGGAGCTAATGACTTAATAGCAGCCCTGCAGAGAAATAATTAGCATATTTTAGATTCCTCCCGGGACGGCTACACGGAAGCCTCCCGCATACCTCCTCAGTTCCAATTAACATATCCGACCATCTTTTTTTCTCTTTTCCATTCTGAGCCATTCGGAGCTAAGGAAGAATTCAGGCCCCCCCTCGCCCAGAATACCTTCATTAATTCAGGATTAGGAGCAGGAGGTCCCACACCGGCGACCGTCCCCTCATATCCTTCTATTACAAGAGTATTAGCTTCCAAAGCCTCCTTAATTCCACGGCTTCTTAACACTTAGTCCACCAGACTTACAAGATCTCTGTCAGTAGAGCTCTTCTGTCCAGTCCTGTCGTAAACATTTTTATCAGGGAGGTTGATAACTACATTAACAGAGATTCACGGCTGTATCTGTTTAATAAACTTTCCTTCATAAAAACTACGTTTTAAGTCTTATTATGGATACTTTGGTTATCCATTGCAAATTATTATTCATTTATTTATTGCCTTTACCCCTAAGGGTCATTAGTAAAATTACATTCGATTCTGTTACTAGTAGTAATTCCTTGAACAGTAGACCTCGTGGACCATTTTTGGGATTTCTATTTTACTTTGCATCCGTCTAATTGTGTCAATGCGTATAAAAAAAAATATCAAATGCCATCAAGGAAAATTAATGTCCAATTTGAAGAAAATTGAATAGCGCAATTGGTCGTGACTGTGAAACCAATAGATTTTTTTATGTAACATGTTTATTAAAACAACCGCCGTATTGGATATTAAAAATAAAAATCACATATTCCGTTTTTCCTGACTTTAAGAAAAATTTGTGCCAAATTTGAATAAAACTGAAAGACGCGTTTAGTCGTAATCGTCTAAAAGACAACAAACGGTCAAGTTGAAACAGGGCCAAGTGACTCGGTCAATAAAATTTAATTTACTTAAAAAAAACCAGAAGTTTCGTAAATTTTTTTTTTTTATCTTCAATGCTACATTTCACTCCAAATTATTTCGGACTTAAGACAATTTCGGACATTCCTCGAGGGTTTAATTGTCTCTTGAGATGAAGTGGCAGTAATCGCGGGAGGAAGCATTTAAACCTCTGAGAAAGTACCGTGTGAAAATTAACAATTTTCTGTGTTAAGTCCGCAAAGTATAGCTTACTGTTACTAGAGCTGCGATTGCTCGGGTTGGCATTTATTTTGCATATATAGTAGTATTTCTTTAACCTCCATTATTCTTCCTACCTTATTCGGATGCGTTTCATCATACATTTTACTTATAATGACTTAATAAATTTTACTTGAGAAATGACAATAAATCCCTTTGCGAAATTTTCCAGCAGTTCTTCTTCATTTTTCCCATGGTGTTATTGGTAAGCTCCACATTTACGTGTTGTTTATAATATTCAAATTACTATTTGTGCCTTTCGGCCTCGTGTCTCGGCCTTAAATATTTTTTTTTTTTTGGAGGAACGTTTATGCCTTCCCTATTCCTGTCATTGAATTCCAGTTCTGTCCACAGATATCCATTCATGAACCGATCTGGATCTTAACACCTCCTGCTTCATGCCAATAGTGCTAATATAATTAATTTTAAAAAGTAAACAGTCGAGAAAAATTAATAACGATATTTTTAATAATTTCAGAATACGTTAGCTATTCTTAGTATCTTACTGGTCCCTAATTTTAAAATAACATTTGATATTAGGATTTCTTTGAGGTCTACGTTGTTAAAACTGTTTAAACCTTCTGGGAGTGTATTCTTCGTTTGTATGATTTGGCGTGGTGCGATTATGTGGGTAGATCGGTTTGTTAGTTTAAACTGGTATAGGTACGAGTGGGTTAGGTAAAAGAAACATGCCTTTATAGTTATTTGTTGTTAATAACCTTGAGGTTTCACTTTATTTATGGAAATTAAAATACTGATGATCGTATTCTATTAAAAACTCTTCCTTTTCTTCAATGTATTATAAAAATAATCCTCTTCCATGCGTGTGTATATATATATATATATATATATATATATATATATATATATATATATATATATATATATATATAGATAGATAGATAGATAGATAGATAAAAGAACTTTATTCTGGGACTAGGTCCCTTAAGAATAACAAGAAGGAACCAATAAAACAGTAACATTATCTATATCTTATATATATATATATATATATATATATATATATATATATATATATATATATATGTATATAATTTCAAGATCCTTAGTGGAAAAAGGAATTGAAAGTTAATGTGATTGATGGTGGCTCAAAAAACAAGAATAGAGATAGTTTAAAAAGACAGCTTGGTTCATGATGACTTTTGGTGGTTAGCAATGCATTGCTGCCGGAATTAAAGAAGAGTCAGCACTGAAAAATTAAATTATATGTTGCTGCTGAACTGAGTTGGTAATTCACACTGTATGCGATTAATCTAAAAGACAATATAAAAAAAAAAAAAAAATGGAAACGGCAATAATAATATAGATGATGAAATATGATTCCCACTGAGCCCTGAATAATGGTTTCCACCATACTCTAAAACTGGTTCTTTTCAAAACCCAGTCTCTCCAAAATCACCCTTTTACTGAAAATTGTCTTTTTCCAAATTCTTCTAAATTTTGTTTTCTTTAATAGAAGAAATGATGAACGCATTTTTCTGTTTGTATCTTGAGTCCACAATTAGTACATCTTATTATATCGTACTAAACGATAGAGAGAGTATCCACAAGCCTGGTTGAGCCCTCATTATCTGATGTGATTTTCTAGGCAAACATTTAATTAAAATATTTATCAATTTTCATTTCCAGCAGTTCGGCTTTTCGATTTTTAATATTATTGTGTTGGCGGGTGAAAAGGAGAATGTTGACATTTGCTTACTACATGAACTAGAATTTATATGTTTAGTGTGTTTGTCAATTTGAACTTTTGAGGACTTTCTTATTATAAATGAATTTGTTAGCACATGGGTTTGTTTTAAATCGCCGAATTCAGGCTAGATTCAGGAACATGTCAGAATTTCAGAATTATGTCTATTATTGTTTTAATGACATGCGAAATTCCTAATTACTTTATTGTTCTTATAATAACTCATATTGCTCGCGGCTTTCGTTTCCCGTTGCTCCTCTTCTTCTCATGTTTTTTTCTAAGTATCTGATAGTTTCTTCCCTATCTTGATAGAGGTAGCCCTGCAACAATGAATCTCGTCCACACTACAAGGGTTTTCTGCTTGAAATGTCACAGTAGTAAGCCCTTGCAGGCCACTCTATTTTCCTTTTAATTCTAATTAAAAAAATTGCATAAACAAAAACAGAAGAGATGGTGGATAAGGAAGTTATCCTATTATACTACCAATGAGCCAAGCCATGATCTCCTGGATACACTAAAACTGTAAACACTAAAACTGGATTTGATATTTTTTAAGGACAACACCAAGAGATTTTGAATACCTTCTACAAACGGTTGGATGCAAGTTCAGTAAACAAAATACAAATTTTAAAGTTTCGATTCCGCCAATCGTATATCTTTATTTATTTCAGAAGTGTGTGAAGCCATCTTGAGTGTTTTGAAAACATTTTCACAGTGTGAATTTTTTTTCCGTTCCACTATTGAAAAGCCAAACGTTTTCTACAAATATTTTAATAGCTGACCACGTTTGTCGGGGTTTCTGTAGTGGATATCTGTGATATCCAAAAGCATTTGTCAATTGAGTATCATCAACTAGTTTTTAAGTAACTCCTGTTGACCACATATTGAAAAATTCAAAATACTACAAAAGCTACATTAGATGATATTAACACTATGAAAACTATATGCCGGAGTGATCCAAACTTCACCCGAACATGTCCAGACTTACAATGTAGCTCAGCATTGTTTCAGAGAATCCCATTTCGATGAGAAACAAAACCAAGGTATCACGTAGACCCGCATTACACTCCGGGGACACGATGTTGCGGGTCTGAATTAGTGTCTTTTTCTATCGTACTGAACGATAGAGTATCCACAAACCTGGTTGAGTCATCAGTAACTAACGAGATATTGTAGGCCATACATTTTCTTAAAACATTTATCAATTTTCTTTTCCTGCAATTCGGCTTTTTTCGTTTTTTAATATTATATTGCTTTCGTGTGATAAGGAGAATATAGGCATTTGCTCACTTCATGAGCTGATGTCAGCAGAAGTTCCGCAGATGTGGGCGTGGCCTCAAATAAAATTTATTTGTTTTCTAAGTATAAACTAATATAATAGGTTATATTCATAGTGAGTTATCTTTTTTTGTTTTAATTCTTTTATTATTCGTAAATATATTTTAATAATCTTTCATTTTATTCCTCTTAATTTGTCAGCATTAAACTTTAATAATTTATTAAAATAGGCAAAGAGCCTGAAATCGTATATATTTTCATAGGGTGTAGTAATGGATACGAAAAAAAAACCTGCTTGCCTGTTAATATAAAGGTGATCCTTTCCATCACATTTATTGAAATATTATTTGAAGCATAATGTTGATAACTATTATGTTATATTATAACGTACTAACGATATGCTAGTTCTATTTGTTTCTAAAACATTTAATTTTGTAAAATATTAGTTAAACATCACTTATGAGGAAGCTTAAAATTCATAACTCAATATTAGTATAATTCATGCTTCACTATACATTTTTAGACGACATTAAAATTATCTCGAACAATGTTGGATAAATCGGCTACTATTTAGAATAAAATGCAAAAAATTTAATTTAATGCGAAAATAAAACAAATTGTCTACCATAGGAAAGTACACAAAAGTAGATCGCAGATAACCTGCTAAACCTAATATATCTATATAAAGTTTTAAATGGTATCTGTAAACATTTTTAGAGTTCCGCCGGAAACTGTCAAATTATTTACCTCTAATTGAGACGGTATCATATAGGTCAGACAAAATATTTTGCTACTTAGTCACACAGCCTTTTTAAATTGAGCACTTGTTTTTAATTGCTTATATTTTGTTTGATAAGTGCTACTCTACTTCTGAAAAAATGCATTTTGAATCGAAGGCTCTCAAAGTTCTTTCTAATCGATAACAGCTGATTCACTGGCGCCCTCAAGCGATAATATTAGCAAATAATTAACAGTCATTTATAACTTCATGGAATAAAGTAACAAAGAGATTTTCAAACAGAGGCCGTAAAGTGTGAGTGTGTGCGTGTGCGTGTGCGTGTGCGAGTGCGAGTGGGAGTGTGAGTGTGTGAGAGAGTGTTTGTGTTTGTGTGAGTGTGCGCGTGCGCGTGGGTGTGTGTGTGTGTGTGTGTGTGTGTGTGTGTGTATAAATAATTCTCGAAGACTGCACTGCTATCAATTTTAAATCATTTGTCGCTAACTTATTTTCAACGTTTATTAATTTTTTGAGAACTAATAAAAAAAAAATTATAACTTCAGTGCATAAACGGAAAAGAGGGGTAACAACTTAAAAAATTTAAACTACTGATAATTTTGATATTTGCTGTCGATTATACAATAGAAGGAACATATATCAAATAATCAATGAAAATTATGAAATATAAGTTTGGAACTGTTGATGAGGACATGCTTAAAGCAGATACCCGAAGCATCCCGAAACATTATGTTTTGATTCCTTATTACGGCCCTATACCCACCAAAGTCGAAAATGAATTGAAAAAACTAGGATTAAACCCTACATTTAAAATAGAAAAAATCCTATCCTCATATTTCTCTTCTCCTAAAGACAAATTCACCCTTTCCAAAATAGCGGAGTATACGAACTAAATTGTAATGATTGTGCTGCCAAATACACGGGAAACAGGAAGATCGCTAAATCAGAGATTAAAGGAACATATACGTGCATATAATAATAAGACACAGAATTCCAAATTTTCAATTCATTTAAATGAAAAAAAATCATAAATTCATCAAAGACTCAGGAGTTAAATTAATACATCACGTTGAAAACAGCCTCAAATTAAATATAAATGAAGCACTTGAAATAATAAAATCCTTCAAATACAATCCAGATTTTTGCTTAAATGACCAAATAAACATCTCCAATAGTCCAATCTTAAATTTATTCCCATCTATAACAGAAAAACCAATTACACACCGGCATTACTGGAAAAATCCTGACCCTTGAACCGTTATCTATAATCCTACCTATGTTTCGTTCATTTTTAGTTCAATGCGAGAAGAAACAAGTACAAAATTTTCTGTTTGATATAATCCATTTAAACCTTGGTGAGTACCAACATGTATTTGATTTCTTGTCTTAATTAAATTCATAATTTTTTTGTAATACTGATTTATATTACATCTAATTTAATATGTATAATAATACCAGACTATATTTTGAATTGCTTATTTTTGAATTTTTTGTGTGCTTTCAGAACTGAGGTTGAATGTATAACATTCGAAACTAGTTTTCAATAAAACAAATTTATAGAAGTGGCAAATAATTTATCAATGCCTAATTAGATTGATCCTTCTATACCACCATGCGGATGTCAACTAAAACAGATACCGTAACTTGGGGCTACTTGGGGACTTGAACCCAAACCTAAGAAAGTAGGAGGAACGTGTGCCTAAAGACCTAGCTAGGTGCTACTGCTTGTAAGAGAAATTGTGAGTTATGTCTATATTTTCATAATAATAGACCTTATTATACCTAAGGTCCACGTAGCAGTACCTATTTATAAAATAAAAAAACCTTGGTTCATGTGACGAACTGTAACTAATTTGTTATACTACGAATTTGAGTTAGAAAAAATAGAAGAACGCCAACGAGAGCCAGATATTTTTTAGAAGATAAGCTGAAGGGGAGTTCTTCCACTTCAGACCAAGAATTCAAGCTTGCAAGAAAGAAGACGGGACGTTTCTCACCAAGGAGGACATTTTGGATCGGTAGGCCTGATATTTCAAACTCTTACTGAACGAAGAAGATGTGGAGAGAGATGTAAACCAACACAACACCCCAGAGGATGGAGAAGTTGGTCCCCCAGACTTTCAGGAGGTAGCAGAAGCAATGCAACGAATAAAAAATAACAAGGCACCGGGAGCTGACAGAATGGCAGTGGAAATCTTTAAGTATGGTGGCAAGGACTTCCATAGGGCTGTGTATAATTTGTTGCTATCAATCTGGAGGAGGAAAGAAGTTCCAAGGCAATGGGGAAGTTGGGTAATATGTTCTTTGCACAAAAAAGGGAAATAGCCAGAGTGCACGTATTATCGAGGGATCTACAAGATTCTTTCCAATGTCCTTTTTAGCAGACTTACTCCATTTGCTAAGCAGAATATTGGGAGTTTGCTTCCAGAGGGGTAGATCGACTGTTGACGAAGTAATTACTTAGAGGACGATCCTGTAGCGAGGTTACGAGTAAAAACTACCAATCCAACATATGTTCGTCGACTTCAAAAGTGCATATATAAGCATCAAACGCTCCAAGCTTTACGAGGTCTTGTCAGAGACGAATGTACCAGACAAATTGATTCGTCTTCTGAAGTTGAGGATGAAGACTGAGGTGCCAAGTCCGGAGACTCTCGGATTGCTTGAATTTTCGTCTGGATGGGATCCCATGTTTAGAGTCGGCCCTTACACATTTGAAAATGTGACGGAGTTCACCTTCCTCGGATCCTTCATCACAGTCTCTAAAGATATGCCAGCGGAAATTAAAAAAACGTTGTTACTTCTCATGAGACAAACAAACTATATAAGACATTGATCCCATCTGTTCTCACCTACGCCTTACAGTCCTGGAACATTTCAAAGAGCAACGAAAAAGATCTAACGATATTTGAAACAAAATCCGCCCACAAAGGCGCCGCCCCTTTTTAGTCACGTGACCCATGCCACCTTCTGCCATATGCTTCCCCACAAGATTCCTCCACATATTGAAGGGTCCATCTATTTTTCTATTATTTTAAGGTTTGGCGCCGGAACTATCTAACCATGTCTCACCACCCCATACCACCCTTAACCATCTCCAGCTATGTCCGACTACCCCATACCATCCTTAAGCATCACCAACTATGTCTGACCACCCCTAACCATCTTCAGCCATATCTGCCCACCCCATTCCACCGCTAGCCATCTCCAACCATATCTGACAACCCCATCCAACCCCTAACCATCTCCAAACATATCTCAACAACCTATCCCGCCCCTAACCATAGCCAACCATATCTGAACACCCCTAACAATATGTTATCATCCGTTACCCTCCATCACTATCTCAAACCATACTTGAACATACCGATCTAATCCGCCGCGTGTGACACGAAAGCTGAATAATAGCTCTTAAAACAAACAATAGAGGTCAGCAGATTCGCATGCAGTTTTGTTTACAGTTTTAATAATTCTCATTATGTTGCAGCACTTCCACGACGAAAGTGATAAATTAGGTTGAAATTTTGTTTTTTTACCTTTTTTTGGCTCAAGACTTCCATTGAAGTCCTACATAGCGGTTGGAAATTTCATATTCGTAATAAGAATGTAGGTATTTAGCGGAGGTCTAATACTAAGGCCACCCATCTAGGATTGATCTTATGATAGTAGAATATATCCAGAGCCTGACTCTTGGATTATAGTCCCACGTAATGCCCCGCAGCTCGCCTAGCTTTTCAGAAGTGTCTAATGCCTTCCATTCGGGGCAATATTTAACATTTTGGGTTGATTTGAGTTGATTACCAAAAGATATTTGCGTCTTAAAGACGTCCAGCTACCGTCTCTTATTAAAAAAAATAAAAATAAATGTTAATCTAATATAAACAAATAAAGTCAAGTCTGTGATTGATGTGTTTACCAATAAACACAACTATTAGAAAAAAATGTCTAATAGACGAGATCTATTATACATAGTATTCTTCCTAGAAAGTGTGATCAGCATTGTGCTCTGATTTTTCCTCTATAAGCTACTCATTTTAGAATCCGAGGGAGATATGAAGCACCTCTTAACATTGTTTTCATCCTGATGAAGTCCAAAGATGTTCTGTCCAACAGAAATTTACCGTGCGAAAGCAAGATGGACTGATTAAAATTCATTGAACTGATTGTTGATTTATTGATAAACAAATTTCGATGAGGGAACAATTACTAGTAGAGTTGCCTCATAGACGAACTTATGTTTTTTGGGAGAAAAAGTGTGGTCACAATTGTGCTCTGACTATCACAATTTTGATCATATTAGATTTCACTTCCACTAGACTATCCAGTAATCAACTGGTTGGGAGGATACCTGAAAGGAATATGATGACAGATTAAGTAAATTGGAAAGGCATTAAATAAAAATACCGCCAAAACTTCTAACTTCCTTCATCTAGACGAGATATATCGATATAGTGATTATAAAACCAAAAAAAAATCTTGAGTAAATGTTATAACTATTTGAAGATACCTCTTTGGCGGGCTCCGTTCTGCCTGGCTGTGCAGGTTACAATTGTAGGTTATTTACAAGACGACATTTACCTCTGGTGCCACTAAGTTTTCTAAAAAATAAGCATGTGAGCTTACTGCACATCGAGGTTATTATTACGAAACAATCTCGGATAATAGTATGATTTGGTAAAATTAATTGATTAATCAAATATATTATTTTTCTTCCAATACTAAGAAATACAACTATATAATAGAAGACTTGGAGTTATGCTCTTCGAAATATATTTTAATGCATTAAATGATTTTAACAAAGGAATTCATAACCCCTCATTTCGGTGGCCTTTTAGAAGCTGGTCCTCTTCACACTTGATTGGTATTGGCTGGACCCACTGTAGTTTTCTTCCCGTATAAAAAATGTTTTTATACGGGTAGTTTTTATGTACGGGTAGTTTTCTTCAGTGATTAATTGAAGACGTAGAGATCTTAGACTCAAAGGATAAAGGCGGTGCACTTTATGACGATGTGCTTCAGCAGTCTCCGGGACCACAGTTAATCCCAAATCTGCTGGATCAACGTCAACACAATCTTCTCACTCACGTTTCGTGTTACTAGTCGGACGTTTCCAGTCGTCGCATAGATAATTATCTATCACAGTCCAACAAAAAAAAAATGTTTTGAAAACTTTTCTAACTTTAATAGTTGATCTTTATAGATTTTTATGTGCTGAATCTAAATCTGGCCTTAGTTTTTTTTTGTATCATCCATAGTTTTCCGTAGGTTTCAGGCTCATCAAACATAATAACTTTTTAAACTTCTGTAACATGTTAGCTAAAATAGAAACATACTCTGGGTCTTTTTCATTTTCTCAAGAACTTTGTAACGACTTGCTTGAATGACAACCATGCTTCTTTCTCATTTAAGGTCATTGTGGATTCAAAGTTAACATCGAACATCATTTTTCTAATGTCAGGTCCGACAAAGACGCCTTCTTTTAGTTTAGCTCCTGAAAGGCGTAGAAACTTTTGTCAGAGATACTTGAAACATGGTTCATCATTTGGCAAAGCATTTACAAATTGTTTCATGAGACCTAACTTTATATGTTGGTCTTCCTTTTTCAGGAAGACTGAAAGCTGTTCAATTCTTTAAAAATCCTTTAATTTAATAAATTTAACTATAAAATGTGAAGAAATTGTGGATGATACAGCTTTTTTAATATCATATTTGGATTAAGCACCCTAAAAACTATAGGAAGAAGGTATTTTCAGTACAAAAGTTTTTTCATCGTTGTCGAGCTTATCGTTCGACAACTTTACGTGTCCAATTCAATCGTCGTAATGTTATTAATTCGATTATATTAACAGGATGTATTCTCCGCAATTGTAAGGTTTGTAGCCAACTAAAGTCTCTAGTGTATTCATTCTTCCTCGGACCAAACATTCTACACAGTACCTTATTCTTGAAGAACTTGAGGCGTTGTTCTTTCTTAAATTAATCGGCTAAGTATCGCACCCGTATAGAACAAGGATTTAGGAGGGATAATAGTTTATAAATTTTAACTCTTATGTTTATGAAAAGAAGGCTCGTACTAAGTAATTTTCCAATTGGAAAATAAAAAGCGTTTCCTATCTTTTAAACTCGTCCTCATTTCTTCTTGAATTTTAATTTTTTCTAGTTATTGTAAACCATAAATACTTTAGTACCCTAAATAAGTTCTCCACGTTAGGCCTCTTATATATGCATGTAAATTACTAATTACTGTTTCTTATGTTATCCATAGATTTTATTTTTATTTTTTTTCGAGACTTTTTCTTTACCGAATTTCATCAATGTTGTTATATTTAATTTTATAGTTGCCGTATCTTCGCCTAAAAGTGGTAAATAATCAGCATTACCACGGATATTATCTGCTATTAACTAAAAATTAATTTATACGACTAATATGTGACAAGTAAGATATACAGACGTCATTACATTGCATGAGGATATTGGAATGCCATTTAAAAGTGTTTTTATAAGAGATAGGAGTTTGGTTTGTTTTTAATGACATGGAAGTTTAAATTACCTTATCGGTAGTATTTGAGATGAGGCGATATCGATATTATTTGAAGAGTAAATTATATTTTTTACTAAATATCAAGCTTATAAGTATAAATAAATTACAAATTATTTAGGAAATAATTTAGGTATTATTTTTATGTGAATTATGATTGGAATGAAATTATAGAGTAGAATTTAATGTTTGGACACTCATGCCATCAAGGGATTTGGACCCCTAGTTGGTCTAGTTGTAAATCTGGCCCTATCTAAAATGAAATTTGTAGAGATTTTTATTATTAGATATATGAGATATTATTTCTTTGAACTATTCCCTCTAATTCTTCTAAATATTATCCTCATAATTACTGTAAATATGAATTCAATTCTTTTCCATCTATATAGATCTTAATCACCTGCTAATTCTAATGATAATTTATTGTTTATATTAATATTCGCGGATTGATGATTGTGAATTAATTTCACGCTTTATTATTTTGTTGTATTAATTTTTTTTCCTACGTTGATGGTTACCTATCATGAAGACAAAAAGATAAGGAGGTACAAACTGATTATAATAAAATAAATGAATGCTCAAAAGGGAGCCGTAGAGAGAAATGGAAGAAACACAATTTTTGACTTTGGAACTTTGTTTGGACTAGCTAGTAGGTAAACATACTCCCCTAAGAGGTGAACGAGATGCGGGGAAGGTCCTTTTTTTTCGCATATATCTCGGAAACTCTGGGTCCTTGCGATAAAACTGCTCAATTCAAAATTAAAGCTGGCAAAATTTGCCACAAAATTAATTATATTCATTTTTTCAACATCTGGCCTAGTTTTCGAATTATCCGCGCTCAAAATTCGACAATTTTGAAAAATAAAATTTGCCTCTCGTTTTTTCCTTTATTTGAATAGCTAATTCTTCAACCCTTTCCGTGTTAAATTTAATTCAAGAATATCTAATATTTTACTATTTTATCATCTGCTGTTCAAATGTTAGAGTAATTTTAAATTTATGTCTTAATTCCAAAATTTCGCAGAAAAAAACTTTTTCCTGGTATTCCACTGTTCTAACTCTATGTATAAGCCTTATTGTATAAGTAATAATTGTTATCAATTCCTAGCTTTCTTAGGGAGAGAGGGTCCTGGCTCGTCATCGGCACTTTGTTTTGAGATGGGTTCTGTTCCACCCTCTCTTGAGAAAACGGATAAATCTTTGAAGATGTCTGGCAGAGGATCGATGTCGAGTTCTTCAACGTCATTGTCCAAGAGATGGTTCCAATCAAGACAGTTCCTGGCTGTGGAGTTGGCACATATCACCGCTATTGCTGTTATTGGTGAGGATGTCGACCTTATAATCCTGTTGGCCAAAACATCTGCTGGCAAAGACATAATTAGCAAAAACTAGGCATCTCATGCCCTCCACCAACTGAGGGGGCTATGAGCAATGAGATAATATTCTCTGAAAGCATATCTGTCAATCATCTTCGAAAATTGATCCCTTTCTTAAGGGAGGAAGAAACAGAGCCCATCTCAGGACCAAATGCCCATGACGAACCAGGACCCTCCCGCCCCAAGAGAGCTAGGAATTGAAAAAAAATATTATTGTATAATTGTACTATACAAGATACAAATATATTATTAAATGTAATATAGTTTAACAAAAACATCTGATACGTAATGTGTTAGTAAAGTAAGATTTATACAGATGACTCTGGAATCATCCTAACTCAATCAATTTTCTGATCGATATATAGTTAATATGTAAGGCAAAATTTCATTTTTAAAAATTCTCGAATTTTGAGCGCGGATATCTCGGAAGCTCTGCTAGATAGCGAAAAAATGAATAAAATTAATCTAGTGGCACATTTTATCAGCTTTAATTTTGTATTGTGCGGTCTTATCGCAAGGACGCATGGTTTCCGAGATATAAGCGAAAAAACAAAAACGAGGCCTTCTGGGTGCCCTCCCGCATCCCGTCAACCTGCTAGGAGTGGGGACTTTTAGTATGTTTACCTCCCAACTAGTCGAAACCATTGTGTTCCTTCCATTTCCCTCTATAATTTTTCTTTGACTGGACTATTATATAAACTCAAAACTGAAAGGTAAAGTTTTTTTTATTAGTCAGTTTAAATTTATTTTTATGTATTAAACTAACAGTCAAGTAAAAAAGTTTGCAACTACCTTAGTTTATAATTTTTTCGTCTGATTTTTATTTGCATTTTACACAGTTTTAAAACCTTGTCGCTGTTCCACAGAAACTGAGGCGATTGAAGAAATAAAATGGGGTGAAATCAAGAACACTGGTTTTAATAATTATTTCTTTAAAAAATTATGGGACATTGTCTGTTATAACAGAATTCAGAAATGTTTTATAACCGGGATTTCCTTCATTGATTCTCAGCTAAAATAATATCTATATTTCTTCTTTAAACTCAATATGTTCATTTCATGCTATTTACTTTTGTTTGGACATCACCATGGTATTGGACCATTTACTGAAATTTTTCTCGCCCTATTTTTTTTTTTTCAGCTTGTATTCTCGTAAACTTGATTAAAAATGAAAGTTCATATCTACTATGTCATAACTCTTGGTCAAGATATGATGACTCTCCGGTTTTCTCTGTATATCGTTCTTATCAAATTATGAATGAAATCATAACTGATAAGCTTTTTCTCAATGGTTTAAAAAAAAACTGTTCCTCTTAAAATGTTTCGGTAGTTCTGTTTATCATGAAGATAGCCTCGATAGGCAATTCTGTGTTGTAGGCAGTTAATGTATGTGTTAATGTATTTTTTTTTTTTTTTTTTAACTGATATTGATATTTAAACTGATGAGTCTCATAGAAAGAGAGCTCAGGTTTTATTGACGACCTGACAAACCAACGAAGAATTATGAAGGTAGTACTTACTAATTATAATACTTGTATTATGAGTATTAAAAAACTTCAATACTCATTTATTTGTACTCGAAATATTATTAGTTAAGCAATTTACTACAATTGCTGCCAACGTCTCAATCCATATTTACTCCATTAAGAACGATTTTCTCCTTCTTAAATACTTTTTAGCCCTGATTATAACCTACAATATCGGTCGAAATAATATATAGCCATGTCCTTTGTTTTACTTTATAAAGAGTTTTTTTATATTACGATCTGTAAAACTTATGAATAGCCCAAGGGAGAAAGGGAGAGAGTCACATTTGTTCCTGAAATGGAGTTATACACGTCAATAGGTGAAGTGTATAAAACTCAGCACATGTTCATTCCTAAAAAAATGAGCCGATGATTCGGTTTGATGTGAATAAAGAGGAGTTGCACAATGGAATACTTATTAGAGATTAATAAATTATTTGCCATTTCTATAATTTTGTTTTTATTGAAAACTAGTTTCGAATGTTATACTTGTACATTCATCTTCAGTTTTAAAAACACACAAAAATTCAAAAATAAGCAATTCCAAATACAGTTTGGTATTATTATACATATTAAATTAAATGTAACATAAATTAGTAATTGATAACATTTATGAATTTTGAATTTAATTAAGACAAGAAATCAAATACATGGTGGTACTCACCAAGTTTTAAGTAGATTATATCAAACAGAAAAGTTTGTATCGGTTTGTTCTCGCACTGAACTAGCAATGGAAGAAAGGTGCGGTGTCTATAGGTAAAGTTTAGGGGTCGCGATTTTTCCAGTAATTCCGCTGAGTAATTGTGTTTTCTGATATAGATGGGAATAAATTTAAGATTGGACTATTGGAGATATTTATTTGGTCATTTAAGCAAAAATCTGGATTGGATTTGAAGGATTGTATTTGCACTGTATTTTGAATTGCTTATTTTTGAATTTTTTAGAACTGAAGATGAATGTATAACATTCGAAACTAGTTTTCAATAAAATAAAATTATAGAAGTCGCAAATAATTTATCAATCCCTAACTAATTAGTTCATCTAATTCAATCAAAATTGATCCTTCTATACCATCATGCGGATGTCAATTGAATGGAATACTTGCTAAGTATATGGAGAAAGTCCACCAAATATGGCTTTATTATTGATTCCGAGTACCTACTCACTTTTCTAAGTGAATAAAATGTGAGAACGATATACTATATGAGTAGGTACTCAGTAAAATGCTGAGTCTATGAAAGAGTTGATCGGCATTTTACTGATTGCCTACTCTCATAGTTGAACGTTCTCACGTTTTATTCAATAAGAAAGGTGAGTAGGTTCTTCGAATCAACGATCTATGTTTGGAGCACGTGCTGTATACACTTAAGTTTTAACTTCTCTTTATTCACTTCTAACCAGAGCATCTACTCAGTTTTTGAGGAATGAACACCTGTTTTGTTTTATTCGCTTCACCTATTATGCTGGAATTGACCGTAAGAATTAATATTTGTAAGAAGAATCCGAAAATTTATTAAATGACATACTAAGAAATAAAAAATACAAAAATCAATGAAAACTTCTCCCTTTAAATATAAATATACGGTCAACAATAACTCCCTCCATTATGAAAACTTCTTAAGTTATTAAGCTCCAAAGTTTAAAACTTGATTTTCTCGAAATGCATTTCGGATGACTCGTCCCTTCAAATTCCTTCTTATATGTCTTCATTTGAAATTTGATATAACTGTTAGCACTTGGTGAACAAAATATCAACGTTATATTGTTCGGAGTTCAGAGTTTATTATGTTTTGTGCTGCTGGTAGACATTGTTTACCCTCGATTAGATATTTTTTAAAAAACATTTTGAAATTAGCACCTGATTTATCTATATTGTATCCGTTCAGCATATCGCTTGCTGTCTATCCATCCTTATGTTTAATGTTTGATTGCGAATGTTACATATTGAACAAATTATTTTGCAAAACTGAAATGGAAAAGTACGTACGTCAATAAAAATTAATATCTCTGAGAAATAAGATGTCTCATCGCTTCCAAGAAATCAAAACGTTTATACCAATGGCCGATCAAGTGGGCGTTCTCTGTTTACATACACTATTAGCTCTACTCTCGTTCGGATCCGAATATCAGTCTTATGAGCGATTCCTTATACAATGATGCAGTAGTCTAATTTAAATTCATTTATTTATTTAAATTTAAATTACACAGTTTCTTCATGTCTGTTTTAGTTTTAATAAATTTTAGTAAGATGATAAATAAATAAATAAGTATACTAAGGAAACTAAACCTTTATCAATTGGATCAAGTAGAAGAGTGATTCTTAAATCCTAGAGGTACGAAAAGTGTGTGATAGGGGTTCAATTTTGATTGGAAACTATTATTTTTCACCTCGCCTGTAGGAAACAACACATCGCCAGATGCACGTTTTCCCATCACTTCTAAAACATCTTCCTTTGTTTCAGGGCATCGCACATACTAATACTACTTATATTAATAATTAGTAATAGTAATAAGGAATTAATTGTCATTTGCACTTATTCGCATATTCTGAACGCGAATGCGAAGAAGGTGGTTTGGGATAGAAACAATTACTTATTATACTTATTTGTTTATTTTCAAATTACCACATTATCCTTCAATATATATAAATTCCTTAATAATGAAAAAGAAATGTGCACTTCATCCCCTTGAAAGGAAATATTATTAGGTTCAAGGGGGTGCGTGCACTTATTTTTAGGCCGTGGGGGTACCGATCACTAAAAAGATTAAGAACCACTAGAGTAGAGTACAATTAAAATATGCAAAAAAACACCTCCTTATTACTAGCATGAATATTGCTTCATATATATGTGTGAATCGTGGAAAACTTTTTTGCGTTGAAAAAAATTAATCTTTTTCGGAAAAGTTAAATAAAATCTTGAAATCAGTTTTATCCTTCTTTTTTCCTTTAGGTCTTTAGATTTCGGTCTTATATTCACTTTAATTTTAAACTGAAATGGCAAAAACATGCCAGCTCTCAAAAAAATCGATTTGAGATAAACGGAAATGAAATTTTTCACATAAAATTAAATTCAACTTAAAATCATAAACAAATTTATTTTCAAATTTGATTGGTTTTAATTACTTTTTGATTATGTTAAGTAAATATGGTAACCAGAAAACTATCAAGTGGATCAGATACGTTCTACTAACACTAAATAATTTCAAAATGGTGGAAGTATAGTTACCGTAGGACTAATTGTAGAAGACATTGGATGGGGGTGCTTATAATAACTTATCCTAGCTCAGTCAGACATTCATAACCGCCAACTTTAATTTAAAAGCATTGGAATATGCCGTCAAAAAAAAAAAATCAAATTTCTAAGAATATTTATTTTTAATTCTTTATGTGCTTTACGTTTTTAAAAATAGCACGTACTTAATTGTTTATTTCTGTACTATAAATGTTTTCGTCGTTAAATGTTAAACTTTTTTAATCGAAATGTGTTCCAAAAATAAGAAAATTGACTAAATAATTATGAAAAAGTGGTCGGAATCCATTCCGACCACTGTTTCATAATTCATTAGTAAAAATCCATTTTGACCTGCCAAAAACAGTTTAACTAAGCAAATCAATTTTAAACTTGTGTACTGGCCCTATATTTAAAAATTAGGTTGGATTTTATGTCCACATTTGAGTTATGAGTCCAACAAAATTATATTGCCTATTGTGTACATAGTTTGGAAGTAATAATGCTGTTGCTTGAAAATATCGTGAAGAATTGATGTTAACGGAACCAAATTTTATATAAAAGTTATCAATATATTGTAAATCACTTTCCCTTATTAATTTTAAAGTTAACAAAGAATAAAAATATGATTGGTTATGACTTTGGTAGTATATCTTGAATGTATCCACATAGTGTATTTTGTAGACTTGAAAGCCTTGATTTTAATTTTTTGAAGATTAATTTAATAATTTAAGAAATAGAATATATCTAGCATATTGACAGACGTTTCTTTTTTAGAATTCCAACAAAATTATTTTATGGTATTTTATTTCTTAAATGATATCCAGCTAGTGAGGAATATCGACAGAGATTCGCGATAGTAATATAATGATAGTAATAATGACAGGTATGGAGTAACTATAAGGTGGAAAAAATCAGAAAAATAGTGACTAAATATGGACGAATACATACATCGATACATAAGAGAAGGGGGATAGAGGAGGGGTGGTGGTGGGGAGAGGGGACGTGGAGGGGCGGCCCGAGGAGCCCCCACAGGGAGCCCAGTTCCCCGCCGGTCCCCAGCTCTGTACTGTAGTGCTCCGCTCTCTTAGTGTCGTCTGCGTCTGCGTCAGTGCCACCTCTATAGATAGATACTTCTTCCTCTAACATATATATACACCGATATCTGACCAAGACCAACCCCGGATGGCCGGTAGTGCTTAGTGTGGCCGGAGCTGTAGGGATGGACAGGTAGGATGTGATGTGGCTGCTCTTGCTGCTGCTGGGAGTAGGCTGGGCGGGTTCCCCCGGGTTCTCGCCTCGCCCTGCCGCCTGGGGCCGCCAGGTGTGCTCCCACCTCGGCGACGCGGCCAACTCCGTGGCTGCCAGGGCCGTCCTCGCGGGTTCGGTCTTCGAGGGTAAGGCTAGGTCCAGGAGTCCCGTGAGGCAGGGTCTGTACTCCGTCACCTTCGTGGTCCAGGCTGTGCACAAGGACTCATCACCCGTGCCCCTCCGGCCGCGGGCACAGGTGCGACTACAGTTCCGCGAGCGGCGAGGACCCGACCCGCCCGGGCCTTGCAGGCAGAGTTATGACTTTGACAGGACCCCGGTACGGACAAACATCAAACGCGGTGGCAAGTACATTGTGTTCGTGAAGGGCGTGGGGCCGCACAACTTCACCCTCCTCGGCGAACCAGTCTTCAGGACCAGGAAGCACCTCACCGCTGTTAAAGAGGTCCTCTGCAGAAACTGCCGTAAGTCTTTCTATATTTCAGTTATTCTACTCATAGATAGCTATTAGTTCGTATATTTCAGATCCCCTTCGTCTGCAGGGTCCTAAGTTGCGGACTTCAAGTCTCCAAACTGTCGTCGATTGTCCGACTCGAGACAACGTTCTTCCAATGAAATCATCTATATCAGGAGTCCTCAACCTTTCTCGAGGTTTTGGTAGTCGAATATTGTTAATAATATACATAATAAACAAAAGAAGAAATAATTTTCAAATAAGTAAATTTACAAAACAAAGATTTTTAAAAAATAGAAAAAGCAAAACAACACTGCATATTGGCAGAAAAATATTGTTATGATACTACTAACTATTTTCATACAAATGCCATTTTATTTTTAGTCAATTACAATTTAAACATATTTAAAAAGAAATATATAACATTTTATAGAAAATCGTACAATTGGAAAACTGGCGCCGGGCACAAGATTGGGGACTCCTCTTCTATCCCATTATCCTTTAGTGTTGCAATGTTTATTATTATCTCTTTAATCAGAGCTATACCTTAATTATTTAAGTAGCTTTGGAGCATGATATTTAGCTTTGAAATAAACTAGTTTTTGAATTACTTAATTAGTTAACAATAATAAGAATATCTGTTCGGGTTATCAATACAAATATACTCATATTTCTGAAGATGTCCCGAAAAACTATTTGAACATAGCACCGCAGTTGTCTCAAAAGGCTTGCGATATATTTCATTAAGTTTTTACTACCAACAAGAACTGCTTCCAATCGATATCATCATTTAGTAACTATTTTTTTATAACCCAATTTTATTAACTTTATTGAGCTGCAATTGATTTCAACTTATTGCAAAATTCCATCATATTAAATAAATTGGATGAACTAACTAGAATTAAATACAAATCGTTTCTGTCTTGGCCGTGAAAGGGTGGCGCTCAAACTTCAGTAGGTAAGACCTCGATGACACTTACCACCTGCGCATTCCTCTCCTGGCAACATCTTTCAAAATTCGTTATCATTTATTCACCCGCGTCGTTGTATTTATTTATATATTATATATATATATCATGAAACTTTGGACCCAAGTTCTTTGAAAATTTCGTAACGTTCTACTTTTCCCCCTCCGACCGTATAGTATCCACACAAACGACCAAACAAACAAACATAAATAAACCCTTTGGAAGTGATGGATGACATAGGGTGTTATTTTTCACAACAACCACCGCAAGACCAACAGCTCGGTGGCCTTTTCTTTGACTCTGTGGCTTAAAAAATGCAAATTTACTTTTCAAGAATAATTTTATGAAATATGTAAATAGTATTTGTTTACTATATACTATTTATAAAATACGAAATATACCTATTGTATATATTTCCGATAAATAAATACCCTATATTATTATTTAATAATTATTAATTTATACTAATAAATTGTAATGATAATCTTTTTTCTTTAATGCTTATGATGCAAATAATTTTATTTTAAAGATTTTCTGACTATTTTTACAATTGCCAAAAATATTATTAATCCATTTAATATAAATATGTTTATTTTTTTAATGCAATGATCAATCAAAGCATAAATTCATATTTATTTAAAGATTAAAAATGTTTTCAATATTTATAATGAAGTTCTTTTAATATTTAATATGTTCACCATAACTGTTATTTTAAGAGGAATCCAACAAATTTAAAACATATTTTCCATTATTTAAACGATTTCTTAAAGTTTTATTACTGTTCATATTTTATTATTTTTTATAAGATAATAATAATTTAAAATACGTTGAATAACTTATTAGTTTAAAGATTCGTCACTGATTTTTAACTATGAATGCATTAAATTTGTAAATTAATTGAGTCTTTAATATCTGGAATCTTAACTTGTCATTTCCTTTACAAATCTATATATATATATATATGTTTAATTTCTTAATTTATCTTTTTTTTTTTTTTAAGTTGTTCGATTTATTAACACACCACTAAATAAACTTGTTTAAAGAAACTGAAAAAAAATCCCTTTTAATTTAGAATTAATCTTATCAAGATTCGTCGTTTTGTATTATTTATTACGATCAATTTAGTTATTTATTTGTCTAAACAAAATAATATGCGTAATACTACAACGCGCGATAGAGTTTAATTTAGCTAACCACGAAATAAAATTTTATACCGCTTAATGTACAGTATATTAAATTTTTTTTGATTATATTAAACACAATTTTATGACATGATTATGAAATTGTAACTTTATTTTTTTTTCTTTTCAATTCAACAAACTCTATGAGCATTCTATGTCAATTCAGAACTAAGTTTTTAAAAATATCATCACGTTACAGGAAACTACTGCTCCATTTACTAAATTTTACTAAAATGTCCGAACTTCGCCGGTTACATGAACATATTTTCTCCTATGTTTCAATCAATGTATAAACCATTATTTAATTAAAGAAATATTAAATTATATTATTATTGAAAATGATAATTTATTATAATCTTTATACCGTGCAAGGTCTTTCTTTTTATTTAAAAAAATAAGTGAATTTCAGAACATTTGTCGGATTTTTCGTTGGTTTTTAGATGAACTTAATAAACCTTCATGAACTTTATTTATCTCTTTTATAATTTACTTTCAAAATAAAATAATGTCTGATATTATTGTTTGGATTTATATTTAAAATTTATGTGTTAATATAAAAATTATATTTCATTTAACTTTTAATAAAAATATATAAAAATAATTAATATTCACAATTGAAGTACGTTTGGAAACCTTTCAAGATTTTAACAAACAATGAGTTATGTTAAATGGATTATACACTGTGTCATTTATCTTTCTAATCTTAGTTTTAATTTCTTGTGATAACATTTAATTATTTGTTATCTTAAGACATAATTATAATTTATTATTTATTTGTTTGTAATATTTCTGATAGAAGAAGAACCTATGAAGAACTAATGTTATATGATATTTTTTTTGTTTTTTAAATTATCGATTATTGTTTTTCAATGTCATATATTTATTTTATTAAAAATACAACCGATAAAATATATATATATATATATATATATATATATATATATATATATATATATATATATATATATATGTTTCTCGATTTCTCATGAAAATATTCAACGGCGCTTATCCGAAATAGACTTACTCGGAAACAATCTCGCTAAAAATAACGCTCCACAGTAGTCTTGCAGTCGGACGGAGTTGCGAAAATTCATTTTAACCAAATCGGGATTTTTACTAAATCGTAAATCAATATTTAATAATTTTTTTTTGATATTTTTTAGCTATTACATACTTATTTGTATCCGTTTTCCGAGTAAAAGCCGGTAGGCGCTGCAGAGAGCATTGCTCGGTCTGCCAGACAAGACGTAGGTGTTTCCAGATGCAAATCGGTGTCTATTTAAGTCTCCTACGATATATTCCAATTCTCTTCTTATACACGTAATTATTGATCGATCCGTGTATGGTATATGCATAAATCTATTATTACTTTACGAGAAAAAAAATATTTATATTTGATTTCTTGAAGTTATATTCAGGAAATATTATATTCCACTGTAAGCTTATGTTGTTGATAAAAAACGCAATTATAAGTTTTAAAAGCCTGTATTATTATCCTGGTAATCTAGTTATCAATATGTATTAAGATTGTCTCCAAGAGCAATAGATCAACATGTATCTCTCATACGGTTATATTTTTTATGTTAAAAAATAAACTATAAATTTCAATTACGAACTAATACCATATTTTTTTTTTAATTCAGCGGGTTGCTTATTTTTACGCTCTGCTTAAAGCTCAAAAGCTGCTCAGGAACACTGAAATTATTCAGTTTTTTTATTTTTATTCGGCTTTCTTCGAATATGTAACTCACATTTTATAAGATAGAAGACTCATTCTTTTTTCATCTATTTTTTCAATATTAGATATTCATTTATGGATTTTTTATGCCACAATTTGCATATAAATAAATAGGGAAAAAAAAGGATTGAAAAGTTGATGATTCTAATCATTAATTTGTTATCTGCAGCTATTATTGATAAAATGAATTTTATGTTGAATTTTAATATTTTTTTTTTAGAAATATTTTTGCTTAGGGCCCCTTCTAAAGATAGCATGTTATATGTCCAAAATCAGGGGGATATTGGTTTTGAAATAATTATACCAGCTTCTCAACTCTGTAATTTGATTTGGGGTTTCATCATAATTTTTGTTATTAATTAATTTATTTTATTTGTATTATTTTTTGCTTATAATGTTTCGATTAACATTCTTAATGTTTTATTATTTAATTTGGGTTTTGTCCTTTTGTTTTTTTTTATTTAAATCTCTTTTAAAACCGATTATTGATAAAAGTTCTGTAGACATCCGGAACGTCTTGATATTGTCAGGTATCGTTTTAAACAATATTGTGTCATGTAATTGTTAACAACCTCAGATGTAGGATACTTCTTGTAGTGCATCTGGAGAAACGCAGTGTGGGAGTTGTAACTTTATTGATCCGTCATTGGAGGGAATCGTAATTAGTTAATTGTCAATTACAACCAATTAATTATATCTGTGGCGGTCTGAAAACACTATGTTAGTTAAAATCATAATTTTACTGTAAGGAACATTTCCAGCTCCAGTATTACTCAAAATCTTGTAAATTTTTACTTCTTTTTTTCAAATTTCTTTAGTAATTTAATTTATTATTATTATTTATTTCCTTCAAACAATAACTCTGTAAGAAGGCTTTTTATTAGTTGCACGTTTCATACAGTATTTTACATGCATGTCTCAAACATTCAGCGTTGTGTATTTAATTAGTTAAATAGTAATTATGGCAACATTAGAAAATATAAAACAATAAAAAAAATTAACAAACAGTAACACTAATGTGTAAAAAAACAAATTTATGTTTATTCTAATTCTAAAAAAAAATTATTAATAAATGAAGGTCTAATTCTACGAATTTATACATGTAAGTAATATACTAAAAGTATATTATGAGTGATAAATAAAAAGTTGCACATCTATTAATAAACGTATATAACTATTAGTGATACAGATTTATAATAATATTAAATGAAGGTAAATAAATATCAAATTTATGATACAAAATGATATGAATAATAATAAACAAAACATTTATGATACAAAGTGATATAAAAAATAAAGTATAAAAACAAAATTCAGAAATTGTAGGTTTCAGATTATATCGGTTTCAATGTTCAGTGTCTTAATTTAATCTTAATTAAAGTGTTCAGTAATTTAATTAAAAAATGTAAATAATTGACGTTGAATTTGAGTCACAGGTATTTGTATGATTTATAACTGAAATATTTGTGTTTAAAAGTTTAGCATGATACAGTACTTGTTTCTAATTAATTAACTTGTAACTTAGATCATACAGTGAAAATGTGCTTAAATGAATATTTAAGTATAAGGTAACAAGCATCCTTTTGAGTTATTTATTCACTTTTATAATTTGCAGTTCCGATATTGTAATGATCCTTTCATATAATTTCATAGATCCCCGAACAGATAGCTATAAATCTATTCACGAGCTGAGTAGTCGGGAGGTAACAGCCAACTTCATGGGAAAACAGCATTCAATTATTTAATTACAGAATAGATTTCGCACTTTTAGATCTCATCATAGAACCATCTTTACAGCTTTAATTTATATCGTATATAGCTGTAATGAGTTCTTACTGAATAAGAAACTATGGGAAATTCGTAACGGAATAATCTTTTGAACTCTTTTAACAATCCTGGTCGCTTCGAAGAGTGAAAATTGAAGTTTTAAACCGAAAAAAATAGTTTTAATATATAAATATCATGTCCAGTTTTATTTCTGATAATTTTCTAGCACGTGTATCTTGAACTTTATAGATAATAATGGACATATACATATGTCAAGTAGTTATCACATGGATCTATGGGTATATATGTGTATGTGTATATATATGTGTGTTTGTATGTGTGTATGTGTGTTTTGAGTATTATTCTTAAATTTCTTTGATTGGTAGTTAGAGAGATATGAAATTATTATTAGATGAATGACTCTGTTGTTAATTTATTTATTTCATTAATTTATTTTGATTAAAATGTATTCAACTGAAGAAACTGTTACAATTTGAAGTATTATAAGTTCAAATATTCTACAATTAAATTTAATAAAGCTCAAGAAAATATCAAATTATTTCATTCCTTTATTTTTCTTAATTGTTTACAAAACAAATAGACTTAACAGTAACTTATACCTAACGTAATTTGTTAAAAAAATTGTGTGATTTTATGTAATATATATTTTTATAATTTCAGTTTGATATATACGATCAAATATGTTTTGCTTCTAAAAAAAAAAAAAAAAAGAAATAAAGTTTCAGCTTATGTGCGTAATAATACATTAGGTATTATATTATTAAACAATATAAAAAGTCAACGTTTTTGTTTTTTATAGAAATGCTATATTTTCTGAATTTTCTTTATTATTTCCAAATTTATTTTGAAGCATGATTTCCTATTTTTATTGATTGGGCAAAAAGATATGAGTAATAATTTTTGAAAAAGGTTAATTCCAATTCTTGATATTTTATAAATTTTAGTAGTTCTCTAGCAATAATCTCACATCATTGCTGATGAACAACTTCATTGGGAATAATTTCTTAGTATGTCGTACTTTTTTTATATTTCGTTTCGTAGTCCTATTCCCATCATCATGACATATACAAAAAGTATTCAATCATTATTAATAAAAGTAATCAATGGAAGGAAGTTGTTTATCACCAATGATCTGAGGTTAATCCCTATATTTTTTTGGTGACTCTCTTCGAAATTAGGTCTCTAAACTCGAGATTATCACTTCATGGTCAAGTGTATTAATAATTTGTTCTGTAATTGCCTAATAGTGTATACAGATTTTAAAATACGCCAATATTAACTATTTATGTACTGTACTACATACAAGCTTTATAACATGTAAGTTGTTAATGATTTATGTGCAATCAGCAAATTTATGGAATTTTTTGATAGATTAATTTAAGTAGCGATGTATAAGTGATCTCAGTCGAGCGAAGAGTTGTGGCGCCAAAGTAATATTGTTATGTATTTGGTTTTTGATAAAGATCCAGATGTTTTTAGAGTCTAAACAGCTGACGAGGAAACGATTGAATTTTTAATCCGTAAAAAAACTTCCAGGAACACAGAATAAAAATCTATTTTAATTGTTTATGGAAATGTCAAGGTACTTTGTACTGATATTGATGATTGTGGACATTTGTCTTCGAATTCTGTAGTTCAGTTAATTATTTAATTTTAAACGAAAATCAATCCAAAAGTTCATATGTGAAAGCATGATAACGTAGATATACAAATACTAATTAATGTCCTCGACCTAGAATTCACGTTGTACGTCACTTTAAGGAAAATAATTTACTAATTTCACCATCTTTTAAAATCTAATCAGAACAACTTATTTGTTTAAATTAATTGACTTTTATAATCGCGTGTGGTTTGATACTTAAATAAGATACCGAAAATTGAGGGTGGTTGTACTTGACAAGAAAAAGTTAGAAATTTAAGAAACACGTTCTCTTTGGTCTTTTGTAAATTTGGCTACTTTGATTTTGGTTTTGACACTAGTTTTAAGCAGATATGTAATGCAGATTACACATTTTCGCGCTGTTAGTTCTGTAATGACGAAATTGGTACTTACGTGTGTGAAGTTGACCATAAATATATGCATAGTGTTATGAGTATCGTTAATTTTTCATACTATACATTTATTTCACTTATTGAATATATCATGGGCAGTATTTTTATATTTCTGTAATCAGTTGAGCATTAATGATTACTACATATTGTTTTTAATATACAAAACATTCACATTGAAGATTTTACGTCTTTTGGGTGAACATTCGCAATCTCTATGGGACATATACGTATGCAGCGTTTCATATTTTAATTAAGTGAATTAATAAAGCATGTTATGTCAGAAAGAAAGTCTCTAAAATCCGACTCTGACTCCTTCGTATATCGAGAAGACCCGAAAACGAACTCCATTTAACAACTTCCATCGCGAACAAGTCTTTCGAAAACTGGTCCCTCCTCTTAACTTATAAAAGATTACGGTTTAATGGGGAAAACCTTCGAACCTCCATGCTCCGGCCTAAGGCCCTCCCGAGCCGCCGACCTGTAATCTAATGGCGAATTTAAATACTAATGGTCCATGGAGATGTTTATTTTTTAAATATGACATCAACATAGCCACCCAATCGACTCTTCGATATATCTACATATATATAAATATATATATATATATATATATATATATATCCTTCTGTAGTTTCGGCGTGATATAAAATTTGCCGGTCTGCCCTTCTTCATAATTACAGGTATGAGGTAAAAGCTGTTGTCAAACGGCTGCTTTAGAGATGGTTTATATTTATTATATTTTTCTCCTATAATGGAGTCTCACCATTCATCATACGTGCCAACTAAAAAAAAAAAAATAAATAAACTGTAATCATTCATATGACAATAAAATGGGTATCCTATTTATTTTTTTATAAAACTTACTTGGATATGGTCTATCGAATTATTTTATAGTACGAATTTCATAAGTATGCTACAATTCTTGGGAATACTTAAAAGTAAGGAGAATGTAAAATTAAATTGTACTCTACACCGGAGAATTAAATGTAACCCACAATATATATATATATATATATATATATATATATATATATATATATATATATATATATAGTTGAGTAGTGCCAGGTTATATAGTCTTCTAAGTTTTCCAGTATATTTAATTTTTTTAGGCTCAAATTTTCTACTTAATACTCTATTTTCGAATACCCTAACGCGTTGTTCTTCCTTTAACGGAAGCAGTCACGTTTTGCAGGCTTAAAGGACAGTAGGAACGTTAATGGTTATGTTAATTCTAATTTTCAGGTTTCTAGAAAGTAGGCACGAACTAAATAATTTTGCAACTCAGAAATAACACGCACTATCCGCCTTTAACCGTGCCTTTATTTTCTCCTTAGTTATTTGGCTTTATACATATATTGTAAGAGACCCTATATACTGTATGTATATATTTATATAATTTACAGTTTACGATTCGTGTATACCAAATATACCTTATACAACGGATACGTTACGTCTGGCGAAATGTAAAAATTGTATGCTCATTTTGATCATTACATTATTTTAAGTATTCATATTTAATATTTATATTAAATATATTGCTTTAAAATATGATTTTACATAAACATAATTTTTAAATATTTGTTATTTTTAATTTTATTTGTTTGTAATACCAATTGTTTATTATATTATTTGTAATTCATTAATGGATAATTATGAAAGAAATGATTTTGCTTACGTAATTAAGCTTAACACTCATTTGTTTTATTTTTTGTATTTTACAGAACATATTTGTAACATGAGATACAAATGAAAATATTTTATATCTAAATATTTTATTCTTTGAGAACTTTAAAACAATAATAAATAATAATAATTACATTTTTTATCACATTAGTCCACGTTTGGGCACATTTTGTCTAATCCACGAGCATTCTCAAACCCTTAAAACTATTATTCAATAAAATCATATCACAAAACTAAACAACAATAATAAATGGTACAAACATGTTTCATTATATAAAAATAAATAAATAAAATAATTTAGAAATGGCCAAATGACGAATTAGAATGACACTATTTTATTAATTACCTCCGTTTTCTGTAAATTAATTATATCCCACAAAGTCATTGATTAAAAAAAACATTCTTCATTTAAACTAATTAAGAAGATCACAATTTTCATTCGATTTACGATATATCTTTATTAGGTAATTAATGAAATATTATATCTTTCTAAATCTTAATTTGGCCATTTCTAAATAATTTTATAAATAAATATAAGAATTGAAGAATGAAGCAGAGAAAGGAAGTTTAAAAGGGTTTATTCTCCTGAAAATATAATAACATTAAAAATTGTCAAACAGTTTTGTATAAAAAATTTGTTTTAATAAAAAAATTAATTTGTTGAACTTAATATATTATACAATTTATAATCTCTTTTAAGTAAGCCAAGATTCTTACGGAATCTACAAAACTCTGCAATAGTCCTCTTCAAGTATGTGTATATATATATATATATATATATATATATATATATATATAATGTTATTATATTTTCAGGAGAATAAACCCTTTTAAACTTCCTTTTTCTGCTTCATTCTTCAATTCTTTTATTTATTTATAAAATGATTTAAAATGGCCAAATGAAGAAGTAGAAAGATATAATATTTTATTAATTACCTAATAAAGATATATCGTAAATCGAATGAAAATTGTGATCTTCTTAATTAGTTTTAATGAAGAATGTTTTTTTTAATCAATGACTTTGTGGGATATAATTAATTATCAGAAAACGGAGGTAATTAATAAAATAGTGTCATCCTAATTCGTCATTTGGACATTTCTAAATTATTTTATTTATTTATATTTTATTTAACTTATTTTATTTATTTTTATTTTTTTTCCAACATAGAAAGTGAAATTTTCGTTTTAAATTCAGTGTAACTTTACCTTCTTGTTGTGAATTGCTCCTAAACATGACTTCGGTGATGAAATACACTCAAAAAGACATTAGAAGCTATTTTGCGCGAAAACAAAAATAAATTAATTTTTATGTATGTTTGCATATGTTCATTTGTAAAAAAATCTGCAATCACAAATGTAGTTTACACAGTTTTTCAAATAAGTGTTATTGATCGTTCAGTTTCGTTTTTCTTGAACTCTAAAAAATGCCTTTGCTACATCATTAACCCCAACAAATTGACTTTGTTATTTCTTAAATTCCAAAGAATATATCGAAATTTCCATATATCGAATTTTTTCAAGGAACCTTCATGCTCGATATATAGAGGTTCGACTGTATAGGATATATACATATATATTTTTTTGTTCTTCGATATATAAAGAAAGTTTATTCGATATACAGAATATTTTTTCTAATAAAAATTCAAGGTTACTAAAAAACTTCGATATTTAAAGATTTTCGATATACAGAAGTTCGAAAAATAGAGATTAAATATATATATATATATATATATATATATATGAAATATTAACATGTTTTATTTGATATATTTTTTTAAAATATAATAAAATGAAAGTATAAAAGTAAACTATATGAGAAGTGATACTGTATCGAGGTTACTGGGCTCGCGCTGGCCGCTCTGTATTTAGACCGGCTGAGGGTCCTATTTAGCTTTCAGTTTCAAAAGCGAAATGAATAGTCTCGCCCCTGTCTCCTACACCCACCTCTTTTTCTTAAAAAAAATATTACTTATAGTACGTGTGTGTATATACATATTTATTTTATTGCAATAAAATGTCTGTCGTACTTGTTTTTAAGAAAACCTAACTAGACAGGCGCGTATGCAATTTTATTTTGGAGAGAGAGAATTTAATAAGAAGACAAGTAATCACTTAAATATCTATAATCGCCCAATTGAGCGTATTTTAATATATATATATATATATATATATATATATATATATATATATATATATATATATATATATATATATATATATATATATATATATATATATATATATATATATGACAACATTTTAAAAATATAATAATATTAAAGAAAGATTGTAACAATAAATTGCAAGCTACCCTACTTCAGGGTAGAAGAATTCTGTAATTCAAAAAGGCTTTTGAACCAAATGCAGACACAAAAAAGAACGTAATGATTCGATATTTAATGATTGCTGTGATTCATTTTAGTAATATTTATCATTATATATGTGTATATATATATATATATATATATATATTTATATATATGTATATATATATATATATATATATATATATATATATATACACACACACAATTTTATTGCGGAACTGCCGATCCTGGCCCCTCACGATTTTTTGTTGAAAATGATTTCATCATATTCTTAAGATAACACCAAATCTTGATTGATCCTCTTAAACAAGGTAATGATGATTAAGTCAACTTTATAAATTAATGGCATAAAATATATATTTCAAAAGATTAATAAATTCTTGAAATTATATTATATTATAATTATATAATATACGAGTATAATAATAATTATACAATTTTTTGAACTTATAATTATTGATATCATTACAATTAAAATGCTACTCCTAATTAATCAAAAAGCGTTTATCAACCATTTCTATAAACAGAGAAAAAAATATTCGATCTAGCAAAAAAATATAATTTTGATTATTATATCATATTCATTAGAGATTGCTTGATAAAAATCTAGTAATTTTAACTAGAAATTAATTTGAGAAACCACAGTGTATTCTAATGTTTTAAGAAATTATGAAATACAAGGTCCCACAAAAGCATATGTTTATTGAGCTACATTTGTATTAAGGTATTACCTTTTTTTTTTTTTTTTTGGGGTCCTGGTAGAAACTTGATCCTTTAAAAAAAAAAAAGTATTTATTTACACTTTATTCCTATGATTGTGACATTACTATTTTCTGTAATGTTTTCACTTTTACTTTGTTTTTTTAGTAAAGGTAATTAGGGTGAATTTATCACTAGTAAAATTATCATAAAGGTATAGGAATGCTGATTAATCTAACTATTAAGTAAATTTTTGTAGTATTAAAGTACTATTAAGTTTATTTTTGGTAACAATTACGATTATGCATCAAGTTAGTGATTACAAGAAAATGCAAAACGTCTATGCAACTGTACGAATTCTGCGAAAAGTGCCGTTAGAACAATGCGACATATCTTTGGGAATCCATCGCATATCGTAAGGATCCCATGCCTCTACGACAATGAGTGTCTGAAGAGCTCTGGGAATCAACACATTCTTTAGTTCCTGATGACCACTAACTAATCTTAACAGCAATTACCCAGCTGATCTTCGGTAGAGTAAGATAAGCGACGTCAGCAGTTTGCGGAACGTATTTTAAATCAGTCTAAGATTATATTTCATCTTTGTTTATATACGGATCTGTTACGTGTTTGTATGACGCTTATGAAATATAATTTACTCTTTGGATCATCTAATCCAGTATATTAAAATTATTTGTTTTGTAAACAAATTGGAAATCTATGATAATAAGAATATAATGAGTTGTGGATTAGAAGAACCTTAATTAAAAAATTGTTTTTTCTGTATAAGTTATAATTAGTAGTAATAAAGCAATATTATCAGTAAGCAACAAATATTTTTTCCATTAAATAAAAGTCAACTCGTGTATGCCCGAAAAGAACCGGCATCCATTGGTTGGAATGTGCCCGAGTTCTGTTTCTATAATTTGTCTAGGGTGACTTCTGCAATGTTTTTATTGTTACATTAATGTGTGTATTTCTATTATATTTAAAAATAAATGTAGCTATTTGGTTTAAATAATAAAAAAGGAATCTTAATTATAATTTAACATAATCAATAACTAATAACCTTAATTAATATCCATAATTAATAACCTTTTTGTGAAAATTGTATTTAAACAAGCAGATATTAAAAAAACGGAAATATTTAATTAATATGACGTTTTTTTTATTAAAAAGTCAGTAGAAATGGTAGCATATTATAGAACCTATCTTAATGTCACCCGCTGAAAACAAATGAAAATGTCAACAGACAGTGGGTCTATTCCAGTTGACATATGCGAGTTATATAAGTTCATTGTTTAGTAAAATTATGTCACATGGATGCACTTAAATGTCAAATATCTATATGTACATAACTAACAGGGGTAAGATAAATTTATGTCTACATCTGCAAACTCAAACCAAAAACATTGATTTTTTTATTTTATTTTTTATATTTTATAATAATTCAACTAAGTTTCTAGTTAATGATAGCAATTCTATCATTCGTTTGTCTGAAAATTTGGTTCTTTTGCTGGGTAATTTAGCGACTGAGTTAGGCTAATTGCAAAATAAAAATTACAATTGTCATTATAATTTTGTATCACCTACCTTATAAAGATCAAAGATTTATATCATCTTTGATATATTTTATTCAAAACATATCTAATCTAGGATATAAGATCAACAAATTCGAAGTCCTTTTTTAATGAAAAATATGAATATATAATATAATAATGATACTATTACTAACTAAATTAGTAAGGAAATAAAGTATGATAAAGGAACACTCAGTACTGCTTCTTGCTTTATTCATACGTGGAAGTAGTCAGTATCAGATCGTATCTGATATGATTCTCGGCAAATTCCAGAGATCCTTGCCATAGTGGCGTCCAGTCTCTGATGCCTGAGGAAATGGCACAATCTACTTGCGACATAAGATTTAATATTTTTTTTTCTGGAGGAATTTAAAAAGAACAAGGAAAATAATCATCTAAATAAACATCTAAATCGTCAAATTAGTCGTAAGTTTCAAAGATAAGCATGAAAAATTATCAAATATATTACTCAAAATGCATGGCTTATGTTGGTGAATCTGAAATTCATTTTTTTTTCCGTAAATTTCGGAAGGTGATATCTCCTTAAAATTTCTCTCCCAGCGTACGCCACTGTGCATGTCGTCCAATGTGATTAAATATGAAAAAAGAAATGTTAACATATTTTATTAATAAACACATTTTGATTCATTCATTCAGCATGATGGTTCCATTACCAAAATATTTTTTTCATCAAAATTTTTTTTTTTTAAATTTAAAAAGTCGCTCTTACAATTTTCAATCCAAAATTTTGAGATTAATAACAGAAGCTCCTTGGTATATAAACAACAAAACTCTACCTACCGACTTGTAACAACCAATAACGACCAACGCATACGTTCTCTATAATCCCGATTTCATTATAAATTTCACGGACATAATAACAGGCTGATTAACGATATGATGATTAACGACTGATTAAACTGATTAACGATAACGACATGACCATTAGGAGAGCAATAAAAATGAGCTGGATGAGAGATCTCCTTTCCTGAATTAAGGGACTAATTCAAGACGTGGGAAGATGTGCTGCTTCCTCATGCTTAACATGTCATGTCTATCTTTTGCCACCATTATATTTGCTGATTGTCCCTCTTCTGTGCCAGATGCGAATAAAGGTATAAAAAGATACGATATTTCAGGTCACATTTAGTGAAAAAGATAGCCACGTACAAACAAATAAAGATCACCTATGTCGCTACGATATAAAAGTCAAATATAATAATTTTATTAACTGATAAAAAGCAGCCATTGCAATTAAATGAATTTTCTTTACCATCGAAAAAATAAATATTAACATACAATTTTTATTAAATTTGAATATAATATCATTAATGAAAATTTTCCGTCTGCATATTTGCAGTGCATATTGAGACTAATAATAAGATAATGAACCTTTTGAATGTGAAACTTAGTGTGGACTAATGTTTAGTCTTTCTTAACTTAAAAAAGGAATAAGCTAATTCACATCTGAGTATGTAGTTCCATAATTTGAATATATATATATATATATATATATATATATATATATATATATATATATATATATTCGCTTTGTTTGGAAATATTGATAGTTTTATTGATTTTTCTTATTCCGAAAATCTTCGAGAAAAGTTGCATTGTCTTAATGAAATCATCTATCTAAAAAAATCTAAAAAACGTAACTTGTTGGCCATCCTTGATATACTTACGCCAACAATCGTAACAAGTTCTTCTGTCTTTTACAATTTTTCTTTCTTGTTTGTTTACTTTGTTTCGCTTTTCATTTTATTTTAATGTAACTTCATTATACAGCTGTTTATAATAGTAAGCACTAGCAACAGAATAACAAACATTATGTACGACCATTTGAACATTTTGGCCAATTAGGTAACTCAAAAAGAAATAAGAAGAAACTTAAAAACATGTTCTGAATAGAAATAAAACAAAATAGATATTGAATTCCAATTTAGAATTATATAATGAAAAGTGAATTAATTTTAATTTTATTTTTGTTATTTTGATTACTATCGTGTTTTGTATGAATAAAAATTTTAAATATCCAAAGAAAAAAGAAAGAAAAAAATGAGCTACTTTTTAAAGTACAATATCGATTCATTTATTTCTACTTATCTGTTAACTTGTCGTTAATTATTCCTAAGATACCTGAATTCTTAGATGATAAAACGAACATTGAGCAACTTATCCCAATATAGTTTGGAATTACCAATATATAAAGAAGTCTTTGCTGAATAATTATACATGAAAAAAAAACAACTGAAAAGAAGTTGGCGGCAGGAGAGGACAGAGAGCGTGGCCAAATGTGGAGCAGAGTGTAGAAGGCATTCCTGAGTGTGGGTCTGTAACTATGCTAAATAGTGTGCCGCACACAGCGTTCCAAACTGGTTCTCTGACCAGCAGCTCCCAACTGCCTCTGTATCTGTCTTCCTCTTCTTATTGTCTCCACTTCTTACTCTATCCAATAGGAAAATGTATCATATTTTAATATGTAAATATATATCCAGGGGTACATTTCGGCTACAGGTGCCTAACAAGACTGCAAGTTGTATTCACCGTTCAGCAGATGTCTTCCGGAATTAGGACTTAATTACAAGCGATTCACTCTTATCATCTTCCTGCATAATTGGAAGGGTTGTAAATTACTTTACAATACCGGTTGTGTAATTTATCAAAGAAAGATTATTATAATCTGGAAAGATCGCGGATCTGATAATAGTGGATCCTGTGTACCATGCGGCATACTTAGTATTGTTTCTTTCACCTATTTAGGAGTGTTTCTATGAATTTTTTTCATTTATCTGAACTATTGTTTTATCATTTTATTGTCAGAAATGTATAGCTCACTGTGAAAGATGAAGCGTTAGCATGGAAAGGATTATTCAGGTTTTTACCAAATGATTGTGGCTACTGTGTGAAAGGTTTCGGATATGATTAAAAATTGACGGTTAGTTTTCGACCCTTTTCTGCCATATTTTCAACCAGTATGATAACATTTGTGAAGAGTTAAAAATTAGTTTGGAGCTGAGGAAGTTTGCAGTCGAAATTTTGTTCTTGCCCGAATCGTTCTGTTTATTTCTTCAAGGCATTCATGGTTGCCAAGATACTGAGATTTTTTTTTCTTTGTTCTTAAACAATTCTTCAGTTTTGTTAGTGTGCTGTGTTATGGTTCGGAAAACAAGACGAAAAATAAAAATGTAATTGTATCAAGACTTTTGGATTCATTCTATATTCATGCGTCTGTTTCATTTATTTGTTTGTATGATGAGCATTATGCTGAAACATCCAGACGTCTGTTGAATTTTTTTTTAATCTTACTGATAGCTCAGAAGATAATTAATGAAAACAAAACAACTGGTTGTAGTTACGTCAGGAGGCGAAATCGTCACTAAACCCATACTCTTTAAAATAGATTATCGGAAATCCCGGGGTAGAACCTTAGTAAGGTCCTAGGTAAGGCTGTGTATAAAACCATCTGTTGATGAGGTTTAGGATTGCAACTGGGTTACATCACGCTTTATACGAAATAATTAACCGTCGGTAGCGTATAAGGAAGAAACATCATTGGAATTCGCTAGCCCACTATTAATATGGTGGCAAGGTAAGCTTTGTCCCCTTAAGGGATATTGAGCTACGAATTTATTATATATCGATACCTACGTTATTCGTCTATATTATATATGAATCTAATTTACAATTTTCGAAAAATCGAGTGAAATATTTTTAATTAATGAGAGTAAAAACTCAAAAAAAGTGATAAAAACTATTATCATCAATTGAGGCATCACGATTGGAAAAAAAAGTAAGATCACATGAATGCAGGCCAGAGTACTAAACGTCTCTAAAGCTTGCTCATTTTGAACTGTTAATGTGAGATGTGCTATATCTGGTCTATATTTATGGGTTATCATGTTTTTCTATCTTGATGATGTCAGAACCAGTAAAACGTTGAAGAGTTCCTAAAAAAAAAAAAAAAAAAAAAATGTAGGATTAATATCAATAACTCGTTATTTCTTGATATTCGTCACCATATCAAATTTACAAGTCATTGGAAAAAATAACATAAAACAGTAATGCTGGACGACTATATTAGGAGCTAATCAGGCGCTATCGACGAGTGTAATGCAATATCAGTTGCGGCCATCAGCGCAGGTGCTCCCTTAGAAAAAAAGAAAAAAAAAGATACCCTTCACCGACAGATGAGACCACCACAGGACTCATTGGAAAGATATAAAGGGATAAATGTAAATGGAGAGTATTCTGGAGGAGGATGACCAAGAACCAGAGGAGAGGACTAGGACCAGAGGACCGCTATAATTAAGAGAGCTGAGACCACCCCGGCCAAACCATAAAACGCTTTCTGTGTCCTCAGGAGCAGAGATAGCATCTCCTTTCAGGATCTATTAGGACCCAATCAAATTCCCTGTGTCTGTCAACGGATTCTTCACTCTTCTCCAGGCGCCTCTTGTCCTATCCTCCCGTTGACTTATTGTCATCGGGAGGAATGTCATGTCTGGGTCGGGTCTGAATGTTCACCGCGGTTGGCGAGCCACGGATGTTAGCTTAGTGCTATAGTTTTTTGTTGGTGGTGAAGTGATAGAAGAAGTTTTAATTTGAATGCCCTCTCATTTTCTTGCTCCATATTTTCGCATATATACATTATTATTAGTAATCGATCATTTATTAAAACAAGTACTGAAAAAAATATATAAACGGCACGTATGCCAACTTCAAAACTGTATTTCACTTTTAATAGAATTTTTCATTTTATTTTATTTTTTATCAATTAGGTCACTGTTCTATTTAATGATTAAATGTCAAGATAAATATAATTTAATTATTTTTAGTTCAATCGTTTTTTCTGCGATCAATTTAAACAACAATCAATTACCAGTTTCTGTTATTTAAATCATCCATATATAATCCTAATCAAAATATTTTACGTAAAATAAAGTGTATACTATCATTAATCCTAGGCTGAAGGGACTGTTACTTTCACAGCTTCACGCGAAGTATAGAGGTGAAAACAGCAAATATGTTCTTTCTTGATAGAACCTAAATATGTTAGGTTGATTATATAACTGCTATTTAGGTTTAAAAAAATGGTGAACCACCTACCATTTTTTAACCTAAATAGCAGTTTAAAAAAATGGTAGCTAGTTCCATTCTTTCCTAGTTCAATCTACCTATGAAAAAGTTGAAAATACAAACTCTTTTTAGTAACAGTTAACCGTAACTGGCAAAGTTAAGAGCTGGTTAGCATTCTTTAATTTTTAACAGTTACTTTTTTTTCGTTGGTGGCCTTTGCTTTTAAAATAAGGTATTTTGTTTATATTTCAATTTAACTTTTTTTGAAGTTCAAATTAATTTATATTTAGGCTCATTTCCTCTTACAATTAAATATAAATCTATGAGTGAGAAATCACATCTTTTTATTTTTATTTTTATCTTATAAATGTTTTATTTTTAACTGTTAAAATTAGTAGTAGAACTCGAATCGCTCACGGAAATTAACAGTCCACCTCTTGGAAATAGTCACTATCCTCATGTAAAAAAAATGGAGTGTAATTTGCTGAGTGATAATTAAGTCTTCTCTGTCATCCTGTGCCAAAAAGTGAAAATAGACATCATTAGTAATGCATAGAAAGTACTTGACATATCTTACCTAATCAATTACTCTAAATTTGTATTGGTCAACTACGGACAATCCGAGGAACATAATTCTTACCATTGGTAACCATGCTGGAGAAATTATTTCTTCTATAATTTAATATTTCATTACATATTATACAATCTGATTATATTTAGGACGTTTCTGTATTGCAGCTATATTTGAAATGGAATTTGTAACGAGAAATAATTTAGTTACTTATATGACATACAGTTATACCCAATGTATTTTTGTGTATAACTTTATAATATATGTATAAGGGCCTAGCAAAAGCTAAACATATAATTAAAATATTATAGAAATAATTGTTTTCGTAAATTGTTACAAATTTCAAAATCATCGGGATTAATTATGATCAATTGATGTTCTAGTTAATGATTCAATGTCAAGATAAATATAGTTTAATTATTTTTAGTTCAACCGTGTTTTCTGCGGTCCTAATCAAAATATTTTATTTAAAATAAAAAATATGTTATTTCTTGACAGATAAAATATTTAGGTTGATTATATAATTGCTATTTAGGTTTAAAACACTGGTATGTGGTTCCATTCTTTTCTAGCTCGATCTAACTATGAAAACGTTTAAGATACAAATTGTTTTATAATAATATAATTATACTCACTACGTAATTCACAGTACACAATTAAATTTCACATTTTTCTTCCTTTCATAACAAACTAAATGGACCAGAAAAACGTCGGGAGTATATGCCAAATTCGATAGTAGTAATGGAAAGAAATGGTTATTGTCTTCCAAATTATATCGATTTCTCTCTTGTCTTGAATAATTTTAATTCAGCTTTAATCGGCTTGTCTGAAAAAGAAATAAAAAAAACCTCAAGATAATACTCTAGTTTGATTTCTGTTTAAAACTTTCTCTTGCCTTGAATAAAAGAAGCCATTTGGAATTCGATAATAAACGTAAGTGGATAGGGTATGAATACGATAACTTATCGTAATTTACTTTCATTTTTTTCGTTTACAATATAAATTTATAGTTATTTAATTGTTTTGCTAATTAGAAAAATTTTATTATAAAAGATTCGTCCAAATGCTTAAAGTTTTTAATTTATTATTGTAAATGTTTTGTTGAATTTATAATTTTTCATAAAATATAAAACAAAAAAGTATAATTAGAACATTCACATTACATTGTGAAATTGAATTTTTTAAAAAAATATTTATTCTATTTTAATAACTAAAAACATTATAATAATTTATATAATAATTATATTGAAACTCATATTCATAATAATTTCATCAGATGAATCATGCATTCAAAACTAAACCGAGGGACTTTTTTAATAGAAAAGTATCTGTTAATTTAAATATTTATAGCATTTTCCTAAATTTGTGATTATTTCGATGTTGAGTTTAGAATTTTTCTATTTATTTAGAAAAGATTAAAGCGGAGAATACGAGTATATATAATTATCTACATACCATTTTATTAATGTAACTCCTACATCCATTTGTATGTTATATACATACTGTATATAGATATACATACTGTACATAGATATACATACTGTATATCTGTACTGCATTAGAAAAATACTTATCCCGTACAAAGAGCCTGTATATGATGCTGCTGTTTGAAAATGTGGAGTGTCATTTAATTATATTTGCCAATGATGTTTACAATCTTGGAGTTGGCATGTCTGTGTACGGCGGAACAGGACCAAGGCTACCAGAAGCTTGCGTCTAATACTTTTTTAATTAAGTGCCTACATTTTTTTTAAAGAAGTTTTAAATTTTAAGTTTGTTAGATATACGCTCATATAAAACTTAAGTGTGCATGTCTCTTGTTAAAGTGGTCCAATGCGAAGATCAATACATCACCCTCAATAAGTCGATACGATATTTTTCGTTGCTTCAATTAACAAATAATAAGAACAACCATTTGCAAGTTTTGGGGACTGGACAGTCATTGCTGGTTACCTCGTTTTAATCTGTTGAAATCAACCGTAATTGAAGTAGGGTAAATGACCCAAAAGTTGACGTGTAAATTGTTGAATAAAGCAAAACAATTAGATTGAAGAGAATTCATTAAGTTTGCCGCTATCATTCTTCAACTACCGCTCCTTCAATTGGCGGCAAATTTAATGAATTCTCTTCAATTTAATTGTTTTTCAAATTTAAATCTGAAGTGTCAATTTAAGGACTCTAGATGATTCATTCTGAAATTGCTAAATACAGTTGTGTCTCTATAACAAGATTATGTCGGATTATGGAGGTTTCTTGGATTACTGGAGGTTCAATAAAAACGTGCAACTATAGGAGGGCACTGAATAGTTATATATTTCTATTGATAGATATATGCATATATATTATTTATGTCGAACTATCGAAAAGGAAAAATGCGATTTTCATATTCATCCCGTTGAAACGCTCTAGTTAAGGCAAGCATTGTGGCATGGTCTTGAATACCTAATAAAAACTAGACTTTTGGAAGGATTGACGCCTTGTGTCGCTTGGATGTTAAGAATTCAAACTTTGTCGCAATGCGTGCATCTTCCAGCGCGTTTTAAAGTGAATATGAAAATCCCATTTTTGAATATTCGATACTGGACATAATATTGGACATGGTGGGGACGGTATTCGATACTTGGACATGGTGGGGACGGTATTACCAAATATGTTACAGAGAAAAGTAGAAATCACACAATTACAGAAGATCAATATTTACACTGCCAACTGTTTCCACTTCCACAGGATTCAGAGATAATTAAATTTTAAGTCAGTTTTAAATCTCCAAAAAACCGATAGAAAAATCGCTAAATATTTTTACCGTGGAGAGTAATAATTCATGTGTAAGATGCGATTAAAGACTGAGACAGGCAACTTTCCGTCTCCCTCGCACACATCAATATGCCGTAACATGAACATTTCACTTACCTACCAGCACAGTGTCGGACTAGTGGGCGCGCCGGACTGGCGAGCGTCAGACTATATAATAATCAACTGTATTTTAATATAAAAAAATAATTTAAAAAAATAATAAAAAAGTTTATTTATTGAAACACCTTTCATACACTCTTATTTTTTATTTTGTTTATTAATCTTAATCAGGATCATCGGCGTAGTAAAATGAATAAATGAGGTCTATCTATTCCTAAAGATTCTGTTTTTTTTTTTTTTTTTTACATTATCTTCAACATACCATGTTTTTTGTCATTTCAATTTTTTATCACAATGACAGATTTAAGAAAAAAATAAAAACTATCGAAAAAATTCTATAGTCAAAATTTATCGAATAATCTATATTACCATCTATATCTTATTTAACATGTGATGTATGCAGCACCCAACACTGTAACGAATTCAATCAATTAATATATCACTATAAATATTTTGATAATACTGCGATCCAAATAAAACACTTAAGTTTATCTGTTATTGAACATTTATTAAAAATACTTTAAATATAATTTTTCTATCAATAAATACTAAACGAGATCCTAGGTTCAATAACCTTTTAAAAAAAAATGGAAGAACATAGACCAGAAGATGGAGGGAAGATTAAATGTATTCATAGATGTCGGACATTCTCGCCGCATTAATTACACCTTACTCGCTCCGGAATGCGATGATTGTTTACGACAAATAATTATCATAATCTGAGACGATAAATTAGCCTGAGTGTTATTGTCATTGGACAGACGGACCGACCAATGAGTGGGCGTTTATTAAAGTCAGTACCAATGGGAACATCTTTACCTAAACGCTGTCCCCGACCATTATATGCAAATTCGGATCCCTCTCAGGCTCTGGCCTAACAGATTGAATCCATGATTTGTACTGTTCCGACCGAATTGTCCGAAATTGGTCGTCAAGCAATCTACCATAATTCTTATAGTAATATATCCCTGGCCATAGGCGGCCGTGGAATTATTTATAATTTATAATTAGAATGGGAGTATACTGACTGAAAGGAGACAAGAATTCGAACCCCAAGATAAGTACTATATTTTGATATTAGCATTTCTTTAAACACCTGCCATTCAATAAACATAATAAAAGTGCTAAGTTTTCGATTGGGATATAATATCATCCTCCTTTAATTATAGTTTTGATGACGTCGTTATCCTCTGTTATAAACTATTACGGCTCTTTATTAGTATAGCTGTATTGGAGGGAGAAAAAAGTGACTGGAATGCAAAACCCTTCCGGCATTCCGGCATAGTACGCTAGTATCGTTGCGCGAAGATGGGGCGGTCTTGCTCGCTTGGAATTCCCGTTTTGTTGTTTGAGTCTATAATCTATTTCGAAAATCAGCGAGAGATTTTTTAATGTGATTGGTTGAAACCATTTTATTTTAGAGGCCAGCCTTTCTTGAAAAAAAAAAAAAATTAGTTACAAAAAATAAACCAGTTTTCTTAGTATTCGATTTAGTTTTTTTTTTTTTGATCATTGTTTCATGACGATTTTTCTGCGACTCGAATTGTATAAATAATAGTATTTTTGTCTTTTCTAAAAATCACCACATGCGTGAATTGTGCCGTATTTTAAATCGGTTTAAAGATTTTATTTTAAAAAATTGACAGATTTAAGTTTCTTAAGATCGGTTTTGACCTCCTAAGTTTTGTGTTATAATTGTTTTTCGCTCCAGAGTATTTTTTTCTCGAAATAATCCACATGCATGGTGTCACAAATAACCTAAAAAAATACACCATCCCATTTGAAATTCCGGAGTTAAAGTCGCCGGAGGAATACTCAGGTAGGTTATAAAGTTGGCAATACGCCTCAAACTTACTTCAGATTACCTAATTGGAATTCCCCAAATTTCATTCTGATATTCTAAACATTCTAGAATTTAAAGTGGGTGGGAGGTAGGTTATCTGTGATACCGTGTATAACGATTTTGTTCGGCGAGCCTTTAGAAACATAGAACTACGATTTTTGGACTGATTACTTTGATTCTACATTTACATATGAAGATTCTTCGGAATCACAGAAGAAGAGTCTGTAATGCAGTCCGATAAAATTAAGGTTTAAATTTTAGAACTTCGCCTTTCTTCAGTCAAAGGGTGTTCTTCAAACATTACGCTTCTAAAAAACCGGCCATCCATATTCTCGGGTTTTCCTTTGCCATCTTATTCTACTGAGCGATATCAACATATGTGTATAGTTCCATTTCGGGAAAAAATGTGACATTTCCCCTTTCTTTCGTGGACTTTTCATATAAAATTTATCCTTAGGCACTATTCCAGGAATATTTCAATAGACAAATTTATTTATAGCAACTAAAAATATCTTTGAACGGATTACAGTCATAATGATCTTATGACAGAGAGAAATTTGTATCAATATTGTAAAGCTTGCATGAGAGAATTCCTCTTCAAAATATTTTTTAATTGATGACGAATTAGTTGCAGAAATATTATCCTTATAAATATTGTTATTTATTTTAAATCAAACTATTATAAGGCAGGACTTGGGCCTCAACTCAAGGACTAGACCAAGTAGCGAGGAATGCGACCTCAAACTTTAGATAGTCCTGCCTAAAGCAGAAGTCTGTTTTCCTTAAGAGCTTTCAACCTTTTAGCCAATTCTAGGAGGTGGATATCCCGATGATCGGGGAGCTCTCTGATCTTCCTAATGGCTTGGGATACCCCAGTTCTCCGGGAACGCCACTGTTTTGCTTGTGGAAGTTATATAAAATCATACAGTGATAGTTTAAAAAAATAAACAATGTAAACACGTAATAATACTGTTAAAGAAATATTCCGATGATACATCATGATTCTTCAGAGACCATGTATATATTATATATAGTTTTTTAAAATTAGTATTTTAGATTAAAAAATAATATAATGTTGTAGAGATTTTTCTACTTTTTTAGGCAATTCGTTTTTATTATTCTTATTACCTTATTTTGTTTATCAAAGAAAAAAATAGCTGGTTGATTTTCTATCATTGTAAAACGATAGATAAAACGATAAAGTAAATAACTAATAAAACGATACAGTAAATAAATGTATTTATTAATATGTGGTTGGAAGATTCTCAATAGTGCTATAAAAAATACTATTTTGATATATCTTAAATACTATTTTGAGCAAAATATTTCGACTGGATATCCATAAAATCTTGTAAGTCCCTATTATTTCAGTAACAATTATTTCAGTTATGTTTGTAATAAACTCTTATTGTTGAAATCTAATAACATAATAGGCGCTAATGGTGTTCTGAAGATTGATCATAGATTTACTTAACCACTAAATCCAGAATTTATATATTTTTTCGTTTTATTTATTTGTTAATTATTTTTTGGCGGGAATGGGGGTTGGTTTACTCGATATTTTTATTTCGGAATCTATCTATGCTACTTTAACCTTTTATAGGAAAAATATTCACCTGTCTTTCTAGCACAGAAATGTCTTTACTATATGAATGCCTAAACTGACCAATACCACTTTGGACCTCACCCGAATCATATTGATTCTTCACCTGGATACTCTTACTCCGCCACAACGGCTGATCCTCAGCGGCAGAAGATTCCTCCTGGGTACCAGCTGTTGGTAGCAGATGTCCGCCGACCCAGAATAAACCGGGATCGAGGCTGCCTGACCATATCCCGCCTCTGGGAAAGCATCCGGGGCGCGCGGTTCTGGTGCCCTAAAGGGGACCAGTGCACTTTTTCACCCTTGTTTAGCCGCTTCTCCGCCTTATCACTCCTGCCTCTATGTCTTCCTGCATATGTCCTTCCTTTACGTCTCTGCCTTTACTGGCTTCTTCTCATCTTCTCCATCGTCTAAGAATATAGAAAAAAGTATCGAGAACCAGCGAGGAGTAATTTTTTCGTATCGATATGGTATATTTTTAATCATGCTTAATATTGCTATTCAAATGTTACTAAAGAAATCTGAATCGAGCCATTTCGGAAATTTTCATTACTTAAAAATCTTATAACAATTATATCCATATTCTCATGAATATGGATATAATTCTTATAAGATTTGTATCAGAAATCATTTCTGGTTTCCTAGCGGGCACCACTCTTTACGCGTGATTTTGAAATTACATTGCAATCTTATTATTTTATTTCTATATCATAGTTTTATGATTATTATTGTTTTTTTATGATATAATCATTTTTATAATTTAATAAAATACAACAGCGTTGATGAAAGCCGATATAGAATTGATCTCGCAATTATATATATATATATATATATATATATATATATATATATATATATCAAAGCTCTGTAATATCTAGCTCTGTAAAAAATGAAATTCAAGAAGTAAATGCAAAGATGGGAAACCCTTGTTTTCCTCTATCGTAAAATACTCATTTTGCGTCTAATGTTTAGAAACCTGATAGTCATAATTTATAAAATTGTTGTACTTCCTTCTATTCTGTATGGATACTGAACTTTACGGGAAGAACGACGATTGTATTTGATTGTACAAGAAAGCTTCATTTTTGCGAACATGGGATCAATATTCGAGCCAGGAACAACCAGGAAGATATCCTGGAGTGGTTAGTGAAGCCCTTGAACGAAGATATTCGAAAATAAAGTATTGCGTACAATATTAGCCTGAAGAAGCATGAGTAATATGGTTCAGAGGGCTACACAACGCCACATTGTACCTGGATATATTTGAAGTGATAGCTCTACGGCGACTGAAATGGATTGTAAAGTTCTTTGTGGTCAACCAAAATGTAGTTGGGAGGATCCTGTCTGGTCATATCTTGAAGATTTGGATTTTGATGGAGTTCACCAGAAAAAGTTCGCTAGGCCTTTTTTATTTTCAGTCCATTGTTTATTCCTTTAATCAATTAATGCCTGTGTCCTAGTGAATAAGTAGATCAACACGATTTAAGCCAATAATGAGCTCGGTCCACCACTCGGTTGTAAAAGTTGACTTTTACTCGAGTAGTAAAGTCAGGAACAAAAGTTGCGAGATGTCGCAACGTGAATTCATGTTACGACCTTCGTTAGTCAGACTCCTAAACTGCTCCCTGAGAAGTTAAAATATTCAATTCAACCTGGAATGTTATATATGAATGTTATTCACTAGTAAGTCAAGTATAATATCCGTAAAAAATATTGTGATCTGGAATTTAGACAATTAAAAAATGATTGAGCTCAAAAGCGGTAAAAATATGTGAAGTGGAAGTTGCAGGGACGTTTCATCGTTGGTTTGAACTATTATGTTATTTTTGAAAATTTTCTGCTTTTCTTTTATGGAATTCTGAAGGGTTTGAATAGTTATGACTTATTCCTGGAATTAGTGAAATCGACACGAAGATTTTATTCTAAGCTCAATAGAGTACATCAGCATTTGAATTAACATGATCCCGCATTGATCAACTCTAACTGAGCTATGATTCCACACATGTGATTAACGTACAACTCCTCTCTGTCAGCTTCTGATAAGGAGCTATTATATCTATTTTTTAAAGCATAAAAGTTGCCATGTATTAGAAGTTAACAAATTTTTTTCCGCACATTTGGTTTAAATTCATTAATGAAACTAATCTTCAGAGAGAGAAGGGACGTTTGGCATTGAGAGAACGTTGTTCCTGAACTATATATAAACTCATCTAATTTTACTTTAATATTAGATCCTTTACTAGCCAAAGTAACTGCTCACTGTTAAGATCCGAAAACGCTTGATCAAGACATCTTCGTCTTGCCTACAGTCATCGATTCAGAAGTCAAAGGACTGGCGACAAAATTAATAAGTGGTGGGGATAATATATTTTCACTTTTAGTTTTATTTAAAGAAAGGGCTGGTGGGAAAATGCCGCACTGGACTCCTTCCAAAAGAATTGGGCCAGAAGGATGTTAGTCATCGTTGAAGGAACGCAGCTGAAACGATCTCTCTGCGGCTTATAATATTATTTATAGATAAAATAAATATTAAACAATTATATTACTTTTTTAATAAGGTACATATTTTTGCGATTGGCAGTGATACAAAATGGCGCTGTCATCCAAATTGTTCGGTGTCAGGAAAACTGTGTATATCTTTCTTATTACTATTGAAAAAGTCAGGAAATAGATCTTATTCTTAAAAGAGTGATAACATGTCTGAATCATTTTCAATGCTATCTTAGAATATATTTTTTTTATTATGTGAAATCACATTTGCAGTCTTATTGCTCTGATTGGAGCTCATGAAATGTCATTTAATTTTAATACAATTTTACGAGGTAATTGGTCGCTGATTATGTAATGTGTATTGAAGACCATCACATCTTGACCCATCGATATTATTCTTGTTCTTATTCAAAATGGACAGTTATTAATAGGTTAGGTTAGAATTGACTGATAAATAAATTATTTAATTCACACATATTTTATGTCTCATCCTTGGAATCTTGTACCCCTGTTAATGTTTTTTAAAGCGAATAATTCTCCGAACTTTAAAACCGAAATAAATATTGTAAGGAATTTTGAATCGTTGACTGTACACTTCGTCATGGAGGAATCCTATTCGGTACGATTTTTTGTAATAAGGAAAGTCTAGTAACGGATTTATTAATTAATTCATTAAACTTATCTGATGGTTAAACAAATGCAACTGGCAAATGCAGAATGCGTTTGAATATTTTTGTGGAATCGCTATTGCCTGAATACCCATTGTTCAGTGAACATAACTCGTTAAATATCTAATATTTTTAATGTTATTTCATTATTCAATAACATGATATCCTGTGTAACATCGACTCCTACGTTACTGAAAATAACTGTTGTTGAAAACTTCCATCGACTTTCAGACCGAATCTTCAGATGGTTCGACCTCCTACCGCGTCAGAGTATCCCTACAAGAGACAGATGGTAATCCTGAGGACATACTACGATCCGGTTCTAAGGTCACAGACTGTCCTTGTTTGCTGGAACGGCTGGGAATGGTGTTGCCGTTAGGCTTCAGATCCACTCCTCCCTTGGAGGAACGATGACCACCGCAGCATAATGTTGAAGGGGAAGAAAAAATTACCACCTCATTTCAGATTCCGAAGATTCCTGGTGTTAACTTATCAAATACAGATTATGACAAGTTGAAGACTAATAAATAATGGCGATAAGTTCGATTCTTTAAATTCCTGCAAAGCAGTCGAAATGTTTTATTATAATATTTTTCCGGTGCTCTGCGTCTCCCAATAAAATTGATATATTTACATATATCAGCATATCTCATGCACTGTTTAATATTCTTGCTAACAAGGGTCGAATAAAAACGAAAAATTAAAATCATCATAATTAAAGTTTACAAATAATTTTTAAAAACCTTGTACATAAAGTAATGCTCTGTGTAGTATTTTTACATGTATTTCTATTTATGTATACTCTACTACTGACCAGAGTGTTATATTCTGCTTACATCTTAATATTGAAATTAAAAAATGTCCTTCAAAAGATGTATTGTGGTTTAAAAATATTCAGTTTAACAAATAACGTTCGACATATAATATAAACTTAACTATCAGATTATACTGACAAAAGATTAAGGCTGGGAGGTTGAAACAGATATGTCAAGTTTTTCTGGAGAGTTGACGAATGTTTCGCAGACTACCTGGGGTAAGCAGAAGTGTTTTCCAGGTACAATCTTGCCAGTTAAAGATTCCAGAGTATTTTTAGGCAAACGAGTGGAGACTTCTTGATATCAGCTGGTGATTCGTCAAGCCATCTTATCATTATTATACACTGTCCATATCAAGAAGGGATCAGTCTATCAGAGGGCGAATTAATAAAAGGTGAAGAAGAAATTAGAGAAATGATAGTAAATAAAGGGGAAAAAACTTAAAAAAAGAAAAAAAGAAAAGAAGAGGGTCGTTATAAATGGGACTATAAATCTCCATAAGAGAGAAGTAGGGTGTGGACAGGAGCCGAAGAGACCGTCACCCACTTTTTATCTAGGACTGATCCCTTTCGGTAATTGATTGAGAGATAAACGGAAGTGGGCCGGGGGGAGTTGGCTGACATTTTATTGCGTTTGCTGCGTGTGGGCCACCGTAAGTGCATTCCTGTCTTATCTGTTCCGGGCGGCCATCTTCAGTCTGCGGTTGGGACTGGATCCGCGCGCTCTATAGCGCCATCTATTAGCGGATTGTCAATCGGATAGCTGGTGGTAGCCAGTGTGACGTAGTCGGGGGTTCGAAACCTGTTCGCTGCTATACATCGTATGTGATGTTTATTATGTAATATTTATATTATTCAAACATACGAAAGTTTTTTTTTATTTGCTGTAGTTTTCGGGTTTTCAACCACTTGGTCAATTTCCATTTCTTACTAAATTATAGTTAAATTAATACTAAATTAAGTATAGAATTTTTTTTTTAAATACCGACAAAATACGTTAATTCGAATTTATAGATGCAGCATCCATTAAAGTCATATTTGTCTTTATCTTCCCTCTATTAAGGTTATATAAGGAAACATTATATAATCACTATTTATTTTAATTCTATATGAAAAAGGCAATTATTGACATCTTCTAATGGTATTTTGTATGTTTAGAAGTCATAATATAATTAATGGGATGAATTAATTCAATAAAGATTTGATACAAGCTAAAGATGAAAATTGTAATATTTTTTAAACAAATAAAAAGAGGAAACTTGTAAAATTACATAAATTAATGTTATTTATATGTTAATTTTGGTATGAATGTACATTAATGAAATACCTATAAATATACATATGTATTTCTTCTGTTCAAATAATCACATAAGTAAATAAGTATAATATAAATTATTTAAAATACTTGAAATCGTTTTACTGTTTCAATTAATAAATTCTTAGAAATTGACAAATTATAAATATAGAAAAATAAAAATAATAATGTTATGAGGGAGTTATTGTTGACCGTATATTTATATTTAAAGGAAGAAGTTGATCGGGGGTGCGGTCAAAGAAATAGACTTAATAAGTGTGGTCTTATATAATAAATTAAATATATAATAAATTAAATATATAATAATAAATAAATAATAAATTAAATTAAATAAATTATATAATAAATAAAAATAATAATATAAAAAATTAAAAATAAAAATAATAATATAAAAAATTAAAAATTAAAGAATAATTATAATTATTATCATTAAATAAACTATCTAATCTACATAATAATTCATTCCATTTCAAAGATTATTTTTATTCATAATAAAAAAAAGAATTATCGTATAAAATCAAAAATATTGACTAAGCCAAATATTAAATTATTTTAAAAGTTAATTATTAATGATTTAATGTAAAAATAAGAAGGAAAAATCAATATTGAAAAGTACTCTATTCTAGAAATATGTTTATAACAGTTTATATAGGGAAGGCAATTTTTAAAATATTTTCTTTGTAAGTGATTTCTTTATTAATATTATTGCCATGATTTAAATTTTATAAAAATGTATACAAAGTTTATTTAGATATAATTTAGAAAGAAAAAAAGAATCTAGAACAACAGTTTTTAAAATATTTTATTTGATGATTGAGTCAATTTATTTAAATGATATGAATCAATTTATTTAAATGATACACTGTGTAATTAATTTACTTATAAATAATTAATTGTTTCCTAGTCATGTATTAAAATTTATTCATGAACGTATGATATATTAATTAGGGTTAAATAATTAGTATATGTCAAATAATAAAAATACATATGTTCCTAAAATGATGAATAATACCCGCCAATCCCAAAAGAAAAGATAGAAAATAAAAAATAAATGCACAGTAGCCGGCAGTAGCGGAGAATGGGCGTTATATATCAGTAGTAAACGAGACTGGGATAATGAGACAAGATCATGGTGGAGAGAAACAAACACTAAAACTGATTGAGTTAATAAAAAAAGAAGAAAGAAGGAGAAGAAGAAGAGGGAGAGGAAGGAGAGTCGTGGCTTACCGATTAGAGGATTAAGGTCAGGAGTATCACGATAGCTCCTGGCACCATTAGCCTCCGATAATTGTGTACAAAACTGCCCATTCACACTCTTCTTCTCCATTCATCCTATCTTCATTCATCCTTCCTCTCTCTCCATATCTTTACTCCTTTACTCTCCCTATCTTCTTCCGAGAGTCTTTTAATATATCTTTTCGCCGCGAGCGTTCATCTCGCTGCAGATTGTGATCTACCACGCCGTAGTGAAGTTACCTTCGGGGAATATAATATTCCTTTTCTTACTTACCGCTGTAATTTAAATATTTTGAAATGCGAAAATGTATCTGCTCGTCCTTTTCCATCTGATCGTTCTGTTAATTGTAGCGCTGCCTATATATTTAACATGTATAACTTGCTACTTGTATAAGAAAAAAAGGCTATCAATTTTATTCAGGAATAGTGTATTAATTTGTATGTAACTACATAGGTGTATGCTTAATGCATTTCTTTCCATAATTATGACTCTGATCCTCTATAGTTTTTGTTATCCCATAGGAGTTTTATAAATCCTAAATTCTTACAACTCTGAAAATTTAACAGTAATAATCATAGCAGTAAACAATATTCTTTTTATATAAGTGTTGCCAGCTCAATCCTGTATTTCCCCCTAAATTCACCTACTTTAAACCTAAAATTATGTAAATTTTCCTTTAAATCCACCAACATTAACCCTAAATGTTTAATTACAATTTTTCTATTAGTGTAACCAAAATTATCCCCTAGTATAAAATAAGAATAAATTATTCAAAAAGTGAAAAATACCCTAAAAGGTGAATAAAACCCTAAACCTAGGGGGGAAAACCCCAATCTCGCAACAATTTCTGTTTATTATATTTCTTTTTTAAGAAACCTTAAAGGTTAGAATTATTTTACTATAAGCGTATTAATCATTTAGAGCTGCAATAAATATGTATATATATAGAGAGAGAGCTATATATTCCAACAACACACATTAATTCTTTCAAATAAATAACTAACCAGGCAACGTTTCGCCATTTTGGGTATTATCAGGACAAAAAATGATGCAGAACACTGATAGAACATCTCATATTTACATTATAAAAATGGCATCCCAAATAGAGATAGCACACGTCCACTCCAAGACGGTTATGTGTATGCTTTGTTTTTGAATATTCCAATTTTTGTTTCACATCCTGCCATATTCAGAATGTTTATTGTTTCAATTATTATGAAATGTTTTCTAAAAATTAATTAGAAAAAATTATTTCATGATTGATTTTAAATAATTTTAATAAGTTTGTAGGAACATATTCAAAAACAACTGCAATCTGCCGTTCATGGCTTGTTTTAATGTTGATCGGTAAGCTTCAAAAATTCAATTTCTTTAATTACTTTTAATTAGTCAATTACGCTAAAATATTTGTTCCCACTTTGCGATAAGCATGTGTTCTGTTTTCCTAATTTTACACACTACAATTTTGAACACTTCACTGGCGTGGATTAAATTTCTTGTGTTTAATTTTAATTTTCATTTTTGTAAGGATGTTTAGTCTTTCTAAAAGCTCTGGCCATATCCCACGATGTTCTTCCTGAGGTGGGTGACACGTCCGCCCCAAACTCCGGTCCCAGCTGAGACATTTCCTACCTGTACGACACACCCTCGAAGGTCGATTGTCTCAGATAACTGATTTGGTTCGCCTTTCTTAGGAAATTACCACAAAGTATGTTTGGACACTGACTATAACGCAACTATTTCACAATAGCAAATTGTCCAAAACCTGGTAGCTATCGGTCTAGGAAATACCGAAACCACGAGGATTCGGTTCTTGCACTAATGGATAAACTCTCAACGCACGAAGTGTTCGTAGTCAGACTGTTTTCTAATCTTCTTCAGGGTGAACGGTTTTAGCTCTTCAAAAATAAGTGTAAAGAACCATATAAGACGATTTGATGAATGATGAAGTGATTGATCTTATTTCGTCCCGGGGCTTGAAATCAATTATTGAAGACCTAGAAACCATCAAATCATTTGAGAATAATGAATGTTGGACTAACAAGGGACATACAGAGAGGAGACCAAGGTGCCGGTTAATACTACTTCTCTTCACTGGCGGCTTCAAATCTTCGGTTATTAATATAATTTATTATCCATTATAAAATAATTTGGTAATTAAATTACTAATTACCATATTCAACGTTCACAACATTTATTAATTTGACTAGCTTTAACGCCAACATATTATCGTCACTTCTTTTTTTATTTATGCTATAAAACTGAGAATAAATCTAACTTCGTACTTGTAGTTTATTGCTTTTATTATAATAATTTGTATACTTCTTTATTAATATTTTATTTCGAAATAAAAAAATGTGTATTTCAAACTTCCATACTTTTTTAAGCCCGGCGGTTTTCAAACTTTTTTGTCTAATGGCACACAGAAATTACTAAACAAAATTCACGGCACCACTATTAATTTTTTTTTTTGATAAATGAAAAAATAAATCACATATGTTAATAAAATAGCATCGTAATAAAAAGCCAATACTTTTATTTTTATGTAATTATTAAAAAATTTCGCGGCATTCTTGTGACCTACATGCAGCACATTAAATTGCATTTTGAGAACCACTAATCTAAAATATTCTGATTTGTGTAAATTTTCATAAATAATTGTGATCATAGCATTCCAATAAAGTTAATTTCCATCGTTAATATCGAATAAAGAGCATGGGGGTTGAAACGAAGTAGTACTGCAAAATAATTAAATTAGGAAGTTACATTTGTATTATAATATATCTACAAATATATTTAAAACGTTGCAAATTATTAAACTATGGTTTATCATTTTCAAATAATTAAATGTAAAAAAAAAATATTGAAAATTAATTTCAATTTTTTTTTCTTGCCTTTGATTTAATGATTCCAATTGGCTGAAATATAGTTTTATAAAACCTCTAATCGGTCCCCATTCAGGGAAAAAAACAGTGGTGGTAAGTCGATTTCCCTTCATCCGGTGTCATGTTTGATTACAGAAGTTCATTATTCAAAATAATAAACCAAAAAAAGAACACTATTACAGTTTACAAGTAATGGCGGAGGAACATTTATTAAATAGTTCTATGAGTGTATTGCCAGAAGTCAACTTTACTTAAACACTGCAATAAGTGCATTCACATTAAATTATATGATTGTTAAATTCAATTTTAATTTAACTTAAATTATACAATAATTGAATCGGCATACTATAATTTTATTTAGCTATTGAAAACAAATATTATAATCAATATTATTTATAAGATATGAAGATATTGAATGGAATTAAATTAGTCAAATTGAAAGGCCTGGAAGGGTATAAAACTGACAGGGAGGAAGGAATATGAAGGAGCGATTATCCTGAGCAAGATCCGTGGCCCCATTTAATTGTTCCAATCTCCCTGATACATCAACACTCTACATTAATAATTTAGAGTATAGTTAGTCTCTCCTAATTACACACAATTGGTGAATGACCTTAAGCAGTCTCTGTATACTACTAGGCTACTGCATCTGTACTCCTCATTCCGAAAAATATTATTTGTTTTACTAATTTATTGCTGATAATAATAATGCTATATAATATTGAATTACGCCACTGCAATAACGTAATTGAAGGAATCCACAATATAAATAAAATAAAACATATTTATTCCGTATTAAGTGGACCCATTTTCTTGATAATAAAAAATAAAATCATTAATTTTTTGTTTTTATGTTTAAAAAAATTTGAATCTTTTCCGAAAAGTCTGTGTGTATATTATAGATATTACTGAAATGTACAGAGTCCAAAAAATAAAAATTAAACTTAAGTAAAATCGAGCTTCTGAGAAATTTATTTTCAGAAAAAAGAACTCATATTTATGTTGTATTAAATTTATTATTTAGTTCATTAACTTCAGATTTAATTAAAACATCTTCAAATACCCTCCTGGCTCGTTTTTAAAAATGCGAAAATTATAATTACTTTTTTTATATTTAAGCCTGTTTTTAAATGAATGATTTATTGAAATTCAATGAAAACCAATTTACTGTTTTTAAAATCACTTTAATCTTTAACAAGTTTCACCAAAAAAAAAAGTACAGTATTGAAACACTTTCAACTGTTTGGTCTAGGAAAAAAGTGTAAACACAAATATAAATCTTCGTTTTAGGAAGGTTTTTTAAGATTGTTTTCAATTTAAAAGCTATTCTATACTGCATTAGATCCAAGAATTTATTATTATTTCAGCAATTGATCAAGTAACCATAGAGAAGCAACATTCAAAAGAAAAACTTAAATTCTCAAAAAGGTTTTTATGGAAAACAATAAAAATGTTTAGTTTTTTATCACTTAAATGATTTGAAATTGTTTCTATCTTTTAAGGACATCCATTTCATTATTTAAAGCATTTTGTGGAACTAAAGAAGCACTAGGACTTTAAAAAAAATATAGGAATTTAAAAAAAATAATGTTGACAATAAAGAAAGAAAAAAGCCTTGTTATTGTCCATGTCATAACACATTTCCCGATAGATTAAAATACTTCCCTGTTGATGAGGAATGAGACGGACCAACGTCTTTATCTCTTATAGTTCCTGAGAAAAAAATACACAAGAACCTGCATTTTCACCTCCTCTCGCCTGTACCATAAGTACTACAATTGTACCACTAATTGATTCAAACTGATAAGTTTAAATTTAAAAAAAAAATGATAAATTTAGCATCAATATGTATCGTTCCACTGTTGTTTTTGGAAATTTAAGAAAAATATTTGGAAATCCAGTCTCACAAAAAAATAATTTAGGAATTTTTACGGGGTTAGGCGTATTATCATAAATATACATTTTTATTTCATAATTGTAGTTAATTGGTTTTTAAATCTGCCTATTACAATTTCGTTTCACAAATAATTCTCGTATGGAACGTTGCTTGGAACTTGATGAAACCTACTACGGAAATAGCGCTACGGAAATCTGAAAATCCTATTTGTTTTAAATGACGGAATTTGTACAAGGCGAGTGAAGTTGACGTCTATAGGTGAAGTGAATGAAACTGAACAAGTTCCCATTCCTCACAAAACTTAGATGTGCATAGAGAGAAGTTACTAGCTAAGTGTGTGGAGCATGTGCTCCAAATATTGTTTGGTTATTTATTCGGAGTACATGCTCGGCCTTTCTAAATGAATACAATCTACGCGAGTAGGTACTCAGTAAAATGCCGATTTACTCTTTCGTAGCTCCGTAGTACTTAACCTTTACAGAATTGGTTCCTAAAAGTTTCCCTGGCGTCATTTCCATGTCACACAACTCTTATTCATGCTCACTTTTTACCTTTCTAAATACAAAATAAACATTTATAGGTGTCATAGCAATCAAGGCTGCCTTTTTAACATTTATTTATTATTTGCATTCAAGGTTTCGGGATTGGAATCCCATTTTCAGAACTAAATCTCTTTCTTATAGTTGTCATTTTTACCTTGCTTTAAATTATTATTTTATCGTATAAATAAAAATATTTCTAGGAACACACATCAACATTGATTCCACTTGTGCTCTGTCTAGATTTCCACTAGTCTGAAGTGGAACCAACGATGTGTGTTCTTAGAAATGGAACTTGGATTCCTGTTAGAACAGATATAAAGGGTACTTCCACCAAACGACCTGTCAATTCAGACGAGGAAGGAAGGATACAGGAGTGGAAGGGTGTTCAGTAAAGGATGATTGCACAAAGAGGACGATAGGAGGGGTCCTTGAAGATAATATAGAGAAATATAACTCGGGAGGTTGAGCTGCGTGTGGTCCATTGTTCCAGCAGGTGTATGGTAACTGGCCCTATTAAATCCTCTCCGCTTCTTCTTCTTCTTCCCATTCTTTCTATCTTCTTCTAATCCTTTCTTCCTACATCTCAGCAATTTATTTTATTTTATTAAATCCATAAAAATTGCAAAGGCCCTTTAGCAACTCCCGAGCGTCGAGAGGTAAACCAAAGAAGGTAATCATAACTTAAACTGCGGTTAGTTGAAATGCACTGAATTAAAAAATAAATCCTACTTATAAAATAAAACACGGCACCGGATTCTTAGAGCTGTTTTAACGACCCTAACCATCTCCCCAACCCCCCTATTCTTTCTCTTTCGTATCGGCAATTTCTTGTCATCTTGTCCAATCTTAACTGTTGATCAAGTTATAAAAAAATAACTCTTGCTTGTGGCTTTCTTAGAGGCTATTCTCAGTTGCAGACTGCACTGCCTATAAATTTTATATCGTTCATAAAATGAAAATAATTTCTCTATAATAAAAAGCTTGTGTGCTTAGGTAGGTTAGCGTCCATCATCGTTTCCAAATCTCCGGAAGTATGTTCGCAACACACACTTTATTTGGTTAACTTTAGGTTAAAGTTTATTAAATGAGCATTATAAAAGTAGCCTAACAAAGCAAAGGACGAAGAGTTTAGGGATGTAGTTTAGAAATGGTTTACTTTAGAAAAAAAATGTTTATTAATTCTTTATACTTATTTCTCTTTTTTTTTTTTAAATAGGTATATTGTTTAGTATTCTTAAAAACCGTTCTTGGGATAGCCCCTACTGCTCGTTTCAATTTATTACAGTGTAAAATGAAGTATCAAATTAACAGCGAAATGATTCTAACATAGATAATAATTTTATACCATAAATTAATTTTTTAAAAAAAAGAACATGTATCTTTATATTTATATAACTAAAGTATGTAAAAAATTAGTTAGGTAAAAGATAGTTATGTCACTTAAGTTCATGTATTGATTCATTCATTTCACTAAGTTTTAATGAGTTTCATTACAAGCAATATTTGCTACAAATCCGGTAAAAGAATCACAAGGGCCCAAGCAAAATACGAAATTAACAAATTTATAATTTGTAAGTTTATTTGTAAAGTTACTGGTTTGCTTAGCTAATTATTTGTAAAGTACTAAGTCATGGTTTGAAAGGGGAAAATTAAATTGCGTATTCATTCCCCATTATGATAAATTTTATCTATTTGATTATATTCAAAGCAGAGATCATAAATGTATATTTTATCAAATCAAGAGTATTAAATCTTTTTTATACTGTTGTTTTATTTTACAAACAATTTTTTTGTTTTTGTTTTTCGATGGAGCCACAGGTTCTATATATAAACTCCAGTTGCACCTACTTATACATAAAACGTCCGTTTTATTTTTTATTTCTATTTCTTTTGTTCGGAAGATAAAAATAGTATTCGCAAATAATTATATAAAATATTGTTGATAAATGAAACATATCCTTAAATGGTGAGCATATTAAAAAACAGAAAGCCGGTAATTTGTAGGTGCAGAAAGGGCGTTAGGACTCACTATTTCTGTCGGTTATTATCATCTGCAGCCCGGGTCTGTTAATGTAACCGTAGAATGTTGACTGTTAGAATTGTCATTTAGCGCTGTTTTAGAATCGAATCCTGTAAACATTTGTATTTAAAATACATCTGTGGTGATACGTAATAGGGGCCTCCCGGTGTTTGTTTACCCTCGGGCTCAACTGCTTATCCATTCGATCCCGTCGTCTTCGACAGTTCCCCGCAAACAGGCCTTATCTAACTTATCTTTTTTTAAATATTATTAGGTATATGTTCTTGAAAAGTATTTTATTTTATCGATTTGAGCTCAAAAGTGCCGAACTATTTAAAATTATTCCAAGACTTACTAATATCTTAGAAACTATCGTAGAAACAAGACAATGTTATAGTTGGTGGTGTGGAAATGTAGTTGGTTCTCAAAAATACGATTTACCGCCCTACTATAATTTTGGTTATAGTAGGATGGTCTGAAAAGTTATTTCCTCATACAGACAGTTGTCAATTATTCTTATAAAGATCCTGGCACAAATTTTTGCTGAGTTTAGATTTTTTTTATTGTGAAAGTCGCTTTACATATTTAATAATAGTACTCTTCATTTTACGAAGCACCTTAAAGAGATGTATAAGAAACAAGTCATTGATTGGGAGGACAGCCTCTAAGCTCACGTTAAATTTGAAATTATCTGATTGTATCAAGCTTAATAAATCAGATTTAATTTATAATATTTTATTAATCTTATAATTAGCTTATTTGAATTAATTTAATTTTATAATTGCAAGGCATTAATTGTAAGAAAAAGACATAAATATTGATATTCCATATGAAGCATTACAGTGCAATCTGAAACTTCGTTTTGCTCTCCGGTAAAACTTTTAAGATGTTACGTGTATCTTTAGCCTCTTTGTTTCTTGGTGTCTTATATTTAATACAAAGATTTTATATCTTCCATTTGTCGCAGGTTCGTTCCCGATAAACAACAAATAAACTAAAAATCTTCCTTCTTTACTTTTGTTAAAATAAAATAATAATCTGTTACTATACTGGTTTTCCACATTGCAGTGACCCTGTGCAAGCATTTCTACGCGTCCTATATCACGCCGAAATTACTATTTAATAACATGTTAGCATCGTCAATAACATAAATAATTTAAATGAAATATAAGCAGAAACGAAAACAAAAAATTTATAAACTGTAAATAAAAGCTACCTTGCTTTGTCATTTTATCTGAAAATAAGTGGAATGTTGTCATGTAAACAAAATAAAATAAAAATTTATTAATGATTAATTATATAATCATAACGATACTTAAATCGAATAAATATGTATGAAAGATTATTCCTTTTTATATATTTTTATTAATATATTGCTAAATATTTTTATATGTTGTTTTTAATTCCTGTTTTTTAATTAATTATTTATGTTTATTTTTACGTTTATCGTTCTTGAATTAAATTATAGTGAATTTATATTAATTTTGTAGCAAATGGGCACAATCATGTCGAGTTTACTCTTCAAAGACCAGAAAAATCTATTCGGAGACAGTAGCCGCAAACATAACCGCCAAAAATTTGTGTTGGATGTTAATCATATTCTATTAAAATCCTCCAGTAGTCCGAATTTCATCATCACGCACCTTCCTCGCTCCCTTCGAGAACTGCGGGTCGTGGATGACACTAAAGGAGGGCAGAACGGAGCGTACTACTGACAGCAGATAAATAATTAAAGAAGGACGAGTTAAAACAAATGTCGCCGCCGGATCTGGAATCGAGTCCCGTTAGAGAAGACTCTTTTTGTCGAGAGGCGTCCTTACTGGTCGCCGAGGTAAACGCCCGGTGTGGTCTCCTCCTGATTATGACATTCTACGCCGCAGATGGTAAATCCTCTCTGTGCCCCTCAGCATCCTCTCGCGATAATCTTCTTCCCTCCCTGAGCCATCCTCCTTTTGTCACCTTGTCTTCCTGTCCTTCAGTCCTGGAAGGATGACCCCCGGCTCTGGGAAAGAATATTCAGGGTCCATTCTGGAAGTTGTGTACCCTGAGAGTCATGATCCTCGGATTCGAACAAATTAAAAACTATTCTTATTAATTCGTGTAATTATTAACGAGCGACTCCAAACAAATCCTTAAATCTCAGGTTTTATGTAGAGTGAAAACTACAAAATTGCAAACAATGAAGACAAGAGATAGCGCGTCTAATATCAGCAGACTAACCAAATAGTTCAATATATACCGTTGTTTTGGGTCTGAATTGTCTGGATAGTTATTTATTTTGTTGGGAGGCTTAAAAGAAAATATTATAGTGAGTGCATTCGTAAACCGGTCATACCCATTCGAATAATAATTGTGAGAAACAGACACTGTCATTTATCCTTTATATTGTTTTCATCTAATCACAATTTTTAAAATAATTGAAGAATCAGATTTAATTCTAAATAACTTTTGTTTGTTTATTTGGTTTTAACGAACCCCAACTAGTCTACCCAAAGTAAGAGAATCGAGAATTATTTCTTGGTAATAATTCCTCCTAAGGCCCCTAACTATCTCCTCCATTTTACCTGGCGTCGCAGGTTCCTAATGAAAACACCTCCAAATTAATCCTTCCTGCCATCGATAATCAAACCTCTTTTCATGTTCTGAGAAGCTACAACAGAAGTAGTAACAAAGCAGTAGGCTTTGCTATATATGGTTTTGTGAAAGTTTTTAATTCGAATTAACCCATCATTGTTAATTTGAATCTCATCATTCTCGCGATTATAGACCTCATACGTCGCGTTTCTAAAAATAGGTTGTTTCCCACGAAGAGCTAAGAACCGGGAGGACGAGTGAAGAAGAAGAAGAAAGAGAGGAGGAAACACAAAAGGATAGCGAAGAGTGTTTAGCCTGTGTGGGCCTACACCTCCACAAAGATGTGTCACCGCGCTGCCTCCTTCGTTTGCATATCCTTCGGCTAATATATTCGTCTTCATGAGAACCACTTCCCATCCACGGCTTATAATTAGTTGCTTACCTTTATGGATTTATGCTAGTTCTTCGTCCTCAACGGAATGCCCTATCGATGGCTCCAGTTCTTAACAATGAGGCAACGATCTCATGTCTGCGTCGAAGATCAATTTAATAAGGATCTTTTAACAAATACACCCTAAGCACCTCATCTCCTTAACAGAAACAAAACTTACCGAACTATGTTTGTGTTTATCCTGTAAGATGTTTTGCAAAATACGATTCCTTTCCACTTGAATTTCATTACTTTAAACTAAATTATTATTCCTTTGTTCTCCTATCTTCATAAGGCTCGGTTTACCCTATTCATGAATTTATTCAATAATAGAAAACCAGTTTCTGGAAATCGAAACTACATAGACGATCTTTATTATAACTATGCAATTATTATAACTAGCTTTAATCAAAGTAAGCTCAGTTGGCTACAATATCAGTATAAGCTCGTAGAGTCATTTTAGTGGTCATAATCATTTGAGATCCGCGGTCATAAAAAAACGATCTAAAATGTAGAGGTTATTAAATTTCTTGCCATGGTACACCAAAGTTTCCATATTTCTTTGACAGATAATAATCATTTCAAAGCATCTCAAGCATTATAACAGTAAACAATATCACAACAGAGAATTAAGAATTTCTACAAGTTCTTAATTTTATTTCTCAAATTCCCGTTCTCACTTCTTGATGCCAAATATTAAATATTTAAATAAATTCGAGCTGACGGATATGGTTTCATAAAATTTGCCCGCCTGTTTGAATTTTCCTGCCTAAGAAACTTTATGATAGGAATATCTGGCAAATAAATATTCAAGCTCAGTAATCTCTATTCGATCTCTATTCCAACGAGAAAAATTATAATCTGAACTCCTTCTACGTTCGCAATGAATGTAACCACTCTATTCGTACGAATTCAATTGGAGTGTTTCCCACGAGCTCTTACGAATTTATGTCCAATGCAACCGCCGTCTTAGGTAAAGCAATCCGGTCTGAACGTAGGTGACGTGAGTGGGAGCTCTTCAAGCTCCCCGATTCTCATATAATGACATCCCATTTTGCTAATAATTTTACTGTTTTCCTTCAATGTTTGTAAAAAGAAATTCAAGTCAAAATGACTAAAAGTGTATATTAGAACTTTCACATATGGAAGAATTTTAGCTTATAATGTAGATTACCTTATTCCCTTTAATGACCTCTAAGAAAACTAACGGCAGACTAATGTGAATGCAAAACATTTAAAGAATGCACTTTATACGCAACGGCTATTTGATTATATGATAGAAAAAAAACGAAAAAAAAAACGGTCGGCTCACGTGTCCATCGCCACATGATATTACATCAGGCGGCGCATGTATATTTGCCTAGAGATAATCCTTGCAAGCAACATCGGTATTGAATCTACATGTCCGCTTCGAATTAGATTATTTATATTCCAAAACAATTTATGAAATAATGATTAAATATAGTTAAACTGAGCTCGTAAAGAGTTCAATGCATTCATCGGCCAGGCTGCAGTCTGCAGGAAATGATGCAACGTTTAAGAATAAACTTATTTTATAATTGATCTCGGAAACCCTATGATGTTCAATGACTTGTAAATATTTATTTTTAAGATGCACTAGTGTATAATTATATAGAACCAGTTCATTACAGACAGAGGCGCTTTAACTGTCGCAGCTATGTCCGGACTTACAAAAATACCATACCCGTGAATCAGCCGGTGACCTCCGCATATAACTACAATATTATCGAAGTATTTTAGTATTTTATTATGTTATCATCGTAATAGTTGGCACCAACACAATCTCATGTCCTTCAGTTAATATTAGTACTATCAATCTAACTGATTAATTGATACTGATAGATCTGGAACTATTTTTTAAATGTAATTTGCTTTTATCTGTAGTTAACTGTTAACAAATAATTACAGGTTCTTTCTTTCCAACCTGATGCTAAATATGTAAGGCTGGAACTATGATTTTTGCAAGGGGAGGCATACTTAATTTTGCCGTCCCTTTTTTCACCCCCTTCCCTCAGTAAAGGTCAACAACAGTATTTAGGTAATATATTTCTAAATTTATATGATCATCTCATTTTATTGAATGAATTGAGGTCAAAACAATCAAAAGGCAGAAACAAATAAAAGTTGCCGAACCGAAAAATAAAATCTCTTTAAAATTTGTCGCCTCCTAAATTTTCCCAAAAGGCTAGTGCCTCCTGTGTCCCGCCCCTTCCTCTTGGATCCGACTCTGGATGGATGGATCTGACTATGGAATACGAAAAGCGATAACGAGCTGGACCATTTACCATTTTTTTATACCTTATACAATGAACAATATTCAGTTTGTTCATTTCCTATTGAGGCGCTACTCCTAATGAAAATATCTGCTATCGGTGGCTGAGAGATAGGATTTGTGACATAGTTTGGAGAGCCGTGGCCCTGTTGGGATTGTGCGCACATTGTGTAGCAGACACTCCCAGAACTGGTCCCTTGCTGATCACTTTCTCCACTGGGCACTACTGATCACATCTCCACAGCCTATTTCATCGCGCCTAGCGCTTGGGTCAATCGTTTTATTGGCTATTTCGAATCTATCAAAAAGGAGAGTAGTTAACAATATCCTAGAAAATATATACAATTAATCTGTGGACTAATCTATATTTAATAATGTAGGTAAGTTTTTTTTTAAACAATATTTTATCCGTTTAAGATTGCAGTTGACGTCTTGCAGAACTTCCTCCAGTACAGCATACTCCCTGTGAAGACCACACCAGTTTTTAATTTTACTTTATCTGGATGAAATATGATCTAATGAAGTTTAAAATTGACTTATGTTACTTACAATACCTTTGTTGGCTAAGGTCAATCTATTCTAGGTAACATTTATTCATGGAGTAGTGGCTTTTCAGGACAAAAATTAGTTCATAATTTATTTCTAATCCAAATTTAACTAGTTAGTGGCATTTTACCCGAGAGAGTAGCCTCGATTGTTTACACTAATGATTCAATAAGACAAGTAACAACAAAAACAACTAATCCTTGTATCAGTTGATATCCGCATGATGGTATAGAAGGATCAATCTAGTTAGGGATTGATAAATTATTTGCCACTTCTATAATTTTGTTTTTATTGAAAACTAGTTTCGAATGTTATACATTCATCTTCAGTTATACATCATCAACAACTTCAAATTAAATATATATGAAGCACTTGAAATAATTAAATCCTTCAAATACAATCCAGATTTTTACTTAAATGACCAAATAAATATTTCCAATAGTCCAATCTTAAATTTATTCCCATCTATAACAGAAAAAAACAATTACTCACCGGAATTACTTGAAAAACGTCGACCCTTAAACCGTTTACCTATTAACACCCCACCTTTCTTCCATTGCTAGTTCAGTGCAAGAAGAAACCAGTACAAACTTTTTTGTTTGATATAATCCATTTATTTGTTTGATTCGTTGATCCATTTATATAAAACTTGGTGAGTACCAATATGTATTTGATTTCTTGTCTTAATTAAATTCATAATTCATAAATGTTTTATAATACTAATTTATATTACACCAAACTGTATTTTGAATTGCTTATTTTTGAATTTTTGTGTGTTTTTACACATATATATTTAATTTGAGGCTGTTGATAATGTATAATTGAAGATAAATGTTCAAAACATTGGAAACTAGTTTTCAATAAAAAACAAATTATTCAAAACCAAATTTATCAATCCCTAATTAAATCCTTGTATGTTCTCCCATTATGCATTTATTCAGCATTGAGTAAAAAATTTCTGCTAAAATGAAAGCTACTGAAGTTATATAACTTTATATATGTAAACTTCGTCTCGGTTTGACGAACGAAAAATTAAGAAAAATTGCATACTGATGTGATAATTACAGTAAGAATACAACTATTTCTTAAATTTTCGTTCGTCAACCCGAGACGAAGTTTGCACACATAACTCAGTTTGCATTTATTCAACAATACCTTGTGTTTTTCATTTGTTTTTTCGTCAAACCATTTCACAAACAGACTCGAGTATTCAGTTGACTGGTACTCCTTTAAACAAAAAATAACACTGTGTTTTCGCAGATTATTTTTTAAATAAAAACGGCAATAAATTTAGAACAAAAATATAACAGTCACAAGACATCCTGCGGTGTCTAATAATGTCTGTACTTTTTTTTAAATCGTTTTTGCGCAATTAATTACTTAAATATACAATCAATCAAAATTTTTTTTGGTGCTTATGCTTCCATTTTAGCAGAAAATTTATACTCTCTGCTGAATTAACACATAACGAGAGAAAATTGGTAAATTAGTTGTTTCGGTTTTGACATTTCTTTTTTAATCATTAGTGTACACAATCGAGAATGATCTCTCGGGCCCGATGCACTAACTAGTTTAGTTTGGTTAAGAACAATTTCTATTTCAATATTAAATTTTCAAAATTTGAATTTTTTTCTGCTAAAGTCGCTGTTTGACCCACTGCGCTGCGCCTATATTGACGGAAGACCTCCAGGATTCCTGAATATATATATATATATATATATATATATATATATATATATATATATATATATATATATATATATATATTTATATATATATATATATACATATATATGTATATATTATGAACTTTCCAACTCGTCTTGTATTTATTTTGCAACTTTGGAAATATAATTAATTATTAAAATAATTATACCCAAATTAAAATGATTAATAACGACAGAAATGTGTCTTCAATACACAACCACCATTTTTTTAATAATTTTATGGAAGTTTTATTTTTGCAATAAGACAGTTTTCCTAATCAGTCTTTCAAATAGTATGCGATCGAAAATCAGGGTGTTTAGATAAAAGGTTATAAATTTAGGTTGCTTTTTGTATCTTTTATTTGTATCAACTTTTGATATGTCTTAGAAGACATTAGGATGCCAAGGGTGAAATAAAGATACGCTTGAACTGACTTTACTGCAGGTGTCTTCAGATCTGAAATGCTTCTTGAGCACTCGGTGGTTTATCCGTTAGTTCCTGACCTAACTCCCAGTATTTTTAAAACTCGCTCTTACGGAAAACAACGCTTGACTGACAGCGGCAACCCGCCGCAAAACCAGCACCTGTCGCTGAGAAGCGTAGTGCTAGTCACAGGCGCAGGTGAGAGGGCAGGTGAAGAGTTAGTGATTTTTCAATTAGAGACGGAGCGAGCAGTGGTGCGGGACTGGCTAATGGTGCAGGGAGTGTCTTGGCCTACTGATCAGGCCTCATCGCGCGACACACAAGTCACAAAGCCCTCGATGGACCGTGACTTGTTGGATTTTTCTTTTTGTTTCTGTCTTCTTCCTCCGTATCTCCATCTGCCCTGTACATCCTGGCAATCTCTAATGATCTCTACGCTCCACCTGCCGGAGGAAATCGGTCCTTGTTCAGAAGGCCTTCGGTGCAGGAAGGGGTGTCATTGCGGAAAATTGCACTGTCTGGAACTTGAGGAAGTTCCGCGTAGTTTTGGTGGTCTGGCAATGGATTTAATGGGTATTCGATTTCTAAATCAGTTTGCTGGAACGAGTGAGATTTGTCATCGACAAAATGAAGGAATCACTCGCCATTCTGTTGTGTCGTATGGAAAGGGTTGAATTTTAATGGAACAGTTCACGACCCAATAAAAAATATTCAATTAAATATTATCCTCGTTAAATTTTCACAAATTCTTAGTTCACTATTAAGGCATATGTTTTAATTTTTATTGACATCAACTAACTGTGCCCCGTGGTTTCAACCTCGTTAATTTTGTCTTAAATACAAAATAACTTTTAAAATGATTACCTGTAATCAATATATAATAGGTTATTATTATGCAGTCTCATTTGTTGTAACATTAACTTGGAACAGGGTCAAAAAAGTAATATATTTTTATAAACGGCAATTAAGTTTCACTTAAATAAATTTTACTTTTTACAATTTCTTAGTACACTATTAAGGCATATGTTTTAATTTTTATTGAATTATTAACTAACTGTGCCCCGTGGTTTCACCCTCGTTAAATTTGTCTTAAATACAAAATAACTTTTTAAATTATTACCTATAATCAGCATATGATAGGTTATTATTATTCAGTCTCATTTGTTGTTGACATTAACGAGGAACATAGTCAAAAAAGCAATAAATTTTTAGAAACGGCAATTAAGTTTCACTTAAATAAATTTTACGTTTTACAATTTTATAAGTCAAATCTAGCCCTCCAAATTTATTTTGAAAATAATGTTTTCAGAAAATGATTTCATACTTATTAAAAGTTCGTCAACTTACTTCCACGGGTATGAAGTTGTCATGAAAACGACACATTCTAATGCTACAAATAATAGCAAGTTGGACATTTATTCTCTCGGCAATTTATTTATGGTTACTGTTCCGTTCCTATAGGTCTTATCTTAATGTTATAAAAGCACGGTCTATCTAGCGCGAAAAGGGTTTTTCAAATTGGACCGGTGGTTCCTAAAATTACTGTGTTCATACACGCAAACTGGTAACCATTATATAATAGTATATAGATATTGATAGTTGATGAAGTTGTCGCGATAACGAAGCGTACGCAAGAAGGATACTTTTTCTCTTACCAATTTATTTATGATTACTACTCCGGTCCTATGGGTCGTAGCGTAATGTTTTAAATCATACAGCCTTCCTCAATGCCTTATTTATAGTAAAAAGAATTTTTGTAACCAGCTTGGCAGTTCCTGAATTTATGCGTTCAAAACATAAAAACTTTTCAGCTTTATATAATAGTATAGATTTTTATCATAGTATTTTCCTTCATACATAACGCATTAAATCTATATTTTTGTTCCAGCGATAAACCATCTCGCTAATCCTAAAAAACAAAAAAAAAAGTAGTTATGCATACCACAGCTGATAAAATACCCAGACACACGACCTAGAAGGAGGCCAGCTCCGAACTAGACTGTGAGTCAGTGAGTGTGGATCGCGACTAAGGTGTGGTGTGGGCAGATATTAACGCATAATTACAATTAATACCCACAGCCACGTAATAGTCGTAACGAACCGATCCATGGAACCAGCTGTAATAATATATCTTTCATGTAGTGAGGATAGACTGGTAGAAGTCGCCATAGATCCAAAGGCAGGACCAATTATTGATCGTTTTCGCAACTGTCAAGAACAGACCGATACAAGGCGTAGAACCATAATTAGATTTTTTATAAAAAAATAAACAAATATAAAAAAAGGGGCCTCAAACAAGTTCCAATTTGATGCGAACCTGAAAGTTTGTCATAATTTAAGACAAGGTCTTCTTTTTTTTCTTGTTTTCTAACTGCCGATCATGGACCATGAAACATTTAACTTTTCCCTATTTATTTTTTTTATTTTTATGAATAAATATAGATCGCTTTATATTTTTGGAAATGATTTTATAATAATTTTACGGTTATAAAATATAACGCATAATAATAATAATAATAGATACGGTTTATTTGTCAAATCCCATGTTTTAGACAGGAATATGCAATTTTGAACTTGACCAATAATGATCATGATATCCATCCGGAACTCTTATTGAACTGGACAGATTAACTAATAATATCTATAATATTTTATTTATGAATATATTAAACTCTCACGAGTTTAAAATTTGCTTTATTCTAAGGTAGGTACGAAACGAATCAAATAAATAAATAAATTTATTATAGACAACATAAATTAATACCAATGCCTATCTTTTTGTAATATTAATTTTCTATGCATTATTTACTTTTTTTTTGTGGGATAGCGTTTTAATATATACAATTTCATTTATAATTAAAGCCATTGGCAGTTCTCAAATATCTGTTTATTTATAATTTGAAACGATGTAAGACGTTCTTGGTTAATTATTATTAATAAATACATTTACTAATTTATTTGCATAATCCTATTACGTATTGTCGATGTTTTCTTGGGCAATGAATTACTAAAACACCTCTGATAGGACCCCATTCATCATAATGATTTCTCTCTGGCGGTGAAATACAAAACAGTTCGAACAAGGTTCCAGAAGCGGGGCAAAGAATTTCGTCCGAGACTATCACAGCTACCTTTCATTTTAATATGGCATTTACACTTGGCACGAAATGAAAAAAAAAGGGAGGAACACGGGAACTATCTCACAACAGTTCGAAGGCGAGACACCTGGTTATTCTTTTTTTTTTTTTTTTATGAATTCCTCCACTAGAAGTAATTCGAATTCCATAGGCATTCTTGACTAACTGCCGGTACATATTATGCTATGCAATTTATTCCTTAATACCTATAAATCTATACTTAATCCTATTGTATTTAATATGCACATATAAACACAAAAATCCGTGATTAAAAAAATCGTTGCTCGTTAAATATGTATTACTTTGTTTAAATATTAACTATTTGCAAATGTTGTTAGGAAAAAATTATTGTGTAAAGAAATTAATTCTATTTTTATTATATTCAATAAATTATCATCGAATTCTTAACTTCTTACCTCCCATTTCAAATATGATCTATAATATATGTTGATTAGATTTAATGGGGCATGGCATTATATCTTGGCTGATGTCAATAAACTCTTTAATTGATCCTATCCTTTAAGGGATATGCTAGAGGTCGGGACTATTTTTTTACATTTATAAGGTGCTATGCGATAAGTGCGGATGGTGATGTCTTTTAGTGAAAATTATCACCGTGTACGATAAAATGTTGTGTCTTTCCCAACCATTTCAATATCGGAACCCAGCCTCGATCGAACACGGTCACTTAAGGTATAATCGTGGATACGTAGTTAGCAATCCTTAGTTCATGCTGCAAGCTCATACATTTGAGCTCCCTAAAAGATTTTTCTGGAGGCAGATGAAATTCAGAAACCGATAGTTGCAAGATGGTTGTACATTGTAAATATAATTATCTTAATGAGCCCTGTATTCACTCCATTGCGGAATCAATTTCAGTGTATTCCAACATCTTAGGGAGGAAAGAGAAACCAAAAAACTATACAAACCAAAAACTCCATAGTCTGTAAAAATGAAAAGAAAATATCAAGTTGACATTACTAATGCTATGCATCTGCAGCTGTTATAAACATTAATAAAACTGGGATTAGTTGGCAAATAATTTTGTTTAATTAAAGTGGCAGACTGAACGGAATTACTACTTACCTTTTTCTCATCATTTTCATTATCATTAATGAATTAATTATATTTATTATCTGAATTAATTGCCAATGTTCAATACAGTATATAGTTTTATTTTAGCTTTATAAATATAGTATATTTATTTGATCTTTTATTTTTATATCCCCGACTCTCAATTACAGAATTAACAATCATTAAGCTAAGGAAAACAAATTGATAGGCATGAGGAAAAACTTTATCCAGCGGCAGTCATTGTGGAGTTTTGATTTACTTACATAATTATGGAATTAGATCCCTCATCCAGACTCTTTTCAGTCTCCTCCTTGTGTTCTCCGTAATGAGAGCTGTATCCATTTAGGTTATTAATTTGTTACAGTGTACGTTAAACTTATCGCAGAGCCGTTAATGGTAAAGTAATTCAGTAATAATCGGTATGTGTAAATCAGTTAATGAACAATATACGTTGTTGTTTTTTTTTGTATCACACTTCCTGAATTTTATCGAAATAATTTTTATTTATTATTTACATCCCAATATTTTCATATTTCGAACTAAGTTAAGACTTACGAGAATGTTTTTCCTGAAGAGACACAAAAAGGAATTTTCATTCTATCCGGTGGAACTAACTGGAAAATTGCCGTGTACAGGAAAATTGCACAAGTTTACTGACATACCATTCCTCGCTTCTTTTAGGTATTATTGCGGATTGTCCTACTGTTCCCGAATCGAGTAAGACAATGACATTGGCCTCGAGAAATGGGTCAGTCCTTGCGAGTATTATCATCGACGCATTTACGATCTAGGCTTAATACATAATCAATATTGTACATGCCAGAAGAAATGAGTTGCCATATATTAACTGTACGCTATATAAAATGAAAATTGCAGTGTTTATCAATACCGTAACACAATCCTTTGGTAATTTTAGACGTTAGGATTTCCAGGCTCTCTTAATAAGTACTGCTTAAAAAGATATTTTAATTTATATTTTCCATCCTAATTGGCCATCAGTTTTATGGAATGTCAAAACTGGACGGTTTAATCGATTTTCAAGTTTGATGGCTCAAATTGCTCAGTGAGATCCGGTGAATGTTTTGAAACAATTTGAACACAAAATACTGAGCAAATATTTAATTCTATTTTAATTATTATCGACTTTTGGTGATGTTTCATATCACGTGTAAGTTAATAGTCATGAGTATTAAATTATTAAAATATCAAAATAAAAAATAATTAATTTGAAAAAAAAAGTGAATACGGAAATAACCGCATAGGTTATTTACCTTATATGACATATCCACTTAAAAATGTTGGTGGGTTTTTAGTGAAGTCGACGTCTATGAATATTGAGTCTTGGTGTGGTAGACGTTTTCCTTCTACTACGCTTTACTGCTCCTTGCCAGTATATTCCATCCGATGCATCTGTATGCGTCAGCATGCAGAACGCTCCTTGTGTCTGCTCGTGTAAACAAACAAAAAGTAAATTAATGTATTTTCAGAAGAGTATCGTCACCCGACTACTACTCGATTCAATATCCAAACACTTCGACTTCACTAACAACCCACCAATGTGTTTCAGAAGATATGCAAGTACAATTCGTCCCTCAAGACGGATAAGATCATTTCCGAAGCAATTTTTATTGAAGATTTTAATGAGAAGTAAATCACCTTAAAGTACCAATTAGAAGATTATGTGGCTGATATACGTTTTACGCAAAAACGCGAGCTCTAACATAGATCTATAATAAGAAACGAAAAGAAGTCGATGTCTAGACCGCAAAGGGTGAAGGATCACCCCCGAAAGAGGACTAGGAAGGAGAAGGGAGAGAGATAGGGAGAGGGATGGGGAGAGAGGAGGAGGCCACCGTTAGGCCCGTGTCGGCTCCTTGTTATTCAGGAGGTCCGCGGCATTTACATTGCCATGTCGGGCATCCTCCTGCATATTGCATGCCGCGCTGCCGCACCAAGAAGAAAACTGCCCGTGATCCGGGGAAAAATGTGTCACTGGCATGTCTCTGCCAGCTCTTTAGGAAAAACTAAAAACCGCCTAGCCTCCTGAAAATCCTCTCCTTCCAGGGGTCTATAAATAATTGATAAGTGGATCGGCATGCCTTATAGGGACAGGGCTACAGTTTGGCGTCCTCAGTTTACCACCGGTTAGGCATTAATAAGGGTCGGCTCCTTGTTAAGAGCCGCCATTACTGGGCCAACTTCGACACGAGGGTGACAAAAAAATACCCTCTCCCGTCCTCAACTTCTGTGTATATTCAACGATGGATCTCTGTCCGACTGGCTGTCGGCGCTTCCGACAAGGACCACCTTTCTCTCCCAACAATTTACTCTGCGAAAGGGAAAATCGTCGCATTTTTTACCACGAAAAAAACAGCAGAAAAAACAAAACGGAATCAATCTTCTTAGGACCACTATTAGGCAAAATGCAACCTATTTCCATACTTGACTATTTAATAGTAGAAGGGTAAATTATTTCCTTATTCATTTTTTTTTTTAACGTACTTTATTACTTTTTCCATCCATTTATATTTAATAAAATTTATTTAAGAACGTCCATGTTTATATTGCTGTAAATGAACTATTATTTTCTGTATAAAATCATTGTTTTTTTTGTTTTGTTTTTTAATTTGTTGAGTAGATAATTAAGGTAAGTAAAACCAAAAAAATAGTGCCGAAAAATTTGAATGACTACAGCACAAAACCTTTAATCTCTCAAATAGCAGGAAATAGCTAGCCCGTCGACACCAATGTAGGCGTCAAAGCATGGTAAATAAAGACATATAAATGAAACTACTTCTCAAAAAACTAAAGACAACTAACAAAATAGACAAAGTTCATCATTCCGTGACAGTTCGACATATTCTGTAGTCCTTTCTTAGATTGTTGATGTGAGATGTGCTACCTGTATATCTGATGAGGTATTTAGTTTTTCTGTTCTGGTGGTGCCTGAACTGATGAAATGTTGACTGGTTTAGTATTTACTACAATTTGAGAAAATTAAGATTTTGTATTTGAATTTTCAAATAAATCCCTAGTGAACTTTACAAGTGTACGTAAAACTACAATAAGTAAATATGCTATCTGAACAATAAGGCAATATGATAGTGGCTTGTTATGATACACACTGTCATAACAAGAAGCATACTCTCTTGACAGTAGTTCTATGCTGAAGGCCTGAATCTTCTATAATACGGTTAGAATTCAATGGTTCAGTGAAGTTCATAAATTCAACTGCTTATGTTCAAATAGGTCTGATTAAAACCATGTAGATGCACTTTTTGTAATACATTGCGTGTTTTTCTATTAAATGTAGAAGTACTCAGAAACTGTGGGCAGTACCTTATGTTCATTATCAAATATAATTTATTACTGCCCAGAGCATGACAGACAGAGATGAAAATTAATTATGGTTCTCCAATTCAATTTCTAATGGACTTATTTAAAACTTCAGGCATGGCTTTACAAACTACATATTAAGATATGTAAAGAAGTAAAGTTTTTCTCCGAACAAGTGATTCATTCAGTTGTAGATTATGAATTTTTTTATATATTTAGATAATTTTTTAATTAATTTTTAATTTTATAATTTATAATTGCATTAAATTTATACGATGCTTCAAAGAGATACTTTTGAATTGTCAGAAAATGTGAAATATGCAAGTCGAGCATTATTCAACGGTTTTTATTTAAAAAATTATGCTTTCTCGGTTGTCCTATATTTTATTTCGATAAAAAGTGTTTTCACATTTTTTAAATAAATTCCTGGGTAATATACCTCTGGATATATTGTGTTCTTCACGTTTAACCAGACTATGGTCCATATCATTTTCCTGATTTTGATAGTCTAATAGTTTTGCAAATAAAAAATATTTTTACTGAAAAAAAAATTATTAAAGTAAATATTTTTAACATTTCTTAACAGTTAAATTACTATAAACAAATGAAGGCACTGTTTGGGTATAAGCTGTGTATGAGATCATATATCGACAAGACCCAGGGTCACTAAACCCTAGGATGAAAATATCCCAGTCTGAGGCAACAATGAGCAAGAGGGAGGATTACTCACCGGCTGCCTCATAGTCGATTTTGTATCGAGAAATCGATTTTAACGATCGATTTTCCATATTCTGATAAAACAAATGTACCTGGTATTCATTGGTATTTTTCATTAGTCGGGACACTCACTAGGCACCAGTACAGAAAACCATCGATTTAACTTAGTAGCATGAAATTACAAATATAATAGCCATTTTACTATTACAACCATTTTTTTTTCAGTTAACCCTATCTCTGAAAAAAAAATTAATTAATATTTTATTGGTTTAAAAAATAAATAATTCTTACAAAAGATTATGAGTTTTTTGGGGGTAATTCATCCCATCAAAAATCACCCAAGAATTTTCGCAGAATTCAGTTACATTGTCGAAATATAACCAACCACAATGTTCAAATTTTGTCCAAAAAAATAAAAGGTTAAATATGCTACCTTCTTGCTCATTCATCCTACCTTCTTGCTCGAGTAATACTCATTAGAGGGCAGTGGTTACCCGTAAAATGAAGAATTGTTATTTTTAATTTTAGTCTGGCTACTGTATTAAATTGTGTTTTATATTTGGATTGTATTTAAAAGCTTTAAAGGATATAAAGTATGTTATAAAAAAATAAAAAAAATTACTTTTAAACGTCACCAACGATAAGTGGGTATGGTTTAAAGGTTATTAAAATTATGCATTTCATTTACATTTCAAAGCAAACAAGCTTGCAAAGATCAATTAATATCGGATTTGATATAATCTAACCGTTGTAATAGATTTACTTTATCTCAGACTCGTAAGATGTTTTCTTGAAACTTCAGGATTAGTAAGGGTCATCTATCTCCAAAACATTAGATAATATTTAAATTTTAATTAGCATTGACAAATTTTGGATTTTAGTGTGTTACCCAGAGGTAGCCACACTCGGACGTACGTACACCACCTGCCGACAATACAATACCACCCAGAGAGTCTTGGCGCCGGCGCGTAGGTGCAGCCGCCTCACCAAACACCCACGCTCACTCTCCTTATATCATAGCCCGCTCTGGTACCTTTAATTAATTACGATATCAGGTATAGTCAATGAATCCCAAATAGACCTCAGATCCCGTATATCTTATATTTTCTGAGAATATTTTTATCGGATTCTTCCTTTTTCTCATTCCGATAAAGCCAGTCTTGAGTGCCTTTGGGATAAAAAGTATCATTTGTGCAACGTAAAATAAGCCGATTGGTTTCACATAAATATTTACGAAAACATATTTTTGCTCATTTCTAGTATTCTTAGTATAGTTTAGCATGAAAGCTTCAAAATTTTGTTGACATAATATGACATGATAACTATTTTTTGACATAAAATATTTATTTATGCCTAGAAACGTTGGAATAACTAGACATTGTATCTAAGGGGGAAACTGGGACTTGGAAAACATTTGCCGGGTTCTTCGCCGCATTTAACCTTCATCCATTCCGGTTTGCACAGGTATTGATCTCTTGAGGTCTTCCTTATTGTTGGCAATGATTCCAAACTGAGCTATTAGTAAGTCAGAACAGAAAAATGATAAATATGTTTCTGAATCGTCAAGGAACAGTAGACGAGAACAATGATGAATTCAATTCGGAACATCATTAATATTGGTAGAACAGGAACGCTCTATTCCTGGGCTGTAGGTGAAGAGATGGAAGACAGGGTTTGATCAAGGATTGTAACTGCTTGAATATGGTGAGAAAGAATTGAAATCTGTAATAAAAAACTATTGGAAAAGATTCATAATTTTAATTTAGAAAAATGATAATAGTACAATCAATAGGGTAGTCTAAAGGCATAAGGACGTATTATTCTTTTCATCTGTAGCAGCATTAAGTTTGAGGTGATTTTGACAAGAGCGGATTGTGTGGCGTAGTTAAGCCTAAAACTACAGATCGACTAATTCTTGGGCTCTTCTAGAAATTCAAATTTTCAAGATTGTATTAATTTTTCTAGGTGTATAGCGAGTGTGTTTGGGGAGAATAGAAATTGGATGACAGACACAAGAAGATGCGAGATTTGTATTTATAGAATGAACTGTGGCTTTTTTCCAAGAGATTGGAAATACTAAATCCTGAAGGAGGAAAAAATATAAAGATATAAAATGAGTGACAGGATATCTGTGAGGCATAATTCGATTAGTGAAAATTGGTGTTTTAAGATCGTCTGGTCCTACGTACATACCACAATTGTGGTTTCATTATAGCAAATATAACGTTACTGGAGTAGCTATAGGAAATATGAAAATCATCACCATTACAAGATGGGTCAAAGGAAAGGTTGGACGGTATGGATCTAGTCTGCCAGGTGAAACCAGGAAGATGTCTGAGCAATAGGATCGGGAGGGGGGAAATGGTTTAAAGGAGAAAAATTTGCGAAAGAGTTATCATTTTGTTTTGGAATCGGAAACCGAGGAGAGGTCTTTTTGCTCGCAAACTGACATGTTTCAAACTGCCGAAATAACCCTTCCGCTACCTCGTGCCTCTTCTGCAGATCCTAAGTTCTCAGAAGACCCATGGGATAGCCTGGCGATGAAAGATTGAGATTGTGAGAGGGAGGTGAATGTCAAGGATGGCAAGAAGATTGGAAGTAAGAATGTCCACCACTGATTCTATTGAGGTGCAGAGATATATTTCATTCCAATCCAGGGTTTCGTGACCAGTTAGGACGTTTTTACTTGTGGAATAACATAGGTGTCATCTCCCCGCTGAGACATATATCTGGTGAAAGTCATTTTCCTGCATGCCAATATTCAACGTCTAGAAGTACCTGTGAACATTCTTTCTCTGCACCAGATTGTCTCTCATTGTTTATCTGACGAAGTAGAGGAGATGAGTGTCTCCCAACTTCGAGCGGGGATTCACGAATCTTCACTTACATGCACATCAAACCCAGCTTAATATCAAATATCCATTTTACTAAATAGAGCTAGATAGCTAGCTCACCCACTCTTGATGTGAGGACTTTATTTTCAGATATTATATCTTCATGATGTTTAGTTTGCCCCTCAAGAAATTTCTCTGGCATGACGACTCTCTCGTTCAGCGCAACACATTATACCATACTTTCAAGAGCTGTTTTTTAAGCATTTAAAGTTGACAAATGAATCAAGTGTTTCCACTCTTGTTGTTTCAACGGCTTAGTGCTAACAGGTCATTAAGGAGCCAATAGCTGGGACGTTCTTTCTAGTATGGTCGAATTGGCTGTAAAGCCATTTTTACTTGTTATTATTTAAAATTATTTTTTGAGGACCTAAGTGTTCTGTATCCTATTAATATTTTTTTTTCGGGGCGTTACAGCACCTTCCATGATATGCAAGTATAACTCGAAATTTCAATTATAATAACTATTGCCAAACGACTTATGTATTCATTAAAAAAACTTGAAGAAAACTTAAATAAGTTATTTAAATTACAAAAAAAAATAGCAGAAAAAAATGTGATTTTTATTATAAAATAAAATTGAATGAAGTTGATTGATCATTTACGACTCCTTACTGATTTTTCAAGCAATTTAGAAATTTTGTAATTTCGTCCCAAATCTTTTATAAAATAAAATAACAGACTCGTCGCTCAGCCTTTATGAGTCGACCATAATTTTTTTTAAATTCATGTATTACTCATTTCAGACTATCTGCTAAGAAATAGCATAAATATCTACTAATTAATTAATTATTAACTTTTTTATGATGAACGTTTTCTCATTGAGTGTGTATAAACCTATTCACTGGAGGGTTAAAGTCGATAGCAGCCTGATTAAATTAAACTGTGTGATTAATAATAACAATATTGATATTATTAAAGTTGAAATGCGGTCGTGGTGATCTAATAGTTGACTGGGAAAAGCAACCTGGTTCTCACACTCGGTTACGACATGTAGTCACTTGGGTCACCTAATTTCTGCCTCCAAGGCTATGGAGCTAACTGTCTTTTCGTCTTTTATTTACTCACCTCGGATCCGTACCCACTTTTCGACAATTAATATTTTTATTTTTTTTAGTTCATTTTCATAACTTAAACAATTTAAATTCAACATTCTTGCGTATAGTCATTTAATATTTTTAAAAAGAACAAATTGTCCAAATTTTAAAATAAACAATAAATAGTAATCAATCGTATTGTAAATTTATTTTGTGAATAATGATATCATTCTTCTCGGAGAATCATTTATTTATTAATGAAGTCAGTAATTATTATTACCAATTAATTTCTTTGTTTTTGTTCAATATCCAAAATTAATTATTTTTTATATATAAAGAAATAGTTTGTTTCCTTTGCGAATATCAAGTTACAATAGTTTTAACCTTCTCTTATTTTTTTAAATAAATCAACACTTCAACTCTAAACTTAATAAAATATTAAGTATGTAGATATAAATAAAAAAAAAATTAATAACATTCCAGAATTAGTTGGAAGCACTTTCTATAATAGTGAATATTCTTTCAGGTATGAGTAGAACAATGATTTAATAATTAAATATCGCCTACATTTGTATTTTCGAATTCAATTTAGTGGTACTTTTTAAATGTAAAGCAAATATTTACGCTTGGGACTTGTAGTTTTATACATAATAAGATGAAAAAATATATTCTGTTTTATGTTTCGTGCTGTTGACATGGTATGTATTTTTTTAATTAAAAAGAAAATTTGAAACGAACATAACTTAGTCCAATAAAATAAACCTTTCGGATTTCATATCCCAGCACATGATTTTTGTTTTCCTTCTTAAGATAAAAAAAAAAAAAATCCACCGACAGAAATTTAGCCAGTCTTTCTCTTTATGCAACCGATTAACTAGTATGGCATATGCCCTATTTTTAAATGCACATTATTTAAGTATATATATATATATATATATATATATATATATATATATATATATATATATATATATATATATATATATGTACTTATAAATAATTTTATTCCTGTGTTTATCATAAAATAAATATGGTGACTTTTCCTATACCTAATATAACATTTTGGTTTATCTGAAAATCTTTTAATGAAGAAATTGTATGTTATTAGAACTTGAATAAAACTTTTAATTGGGTATAAACAAAATTAAAAACAAAATGGTGGTTTAAAATCTCAACGCATAGATGATGTAAAGTTTGATTTTTATAAAATAATACCTGTAAGATGTAAAATATTACGTGTATTGATATAATGAAGAGTTTTATAATTGTGATATATAAACAGTATATTATCATATACAAGGACGTTGATCTATTACTAGTTTCGGAAATTTCCACATGCTTTGAAGTACATCATTTTTAATGTTATGTTAAACGTGGGGATTGGCCTGACAAGATGATAAAACCTTTTCTGTTTTTATTGCTTAAAATAATTATAATTATGTAACTTATCTGAACCAGGCTGAACTATAATGTAACTTTCTGTATAACCTATGCTCAGTTAATATATTATTTCAGGCTATTAGGTTTTTTATGCGAAATTTATTTGTTTCTAACAATCATCAACACCCTCCAAACTTTCTTTTTAATTTTCTTAAATGATCAATGTTTCAGACATCCGTCTATCTTCAATACTATCATTTAAAAATGAATTAAATTAAAAATAAGTTCAATCATTGTAAATAATAATATTCTTTATAACATATTGATTAGGCATAAATGTATCCTATGGTTTTTACAAAATTTATCATTAAGATTGTTATTGAACTTATTTATTTATTGGAATTCATATTTAAATGATGGGCTTGATGGGCGTATATTAGATATCTTAGAAATAGAATTTTACATGATAAATTGCTATCAGTTGACATCCGCATGACGGTATAGAAGGATCAATCTAATTAGGGATTGATAAATTATTTGCCAGTTCTAAGTATAAATTTGTTTTATTGAAAACTAGTTTTGAATGTTATACATTTGAATGTTATACATTCATTCTTAGTTCTAAAAACACACAAAAAATTGAAAAATAAGCAATGTTTTATAATGCTGATTTATATTAATCTAATTTAATATGTTTAATAATACCAAACTATATTTTGAATTGCTTATTTTTGAATTTTGTGTGTGTTTTTAGAACTGAGAATAAATGTAAAACATTCGAAACTAGTTTTCAATAAAACAAATTTATAGAAGTGACAAATGATTTATCAATCCCTAATAAATTACTATGCTTGAACATTACATTATTTAAATTAATGCCTTAAGTATTCTTTCTAAGTTGTATACTATTTTTGTTTTGTATAATTATTTTTTGGAGAATTTCGTTACGGAGTTCATACGACGTATTCAACTTCAGTTAAAATAATTTTAAAAATAGCCGCATAAACATTTTTAGACAGACAACAACAATCCAAACAAAGATAAATAGACCTTTTGTTGTAGTAGGTTAAAGTCTGAGTTTTTATGGTTTGTTTAGGCTAATTTTATTTTTATATTCAAATCTAGGAGAGGAGTATTTTGAAAGAGATCTAGAAATGGCCTTATAACATACAACAAACTGCGATGGTTTTTTAACTGGAAATTTCAAACAGTTTTACGCTCCTTCGGAAAGTCATTGTTATTCAAGTGGTAGACCTGAGAGCGATTTCGTTCCCTGCTTGTTTATAGGGCTTAATGCTCTTAGGTTTTCTAACTAGGGAAAAACGGCTGGTTAGCCACTAGGTTATCTGCTGACCATCCTATTATAGCTGGAATACCATACTATTTACGTAATAAAATTTATGATGATATATTTTCATATTTTATTTTAAACACAAGTCAGAAAATTAATTACAGTCATAGGTAGAAATCAACATTGTAATAATTAAAACTGCTCCCGTTCTTATTTTAGTAATGCATGAAGGAAAGCAGGTATGATAATAAAGCCCCCCAAATAAAAAATTTCGAACTCTGTCACTGACAATTCCAAACAAATATCATTCTTGTTCACCTGCTTTAGTGAATTATTTTCATCGAAACTTTAGGGAGAAATCGCCGGTTTGTGTGTCGTTAAGAATGCCATCTTTTTCGAGAAAAAATCTGCTGAATTTTTTTTTTTCGTAAATGAACAGTTTAAACAGATTCTTTAAATTTTCAGGGTAACTCCCCTTACAATTAGTCAAGGATATAGTTATCTATTCCTCTAGGTAAAGAAAAAAGTTAAATATAAATCTGTAATAATGCTAAATTAATTAAAAACGGATACAATTAATACAAAAACGGATACCTCCGAGGTTCAGAATTAAAAATAGTGACAATACAGATAGAAATAACCAGTTTTGTTTTAGGTCCTTAACTCCCTAAAATACAAAATAACCTTATAAATGTAGTTAATAAGCTTTTTTTTTCTTCTCAACCAATACATTTATTTAATATATTCAAAATAATAGAGCCTAAATTGAACCTAATAAAGTTGTTTCCATGGGTATGAATTTGTCATAACAACGATTACGGACACCGCAGTACATACGAAAGCTTTATTATAGTATAGATATAGAGAACTTGTTTATCTATATGAAATGTGATACCGGTCGTGGCAGTGAGAATTTTCCTAAAAATTCCAATGAAGCTATATTTTTTTCTGCAATTAATTTTGAATTAGATAAAAACATGGAGTCATTTTTTTTTTTTAACTGAACATCATTAGTATTTTTAACCTTTAAGTACCTAAGTGGTCTTATAAAATAAAGCTGATGCAAACCATCAATTAAAATAGAAGATCATTGATGTTATAATATTTAAATATCGTCTAGGTAACTAGGAGTAAAATTTTAATATTGCTATCTCTTTATTCCAACGCTATAATTGATTAAATTCGCGATTTTTTTTCTCAACAATAATGGGAAATAACAAATTAATAAAGAATTGCTCTTCGTCAAAGCTATGACTTCCTATCATAGAGTATATTATCAAGTATATTACAATGATATTCCGCTGATCCCTACATGTACAAGCGACTAATATGGTGCCCTCATACAAGCCTGAAACTACAAAAATTGCTCGTCGTTCCCAATTAATTCTACGTTTAATTGACACACTATAAACTTCTAATTAATTAAAGTATTCTCATTCACATGACTATAATCATACCAATTTAGACATGAGGTGATCTAAAATCCTATGATCGTAAAGTTCCCGATGCATATTATTATGTTATGAATAAAATCATCCATTATAGATTTGATTTCCCACTTGGTGCTAATTTGGTTCTATCCTTCCATTATAAACTCCACGCCCCCTCTATCACATTGATATCTCAACTTGGTTCTAAATTTATTCCCGATAATTTTTGGGAGCCACTGAAAAAATGTCTTCTCGGGAACTTTTTACTTAAAACTATTTCTGCTGTAGTAAATTACCGATGATGTTTTCTTTTTCAGAGAGTAGATCTACTTATTATATTTTTAATACATTTTGAAATCTTTATAACTAGATTAGAAAAAAAATAAAAAAAATACAGATACAACTTTATTCAGATAACTATTAATACAATGACATATCATTCCTTGGGTCCTGTTAAGGGATGTAGGACCGAAATTTTTTGTTTTGGAATATTATTTTTGTTTATTTGATAAAAATATTACTTTATGTATTCATATCTTCAATGGTAACTTATTATTATTATTATTATTATGATAGACAAGCAGAAATAAGGATATGACTGTATGCTGTAATGTTTGTGTTTATTGGCAGCCTGATGTTTTCCTATTTATACGAGACACGGTCCGATTGTGTCACAGTTAAATTTAGACCCGTGCTCTTCGACAGACCGTCCAACTTGGCTTAGGAGATCAGATCAGTGAAGCAGGTGAAGTCATTGTCAGTTGGAAATCTGCAATGAAGGTCGTCATCTTGATATATACTCTTACCGATTCATCGACATTCGAGAATATTCAATACCATCCATCTCAATCATTTTCTTGAAATATATCATATAATTCGAATTATCACTCTCTGACAATATTTGATTAATATTGACAACATTTGTATATAGAATTTTCTAATACTCTAATAAAAGTTTTCGTACAGCTGTGGAGTATTTTAGGAAACTGTTTTTAGTGTTATTATCACCTTTGTTACTTACATACCTTTGCAATTTGTGGAGACTGAATCTACATCTATATTTTAGGGCTTAGGTTCCTTTCGATGTTCTTTTATTTTACTTATTATTCCTCTGAACTTCATTTATTTTTTATCGATGCTCCTATTTTGTTTTTTTACATATACTGCCGCGTTTTTTGTTTTTATTTTCGAATTTTTCCGTATTGTGTTCTGTAACTCATTTCTGTGTTGCATATGCTTTTCAACGTCTTTGCATTTTATCTGAAGTTCTTATGTATTTTATATTTTCTTATATAAATTAAAATATTATTTTTTTTTTTTTAACTCTGCTGACATTAAGTTGCGTCTGAATAATTATCATAGACGTCTTATAGACTTTTTGTTTTTTAAAAATATGATTAAATTATAGAAAATTGGCATGAAGAATGCCTTCCAAACAATTTTCCTTTCAATATGGGTCATTCTTTGAAAATAGGGAAATCGCAGTCCCGTGAAGAAAACGCGCTTTTTTGATGCTTCTGGTATAAATATTTTCATTGGTTTTGATAGAGCATGGTCTTAGATTGTTTTATCAGGGGTTTGCTTTCATATTAATAATAATTTTACACGTGTAAATATGATTTAAATATTAAAATCTTTTCTTCCTTACATGATCCATTTCTTGCATTTTCTACATTGGCTTTGTTTACATGAGGAAAACAGTTGGCAAGCCTTACCAGTTTCCTCCAAACCAAATTGTAACCGATGTTGAGAGAAACCTCCATTAACGTGCTTAAGATGTTAAGTTAAAAAATGTGTTTGGTGATCCTCACTCCTCACCTGCTCATAGAATAGAAAAAGTAAGTTAAATATTTTATGAATTTCTATTGAAATTCCTCAGATTTTATGAAATTTGTTAAGGTATAAATATGCAGGCTCTGGAACTAAGGTCTAATCAGTAACATATGAATAAGCACAAAAACCTAACTCCCTTACTTTTTACTTATAAAAATTGTATTTCATTCTATATGTCTCTGATTCAGTTGCTTTATGATTAGGTTAAAATTAATTTATCCTCTAAGATTTATAAGAATTTAATAATAATTATAATAATAATAATAGTTTAACACATACCCTCACACCCTTACTTTTAACGTATTGGAAATTGTAATATCTTGATTTATCTTTCTTGCTAGAAATAATTGCGATAGGATATTTTTACAGCAGTAGCTAGTATACATTAAAAATCAATAAAAAATTAAAAAACGAAATTACAGTGCTATCTGAAGTTATAAGAAAATTATTACAAAATCACCCTGATAATCAAGAGATCCGCAGTTGTTTATACTTTAATTGTTTATCTTTTTTTGGAAGGGGAATGAAAGAGGGAACAAAACTAGTAAAAGCATTATTTTATATCGTTTTAATTCCTCTGCATAGAGAAAAGTCCTGGAGTTCTTCAGGGATAGAAGCTTGGTACATAAATCTCATTTAATTTTCTCTGAGTGGAATTCTGTAAATATATTACAAATTATTCCTTTTTAAAGCTTCTTTCCAAATATTTAATCACGAAAGTTTGCAAATCATAATAATATATTTTTTTAAATTTAATTTATAACGATGGATGGTTATATACGGTTTCTTACAAATTCCTTTTAGCTATTTTTTCTAAAAAAATAATTAGTAATCTAACAGAACTGATAATACAGAACCCGGTTGCATTATTTAATTAAAAATGAATAATATTTTCGTTTGAGCATTCTTTTTTTTAATATTCTTATTTTAATAGTTTAATAAATGTGTTTATTTTGGTTAACTAAGCAAAATAAAGTTAGTGAACAAAAAGGTGAACAAAATAATCAGTAGAATATATCTATTAATAACTTCTTGTTTTTTTTTTAGGTTACACTCGCGTTTTACATTTAGATTCAGTTCTTAAATCAATATCATCACACATAAAAATAAATAAAAAATAAATAAAATTTTCTTATCTAGTGTGTGATTATCATTCCTTGCCTTATTCAGATAACTCTTCTTCTTAGATCTTCCTTAGATGACCGAGACCACTCCCTCGGTTTATTGTTCCGACCTGATGATTAAGTACTGTTGACTCGATTTGTCGGTGTAAGGAGAGGCGTAGCAGAAGACAATGGAGGACCGCTAGACAGAATTAGAAGTGAAATTAAACACTAAAGAGGAGCTGACATAAGACCGTGATAAACAAACGGCCTCCCGCATTTTGTCAAGTCCCCGTCAAAACATTATCCTATCTGGCTGAGTATACAGTCCTAGTGTTGCTGTTTACACTGGCTGACACACTCCCGCTACAGTTTCTTCTCTCAAATAACTCTAAAATACTACCTAATTTATTATATTTTTCAATGAATAAATATTTATGTATATATATGTATATATATATATATATATATATATATATATATATATATATATATATATATATATATTGTATGGTAAAAAGCAAACTAGATTGCAAAAAGTGGAATTAATTTTTTTTTTTCAGGTAGGTTGTTTGTATTCCTCCTTCGTGAAAAATACAAGTTGCTAATAAGAAGCACTTTTTTCAGTTATTCATAAGTACCTCGATTCCAATGCATTTAACTTAAAAATGTGTCATTACCAATTTTAAAGAACGTTAAAATTTTCTTCAAAATCTGCCAAAATGTCTAAAAAGCGAAAAAAGTTGGATTTGTTTCGCCTTAATAAAAAACCGCCGTTTCATGGCCGTGATTTTCGACCACACCACTTAGCCAAATTATTATACTGTGTTACTTATTCGAAGCTGAATTTATGTTCTTTAATTTACTATACCATAAGTTTTTCGATTGAATATACCGTTTAGTAATTATAATCAAAAAATTATAATCCTAACATTTGGAGGTATTTTGACTGCCAAAATTTTTCCCGAGGTCACCCGTGTTATCATTTTTGGCATTTGCAAGTTTGTACCCCTAAAAAAATGTTAAAATACAAGCTTCCACGCCACCTTTTGCATCATAGACCCCTGTTTTGACCCTCTACTGACTGGTCTGTAGAATTTTATTTAAAAAATATTAAAATGTAAATTCAATATTGTATATAGATAAATAATTAATTTCGAAAACCGTTGTACATTTGAATTAATTGTTTAGTCAAATTTATAGTATTATTTTTTTTTTCTTATAAAACACAGGCCAACGATGAAAAAACATTTGTAGTGAAAATACCTTATTCTTATAGTTTTTAGGGTGCTGAATCCAAATGTGATATTAAAAAAGCTGTGTTACCCACAATTTCTTCACATTTTATAGTTAAATTTATTAAATTAAGCGATTTTTAAAGAATTGAACAGATTCACAGGCCAACGATGAAAAAACTTTTTTACTGAAAATACCTTATTCCTATAGTTATTAGTAAATTTATTGTAATATTGATAAAGCAGTATTGTAAATTTATGTAAATATATTTAATAGAAGGCTGAATATAAATTAAAAGAAGAGAAGAATGCTGGGAGCGGGTGACTACCCCACTTAGCTCCGCTAACAGTACTTTTCTTACACATCTTGGACAGTTTTTAGAATGGAACAATAGTAAAAATTTTTTTTTTCTTTTTTTTTTAGTAGCTATTTCCTTTCCCACAACTATTTTTACCTGCTTTTCTTGTCAACTAATTTTAAAGAATTACAAAAAAATATATATATATATATAATAAATAAATAATTAAGTAGTAGAATAAAATAATTATTTAATCAAAGTAACTTGTGACTAAATATTAGTTTTTTTTTAGTGTAAATACTTGTAAAAGTGTTAATTATTCATTTATTTATCCGTAAATTGGTCTTGTATTAGTTTTGTGAACATTTTTGAAGATCAGTTTCTCAATTTTTTTTGGGGGGAGGAGGGGTTTATGCGTGGTGATTTTAGAGGGAGTTAATGAAGTATTCTGGATATAAAATTTTTATGTCAAGTGTGTGGAATTAGAAAGCCAGGTGCTATTTTAATATGAGCTTATATTTCAATGCTACATTTAACAAATTAAAATGATATTAATTTAGCTTAATTAACCAGTTAATTTTAAATTAATATCTTTCATTCGGTACATTCTCTTTAAATTATTATGCAAAGCAATCACCTTTTATTTTATTCAATGAAATTGTTTGTTGTGTTTTATTCTAATATCTAGAACACAAAAATATTTTTAAACATTTTTAATTTCGATTATAACTAACAATATTCGAATAGTCAATAATATATACGAATAGTCAAAATAAAACGTCTTCCATTTTTTTTTAGAGAAAGGCGTGCCTGTGATCCAGCCAAGATGGTTTCTTTTCCAATTTTGATCTAAAAAATATTACAGTTTAAAGCACCGTTTAAGTACAGCTCCAAGATTTTAGTTCTATACAATACTTGCATATCCAGCACCTCACTGGTGCATATCAGGCACAATTTTCAAGACAAATACTTTTTAAGAAGCTGATGATCATGTTGGTGCAGATAGAAATAGTTTAAACATTCCAAAATAAAGAAGAATGGATAGAATGGGCTCTGTACGAGAGACTATGAAGATCGTTGGTTGGGTTCTGGCGTTCAAGAATTGGACCGTCAGCTGCGGAAATAGAGAGAATTATTATTGTTTAATAATTGGAATAGATAGAAACCAACGAAGTCGGATAGAGAGATAATAGAGTCTGGAAACCACCAAGGTTAATCTAATAAAACAATCATTCGCAATAATCTCTTTTCAAATTCATTCGTAAGTCCTTCATATACCAAACCATAGAGGTACGATGATGGCGATGAGTTAAGCACTCGCCCCTCCCATGGCGACCAAACTTAGCCTCTTGGAATGATTGCCGAAAACCGAAATTACTTTATTGGGGAACTGAAGGAAAGAATAACTTTTTCCGAATATCGCCAACAATATATATTACTCCTACCTATCTTCTTATAGGAATGCTGAGGCATGTATAATATTTATTTTGTAGCTTTGTTTGTTTGAATCTTGAATTGAATTGAAAATCCATTCACGTACATAGAAGATTCCCTAACGGGTTCACAATTTATTCGTTTGAAAAATACCTTAAATGGCTCGGTGTGCGTAGAATGAATCAGCCCGATACTGGAAGAAGAAGAGGAAAAAGGTAATTATAGACAATGAAATAAACCAAGCTAAGAGAAGCAAACAAACCGCCGACAGCGCCTTACACTCAGCAGGTTGGAGGGATGTCCAAGTAGTGTGCTGCGGCACTCGGCAAAAACCAGCTTCCTTAATATCTTTATTAAATTTATAGGTAAACTTTATTGCCGCGATCATTGGACGGTATAACACGGGAGAAGTGATGTTATCACAAACACAAAGCTATATTTTCTTAAAAATCTCTACCAAAACAACACATAAAGTGCCTGTGGTTCAGTACATTGATAATGGACTGACGTTTGTGCTTAGTGTATTAGGTTTTGGAAAGCGTTTTATTTTTCTCTTCGTGTTACTTTTGGAAATGTACTATTAACATAATGTGATTGTATTCCGATATCTGTTTAAAAAATGTGAAGGTTTTAGATAAATTTTCTATCTACAAGGTCTTGAAATATCATTTTAATCGTTCGACAAATATTGAAGATTGCAGATTAAACATATGTTTTAGACTAACACTGCCAAATTGGTTAGTTAAAATAATTTATTTTATTTACATAAGAGATAATCATTAAAAAAAAATTATAAAACTGTTTTTTTTTAATAATTCGATAATCTTGTTTAACGTCTAATCATTTATAAATCTTAAGCAAAATGCTGTAAATGGCTTGTCAGCTTCCAGATCTTAACAAAATCACTACAAGGGATACGTGGTACGTTGCAAATACACTACACAACATTTTCGAATAAGAAATGGAGTAATTTTTTTGTATGATATTCATCTCTATTCTCCAATTCTAAAGCATTTTTCTGAGGATGCGAGATTGGGTAATTGAGATAGCATGGTAGTAATATTTGTCCTCTACACTATTAGCACATAATATTAAATATGAAACCTCAACGAAAAGTTGTAATGTACAGCTGTAAACGACAGAGTCGAAGTGTAGAGCAGTAGCCAACTTATAAATAGAATGAGATGTGAGGAAGATGTATGAATCATATATCTTTGGAATTGGAAATTCTAGTCAGATTCATGACCTTTCCGAAACATGATTGTGATTTTATTTCAAACTACAAAAGTCATTTCATATTTTATTAATAATAAATTTACTAAATATATTTGAGGAGTTTTCTATCAAAAGTCAATATAACAACTTTTGGCAAAAAAAATATTAAAGGGCATTTTATGAAAATAGGACAAATTTTTAGTGGAAAGTTGATTTGCAACATCTATTTGACAGAGGGAAATTTAAGATATGAAATAAACTGAATAATTTTTAAGAGTAAAATGTTAAATCATCAAAAAAATCTTTGTTTTTGAGAAATGGATCTATTTAATTTTGATAGAAAACTCTCCTCATTAGATTTTGATGAAAAAAAAATAAATCCAAAAAAAAAAAAATATTTAAATAAGAAAAATTGCTTACCGTCGTTATCTTCAAACAACTAAATAACTTGTCATCGTTTGCCTAACCTTTTAATAACAAGTAATGATATCCGCCTAGAAATAGAAATTTGAGATCGTTATTAATTTACTTTATATTGCCGAAAAAAAAAATGATTTTGTTGTTTATTTTGGTCATGTCGTTTTCATAATCTCCCATTTCTGTGGAACAGGAGCCGATCAAGACGTTCCTAAACGGTAAAAATTTCGGGTAAAAAAAGTTAGAAGCCATAAATTTAACATTTTGTTTTTGTATTTCTTCGATTATTTTATGGAAGATTTTTTGAACCTTTCCGTTCATTTCCAAAATTTTTAAGTTAAAATATTTAAGATCTTGACGCCCATTGGGGACTTATTACTATTCCGTGCACTATGCGACCGCTGAATCCGCCCCGGCGGAGGACGTCTGAAATGTGTTATCTTCTGGACCAAAACAAATGAAATAAATTTTAAGAACATTAGTGGGGCAATTTTCAATAAAGTAGTTTTAGGAAAATCATATAAAATGAATATTAAAATTATATTTTGTTTATAGAGCATTTTGAGTAAAATCAGTGAATATGAAAATCGAAATTGTTAAATATATATTTAAAATATTAAGGTAATGGGCAAGCTAAGTGGTTAAGGCACTGGACTCTTTAGCTCCACACTCCATGGTTCTTGTTTGAGTCTGGCTATGGAAGATAATTTATTTATCCAGTCATATCAGCCATGGATCGACTCGGGATCCGAAGATCCACCTGGGGCACTTTAGCTTCTATAAATTGGGTGCCTTATCCTTCAGTGAGTTTGGGGAAAAATCTTGCGGTTGAGCGTGATACTGGCCAATTCACCTTTCAGCTTAGCCTTTGGTCAAGAAATAGTACCTCCTGGACAATGATTTGTACCAAGACCTTTCATGAGTCGTAGAGTCGTTGGTACAGTTGTTAGTTTATCTTAATTATTAAATTTAAATTAAGTATTATATGGTCCAACAAGTTTCTAATACTATCAGCAGTTGTATATAACAATGAGTTTCCTTTCGTTAATAGAGCAGTATGAAATTGTTCGTAAGGTACACTACAGTATTTTTGCTGTCGTTTCTTGGAAGTTATTATTAGAATTTATGTATTTGTTATTTATTTCAATATTCCAATGTCGCAGTCCTCCTTTTGCATTAATATCTTTATATGATTAAAAATTCATTTAAACTTGTTATTTCTAAATTAATCGATCTTATTATATCCAACTCGATTTGAAGAGGCAAAATAGGAGACAATTTCGATTCTTAAATCGACCTTGGTGAGGGCGAAAACCCCGCTATGCCCCCGCTTGACTTTTTTATTTGTAAAAAAGTGTAACATTCTCAACACGTAGAGTGGCCTCTCTCTGTCTGAACTGAATTCAAATTTATCGGTTTGCCTGGGTGGGACCGCCTGATATTTTAAGGAGAATAATAAAGGAGAACGCCTCTTCTTAAAGTACGCGTCATTAACCCCGGCCGCTAGCTCGGCAAGGACGGCTATAACGTATAACAACAAAAAAAATATATATATATGTATATACATATATATATATATATATATATATATATATATATATATATATATATATTATATATGTATGTATCTGAGATAGACTATGTGTGTGTGTGTGTGTAACTATATTTCAGTATTTATAGTTTCAGATATTAATTTATTTTATATTTTGAGCTATATTGATTATTCAGAAAATAAGATCATAATAATGATTAGGAAAAAAGGTTCTCTATTAATTTAAAAAAAAAAATGATATTAAGAGGAAAAAAAAACATTTATCTGAGAAAATTTAAATATATTTTCGCAGTTCTTCTAACTTATCATGAGAAACGATTTAAGCTCCGAATTCAGGGTATGAAGTTATGATATCCGCAAAAAAAAAAAAGGGGAATAATTGCTGCTTGATAAATATTTCTTGGTAATATTCTGGAGTATTCTTCTACCGATACTCATCTCAAAATAAACAGTTCATTTATATTCCGAAAGAGACAGAAATACGAAAGTCGCTTGATTAGGTTTTAGAATTGAATTAGTACTGTGGTATCTAAAAGTTATATTCACCGTCATTTAAAAAGATTATTTTCTGATTATTAAGAGTTCGATACAAATTATTTGCCCGAAGCGTTTTTTATTATACATATCTAATTTTATAATTTCAAGGAAATAATGGGCCCTTGCAATTTCATTAATGTGTAATTAATGAACCTCTGAACAAAGTTTCGATCCTTTATGCTCATCTTCAAAATCAAAATCATCTTTTTATTAGTCTTCATTAATAAATTATTATTTATTGTCCAAAAATCGTATGTAACGTTCCAATTTTTTTCGAGATTTTTTTAATACATTACATTTTAACGTTGCGTTATTTATAATCCCTCTTTTTTAATATAATATCACTTTATTTGCTTGGTCAAAATCTTGTCTTGCAAATAGGCTCCTTCCTATTCATTGCTTATATTGTGAAATATTTTTTAAAAAATTATGTAAAAGTCAGAACGATTTTTGGAACATGACAATTCATCAATGAAGATTGATAAAAAAGATGATCCTGAACTTGATGATGAGCAAAAAGGCTCGAAACGTTGATCAGAGGAAACATTAAATATTATTGAAGGTATAAGGGCGAATTATTTCCTTGAAATAATAAAATAAGATTATTTTCTAAACGTAAAATAACAATTTTTTATTTCTTTAGTGTTCTCAAATTATAACAATTTATGGTAATGACTTATTTATTTTATTTCTCGCAGTTATGTCCTTTTTAGTATTTATTTTGCTAATTTTATTAAATATTATTCAGTGTTGAGAATGGAAAAAAACTTTGCTGAAATGTTGTAGCAGATATGTAAAACGTTTTTTATTCGTGCATTGTATGTTTATACATTAAATTATTTTCCTACAGCTGTATGTTAATTATATAACCTTTACTTTAAGGATAAACAGGTTGTAAATGCAAAGTTTTAACGATGCTGAATTTCATCTCATTAATCCTTGCTTTAAATTTCAACTTTCACTGGAAGCATTTTAAGTCAAATTCCGTATACTGATAATTTAAAAAAAAAATTAATTCTTTCAGTAATATTATTTTTATGAAAGAATTATTGTTAATTATATTTTGGGTAATTTTATGAATTATTTTTTCAAAGTTTCAGAGTATTCTGTAATTCAGAGGCTATCCTAAGGATTGGGTAATTCCCTAAGAAGTTAAAAAATTATTGTAAGATATCTTTTAATAGAAGAGAGGATTCAGGAAGAAATGATTTTTTTTTTTTTTATTTTAACCAAAAATTGGCGTTTCAATTTTATTAAATTTCGGCCTTGCCGCCTTGAAACCTCTTATCTGTGAAACACATGATTTTACAGGATCAACGAAAGACTGACTTACAAGCAATGTTATAAAGTATAATTTTATAATCTAATTATAAACATTTCAACATGATTGGTAAATACCTGTGAAACCAATTACGTAAAGACTGTCTTGGAAGTGTGACCTGGGTGATTTCTAGTGAACTGGTTATGCGATAAAAACTGACTATTGTAGGGTTCTTTTTGATCAATTTTAATCTTGTTACGATTTTTTAAATGAGTACTTTTTATTAGCACATAGGAGATAAAATCTTGTTTCTAATAAAATCAGAATTGTAACGTTATATATATATATATATATATATATATATATATATATAAACGCACACAAAGGCACCTATTTCAATATCCTGTAAAAAGATAACAAAGTCAGATAGTTCCAAAAATAATGGTTCTGTCCCGTACGACAGATTATTCGAATTTATAGCCTGAGGGAGTTTAGTCGTGACAATAAATAAACATAAATTGATTGAACGTATCTAATAATAAATGTTACACTTTATGTGAAAAGAAACCGATATCAAATTACAAAAACTATGCATATTTTTATACGTCGTCCATTCAATAACATTTTTTCAAATAATGAATGTTATACTTTATTCAAAAAGAAACCGTTCAATTTCACAGGATTAAAACTGTGAGAAGTATGTATTAATTTACCATATTGTAGTCTATTACATATTATATATTATAATAGAATATATTACAACATATAATATTTTTTTACAGCACCATCCTCTTCTCATTCATTTCTTCTTGTCTATTTTCCTGTATCTTTCAAATTGTTATATTTCTACGCCACATAAGTTGTATTTTTCCCCTCCATTAAATATAAGAACATAATTCGGAATATGAACGAAGAAACATGAACAAATCATTACATATTGTTTTAAACCACCGAATACTATACAGGCATTTCTTTTTAATAGGCATATGGTATATGGGAAAATTATACGTTATTTATATATATTTTTTCTGTTAGCTTCTCGCTTGAGATATTTCTTTCCCATCTGATCTATGTAGCTTTATCTTGTCTTGCACATGGAGTCTTGCCAACTACGGCTGCATCCACGCTAGAGATGGCTTAATATATATTTTGGACTTTATATGTACACAATGTTTTTTTCTATTTATATTACTATAGATTAGGCCCATTCAAAAAATGCTAACACCTCTCGTTTTAATTAGTAAGATGTCAATATTAAAAATCTGATACGATAGCTCGAAATATCTTGTATACTTGGATATAGAAGAAATCTACATCTCAAAATTCTATTACTAAATATCTTTAGGATTCCTATTTCGCTTGCGTTATGATTCACCCATCTTCCGGATGTCTCAACCTATTTATATTTGTTGGCACTGCCCTAGACTTGCATCTTGTGCTAGTGACAAACCTTTGGAATTCACAGTTGGTAACATATAGTTGAAGGTAAGTGCACTTATCTGATGAATGAAACAACCACCAAAAAATTGGTTGAGATTCCAGGATTTAAAAAAAAAAAAATCGAATATTAGGTAATTCACAAAAATAGTGCCACTTAATAAATGAAATTCGATTTAAACCATAAATTTAATTAAAATGATAAAAAAAATACAGTAAACAGTAAAAAATGTTCTCCTTAAACTTCATACGGCATTCTTTTCTTGTATATCTTTTAGTAATGCATCCATTATAGTAATAATCGATTCGATCCTTACTATTATGTCAGCAAAACGGTATTGCTTATAGGTTACTATTAATTGTATGGATTACTGAAAGTTTCATTGACAATCGGTTTAAGTACATCATCATAATCTATACGGTTAATTATCATGATTTAGATTTCATGTTCAAGCTATTCATCCAAAGCCAAAATGATCCATCCTTATTTATAAAGAATGTTTTTATTTTTAATATTCCATTTCTATAATTCCGTATGTTCCGTTTTAAAGTTCTATATAAAAAAACACTGAAAATATCCAGAATCAGTAGTTGTTGGTACATATTCCTACTATTTTCTAACTTAAATGAAAAACATGAGATTTATTGTTTGAATATTAGAAGAATTCAATGTCGTCTCATCACAGCTCTGGTTAAATATCGGCCTCACTTGTCTTTCGTTCCAGTGCTCGGAACATGACCATTAAAGAAATATCTTCTTTATTTACTGCTTCGCTTCATGTCGCCTAATCTTTGTTAACCCTAAAATAAATAAATAAACGGGGGAGAGGGAAAGTTATTGTCTCAAGATGGAGTCAATTGCAAAGAAAAAATCACCCAACATCGAACAAATGGCAATGAATTCAGCGAACTGAATCGAATTAAATCGGAGACCAACCGGTGAAACCGCAAATACCCTTTTGCCATTTCTTTCAACGAAGACGCCACTAACAAGACCCGGACGTTCCTCTTCCATAACAGCTGGTCCCAGAAAGGCACCGTTAGCGTCAAGGGGGACGACCTCCCCGATCTAGAAGAGGACTTGGAAACCCCCCGGCCGAAACGGGATGTTAAAGGCGACAAATGAATAAGAGACACGCGAAGATAAGTGCAGCGACACCATAGCGGCACATCGGAGACCCCTTATCTAGAGCAACTATTAATCCATGGGATGTGCAAACTTGGCCTGGCTGTCCTCTGCCTAAAAATACTCTTCTCTTATTTATAGTAGGCCCAAGTTCATGTTACAAGGAAACCACTGGTCCACCATTCTTGTCTCTCCACGCGGGTCCATCTTGATATACTGGCCTGTCTTCATGCCTTAAAGACTTCTTCTGGAATGTTCGTCCTACTATAGGAATTCCCGGTGCATACCCATTGCTAATGCTTTGAATATCAGATAACAAATAATCTGAAAAAATATTCACCGATCATTTCCGTTTCCTTTTACAATACCCAAAAACTAATAGCGAATACTAAAGTTTTAATTAACAATATATACTGTTTTCTGGTCTCTCTATTGTGTCTGCTTCCACGATTATCGAGGTGTATCAATACTAGAGATCAATTATACAGTCCAAATAAATATCTACTCGAAATTTCTCGAAAAATCTTTTAGAGGATAATTTGCATTTTGTGTATTTTTTATCTCTTACTATCTTATTGTCCAAACCGCCCAATAGTTTAAGGGATTCTGAGGCTTCATTCTCAATTTTTATGCAATATTTTTTTAAATATTAAAATACTAACAACTTTTAAAATTTAACAAAATCTTCTTTATTTAATCGATTTTGCATCGGCATACCAAATTTGAAAACGTTGACTTTGGGATAGAAAACTATGATTAGATTTTTAAAAACGTTTTAAATGAAAAACTAGGACTTATTTCATTTCACAATAATCGAATTGTAAAAGTTTAAATTAAATTTAAAGGAGAGTTTCTTTATTTGTTATTTATTATTTCGTATCGAAGAAGTTACGTTACGCCAAACTCTACTGAATATGGCTGATATCTCATACGGAATGTTGGCCAATAATTGACTAATTTGATAAATAAAAAAGTAATTACTTATATTCCTGAATAATAAATAGCATATTTTGTTATATGTCATTTGTAGTGGGGGCTACTTCTCCAGAGAAGCACACGTAACCCCCACCAATTATACACGTCCTAATCCACTTACGGAAGATCGTATCTGATGTTGTCTACCTTTCATTACACGCATCGGACACTTACCTGTCAATCTAATGATACCTTAATCCTACGACTCTCACCTCAACTCGCCTCGTACCTTCTCAATATCTTTAGCTAACACACTTATATTTATTCACCTTTCGATTTTTTTAGATTTATTAAAAAAAAAAGAATTAGTTTTATTCGAGAAAGAAATATTTGAATTATAAATTTTCCTGTCGGAGTTTACCTATTAAAAACTACTAGAGTATTGACAATATGGAGTTTTAAAAATAAAAATACCTAAACATTTGTTTCTTTTTTTTATGATGTGAAAAAGTTTCTCGCCTCTCAATTCAGGTTAATAACTAATCTGTTAATATTTCCCAGAAAATCTTTAACATCGAGCATATTTGACATCAGCATGTTAAACATACTGAATGAATGCCTTTGAATATTTTGTAATCATATTTTCTCTGTAAATAAAGACTTTTGCGCTGTATCGAAGGTCATCGCAGAGGGGTGGGGATGCATTTTATATCCGTTTCATAACCCCTGAGACACGATTATGGGGGTTTCGGGGATGCGGGAATGATAAATATATGTGTGTGAGCATTTATATTTCTAGCCTGTACAACAACAAGAAATAATTTTTGGAATCTACATTTTTTTTTTCTTAACGCTTTAAGTTCTGGTCAATTTTTACATATCAATAACTGCGTATTACGTATAAATAATTGCGACATCATTTTTTTTTTTTTTTTTTACTTACATGTAAATTTGCAATTCTAGAAGATTCATATTCATTCCACATTCCATAACAATTGTAACTAACTGTAATGAAAGCCATCCTTAAGGTTTGGTTTTAGAAACTTCCAAAAACGACCTAATTATAATTGTTGTTTCTATTTTGTTTAGTGGTACCCTCTATTATTACTTTAAAAAAAAAAAAATGAAATAAAATTTTTTTTTAAACGTACCTCTAATTTCAGTAGCAGGTCATTTGCATATGAATTATTCCAAACTATCGTTGAATTCAATTTTTTCACTAAGAATGTCATGCGGTGGAATATCCATTGTCATTAATCCTCTAAGAACGTGAACCCGAATCCATCAATTCTGAAACATTTAATAGACTACCAGTAATCCAAGCTTTAAATTGTCCATCAAGCTCTATTCGTTGTCATATTTACTCATTATTTCTGTTCCAAAAATACATAAATATAATAAAGGAAATATCAGAAGATTGCCTCGCATTATTTTCTTTCCTTAGAAAGCCATGACCTGCGAAAAAAAAAAAAAATCCTACCCGTTTGTGGTATAGCTGATTGTACATTCTGTAGAAGCGTCAAGTCTGGAGAGACTACACCGTGACAATATTACCAACTAGAACATCATGTCGAGATCACGAACGGAAGACAAAAATGTTTTTAAAACCCTCAATTCGTATTATTGTTATCGCGCGGGATGTGGCGTGTTTTGAACATTAATTTTCGAAGTTCAATATCCGAAATTATTGCGAATTTTTAGTAGATTTAATTTGTTCAAATATTTTATGTCGTAGAGAGGAGTGCCTTGTTGGTAGGCAGTTATATTATAAAGAGGTCAGTAAATTGAGCCTTCGGCCAGATAGCTGAAGGCTCAATTTACTGATCCTGATCTAAGGAATATTTGGCCGTACCAGAAAATCCTTCTTCCAATTGATTCCAAAAGAAGAAGATCGCGAGAAAAAGGAGCAGCATATGTAAGAAGCCAGAGACTGGAACATAAATTGACCCGAATGACGTAGCTGCAAGTTAACATTCCTCGAGACTCGAGGATTCGACATATTACAAATTATAAAAATATTCCAAAAAGGCATTTTAGAGAAATGTAAAGAAACAAAACGACCGCAGGTGGAGAAAAGTCGAAACAGAATCTACATCGGGATAATAATTGTCTTCATGCGCTATGTATCATTAGGGATAATGGGAATACGGTGCTGCTAATAGTTTTTAAAACAGCCGCCTTTTAGCCCTCAACCCTTTTCTTTTCCTTTTTATTTTATTATCCTTGTTCCTCTTTCTCCTCTTTTTTCCCCTCATTCCTCCTCCTCCTCATCCACGTTCTAATAAGGCCTTCTTAGCTGGCGGTAAATACAGTCGTTAGGAAATCGTAAACTTCGCCGGCTACCTCTTCATTTGCAGTCTCCATTTCTTATTTATTTTGCCATATACTTCTCTCCTCGCTGAACGTTTAGAATCACCCTCGTTCGGCATAAACTGAGGCGTTTGCAAATGAACGATTTTTAATTAGAATTATTTCGGTTTGATGGAAACTGAAAGATAAATAATTATTGTGCTCGAGAGCAATTGTGCTGACAGAAAAAAAAATCTGTTTTTTTTTTTTTCATTTCAATTTTGCATTGTACACACCCGGACGTCAGGAAATCAAGCAAAAGCTGTTTGGATTGCATTATAATTCTACATCAGCCTCGTATGAATAGACCACAGTTGTATCTTTTTATTTTATTTTTAAATCTATAATTCTGTGGTGTTTGGATAAAGAGGTACAAGTCAATTTTTTGTTGGATTTAAGTTATATTTTGTTCTTTATAATAAACTTTACTTTTCAGAAAAAGGCTGTCATTCATTAAAACAGTGTTCAAATGGAATGTCAGTACTGTTTAATTGACTTATTTCTTTTTTATTAAAGGTAAAGTTTATTATAAAGAACAGAAAATAAGTTAAACCCATTGTCAATAGAAAATTACTTGTACCCCTTCTCCCAAACACCACATTATTAATCAATCGTTAATCTTCCAGTTGTGTTCGTTATTATTAATGGTAACAAACATGCTAATTTGGGGTTCTTCAAGAAAATAAAAGATTAACACTTTAATGTCTTGCATTTTGATAAGTTCATACAAGAGTATATATTCCGGTTACAGTCTGTTATTGGTAGAACTTGGTGTTGTGTAAATCTCCAGAATGTTTTAATCTAATATCAATAAGTTAAAAGCTTACAATTGGGTTTCAGAAATATAGGTGCTTCGGATGTCTTTCATTACTTGTTAATTTTTGTTTAATACTTCAGCGCTTTTCGAAAATTTGTTCTTGTTAGTATGAGAAATTATATGGGTAAAAGAGAGGAGGAAAACATTTTTTTTATTTTTTTCGTTTTGAAGTACTTTGTGTTTGGTGTGTTTGTATGATTTTACTAATTTATTATCAGAAAAAAACAGAAATAGGATATAGAAGAAATAAATAAAATATAGGAGAAAGAAATATACACAGTGCAATAAACTTTTTTCAAGAGTATTCCTATATTTATAATTGCCATCATTAGAGAATCAGTTTTCTGATGGGCAAATTGGAAGACTAGTTGATTAAAATTAAATCTATTACTGAAGGTCTCATTATTTTTTTTTTTTTAGCTAGTTGTCTTGTTTATATATATATATATATATATATATATATATATATATATATATATATATATATATATATATATATATATATATGTTTTAATACTCTTACCGGTTTTTCAGCTTTAACTAATCTACTATTTTAATAAAATAATCGAAATTGTATTCCCAGATCTATCGATGTTTGGATATCGAGTAGTAAAGAAAACAAACGAGAGCGATAATGGATGTAGGAGAAGACACAGAGCTAAGGGTGGATAGGTCATTTAATTCGGGGCGGCCGCTCTGGAATGCCGGGCCCCCCACCACGGACCCTCAGCCTTAATTGAGACCTCTGTCGTCTTCTAGATCTTGAGAGTGCCGTATCTCCCCTCCGTCCGAAGGTTCAGGTACCCTCCTAACAATGGGAGAACTGTGTTAACAACTGTTCTTCAGTGAATGGTAAAATCCATTAAATTAAAAAATTAGTTCCAATATTAAATTGATTGATTTCTTTAATATTAATTCTTATGCCTTCTCCATTCTTCTATTCCTTTCCTTAAAATCTCCAACAATAAATCGTCCTCTGACGGTACGATTGTTCGATCAATATCATCGGTTACTTATAATAATAAACTTTAGTCAATTTAAAATATAATCCTGGTTTTCAAACTTAACCTCCTTGAAGAACTTTACATTGAGGACACGGGCGTAAATAGCAGGTGGCAAATGCTATGGGCCTCGACCCAAGGGAGACACGAATTGAAGGTGACGATTTTTTTTTTTCCATTGGCACTATAGACCATGAAGATCTTTGGCCGCGCGATATAGTCTTCTTAACGACATTTTATCGCTTGCGGGTGCACAGCCTGGAGGGGGTCACCCAGCCTCACGTTTAGCGAACCTTGGTTTTCATGTTCCAGAGGCAGCATACCCTAAGCTGCATACCCGGTCCCTTTGGGGCCAATTCGTCAGTGTGCTTCTTATCGACTCACTCGGGTTCAAAGACCGTAATCTGAAATATGTCTAGATTCACAGGTTATGGCTATTCGGGGTATTTCTTTCCTCGAAGCAGACCGTCCATGGACCAAATCTTCGGGTGGCTATTTGGTATTCTAGAAAACTACAATGCGATCCGAAATTTTTCGTAGAGAGAGTCAAGTCATCACGCTCGGTCTGTGTGAGTTGCCTCCAGTAGCCTGACGGGCCTCATATACCCATGGAAGGAGAATAATCACGGAGAATCACCGACTTCGTGGCTTTCCCCAGTTGGTGGTCATCCAATCCGGGCGGTCATCTATCCAATTACTAACCACGTTTGATGTTGCTTAACATTGATAACCTATTGCAAGTACTTTACCCCGCTCGGTCACCCCGACCTTCATATATATACGTACATAATTTTGAAGAAGTTTGCATTTGCTTCCCAGTATTTTTAAAAATAATATTCATTAATGTTGTTAATCTTTCGCATTGAATTTGTTTTTTGTTTTTTCATCTCTTTAATCCTATACCAATAAAGTCAGTGATTTTCATTAAATTTTGTTAATCTCACTTCTTCATTTTCCTGAGAAATTAATTTTATTGTGATATTATTTGTGATATTTAATAGTTTGGTGGATACATTTGATTTGCGTTTTTTTTTTAGATAGTCGATAAAGTGTCTTTTTAATAATACTATAATATTTTTATTTAAGCCGCTTTTAAGTGTATTTTGAGTGGAACTTTAGAAGAATAAAATTCAACAAATGTTTAGTAACAAGCTTAGGGGGCAGACCAACTCAAGAATTAACAATTTTCCAATTTTTGTGTCATCATAATCAACGAGATGATTATTTTTTTATGATGAAGAGAGCAGTTGTTTTTTATGCAAAACTGTCACAGTTCAAAAAAATTAGGTCTAAAAATATGTTTGGAATAAATTAATACCAAGTTACCTCCCCAGCATTTACTTCCAAATGAGTTCAAGAAACTATTTATATATTACAATTGTAAGAAAATCTGTAATAATCAGTTGAAATTTGATGATGAAAACTTCAGCCGTTTTCTCAAAAGTACTGCTTTTAGAGTTGTGCCGGTGTTCTTACAAGATATATGGTATTTATTATCACGGATCAATCTCTTGCACCCATTCATATCTTCTGAATTTGAAGTGTACGCACACACACATATATACCCTGTCTGTATGTGGGTGTGCTTATTTATCTGAACCATTACTAATTGAAATAAATACATCCTTCAATACGTTTTGGTAAAATATGTATAGGTAAAATGAAGCCTTAATTCGTGAATAACTTGAAATCATAGATCATAGAATTTTTGTGACTTTAGCTCAGAAAAAAAAAAAAACTAGAATAACAAATACTACCTGCAAAATTTCAGAGCACTTGATTATATACAAAATAATGCCGCGACCTTTATTTAGTCAGTCTATTTATAAATTAAAATAAAAATGTCTATAATTTACAAAAAGTTTTTGAATCAAAATTACTATATATCTGCGATTTAAACCAAAAAAGTTTTAATTTTTTAAATAAAGATTTTATCTGTTTTAATCCTAAAAAATAGAACTCCAAAAAAGTTGTCAAATAGAAAAAAAGAAAATGTTTGAAATGATATGAAGTAAGTTGCTTTTTAGATTGGAGACTATAAGGCTAAATAAAAACTTTTTTTTCTCACACGAAATAATAATAATGTAAATATTTTACATTGGATTGTTGTAATCTGGGAACTATGAAACTGTTTCGTAATTCTATTTGCCTAAGTTAGCCAGTCGACACACATGGACCAGTTATACAGAGCAATCTGTAGCCGTGGGAAAGACTAGGTTCAACTCTCTCCGCGACTCACAATTATTCCAAGTTGGTGATATTATAAGGAAATTATAACATCTGGTCCCTTTCTAATGTCTACACCTGGCTGAGGTTGTTCGGGGTCGACCATGTGTCTCACAATCGCTACCTCCCAACTCTTGTCTCGTGTTATATGTAGGAAAAACATCTTAGCAATATGTTAGTAGCTGGCTAATATTTAGAAGGTTTAGGTAAAATCTTGACGTTTGAGATATATTTTTTAGTTCTGCTAAAATACTTAGAAAACAGCCCATAGTATTCATGATATAAACCTAGTCATGTGTATTCTCTCCCTCCATAAACTTTTTTGATTTTGGTAATAAGGCTTCTCAATTTCAATCATTATTTTACCGACATTTCGGGAATTTCTTTCCATCTGGGCTAAAATTGTTATAAAAATCAAATATATAAAAACGAATTTTTATATTACCCATATACCTACCTTAATTAGATTTTATGTAAAATATATGTCTGTTTATTTCTTATACTATTTTGTTTACAATTGTTTCTCTAGTATTCGGCGATCTTACAAGTAAAGGACCATCCCTTAATTATTACTTATGAAATGGCAGAAAAAATTGCTAACAAAAGACACTAGAAATTATATTTATTTAAATACAATTGGTAAGATACTAAGTATTATTTATTTAATATCCTATTCCATTATTTTTTTAAAGTAGTTTTGGTAGTTTAATAGATGTGTCCTAATTAGTCATTCTTATAATAAATAATTTGAGTTTAGTATATTGTATATATACTTATACAGGGCCGGCGCGTGGTATTATTCTTGCGAGTGCGAAAAATGGTGCCTTTCAGAAAAAAAAAATTATATGAGTTAAATATACTTTTTATCTAAAAAGGAAATGAAGAGGACATGAAAATTACTTTATATAAATTAAGTTCAATTTATTATTTTAAAAATGCTTATTTACAAAATAATAAAACTAATAATATATGAAATAAACGCGTCAAGCTATAATTTTTTATACCTGTGGAGCATCATTTTCTATTTAAATAACTGCCTAACCATTTAATTTTTCCTGATTGATATTTGATCGCAGGGAATTCTTTATTATTTTTAATTTTGAAAATATTCTCTTACTCTTAATAACTGAAAGAGATAGTCAGTAAAACTCTTTAGTTTATTTGGGAAAAATTCTTCTAGTTGTGGTTATAAAACCACTTCAAGGCAATTTCTGGCGCACTAATACCGTTCATTTTTCGGGGCAACAATTTCAGCTCTATTTCTACCTCTTTTGCTTCAATGTCTTCAACTTATTTATTAGTTATTGTATTTTCTGAGGATTTAAATTTTGCTTTTAATACTTTGTTTATCATTTCAACACATTCTTTATTATACAAAAATTGAAATGGCTTCAGGACATTAGTGAATGATTCAAAACGATTTTTGATTGAAGCAATTGTCGTTGTGAACGAAATATCGAAAATTTTTATTTTTACTTTCATTTTTGCATCAATTAGCTCAGAATGACAAAATATGCACCGCAGAGAAGCAATTCCTCTATGTAAGTAAATTTTTGTTGTACATTTTAATATAAAGAATTTACCATCTATTTTTGATACATCACGCGCCATACATGCATACACATATATCATGATAACTTCATAAGCCTGTAGCACCTGTTTAAAATTAACTGCTTTTAAAAATATTTTTAATAATGTCCATTTTTAATACATTCCAATTGGACACTTCATCCAGAATTGATAATTTTAAAATTTAAAACTAAGTTTGTTCTTTTCCACTACGCTAAGCTATTTTAGTTATTTACATAAAAAAAATTTATTTTGACATATTTTATTATTTATATATATTTATTTTTATTTTTTATAGTTGATATATGCTGTACATTTTTGTTTTCCATTTTTTTATTTTATTTTTTTATTTCGTGTTTTCTTTTTAACGTGTATTGTGACTTTGTTCCATATTGATATTCTTGTTTTGTTGATATGTTTCTCAAATAAAATACTAATTCATTATTATGAAATCCAAAGTTTATATTTTATGGTAACACTGTTAAAAAGGTTATTTCTATTTTACTTGTTAATTTTAGAGTATAAATTATTTTCTTATAATTTTATAAATATTTTCGGAAAATTACGATCTTCTCAGTTGAATGAATTTTTTTTGTAGCGTAAAAATGTTTATAGCTCTTGTCTTGATTTAATGTTTCTAATTAAGTGTGTCATTTTATTATTGCCCATTTGGAGGTTTTATGAGTTTGTTTAATGTTCTGTCTCATTCTGCTGGATTGTTAAAGGAATTTGATCCCAGTCCATATGGTTCTTCAATACTAATTGTTTTAGTAGTTAACTATTATTATTAGAGCTTTTATTACACTGCAAAATACCTTTTAAAAAAAAAATTAAATCTAATTTAATATATTGTTAGTAAATTCTTTTGGTAATAATGAACCTTTCCCATATTAGGTAATATTGTTCTTAGTTTTATCATGTGCAAAATTTCGTACAAATTTTGTTTATCTTCGTTCAAAGCTTGTTTGTAGATAGTTTCGAATAATTTTATTTTATAATTAAGAGACAATTTGCATTTGCTTAGGAAGAATTTATCAATTAATTATTTGTTTAATAAAAATAAATATTTGTTCCTAATTCATGTATTACTAATAATTTCTTTATTATTTTCTCTATTATTTCTATCCGGAGTTGGGTGTTGACATCACAATTTAAATTCTGTAATTATATCCCTTTCAAGTGGCTAAAATAAATGAGATCAAAATTGTTCTCTATTTATATATAGGTTTATAAAAGCTATTATTCCTTTCAAAAATCATCACTTGTTAGTTCTCTGACCAACAATATAGACAATTTTAGCTTCATTACATCTAGATCCATCTTAGAAATTTATTAGCATTTGTGTTTCCT